>CP088206.1:4222500-4822500 GCA_021117315.1 Immersiporthe knoxdaviesiana
AAAGCGAGCATGGTGTTGGGAATCATAGATGGAGAATATCTGACCAAGTCCGGTTCTTTAAATTCATGCAAAGGCAAGCAGGCGACCCATGTCCTCTAGATGCTATCCTTGAAGGTGGGAGAAGCAATGAGAGAGTTGGATTCTATCGAGTTCGCGGCTCAAGCTCTGTCTCAAGATGTCCTGGCTGCAATCCATTCGATCATAGATTTCGCGCCACAGGTCATCATGATGAGCGCCTTCTTCAACTCATGTCAGATTCTCTACCAGCAGATGTTGTGCTACAATAGGTGTCTGCATCAAGGCATATCTGCCAATATTGCTTTGCCACCCTGCGCCAGGCTGGTCTTCAGATAGATACAGTACTATGATCATGGTCATATTTCCACACTGTTATTTTCTTCAGAAAAACACCTCGCTGAGATTCTGTGCCATCTAATCACATTGGAAAGCCTCGCTGCCCGAGTTTCTCTGTTGCCATACAGTCCCATGATTGCCACAAGCTCTGCGAGATCAGGGAGAAGGACAATAATCTATTTTTGCTTGTCCAATTCTAATGGTTCAAGTTCGGCAACATGGATCATCTTCATGCCGGCGACCGAGTGAAGGGGGAAGTCAAGTATTTAAATACAATTTGTTAAGACAATCAGGCTTTGAAGTACTTGGTGCACCCTGAGGTATTACTTGACAGGAGCTGAAGAGAGTTGCATGCTTCAGCTCACAGCCGAATAACAAGCACCACTGGACAAAATATCTCCTTGTTCTCTCTGGCTCTCGAAAAGTCCGTCACAGCCCTCAGCCATGACCTTTAGTGTCCTAATCTTCTCCTATCGCAAGCCCGGCACCACGCCGGAGCAGTTCCGCGCACTACGAGGGCACACACATGCCCCTCATCAAGGCGATGGGCGGCGAGCACTTCCCGCTGTCCCACACGCGCCGTTATATTATCGCCCGCGCCCATGGCAGCGACGATGACACCACTGAGAGTAACGCAGACTACCCAGCCAAGGTGCTGCTGGGCACCCAGGCCGACTACGACTACGACGCGTTCGCGGAGCTGACCTTTACCGACGAGGCGCATTTTGGGGCCTTCTTCGCCCTCACGCGGCAGCCGCACAACATGGCGCGCCCCCATGAGGATGAGAACAAAGTTCTGGACCGCAGCAAAATTTCGGCAGTGGTAGTGGGAGAGACGGTTTCCACGACCAAGTGAGTGAGTGGCTCGCAAGGTGTTGGGGAGAAGGTATTTCGGCGGTGCCTCGTGTGGGCCGAAATATTTAGCGACGGAAGATGGTGAAAAATACTATGTGAGGAAAGCATGACCAGCATTTGAGCGTGCTCGTTGTGCCTTCCATATCATTTGCTGCTCTTCCTCTCAGTGCACTTTTCTTCTCCGAATGACCTGACAATTGACGTCAACCTTAAAAAGTTGCCGTTCATGGAATTTCAAGGTCGCAAAGAAAGCATACTACATAATCATCTCTGGGTGTTCATCAAGGGGATCCGTATCTCTGGACACTTCAGACCAATATCCCCACGCTTTCTTCACATGCCAGAATGTTCTGCACATCTCTACGGCGACGCGGCCAGTGGGCATCAGCAGTTCCTCACCTGCTTCAACATGACAAGATGAGATTCAGAGGTACGGCAAGTCAAAAGCTACAAGCAGGTCAGCTGGTGGCCGAAAAGCAGGCTGACGCGAGTGTAGAGAACAAACTGGACACTCACGACGTGAACCTGCCTCTGCCCAGCACGCAACCAGGCCAGCGCTACTTGCGTTTCGTCCTCCTCTCGGCGACGGACGGAGACTCGTCCTACAAGCATCAGCGCGTTGAGCGGCTCTACCACCTATCAGGGGATAGTGATGCCGCTGTTGTCTGGCTCCTCGGCAGCGGAGGTGATACCTCCTCCTTCATGCAGTTCCAGATCGAGTGTGTGACCAAACACCAGACTTTCAAGACCTTCAAGAAAACACAGCTTAACAATATTCATCATAATAGACTAATGGACAAGAACTTCGACATTCCTCTTGTCCCTCTGCAAAACATTGAAGAGTTGCCGGCCACCCTTCTCAGATTCCACCGATCTCTCCTCCAGGCCGACGCAACCACTCGACAGACCGCAACGTACGCACTGACTATGGATCTTGTACAGTCACTACTCCCATACTGCGCGATCGGGCCTCCCCTGAGTGAGAACAAGGTCTACGTCCTCACTGATATCTCTGTCGGCCTCGCAGACCTGGCGAATAAAGTCAATTCGGAAAGAGGAAGGGCCGACATTGTGAATTACCTCGGCCACGAAGATGCGGATCGCGTCATCGGCTTCTGGGCGCAGGAATACTTACTTTGATTTGATCTATGGATATACATTTACGACGGGGTTCTCATTCACTACCACATTGTTCTGGCCGTTCAGAGCCTGACCCGGAAGAAAAGGATACTCTGAGGAAACCGGTCGACTGAAGAAAAATGGATGGGCACAAGACACTCCAGGTATGGTCTGTCCCTCAGATACACCGTGGAGCAGACTACCACAACGATAGACTGGAGCAGGGGATGCGGTGAATGATTGATCCCAGCGGTGAGTTGCTCTCCTGGCTGCCCACTGTGCAGATACTCAATGTCTAAAGCACAACGCTGCACCAGACATTGACCGACCTGCAGGCCATCAGCTCGAATAGCCGGCGCATTCTGCAAGGTTCTGTCCTCTGTGGACAAGCTGGTCCGGCATCGACGTCCCAACGAGTCCCTTCCCAAGACGAATTGAACGATCCCACAAAAATGGACAGGAAGGCAGCCGCAAGGCCGTACTCAAACGACCCCTTCATGCAGGCTTATGATAACATCACTTGAGTGGTTCGGCCAATTTACAAGAATGCGTCTTCTGGTGGCAAGCCAAAAATAGTGACACGGCATGCATGAACTTGGGCCGTGCATGAAAACACACCGTTACGTCTGTTCCTTCTAGTATCGACCGGCTTGTGCCTCATCTAGATGATCCCCACTCGAGGGACGATCTTGATCTGGCCTCGAGAAAGCTCACAAGATTTTCAAACCCCTTTCAAAAATGCGTCTGAGGCGACGGAAACAATGCAGTATGCTGAACGGGAGCACTTGGGTAGTCGCTTGGCCCGGGCGACCATTGGTCTCGGGCACTTCGCCCTGCCTGATGGCAGTAGACGCCTCGATCACTGCAGCTTGAATGCCTCGTCGCTACCGGCTCAAGCACACCAGGCATTGTAAAGAAACAACGTCGTGAACCTGACAAAGCCAACACTGTGGTGAAGGCCAGACGACAGTCCGAGGGTCCGACGCCGATTTATGTCAGGCGTCTTTTGGAACTCATCTGGTATCGAAATACCTCGAGAGTCACCTGCAGTGACGACACCAACTCACAGCGCAGTTGCAGGTGGTAGCCAGAGGAAATGAGCTTCCAATTCGTGGCGCCCATTGGCGGAACACAAGCTGGTGTGCCACACCGTCCGAGGAGGGGGCTGGCGGTTCCACTCCTCCATGTGCCAATTAGCGTTGTGCTGCAAGCGCTTTGCCTTCGCACCTAAGCTCGGGACACAAGCGGGGGCTGGGAGGGATCTTGAGAGATCTTGTTCTGCATAGGTGGGAGTTAGGAGGATGTCGAGGCTCAGTGGTTGAACCATGGAGGCAAAGCCCTCGGTCTCTTTCTCCCTGTGACAGACCTCTTGTAGGTGCTGACATCCGAGTCTGGGTAGGCGCCTTGGAGAGATGGTGTCCAGAACGAGGCTGAGATTACCAAACTGGCGGCAGACTCGCGGGGGCGCTTGCCCGGCTGCACTTGTCGAACCACAAGAGCCTTCCCGGCGGCTCGAGTCTCGCGCAGTCACCTGCACCATTTTGGCCGAAGGAACATATCACACGGATCATCCTAGGCTGAGTGCGATTCCGACAGGTGGATGCGAGGAAGTTGAGCCGGTCTCCTTCTGATGAAATCACATCTTGCCAAGGTTCAGGTGGGAAAATTGTGTCATGGTGTCAAGACGAAGAAGTGATTGTTAGCCGCCATGTGGCTTCCACTGAAAGGAATGGAATGAGGAGACTGCTGCGCCTCGTCTCTGCATGACGTCCCCGATCGAAGAAAGGAACCTGTCAACGGCTCGATGGAGTCCGCATGGGCCAGTATGATCTACTCGAGGTCTCCATTCACAAGCGAATCTTGGCAGAGAAGTCGAGTAGCAGAACAAGCAGGAAAAGCAGCGGCTCGCCAAGAGCTGTCGGGGTGAGCCTGCTCTGCTGTCAGTCACAGCGGGCGACTGTCCCTGCGCAAAGGGCGCTGGGCCGAATCTGGCCTCGCCACAGAGTTCCTAAAACGGCCCTTGCCTCAGCCTCAGATGTGGCCCACCGAAGCTGTATGATCGACCGTCGATGAAGAAGTCTCCCAAACCGACTGAATTGACAGGCATCTGAAGCACGGGACGAAGAAACTGATTGCCCTTGGAGATCAGATTGTTGGTGGACTGAAGAAGAAACTCGCGCAGAGAGCTCAGATTGCATCGTCGTGTCAATTGGGATGGCGTGCAAACAGGACGAGGAGTGGTTCAGATGCCGACTCCACACCCACCTGCACCCAGGTCCTCTCCCCCTCCGTCATCCGGACACTCGTCGCAACACCACATCGGCAGGAAACATTGTCGACGAGTCCAGGGCAAGCCTTCTCTGGGACTGCCTACCAGGGAACTCACGATCTAGCGGCCGAAGTTGTTCTCATTTCGCGGTGTGATGAGAATTGTGACCGGCTGCCAGTTGAGAAAGGCCGAATCACCGCCCTGCTGCGGGGGACACTATTGACCGCCCGATCCTCTTGCAGGACGAAGGCCCTTATTGGCGAGAAAATGGCACCGGGGTGCGTGTGCATCTCCGCATCGGCCCTCGAGAGGTCATCTGGATGTTTCTGGGACAGCCCACGAAGCGGCCCTCCTCAGCAAAAAGACGACCCCTGAAGCTACTCCTCGAGTTACATGCAGTCGCAGACCAGGCCCCTGGTCCAGTTCTGCAAGCCGCATTACAGGGGACGGCCTTGGCCTCGGGCCGCTCGACAGTCTGATTGGGCTGACTCCATCTCTAAGCGCCAGGCTCTGGTCCCCACCAGTCTGGTTTTCTCCCAATCACCTTGGATGACAAGCCCCGCTGGCGCCCTCCCGTCACATTCACATCGACTTTGCCCACATTGAATATCGCCCTCGGATGTTGGGACGGCCAATGAGCAGCTACACTATGCTTTTTGCCGCTGTTGCCCGATGGTGCTTCTCGCAAATCTTTGGTGACCTTGTTCCATTGGGCTTCAGGGTTACCATGTTTTTTTTTTTTTTTATTATCGCCAGGGAAGCCAAGTTGTACACACGAGTGAGACGATGATGGAATGAGGCCACGCGGGGGCACCAGCCTCTCGGGCCTCAACCGCGGCCCTGCACTGCCTGGACAGAGAGAGGGTCGGTCGAGCAGATCGTCCGAGTCCTCATGACTGAGCAGAAAGGGTATCCAGTTGGTATGTTCACTCTGATGACTGGGCAGGGTACAGCTGGGAAGGGGCTTGGCCGTGGCTTCCCGCCATTCTTGAGACGGGAAGTCGTCTCGTTTGGCGCGGAGCCTATCGTCCTGTCCCAGCTTACTGTATCCCCTCCCTCTTTTGATTATACGAGAGGAAACAAGAAAAGAGAGAGAGGAGAGAGAGCACACGCATTGTCCGTTATGGACAGGGGCCTGGCCCCTCTTCTTCCGAGGTGTTCCTGGGTTCCGTCCCCTCTTTTCGGGTTGTGGCATGCAGGTCGGTGGTACTCCGCGCCATAGTACGTGCAGCATGCATACTACTACACCACCCTCTTTTGGGGGGACCCACATGCCCATGTCACTCACTCATAACCTCCATGTCCCGCACCTTGCGAAGATCAAGCAGCTCTTCTCACGTCCTAACGCGGACCTTGCCTCAAGACACCTACCCACCGTGCCTCAGGAGACTGTCGTCTTGTCTGATCTCCATACTATCATCAATGCAGAGGATACGCCCTCCCTCTCTCTCTGTGTCTGTCTAGGTCGCCCATACTCTGTCGCCTCATCTTCCTTGGGGCTTCCCACCACGAGCATCAAACAACGCCATCTCATCTGAGGGGGCTAAAGGGGATCAAACCGATCCGCGAGAGTGAATCCGCAGGGACCTGGACACATTATCCTCATATGATACAGGGCTCCAGCCACGGGAAACACCTCGACTGAACAAAAAGCCGGGTGGGGTTGTGCGCCGCTCTGATGCCAGCCGTCAACATCGACCGGATCTCAAGAACCTGGATCTCAGACGAGAACATACCAGCATCAGGCCAGGAGGGCATCATCATACTATCCTCTCCCCCAGTCTTTAACAGGGACAGACTGATACACACGTCCCTCTCGGCCCGGGCTTGTGCCCACTGGGCAATCAACCTTGAGAGGCACACGCTCCATCGAAACAACAACACACTTGGCTGAGACGATATAGTCCAGCTCGGCCCCAACCGCCATACACCTCGTCCAACATTCTCTGCACCTACTCTTACTCTCTCTCTCTCTCTTCTTTGCTGTAGTGCACCTGGTGTGTCGATAGCCCTCTTTCATATCGGCTACACTGCACAACAGTCTTACACACAGAACGGGTCCGGTCACTCGTCTCTTATTATTTTTTCCATATCCCACTTTTTAATAACTACGACGTCGACGTCCCCTTGACGACTCTTTCCCTCTTCCTGGTACCGTCAGCGACGAAGCGGTATCCGTTCATTTTGTTTGATTTTAATCCCGGGTGCTTTGAGCTTCATCTCAGAAAGTCTCAACCATCGAAGAGAGGGAAACAAGGGGCCTGGAGATAGGAAAGACCAAAATTTGTCAAGATGGGCAAGCTTATCAAGAACCACTGGGCGAGGCTCATCATCCTGACCGCGGGAGCTTGTAAGTCTTGTTTGATGTTCATCACTTGACATGCCATACACACAACACTCAAGGCCCGACGCACTAACCGTCATATCGTCTACAGATCAAGTTGCGGCGGCGATCGAGGGCTTCTTCTGGCCCAAAATCTTCTGGGACTTTGCCACCAAGCTGTTAGACCCGGCGGTCAAGCCCTACCCGATCCTACAGATCATCAACCTGGTGATAGGGCTCTGGATGATGGCATGGGAGTGGCCGCTGTCGTTCATCGCCGGCTCGGCGATCCACCGAAGTTTCGAGGCCCGCCTGGCCTTCCTGCCCCTGGCCGCCCTCGCCGCGGTCCTCACATACCAGGGCACGAACGCCGCGCTGTACTATCTGGTCGCAATGGTTATCGAATTCTGGGCATACTCTGAGGGCGAGGTGAGTTTTGTTGTTCCAGTGTTATGTAAGAATTTTGAGGGATGGAAATACTGATTGGGACCCATCTCAGATGATCTGTGCCAAACCATGGACTCTACCACCTCGGAACACTCGAGTGATGAACGCATAGTTGCCACACAGGCCGCTCTTCCAATGTTCGACCAAGGGGGAAGCATATCCATCGTCCTCATACAAGCCTCTGGATGCCGGCCCAGCGTCCTCACCGCCTATGATGCTGTTCACTCGGACTGGAGGAGAGGGGCGTGACCGCAAGGTCTCTCTGGGCCACTCCTCGTACCCCCGAGAGACCACAATGTTTCTCCACAGCCAAACGAACCCTTCGAGCCATTTCGTCCGCCTCAGGTCCTCATCGCTTGCTGCATCGACGTGCAGGTCACGGCATGTCAAGGAGCACACTCTCTACGCCACTTCATCAATTCATTAGCTTTTACTATTTTTTTTTTTCCCCTTCCTTTCCTACTTGGGGAGACCTGTCTTGGGCAGAAAGAGAAAAGGAGGTGGGGGGCGGGGGCGAGGTCCATTTCGCAATTGGGGGAAGTGGGAAGCGAAACTGGTCACTCTCCGGGCTTGAACCTCCTCCGCCCTTTTCGGTGGGTTTTTTACAAGGCGTCAGCGGAGAGCATGATGATACACCAGACGAGCATGATATTATTCTAGGGGTTCAGCTGAGTCTTTTCCCCTAGATCTAGAGAAGGGGAACTGTACCCAGACATGATTTGACGTCGCTGCTGCTGCCAAGTCTGAGCATGCGCGCAATCTCTCAAACATCCATCATCATTACACTTGTTATATTATTAGCGTTTGAAAATTCTATTAAAAAAAAAAAAAGGAAATTTTGACAATTCTTTTGGGACAGAAATTCTGCAACGTCTGATGAGTATATTTAGTGAAGACAGAAAAGAAGAGCGAAAAGAGGGGGAAAAAACGGATGATGATGTGGAGCTCAGGTTGCCCTTGCTGTGAAGCCCCAAGCGCAGCCGCCTCACTGTCCGTCCCATCTACTCTTCGAAACGGGGCCGTCCCCAAAGGTTGAGACTGACTACCGCAGCCAAGGCCCGTCCCATTGTAGCAGAGCAAAACCCCTTCTAGACCTGAGCTCGGGCGATGTGCGATAGGAAGGGAGAAGGGGGGTGTGAAAAGGCCAAGAGGATGGATAGTAGTCAGTAGATAAAGGCTAGAGTTAATAGAAGTTACCGGGGAAAAAGCAAATTGTTGCTGCTCTAGTCCGTACATGAACTATTTCTCCAGACGAGATTCGCAACTTTTTGGACTGCAACACACTCTCACAAACAACAAGAATGACATTGATGATGATGATGATGAGGCTCAAAAATCCCAAAAGGAAGCGCCAGCCACACTTTCTTTGTTCAGGTGAAACTTTGACACCCGCCCCCTCCTTCTTCATTCTCGAAAGAAGGGGTGTTGTGGCACTGAAGTATTAGCCGCCCCCGCCCGGGGGAAGGGCACGAAGATTAAGCATAAAGCCTCCCAGTCCAGATAATGATTTAGCCGCCCAGGGCTCGTCTGTCGATAAACACGCTGGCTGTCAAAGTACTTGGGTAGGAGGATTCTGGTAGGATTCTGGGTGCCGCCTGCTGCCAAAGGGAAACTGTACGGACGTATGGGGGCGAAACAGGCCCTCGAAATGCTGGATGCGGACCTTGGGGGAGTCGGGGTGATTATGTCATATTATCATCTTGTCATCATGGTCTTCTAAATCCTTTTCTTGTTTGTTTTTGTCTAGAAGATTGGATATATAGGTTATGTCCTTATCAAGTCAGATAGCGACAGGCCGAGTCCAACTTCCCCTGCTGTATCGAGCAGCAGGATCCTGCAGCTTTCTTTGCGTTGGAGATGACAACCCTTGCTCCAGCAAAAGCGCCAGTGGGATCCTGCAGCTCAGCCGTTCCAACGGGCTTTTTGCTTGACACGGGTCATTCAACCAGTCCTCCTTACCAAACATACACCATCTTCTCTCCTGAGGGCCCAGAGCGGTCCGAAAACTCTTGAGTCCTTCCATCAGAGCCCAATCGTCTCTGTTTGTCTCAACACGCGTCGTGTCTTTGTGAAAATGCCACAGGCAAACGTCAACCCAGCTGCTGCAACTGTATTTTGCGGGATTGCCGCAGCCTACGTCTTCCTCTGGGGTCTTTTGTGCCTCACTCAGGGCAGCAATGAGCCTCCGATGGTCTTGACTTCTGTTCCATTTGTCAGTCCCATATTGGGAAGTAAGTCTCGCGGCGAAATGCCCTCTTTCCAAGAGTCGCTTTGTGGGCGATAAGAGCTGTTCTTCTCTCCCTTCTGCCTCAGATCGGTCTGAAAACAGGCAATGTGCTTTTGTTGACAAAGCGGAATACTGTAGTGGTCCGATGGAGCAAGGACTTCTACGCACGCATGCGGAAACAACACCGAGACTTGCCCATCTATACCCTGAGGATTCCGGGAGCGCGCCTATATGCCATCAACTCATTGGATTTGATTCCTGCAGTGCAGCGCCAATGGCGCACGCTCATCTTTGCCCCGATCCAGGTCAAAGCAGCAAAGGCGGCCATGGGCGCAAGCAAAAAAGCTATTGCTCTCATGGAGCGAGACATGGTCACCGAACAGGGCTTCATCAACGGGATGGTGAAGGCCATCCACTCCACTACAAGCAACGGGCCAGCACTGGACATTCTCAACACCAGGGCCTTTGAGGTCCTCGATGAGGCCTTGGGGAATATTGCTTCTCCGACAAGTATCCCTCTGTACGGCTGGCTCAGCAAACAGATCATGCATGCGACTACGGAAGCAATATATGGACCATGTAATCCTATGGCAGACGCCCGCAACCTCGAGGCTTGGTAGTAAGTCTTGTCTTTTCACACACACACAACTCTCCTAATGCCATAATAGTGTCGAGTTCTAACTTCTGGCTTTCTTTCTCGGCAGCAAATTTCATCCAGCGCTCATGTACATCATGCTGGACCTGCTACCGCAGCGCATCTTCTTCAGAGCCGCCATACAGTCCCGAGAGATCCTGGTCAAGAGCTTTACAAAATACTACACCAACGGCAGCTATAAGCAGGGCTCTGCTTACATCCAGAGATTCACGGAGCACTGCATCAGCCAGAAGATGCCTGAGGATGATATACCCCGCTTGATACTGGGTACTGTCTTCAACAACGTCGCAAATACCATCCCCACCGCCTTTTGGGTCATCTACCGTATTTTCAGCGATCCAGTCGTCCTGCAGGACTGCCGACGAGAAGTTGGTCAAGCAGTCAGGCACAACAAACATGGTGCCGAGTCAACCATCGATCTCAGCTTCGTTCTCAGCTCTTGTCCGATACTGCTTTCCACATATCACGAGGTCTTCCGCTACCACGGCATGGCCAACTCAGTTCGGGTAGTCGCCGAAGATCAAATTCTAGACAATTACCAGCTCAGGAAAGGTGGTCTGGTCATGATGTCAGCTCGAGCTCAGCACAGCAATGCAGAGGTCTGGGGCGAGAACGTAGACGCATTTTACCACAAGCGATTCGTCAAACAAGCAGGGCAGCGATTCAATCCTGTTGCTTTGCGCGGCTTTGGAGGTGGCACAACATTGTGCCCGGGTCGACACTTTGCGACCAGCGAGATCCTGCTCCTTACTGCTCTCCTGCTTCTTCGGTTTGATGTTCAACCAACAGCATTGCCATGGGCAATGCCATCAACCGCCAAGTCTTCACAGGCGGAGGCCATGGAGCAGCCTGATGATGATATTGAGGTTCGACTCCTCCCTCGGCCAGAGGCCATGGGGAGAACTTGGCAGGTCGAGTTCTCTGGGCCCAGAGATGCTGAGCTACTCGTCCAAAAGTGAGTGCAGGTGGGCAAACTTGGTGTTGGAGTATTGCCTAGGGTTCATGTATGCTGAGAAGTTCATCTGACAAGGTATCTGGAGATAGCTTGTACAACTTGGATGATGTCTATTATTTCGCAATATAAAACCCTAGATGTCATTTTCTCCCAAGAGTGAGCGCCTTCGGATTTTGAAAGGAGTGGAATATCTAGGTTGCTCCACTCCCAAACCATATTTCCATGGATCTGCGGCCATGGATGATACCACCTGAATCTCTATCCCAAACTCTAGCACAAGATATGCAAGCGTTGCGAGAAAAGCATTCTGGGCCACGAATCTCCCGCCACATATACCTCCTCCCCCTGTACACCAAGTGGGGGTGATGTCAGCACCGAGGTGTTCACTAGAGCTGCTGTAGATTGTGACAAGTCCTGAAGCGTTTCTTACCTCCATACGGGAACCATACTCCCTCCGTCCCAGCCAAGGAGAAGTACAGCCTCATTGTGGGTGGTCTCACCATTCGGCCGCTCAGGCCTCGAACGCGTCTGAGGACAGGACCTTGGGACTTAGAAGGTCTGAGACTGGGCTTCATTCCTTGCCTGACACCGTGGCGTGGACACGGGCCATGTGTAGAGTCCGGGACAGACTGCTCCGGAGGCAGCATATTGCATTGAAGACAAAATGACTCTCGCATGAGCAACTCTGAATAGACCATCGCCAGGTGAGTATGTCGAAGGGGCAGCACCATGGGATCCCCAATTGAGCAGTCACATAGATTCAGGTTGAGATATTTCGCAGGACATGTTTGAATGGACTGGTCAATTCTTTTGCTACCTATCCGCGACGGCTTACGTCGTCAGGTGCATTCCCGCAGCCATGTCGGCTCATACGGGGCCATTTGGGGGACGGAGGCTCTCTCTCTCTCTCTCTCTCACACAAACAGACATAAACGTACTGCCCGAGAGGAGAGAGAGAGAGAGAGAGAGGCTTCATTAGAAAACCCCCGCCCACCCCCTCCCGCCTTCCATCCATTACACTTTCATAATCTCGTGACACTGAACGCCAAGTGTGTGTGTTTGTGTGTGCATGTCAATTCCTTCCAAGCTCCCTTCCCAAAATGCCTAAGACGATGAAGTCAAATGGGGGTATCGATCAGCCTTCGGCCACCTTTAGTGGGCGGCAAGGGGGCCGTTGGAGTCGTTCTTGGGACCCTGGCGCTCGGGCATCTGTTGAGGTGGGTGATAAAAAAAGAGTCTTGTCAGCCCTCACGTCCTCTAGTACAAACTTGTATACTGCTGACTCTCTCTATAAGGTCGCTCCTGTACTCACCTTGGCAGTGACCTTCGCGCCCTTGGCCAAGATCTTCTCAATCACATCCTCATCGACGGACGAGCCGAACTCGTTCTCGAGCTCCTGCTTGGAGGCAGCGTCAAGCTTGCCTTGTGCGCCTTGCCTTTTGTCATGAGCACATGAAATGTCAGCCAACCTATCCGGCCTTGCTGGGGGAGAGAAATGGTTGTTGTTACTGCTACTCACTTGTGGGTGATGAAGATCTTGAAGGACGAGATGAAGTGTGACAGGGCGGGCTTGGAGACGGTCTTGTCCTTCAGGCCCTTGATGTAGGTCTCGTACTCATCGACGTCGTCCACGAAGATGACAAAGTCCTCCTGAGTCTCGTCGCCCTTGTAGTGGATCTTGGTCTGCTCGGTAGCGCCCTTCATCTTGACTTTTGAAAGAGAGAGTTGGGTGATGGATTGGGGTTGATTTCGTAGTAATGTGTTGCAGGTTGTTGGAGTTTTCGTCAACTGCTTTTTTCCTTGTGTTGTGCCTTTGATGGTTCTTGTGAGCAGAGTTTGCGAGACTGGAGGGAAAACGGCCAGGCACGCGAGCTTATAAGGGAGGGGACAGAGAGGACAGAGAGAGAGAGAGAGAGAGAAGGCAAGCTCGTGACCCTACGTCATCAGGGCGAAGCTCTCTGGGTTACGGGCTGGGCAAATGGCGGGGCAGCCCGTCCGCCCGCAGCACCACAGTACTTACTGTACCGGTCTGTACTGCTCACTGTGCTTAGGCTGTAAGTACTAAGTAACCCCGCCCCCTGAGGGGAGAGCTTCCAAGGTCGCTCAGCGTGGGGCAGCACCCCTGCCCTGTGGTGCCATAATTACTACTATGACTCTACTGTATGTACGGACGTACGCAGTACTATAGTACTATGTAATAGTAGCATCTGCGTTCGTCACAGGGGCTGGAGAGGGAAGCTTCCAGGGCCGCATCCCTACGTCACCACCGCTGTATTCTGTCCGCCCGCAGCGACAGAGGTAGCTTCTGGGCCTATGGAAGGTCGTCAGCCGCTGAGCTATGTACATGAAGGGCAGGTCGACGACGACCACCCAGCTCTCTCTCTCTCTCATCCCATCTGGGATCTACACCGAGTTTCAGCAAGACATCATTACATAGTACAATGTTAATTATAGCAACGGTATCTCAAGCACGGTGGAGATCAGTGCGATCGATGCGCCTTCTTAACTCCTCGGTCATTCGTAACCACCTGCTAGATGTGGCCCTGATGACAGAGAGAGGCAAGCACCCAGTATTTCCCCCGACAGCCCTGCGGCAATTGCATACCCTCGTCATCATCATATGTGCACAGTTTTATTCCAAGTCGTATAAGGCCTCGGTTGCATGATGCGAGATAATCAATTGGTCCATGTGTAAGAATGGGAAAGAAGACCAAAGTACAAAAGAACAGCCAACCTAGACCGGTGTGGAGAGGAAATCCTGTTGCCAACCAACTTGTCCTTCTCTCGACTTCGGGACTCCGAGACCATGACATAAGAAAATGGGTATAGTGATCATGAGAATGCTGTGCCATGCCAGTCCAAACGATATCTTCAACCTCGAGCTAGTACAAAGAGTGAAGAAGAAGAAAAAAAGAAGAAAGAAAGAAAAAAATAAGACAAGGAAAAAAACTACTGACACGAGTGCCCTCCGATAAAACATCACATCTTGGGGGGCGCTACCGAAAGATCCCCCGAAGTCCCTGAGCCGCCGCCCCGCGGCGTAGCGCACCCATCTTAGACCTCCTACCACTCGACGACGCCTTGTTCGGCGACGTTGGCGCTCGCAGCGTCGAGGAGCTCGAAGGCTGACGCTCCTGGAACCGAACGTCGTCTGGATTCAGACAGTCTCTGGAATGCTTCATGCCCGCGCCCTTACTATCGCCTTCCTTGATGGACCATGCGGACCTGATAGGGCTTCTTGACAGCCACGAGGTCTGACGCCTGAGCTGCGGTATGTTGACAGACTTGGCGCTCAATGCGCCGTTTGTGGGTGTTGATGGTGCTGTTGGAGAGGCCGAGGGCGGCGGCGGCTCCCGGCCAAAGGCCTTCTCCCCAAGCTGCCAGGTGCTCGGACTCTTGGTGATGCGCATCCGCCAGCGGGGGCTGCGCGGCTTCTGCGTGCCGCTGGTGGTACTCCTGCCGATCTTGATGATGCCAGAGGCACGGATCGTAGACGGCGTGCGGTCGAGGTCGTCCCCAGAAATGGATGAACCGGCTCTGCCTAGGCCTTCACTGTTGTCAAGATGCGCACCTGCAGGTGGCGCTGACCGCTGTGGGGCCAGAGAGGTCGGAGTGGGCGGCGCGGCGGATTGGTCGTCGTCATCTGACCCCTCGTCGCTGCCTCCCCTAGTGACACTGGCGAGGCTGGTGGAGCGCTTGGTGAACGTGCTGGCGATGCTCGTAACACTCAGCTTACGGATCATAGAGTGCGCTGACGTGCGAATGAGATGCTCGTTCCGCGCCCGAGTCGTCATACCCGGGAAGGGCAGGATCTCGCGGGTCCAGACATCTGATAGTAGTGCCTCCAGTTTGGCCCTGTCCGCCCGTGAGGGTGCCAGCACTGGTACACGGCCCTTAGCCGCGAGCAGAGACTGGGACCGGGCGACGGCCGTGTTGGCGGACGACAGCACGTCCTTCTCGACACTCGTGTTTCTGACAATGATGTTGCACAAGGGCGATTTGGGACCGACCGTCGTTGCTCGGTGTATGGACAGCTTGCGCGCAATGGAACCTGGTATAGAGAGAGATGAGTAACTGGGCGTAGTGTCTGTAAGTAGAGAATCTAGATCAAATTCACCTTGTTTTCCATAGACGCTTCCCAGGGTCTTGATATCCAGAAAGAGCGAGCTGTAGAGGTCGGGGGTGTCCTGACCTTGTGGCTCCACGGCCGAGCCAGTGCCCAGACGGGATCGCCATTCGGTTTCCTCTTTGGGGGTGCATGCAGTCAACATCATCTCGTACAGCTGACAGTCGCACTCGAACACAATCTTCCAGGAGAAAGGAGTAGTGTGGCATTGAAGGCCTTGTGTCCGTGTTAGAGGTTGTGCAGCACCGCAGCGGTCGAGAGGAGGGGGGATGGGGGAATGACCTACCTCGTCCATTGTCCACGGCCTCGACCTTGACCTGGCTCAGGGGAATACAAGCTCGTAGGGCGTAGATCTGGTCGAACCTACTCGCGGAGGCCAAGCACAGCCACTCCTTGTAGAGGAGCGTCACCAGATATTGACCCTGTACTCCATCTCTTGACTGCCAGCATGCATAGAGGACGCCGCAGAGCTGGATGTGCCCAAAGGAGCGGATACGGTTCTTTGAGGCGGCATCGAGTTGCGAGTCTGGAAAGACAAGTCGATCCTGCAGCAGCCATGTCTTCTCCAACACGGCTTTCACCCGCGCGTCGTCAGTGGCGCGGTTGATCTGCGATGTCGCCTCTCGCAGGCGGACCAGAGTATTCTCGACTTCCATATGCGCGTACGGCGAATCGGCCACGGGTGTGTATTTCAACAGCTCGGCAAAGAGCAGCGGATACTTGCAGACCCGCTGGACGGGCTTGACGAGCAGATCTCCGATGGTGAGAGACTTCTTCGACTTGTCGTCGTAGGTACTACTGGATCCGACGGACGACGCCAGCGTCTCCAGACCTCTCTGGTACGTCGACCACAGCGGCATGGTCCGGTGGACTGATGCAATGTCTTTCATCATCATCTCATACTTGGCCCCATACTCTTCATATACGAAGAAGCGGTTCATCTGCAAGAGCTTGTTAGTACCCACGAGATAATGCCAATGAAGGCTGTTTGATTGGGCACACCTTGTTCGCGAACAGCTTCGCGACATCCGCAGCGACGTTCGGCTCAGCGAGCATGCCGGGAACAGTGTCTAGCCACGACATGCCCTCGTCCTCCTCGGGAACCGCATTAAGGCTCCGGATACGCCGATGACCGTGACTACCATGTCTCGCCTGAGAGCTGAAGTCAAGCTGCGTGTATTCAGAATGAGGGACAGCGCGGTGCAGCTCCCCAAGGAGCTCCTCATGCAGGTCGATAATCTCAGCCAGGTTTCGGTTGATTGAAGACCGCAGGCCCTGAGGCATGGTGGGTAGAGAGACGAGGATGGTGACGTAGACCTGCACCTCAAGTTAGCACAGATCGAACCCAGCACAGACACACAAACACACACGCGCGCGAAAGGCATAGAACACTGACATTCATCAGAAACCGCACATCCCCAATGTAGCCCTCCTCCGTGCTGATCAATTCCTCCAAGATGCGCCGTCTCTGTAGTGAGCGCTCCACAGCTGCCCTGTCCAGCACGCGCGGCTTGTCCAAGCAATTGCTGTCCTCAGAGCACCTGTAACTAGACATCGATGCTCTGCTGCTGCAGTCGGTCTGCGTCTGGGTCCGAGAAGACCGCATACTATTGCGTCTCGACCGGGTGAAGAAGCTTCCACTGGCAAGGCTCACGCTGGCTGTCCTGACCGCCTCGACGAACCCAAAGGAGGACCCCGAGGAGGACTGGCGGTGATGGCCGCTTGTTGTGCTGGATTCCTGGCGCAGGGTGCCCATGGATGCTGACCTGAACAGCCTCTCGTCTATTGTGGAAGTGTACTGCCGGCGGCCGGCGCGTCGACGCAGTGTCCTCATCCATTTGTGAAAGGGCGCCCCACCTGCCGCCTGAACGAGCTCGTTCCCGACCATCTCGCCCTCCTCGACAAGTGTATGCGACCGACTCTCGGTATCGGGAAAATCGGCAGAGTCGGTATCATTCAGGGCGCACCTCGTCGGCACCGTGTCGAGTGTGCCCCAGTGCATCCAGTCGTTGGGGTCATCTTTGGGCGGACGAGGGGGTGCAAAACACAGGCCTAAGCTGGCACCAAGAGCTTCAGGCCCGTAGTCGAGGGCGACATCGAAAGGGGAAAAGTCCGACAAGCAATGGAAGGGATCAGATGTGGCATCTTCTGGCAATCGAGTGATGAGTACCGAACCAGCGGGGGAGCAAACTTCGGACGACCCAGAAGCGGACGAGGCCATAATATTTCTAGGGACCAAGAAACTTGAAATGGAATTTGTAGTTGTATATGGCCACTCTCCCCCAAAGAAAGGAATCAAAAAAAAAAAAAAAAAAAAAAAAGGGCAAAAGACTGAGCTCCAAAAAAGTAGCCGTCAGGCTTCCAAAAAAGAAGAAAATGAAAAAGAGAAAGAGGGAGGGCAGGGAGGTGTTCAGAACATGTTGATGGCAAAACAAACGGTGAAGAGAAGAAGAAAAAAAATACAGAAGTGAGAGACCTTGAGATAAAGCTAAGCCGCCAAGTAGAGGGTGATCAACATCTCGCGAGGTCCAGAATGACCAAACGATTGTGTAAGCTTTATTACGAAAAGCAGTAGCGTATGGGAAAGGAAAGATCTTGTAGGTGGGCAGGCGAGACTTTGTTCGTTGGGAAGGGGGCTGACTGCTGTGTGCGAAGTTCTCCCTCACATACCAGCTCGGGGGAGGAGAGTAGGAAGGTTTGAGACCTGCGAGGCGCCGGGGACACAGCTTTGTGCATTCTCACCTTCCGCGAACCGCGTTCAAATCGTGGTGGTACAGGCCAGCTCCGTTGCGAAGGGTAACACACCCCTCCTTTGGAGCGGCGGCTGCCATTCATCCATCCATCCATTCATTCATCCAGGTCACGCTGAGGAGAACTGCTACCATTGCCCATAGTAGCAAGCCACGGATCGAGAGAGATGGAGAACAGTCAGGTAGACATGTCGATCACAGGGAAAGAATGACGTCTGGATCAGCTGAAGTGCGCAGGACAGAGGCATCGGCTTCAGATTGTCTCAATAATGGATGACGTTGCCGGGGAGAGATTGCCATGTGAGATTTCCATGTCGGCGAGGTCGACTTTGAAGATCACAATTCCCTTGTGAGCAGTGCCCCTGCTTCAGGGCCCGAGCGCGCAGCCCTTGGCGCGTGCTGTACAGAGCAGATTGGCTTGCTGGCCAGCGTGGAGGGAACGACTGATACTGTACTTTTTCTGTTTGCCCAAATGAATCCAGAATATTATTATCATGCCCTCTGAAGGGAGAGAAAAGAACAATGTGAAGCAGTGTTCTAGAAAGGCAGGGAGGGGCCTTGAGGGGCCTTGGCAGTGCACGTCTCCCGCTCTAGGTACTGTAATACTTACGGTACTGCTTGTACGGAGTACCTAAAAGCACCTAAGGGTTGCCGCTGTTACTGCAGGGGTGGCGGCGGAACCATTCCTTTACAAGGTGAAGGTAGGTAGGTACGCCTGTATTGTGTGCACCTGACTGTGACTTGCTTCTGTATGTCTCACTTCGAAGCGAACAACAGGCGGCTGGGAACCTCGATTGCCAGCAGCCACAATGGTATTCTCCTGACGCCTTTCGTCGAGAGAACGGTACCACCGACACGAAAAGCTCCCTTGACTTCGATACAATAGGACAGAGCGAGCCATGGGTCTACCGCTGAGGATGAACAACATTCATGCACCTACGGTCCCCTCGGGTGCCACCACCGCGGGGCCCAGCAATGGCGCCGCCGTTCATCTCACCATTGCGGAGCTGGAGCGCAAGAAGGCGACCACGGAGATGGAGCTCTCTGCCCTGAGCAGCGTGCTCGACTCGGTATGCCATGACCTCTTACAGCCTGGCCTACTTCCCTCTGCCTTGCCTGACCTACCTTCCCCTCCCCCTCTCCTCCCTTCCGCTTTCCCCGCGGGGACGACTCCGAGAGGACGACTCCGAGAGGAACAGCAAATGGCTGACATTGATCAAAATAACATAGCATGGTGTCGACATGCACACGAACCTCGTCACGGCCGATGGCTTTCCCCGCTCCGACATTGACGTCGCGCAGAGTACGTCCCCTCTCCATCTCCGGAATATACGGTGGCCCTGCTAACACCCCCTCCTCCAACTTCCCCAGTTCGGACCACCCGCGCGCGCATCATCCACCTCCGCAACGACTACAAAGAGCTCATGGGCAAGATCGAGCAGGCCTTGCACGCGCGCTTCGCCGAGATGGAAGAGACGCCTGTAGAGCCACGCGAAGCCCCCGTCGAGGCTGCTGCTGCTGCCGCTGCTGCTCGAGACCCCGCGCCTCGCATTCAGGACGAACCTTTCGCCAGGGTGAACAGTGTCGCGGCAGACAGCCCAGCACGCGAGGCCAACCTGCAACCGGGAGATCTGATTCAAACCTTTGGCGTATTGAACAAGGACAACCACGATGGGCTGAAGAGGGTTGCTGAACTCTGCCAGGCGGCTGAGGGGGTGAGCTCGCTTCCATCCTGCCCTCCTTTTGGGTGTGTGTATGTGTGTGTGTGTTGCTAACGGTGGTGTGTGTCACAGAGCCATATCTATGTGAGGGTTTTGAGACCCAGAGAACCGCTGCCTCCACGTGAGCTCCTGGTGGACCTGTATCCGAGGCAATGGAGTGGGAGGGGCCTGTTGGGATGTCACATTGTGCCTCTCTGAGGGACCCGGACTGGAGAGAGAGAGAGAGAGAGAAAGAGAGAGAGCCCTGCATCTTCAACACCCAATCTAAGTCAAGCTTCTATAACCCCTCAGATGAAGAAAGAGGCAAAGGCAGTAAGCATGGTCCAGGATATGCAGGTGCCCATGATCTTAAGCTGCAAACTAAGCAGTAGCTTCTTTTTTCAAGGCATGTGTCATGACAAAACAACTGGCAGTTAGTATACATGGGCTATCTCAGGGACAGACAGCTGTGGGCACACAGAGCAGACTGTGAATTGTACATGCCCATCATGTCTAGGTGTCTGAAACATTTGCTGTAATGAGAACATGGTGATGCTTTTCATCTTCATATAAAGCCAATTTGTGGATTTCTTGAAGAGCCATAACAAATGACAAGACTTGATTAGGTTGTGCTGTTTTTCTTTTTGACCGGAGTAGGTTTGAGTGCTGCTCAGCACAAGACTCCTCTGGACTGGGGCCTTTGGAGGATTGTGTGGTGGTGCTCCGGCAACCAGCTAGAGCGGGTCAAAACACTGAATGAGGGGCAAACATGCAGGGGGGTCAGGGGAGCCTGCATTGACATCATGGCAAAATTTGAAAAAACACGCCCCTCTCCCCCAAGGGCCTCACTCAACTCGACGAGCCTGACGGCCTTAGCGCCCAAACAGCCCATCTGGCCAAAACGCACGCGATTTTTCTGGAGAGAGGCATCGCTCTGGTTGCGCTGCGCATGGATTTGTCACTTAAAGAATTAGGTGCTGGGCAGATTTTTGCAAAGTTCCCTTTTATTGGGGCAGCGAGTCTACCTAAGTTGCGCCTGAGTGCAGAAAGTTGGGCGCAGAGTTCCCTTTCTGGACGCGGATGGCGGATACTAAACGGAACCGAGGCTCTGGAGGACGTGAGACCTCCTGCCCGGCCATTACTGCATCACCAGTCCGCGTCCCTAGCCCTGCCAGTAATCCATCGTGAGTTTCATCAACGTAAGCTATCCCTGTGTCGCCCAGCCTTTATGTGTCGCTAGTCCTAAGCAAGATGCCGTAGACGTTGAAGGAGAGAAAAATGAAAATCTATCCATCCACCACGTAGTGCCTCCTGTGGGCCATCGATCCCGGGCATCGCGTTCCGGCCCCTCTACAGGTCGTTGTCGTCATCCTCATCAGGCAGAGGCATGGCGGCGGCCTCCGTCATCTCGTTCTCGTACTGGCGCAGGAGAGCCTCATCGACCTGAGCAGTGGGAGGGGCAAGAGCGGGTGCAGCGACGAATTCCTGCAGGATTGCGTTAGAAGACAAAGAAGCAAAACATCGCACGCAAAAGATGTTCTATCAATAAGGGGAGAGGCGCGGCGTACCAGGCTGGGGTTTCCAACGAGCTTGCGGGCCAGCCAGAGGAAGGGCTTCTCGAAGTTATAGTTGGACTTGGCGGAGATGTCGTAGTACTGCAGGTTCTTCTTGCGGTGGAAGGTGATGGTCTTGGCCTTGACCTTGCGCTCCTTGACGTCGACCTTGTTGCCGCACAGGACGATAGGGATGTTCTCGCAGACACGGACGAGGTCACCTGTTTTGAGAATAGATTAGCCTGATAAGAACTTATGTGGTAGGATGGTTGTTTGAGCAGGCTTCGGAACACATACGGTGCCAGTTGGGGACGTTCTTGTAGGTGATACGGGAGGTGACATCGAACATGATGATACCGCACTGGCCGTTGATGTAGTAACCATCACGCAGGCCGCCGAACTTCTCCTGGCCAGCGGTGTCCCAGACATCGAACTGGATCTGGCCGTAGTTCTGTAACAGATGGCGGTTAGTTGGCGTCCCTAGTGTCTCGCGACATAGAGGAGGAGGAGGGACGAACGGTGGTGAAGCCGAGAGGGTGAACCTCAACACCGAGGGTGGCCATGTACTTCTTCTCGAACTCGCCGGTCAAATGACGCTTGACGAAGGTGGTCTGTGATAAGAAACAGGGCGCGTTAGCTGACATTTCGGGACGGTCTGAGGCTGTCGAATCCGTTGAGCATTGCGACTACAGGTAGCAGCCCAAGATGGCCCCGCCAAAGAGGGGAGGGGGAGGGAGCTCAGCGCAACATTTGTGATGGACAAGCCTGATGGACAATGAATAGGTTGGAGGACATACCTTGCCGGTACCACCATCGCCCACAAGGACGAGCTTGAAGGTAGGAGTCTGACTATCAGCCATGGTTGCTGTTGTGGTCGATGTTTTGGGGTGGAGAGAAGATGAGAAGAGGGTGTGCAACTGGAGAGGTCTCGGAGGTGATGTATGTATTGGAAATGCCTGGAAGTGGGGGCTGGTGGGCCAGCGTCAGGTCAGTGGTCTGCTGCAAAAAGCTGGAGTTGACAAAGCCTGCTTTGGGCCTGGTACAAGCGCGATGGCCGATGCTGATGGGTCCAGGGAGGGCAATCAATCTGGGTTTTGTAGACGAACCTTCACAGGCGGGTATCAAAGGGCTGCTGAAAGGAAAGGCAGTTGATGCTCTGGTCTGGGTTCAGAGAGACAAGAGAGGGGGGAGAGAGAGAGAGAGAGAAAGTGGGTTGGGATTTGGGCTGGGTTGGGTCAGGTAGGAAAACAAGAGAAGCAGATTGTTGTCTGGAGGCGGCGAGCTTACGGGGGCCAGGGACTGCTAGCGAACCTCAGCGAAAACTTGTAACAGGTGCCCCGCTTTTCCACGTGACTCAGACGGCTTTGCTCTTGACATCAGGCAAGGACGCGCCACCTGAATTCACTCACTGTGCCTTCAGTGTTTGTTATCTTCACTGCAAAAGACATGCCTTCATTGGCTACTAGATCATGTATTGATGCCAGATAGGGCTTGTACTTTTTCCCCTCTGGCTTGATGATTTCTAAGCAGTTAGAGCCCGATGACATGTTTTGTCTTGGGTGATGGTCCTAGATTTGGTCTTCAGGCTCCCGTGTAGGACGGGTCGGTGCCTAGATTTGGCCTCATGTTTCTTGCTCACCATTAGGCACAACTGCGGCAGAGAATTCTCCACCCTAGAGCAACCGGTAGGCGATATATATGGTGCCAACACTACATCTCCTGAAGCAGGTGATCCTGGACTACCTGGCTCCCCATGCACACCACCACCTTGTGGTCAGGAGTCGGGCAGTGCTTTCTTTTGGGCTCGAGGCAACTCTCCATGGGTTCTTGTCATTGCGTTTGACACAGATACCTTCAGGGAAACATGTCGCTAAGGGCCTCCTTGTTGACGCTTGTGAGGCCTGTTGGATGAGAGGAGGTTGACAGAACCGTCGAGATGGGACCCGTGATCCGGTGGTGTTCCCTCCCCTCTCAACCACGGGTGTGGTCCTCTCATCGCCCTTATTTGCTGACTACCACGCTGGAAGCCTCTCCACGAGCTTCCATTCCATGGGCACATGCCCCCACTCAGACAGTCCAATACCAGCTACTGTAGCAGACGACGTACTGCATAGGTTACAAGTTTCATATGCGGGATGAAGAATCATGATAGGCTTGCAAAGGAAGCACCTGGCAAAGTACTAAGTAAGTACTAATGAGTGTGGCTTTCAATAAAACTGTCATCTCGAAGAGCCATCCTGTTCCAAGGAAAAAAAGATGCACATAAAATTTGCAATGTTTGTCAGTCCTGTTCAACATGCCGTCTTGAAGCTATGCAATCGATCGTGGCCACCCCCATCCTTTTTCCAACACCAGACCCTTAAGGAGCGAACATGAAAAAATGCGCCAGCAGCAGTGTTCCACACAAGCGCAGCAGCCGGCCTGCGAAACAGCGGCAGCAGAATTAACCCCCTCCCACATCTTGTGTCAGTGCTCAACAGTGAATGATTATGTTGATGATGCCCCTTTTGCCCGTACCCCTTGAAACATTTTATTTTATCCCGCTTCCATCACATCACCACACAGCTCTCGTCCTTTGCCCCAGCTTTCTTTTTCAGGTTGGGATTCTTCGGAGGCGCAACATCCATCGGCGTCCCCCACTCGCTGCCGCCCGGATGGCGCTCAATCTCTGCCTGGCTCGGTCATCCCCTGCGTCTGCGGCCTTGACATACCAGACGTTGGCTTCCAGGATGTCTCGTCTGCACCCAATGCCCATCTCGGTGAAATAACCGACTGCGTACTGGGCCTTGACATAGCCTGCGACAGTACACTTTTGTCAGCATTTGTTTCAATACACAAAGCAACCGAGATAAAAGAAGGGGTACAACATACCGAGCTCAGCGGACCTCCGTGCCCACTCACACGCTTCTTCCTCATCTTTTTCAAGAATCGGTTCGGCCCCGACCATGTACCAGGCGCACAGCCCCATCATCGCGCCAGCGTGTCCTCTCTCGGCAGCGCCGGTGTAGAAGTGCACGCTCAAAGCTGGGTCCCGCGGGCAATTGAGTTTGCCGTGCTCGTATGCGTCTCCCATTCGGAAATTAGCCTCCGGGTGGCCAAGATCGGCAGCTTGTGTGAACAGCTCGGCAGCGTATCCTTCGTCCTTGAAGATGTCTTCACCGTAGCCGGTCTCGTACAGACACCCCAGGTGGAAAGGTGCCGCGTTGTACATGGAGTCTGCCGACTCTGCTGCCAGCTTGAGCCACTTGAGGCCCTCTCGGTAGCGCTTCTCGCCTAGATCGCCAGAGAGACAGGCCTTTCCCAGCCTAGTCATTGCGCCCGGATGCCTCTTTGATGCTGCCGTCCGCAGGAACTGAACAGCCTTCGCCGGGTCCTTTCGGCAGCCCCAGCCGAACTCGTAGCACAGACCGGTTCGATATGCAGACTCTGCATGACCATGCTTCGCGGCCAGGACGAACAGGGGAAAGGCAGAGTTGTAGTCTTCCTTGCCTTTGCTGAACAAGCCCGAGGCGTATCCATCTGCGAGGTAGTACTGGGCGAAGGGGTATCCTGCGTTGGCAAGCTTCTGCAGGATGGCTCGTGCTTCCCTTATCAGATCATTTGGATCGGAATCCGCGCCTTCGACAACGGAGGCGTTGGGGCTGTGACCCGGCTTCGGCGACTTCTTCTTAGGCTCCGTGACATCCACGCCCTGGTCCTGAGCCGTCGAGATCAGAAATACCGCAAAGGAGTACTGTATGGAGAAGTCACTGGTCTTCTTGACGTTCTGCCTGTACATGTCGAGCGTCTTCTGTGAGCTCAGCAGAGACGCATTAGACCCCACCGCGTTCCGCAGTTGTGAGTTGTCGATGGTCAGGGGTGCAGGCGCAGGCTGCGGGTAAGGGACGTTCAGCAGCTCTGCGTACGTGGACTGGCGGTTGTCCACGTTGGGTGATCTCCTTGCATAGCTCGAGTGAGCCGACGGAGCGCGAACGCTCGGGGTGCCATTTCGGCCGGAGGAGCGTCCGCGGTCAGAATGGACAGAGTATGCAGACTGCGGCCTGGGCAGCGAGGTCCTCCTGAGGTGGGAAACGGGTGTCAGATGGCGGTTTACGGCCGAACCACTCTCAGACAGGTCTGGCGATGACGAAACCCGTGCGTCTTGACTATTCAAGAAGGCCGGAGTGGGCGGCGTGAACGGCTGGTGGTGGTACTGGAGCTGTGCGACCATCTGAGGCTGGTTGGCAGCATCGTCGGTAGCGGAGCTCACAGTAGAGGCATCCTCTGACTTCCGCTGCTGGCCGTTTTCCAGCTCGTTGGCCCCGCCCGAGACTGAGCTGACGCTCGTTGCTACCGAGGTTTCCGTCGAGGTGTGCTTATTAGAGACGCTGGGCGTCGACACGGAAGTGTCGGTCTCGCGGCTATGCCGGTTGTCCCCCTGGGCGGCAAGAGCCTGCTCGGTGCTACCAACGTCTGCTGCAGACGTCAAGTTCCCTCCCCGGCTTGAATCAGCATGGGCACTAGAGCCGTCGCCGGCGTTGACCAGCCGTAATGTTCCCTCGGGCTGCGAAAAATGCAATGGAAGGCTTGGTGGTGGCCGCTTGGGCGCCTCGAGGATCGGCGGCATCTCCATGTCCAGTACTGCAGATGAGCGCTGCCGGCGGTCAGGACTGGAGTGTTCCCTCGTTTCTATGGTTGCACTTGAAGGCTGTGCCCAGTTCTCGGGTTGAAAGTTCATCTTGACCGGGGACACTGGTGACTGTCCCATGCGCGAGCCGTCGGTTATTGGGATGCGTGGTAACGGTTTCCCAGCCTCTGAGCGGACGCTCTGTGGTGAGCCATGGTTGGAGGAGTTGACCGGCTTCCTCCGCACGGGACTCGAGGTCACTGAGCCATACTGTGGAGGTGAGGAGTCCACGGCAGCCATTGCAAAGGGGATCAGGGTGTTGAGCCTGATGATGTTCCCCCTCTGGCCAGCTTTCCGTGCTGCAGTTGTCCCAGCTAGAAGAATCGAAAGAAGAGCCGTCCCTGGACGTAGCGCGACTGGCACAATGCTATTGCGACGGCTGTAGATTCTTCTCCTGCTGCATTGAACCCGTGTTTCTTTTTCCCCTTCGTTTTCTTGCTTCTTCTTTTTCTTCCTCCTTCTCTTCTTTTTCTTCCTCTTGGTGATCCTCCTGGAGTCCAATTATTTGAGATTCGGCTGACCAGTGGTGGGGGCGGTGTCCCGTCGTCGGTAGTCGAATGCTATAAAGGTGGAGGGGAGCCGTACGCAAAGACGTCTCGGAGAGGAGACCTCAAGGCTCGCAAAGGGAGAGGGAGGGAGCTCGTCTCTTCGGAGAGGGGGTAAAGGCTGACCGAACCAACCTAACTATGCAGTCTCCCTGGCGCAAATGATGCTACAAGTCTATTGGGATGACGGAAGTCGGACGATCCCCACAAGAGACAAAGAGAGCGAAAAGATACGGGGCTGGGGAAGCAAAGAACCACACGAGACACGAGGCTAATGCTGCTGCGGCTGAAAAGAAAAGAGAGAAGGGAAAAAAAAGATGGTACTCGAAAAAAAGACGAGGCGAGAAGGAAGATGACGGAAAACAGGAGGAAGCACAGACGACACGAACAAGGCTGAGCCGTAAGAAACTGGAAGATGGCGGCGTCACGTAGCGAGACCAGACGAACAGGGTCTCACACACAGAGACTTTGCCCTCGAAAGGTGTCCTTATGCGACTGGCAGGCCAACAGGTCGGGGGAGAGGGGAGGTGACCAGAAGGGAGGTTGAGGTGGAAAAGAGAAGGGATAGGAAGCAGACCCAAGAAAGATCCAGACCGAGGCCGGATCACTGCACACACACACGCACGCAGAACAGCAGACAGGATTCATCAATGTTCAAAGAGTGCAAGCGCAAGGTTACCCCTCAAAATAGGAAGTCGCACTGGGGCCACACACGTGAACCCTGAGAAGTGCTACGTGCCCCGTTTTTCCCAGTGGAGGTCGATCGCCTGTACTTAGCGTATCCCGTCAGAAGGGTCCGCCAGGGAGTCGCCTCTAGTACAGCACTATGACTTCGTACAGCCTGCAGCCTCTGCTGCCTGTAAGCGGCGTTAGTAGGCCTGTACCGTGTGCCTGCGACACTGAACACACGGCAGCTAGTCTCGGGTACCAGGTGCTCCCTGCAGAGATCAGCGTGTGCTAAATTAGGCCGAACGAGGACTGTCGACTGCGACCTCCCAGGCGTGCCAGGCGTGGAGACGCTGTGTGACGGCAAACTCCTGACCTCGCAGAAGAGGGCCACCTTCCTCCCTGTACGATGTTTCTTGTACGTACTGCAATACTACATAAGGTACCACTATGAACTAAGTATTTTTTGTGTGCAGAAGACCCCAGACTTGGCCGCCGTCGCAGTCTTTTGTATATTGCAACTAGACCCCACTCCCACCTGCAATGTACGCACACACGCTGTCATCACCATCCACACCTCACGCCACGGATGGGAACACAAATATGGGTGGTCTCATCCAATCCCGCTGTGCAGATGATGGATGATGGATGAAAATGATGAGGCTCCTTGCGGCTGCCCGAGCCTTCGACCCCTTCCTCCTCGGCGCCTTGCCGAACAACACACACACACACACACAAACACACGCCAGGCACAGATGGGCTCGACGGAAGCTGTTGGGGAAACACCGTGCCCATCCTGGGTCCACGGCAGAAGATATCCGTTCAGGCCCTCGTATGACGAGACGGGTGGAGACAAGAACAAAGTTCGAAAGAACACGCGGACGGATGGGCAGGAACACGACCGCCTTGTTGTCCCAGAGAGCAGGACCGCCTCTTCGCCTTGTACACCGCGGCTGATGTGGTGCCCTTCGAGGTCTCTCCTCTCCAGCCTCTTCAAACCCAAGCAGGGTCGTACAGTCGCTCCAGCCGCGCTGATGCCAAGACACTCGAGGAGCATCCCTCGGCGGGTTTGCTGGGACACTAGTCAAGGCAGCGAAATACATAGTAGGAGTGCAGTGCAGCAAACAGACGCCCTGAGAATCAGGATTGCATGCATTGCCCTTTCTCTGTCAGCCAGCGGAGCCACGAAACCTGACATCGATTGGTAGGGTCACGATTTATCGCTGCCGTGAACCGCAAACGCCGCGTCAGTGTTACGGATCTCGGGACGTCTTCTTCTCCACACACCACAACAAAGACGTGGGAAGAAAAGAAGAAAGGGGCTCGCAGGACGCAACCCAGGTGATAGTCATTATCACCAAGACAAAATGGAAAATATATCTGTCGATACTGATGTCACTGGGTCCCTCAGGGTGCAACGCCCAACACACACAAACCTGCGCTGGTGTTTGAGGTCATTGCTCATCTCAGACCCTTGCCTCCATCATGGTGACCCCGTGGTTCCGCGCCCAGATGAACCCTCCTCCCCCTCCCTTGAAAAGAATTGAGCCAAAGAAATATATCAGTTCAGACCACTTTTTAGCCCTGCCACACCTTTCAGGGACTAAAAGCCTAGTAGCAGCTATGCACAGCTGGATGTTCTGCATCAGAAGCGAACCCCCTCTGGTAGCCGACGCTTCATCCTCAAGACTCTAGAACGCTGCGAAGTGCGTTTCTTGTCCTTGGTCACGAACCTCTTCGGGGTGACGAAGAGCGATGCCACGAGTTGTGGTGCAACTCTCTGGAGTTGCCTCTTGCCAAAGGTACGTATTGTCTGTACTTATGGGAGTATCCGAAATGACTCTCCGATCCCAGGCAGATCGAGTGCGACCCTCGCCAGCAGCAGCTCCATGCATTTTCTGAGCGCCTAATTCCCTCCTGTGCTAGCTTCATATGTCTAAAACACGCCTCATCTACGGACGCACAAGGTCATGGGAAGGCTACCCGCACTGCACTGTGCGACCCAACAGCCTTATGGAGCTGTTACTACCACCTTACCATGACAGTGCTACCCAACACCAAAGCACTACTATAGTGTGCACTATGGCCCGATGCCTAAGGGAGGGCAGCAAGATCCGGCGCTGACTTACGAGACAGATCTGCTCGGCAGTCCCTCAAAAATATCAACCTCGGACGAAGGTCCCTGACTCGAGAGGCCTCGAGGAACTCGGAGAATTTGCGCAGATCTCTTCTCCATACTGGCGTGCCTCCCGCTAACTGCAACCTCTGCTGCTCACACGATCGCGAAGACGAGCAAAATTGTCTTGTCTGGGCCAAGGCAAAAAGAAAGAGAAAGAGAGGCAGGTCAGTTACGAGAGTTTCTCACAGACTCGTCTTCTCTCTCTCTCTCTCTCGTATGTGTCTTCAATTCTAGTGGGCTCCCCTAACTAGCTGGAAGCGCTACGACATCGTACCAAGTAGTATTACCAAGTACACGAGATGACCCGCAGGGGGTCCATTTCCCACTCCAGTACTAAGGAGAAGCTTCTCCCACAGCTTCCGCCGTCACGTCACATCACCCCGCGACCTGCAGGCTGGGGTTGCTGTAGAATAGACTTCCAATACTGGCCTGGGGCCGCACACTCCAAGCCCTTTTCCCGCCTAGCGTCCCTCGTATTGAGTTTGACATTCACAGGAGGCAAACTCGCTTCCGGCTTTGTCGACCCTGGTCTAGATAACAGCGGTAAAGGCTTGGTTGGGGACCGCGCTCACCGCACACATTTTCTACATAGCACACAAATGACCTTTTTTTTTCCTTCCGAAAAGCCAGCCCCATCGATTTCGGACAAGGAAGGTGAGCCTTGCGTTTCTGGGTGAGTGTCACAAGAGAGGCGCTGTCGCACAAGACGCCCCGGTACTTATGCGCCAAGAAGGAAAAGAAGGAGAAGAATCAAAATCAAAATGATCATTTCGGGGGAGGAGAGCCGATCGATGGTCGATCTTGCAGCGTGGCACCTTTCCAGCATGTCACTGCATCACAGATGGTCGCATTCTTCCGCAAGCCATCCACTACCACCCCATCTGACCCGAGTAGCCTCAGGCGTACTATGTAAGCGGAGGCTGCAGCTGGCCCTGTACGGAGGTGGTACCTCAATCACGTTTGCCGCCTATGTCCCATTACTGGACATTTCCCTGCAGGGAAGGCGTTCCTGGCGGAGTGCAATGTTGGGAGCAGGACCCCGAAGGATGCAGCTCGGCTCCTCCTCTGTGCAGACTATTCTTCCCTCTGGCGCCGGCTGGCTGTGTGTGTGTGTGTGCTGTCCTGTCAGAAAGGATGTGTCGACTCCCTCTTCCTCTCTCTCTCTCTCTCGGGGCACAGCCGGGTTGTCCGGACTGTTCAGCCTTTCCGCGCGCAGTGAGATTTGCAATTTTACCTAATAGCCGATCCGACAATGATTGTCTTGCGACTTTGACCCCCGTTGTTGATCTCCTAACCTGCTGATGGGGTTTTTACTACCTGCTGCTTGCCCCGTTGCGTGCGTCGCCGTTGCGCCAGGAAGATCGGAAGGCCAAAGCTGCAGGGCAAAGATAGTTTGGAAAATATGCATAAACATTCTTTGCATTTTGTTTTCCCCAGCCGAGAGGAAGAGAGATAAGGAGACAGCCTGTCGGGTCTCGTCCGGTCCTGTGCCGTCACCGCACGCCCGCCCTTTTTGCGATAGGGGAGGGGGAAGAGGGGGGAAGCCCGATGAGATCGCCCGCGCAGATCAATAAAATGGAGCTCTGGGGTTTGGCAGGACTGGGGTCGTCCAGTGTTCTGCAGGTGGAGATGCAAATTGAGGATGCTTGATTTGATTTCATGTCCACAAACGTTACAGCTCTCCCCCCGCTGCGGAAACGGGAACCTTGAAAGGCTCCCACCAAATCTAATCTTCCTTTTTTTTTCCCCTTCCATGGTACTTGTGGTTGTTGCAACAACAATCAAGGCTATGGTGTGGGTAACTTTGTTTTCTGCTGCACAAGTGACGTAGGAAAAGGTGGGTTGCTGGCATTGCAAACAAGGAATGTTGCATACATAGCCCAGAAGTTTTTCCCATGTGAAGCTGCCCCCAGCCTCACTATATTAGCAGCTTTGTTATTGCTCACACTATTTCTTCCTCAGGTTCACCAGGAAACCGGGTGTACAAGATTGTTTTCAGCATGCCAGCCTCTCTCAGCCCTCAGCCCTGGTGTTCATTCTTCGCCAGCAAGAAGTACTGGAAGTAGGGCACTGGCTCCAGCGTACAGTGTAACCCCACCTTATCCATCTGTCTTTTTTTCCTCTTCTTTTTTTTTTTCTTGTCAGCTGGTGCTTGGCGAGAAGCTGGTGGCGGGCAGTGGCGCTCAGTAGGGGGTTACAGCATAGTGAAGCTTGGCAAGTCTGGGCCCTCCAACCATGGTACAGTACTGTGTTCGGATTACTGCAGTGGCTATAGAATGTATCGGACCACAACAGTGCAGTACTGCAGTACTTAGTATTAGCGTGTGCAGAAGAGTCCCGAGGGCATATTTTTGGGGTAAGGGGGGAATGTGGACAGGGATGGCCCAATTTTCAGGGGACAGGGGGAAAGGTTGGGAATGTGAGGTGCAGCTGAAGAGGGAAGGAAGGATCACTTTGCAATACCACCAGCTGCTCAGTCAATTTCCCCTCCAGACAAAGTCATCCAGTCCACTGTCAATCCTTCTGTGCCTTTACTACCGTCAGTTACACTGGCCATCATTCGTCTTTGTGTTTTTCCCTCTTCGTCGTTGTTGGGAGGCTCATCTCGCGAACCGAGTTCCCCTCCACCGCAGCTTGTCTTTGATTCCTCCTCCTCGGTCAGCCGTGGCTGCTCTCTTTGATCGCGCGCTCGCTGAAAGAAACCAAGTAAAACTGGTCCTGGCCTGGTCCCGGTCCTGGCCCTGGTCCCATCGTTTACCGTTCACCGTCCACCACACTTTCGTTCCATTCCGATGTGGTCCAAAGCCAAGAAGAGATCGAGTCTTTTTGCAACCTCATCCACCCCCTTGGTCCTGTCCTGAGAAGGCAGACTCCGTGAATCGGTATTCATAGCCAAGCACAGCTATCTGTGCGCAAGGTTGGCGGCTATCACCGTTGTTGCCAGAGCTCGCAAAAGAAAAGAAGAAAAGTCAGATTCGAGCCGCCCCCGCCGCTGCTGCTGGGCAACACACTCCCTCAACCAAAAAGTGTGGAAGGCTGTGTGGCCCCCAATCCCCGGCACACACCATCAATCAACATCTGACAGGATCCCCCAATCATTTTGCCAGGCTTGCCTTGCATTGCTCATCCACCACCACAGCCGAAGGGGAGAACGACCCGCCAGCAAGGGACATCACTGCAAGAAAGGCAAAAGAAAAAGGCCGAGGCTGGGTAACCAGTTATCCTGTTAAGGCCCTTCTTTTCAGTGGTTGTTGTCTCGACCTCGTTCCTGCATCATCCCTGGAGGGGCCCGAAGGGGGCTGGCTGCGTTTTCCTGCATAAACCTAAACCACCACCTTGTTTTTTGCCCCAGGGGGACCCTCGCCATTACCAAGGTCCCGAAATATCCACTGGGGCCACTACTGCTGCTACTCCGAGCCCAGAGCCCGTACACACACAACAACAACAAGTACTGTGAGTTTCTAGTCGCTCTGCTCTGCACAAACATTGCCCCTCTCCATGCCTAGTCTCACCTCAGCCTCACTGTGGTTGTGAAGACTTCCTATTTCTCATCTCTTCTATTTCATTGCACACATTTTTAGCCCTCTTTCTTGAATTCCCCTACCCCGAATCCTGCTCTCGACCGTACAAGAGGTACCTCCTCTGTCTGCGTCCTCCTTGACTGGTGAAGATCCCCTGACCCTGAGAAAGAGAGAGAGAGAGAGAGAGAGAGAGAGAGAGAGAGAGAGAGAGAGAGAGAGAGACACACATTGTCTGCTGGACATTGTCGCATACAGATGTCTTGGTGTCATGGAAACTAACAGTGGACAATTTTCTGTTCTTCTTTTTCTAGAACCATGTCTCTCCCCGAGAGGCCTGGCGGGAGGACCTCGTACGAGCAACGCACTGCCTACCGTCAATCCACACGCCGCAGCCGACACCATGATGTCGAGGCCCGTGGCTTATACGCAGGTCGCGAAGAGACCCTCCATTCCCGTGCGACTTCTTCCGGCTCGTTCGCCACAACAGGACCAGCCCGTTCTAACGCAACCGCAGACGATGTGCCTCTGTCACCAGATCTCGAAAGCGCCATGGACCACCCCGTGTCCAGAAAGCGAAGTTTAATCAGGCCCGAGCGGAACAAGATAGGGAAAAACCACCCCAACTATCACTACCGCCAGCATGCCGCCAAGATGCAGACACTGCCCTCGCGCACTGGCACCGAGCCGGTCTACGAGGATCTCGAGGGAACAACATACCTGACCACGTCGAATAGGGACGATGCCGTCTCGGACTCAATCGCCTCCAGGGACAAGAAGAGGAGCAGTGGGGACAGCGGCGATGCCGACAAGGAGCGCCGCTCCAGGAGGAGGGCAAACAGCCGGAAGCACTCTGGCAAGATCTCCAAGAGGAGGCAGAAGAAGGAGCCCGAGCAGATCCGGCCCCCGAGCTTCTGGGACATCTACTGCGCCATCCTCACCTTCTGGGCTCCCAATTTTATTCTGAGGTGCTTTGGGATCAAGTCCAAGGACCAGGCCCGGGCGTGGCGCGAGAAGATGGGTCTCCTGAGCATCATCGCGGCCATCATGGCGTGCGTCGGCTTCCTCACGTTCGGTTTTACTAGGACGGTCTGTGGGACGCCTTCGCAGCGCCTCCGGGTGAATCATGTCGACAGCGGATACATGATCTTTTTCGGCCAGGCATACGATCTCTCCGGCTCTCACCATCCCGTGGCCGAGGGCATACCGGCCGAGTCGGATGGAGATGGCGCCAACGTTCTCTACGATCTACCGGAGAAGCACGGCGGCCAGGACGGAAGCTTCTTGTTCCAGCAGGTCAACGGCAAGTGCAAGGATATGATCACCCTGGCAGAGGACTCGGATGTGCCGACAAACGACGACGGTGACCTGGCCTGGTACTTTCCGTGCAACACCTTCAACCAGGACGGGTCTACATCACCCAACCTCACAATCCCGTACTACCTCGGATATGCCTGCCACACCTCGAGCAAGGGCCGCACCGAGTTCTACGACCTCTCGCCCTCCGCTGACGTCTACTTCACCTGGGACGACGTCGCAAACAAGTCCCGGAACCTCATGGTCTATTCTGGAAGCGTGCTGGACCTGAACCTCCTCAAGTGGTTCAACACGTCCCAGGTGTCCGTCCCCAGCCACTGGAACGACCTTGCCGACAACACCACGTCTGCAAACAAGGCAATCCGAGGCCGCGACGCCACGCACACCTTGTTGAAGGCGGGCGACAAGGCAACGGCGGAATGCTTCGAGCAGATCATCAAGGTCGGGTCGGTCGACTCGGACTCGGTGGGCTGCATTGCTTCCACGGTCGTCTTGTATCTCTCGCTCGTTCTTATCCTCTCGGTCGTCGTCGTGCGCTTCACCCTGGCCATCCTGTTCCAGTGGTTCATCAGCAGGCGGTACGCGGCGTCCAAGACGTCGCAGTCGTCAGACAAGAGGAAACGGAATCAGCAGATCGAGGACTGGTCCGAGGACATCTACCGGGCGCCAGCGCGCCTGCCTGGTGATGTCGGCAGCAGTGTTGCTGGAGCCTCTTCCGACCGAACAAGCAAGCGGGCCAGCACCTTCCTGCCCACAACCTCTCGGTTCTCGACCGTCTACGGCATCGACAGGAGCTCTCGCAGGCCGACTATGCCCACGACCATGGCCAGCCAGAGCTCTGGGGCCGCCCTGCTCCACCCGAACTCCATGTACGGAGGGGCCGACAGCAGCCGGAACAGCCTGATGGCGTCGGACCCCTACGGCGCTCAGCCCAGCCCAGAGGGCCCTGGTCCGGCCGGTTTCATCCACGAGGCGGTCGTGCCGCAGCCCCCTCTGACTGGATGCCTTTTGGGTTCCCTCTTGCGCATACTCTCATGCTCGTCACTGCCTACTCCGAGGGTGAGATGGGCATCCGGACGACCCTGGACTCCCTCGCCACGACCGACTACCCCAACAGCCACAAATGTATCCTCGTTATCTGCGATGGAATCATCAAGGGCAAAGGCGAGGACATGTCCACCCCCGACTACTGTCTGAGCATGATGAAGGACTTCACCATCCTGCCAGAGGAGGTCCAGCCCTTCTCGTACGTCGCTGTGGCTTCCGGCTCCAAGCGGCACAACATGGCCAAGATCTACTCTGGTTTCTACGATTTCGGAGCCAAGTCCCGGATCCCAGTGGACAAGCAGCAGCGGGTTCCTATGATGCTCGTTGTCAAGTGCGGCACGCCCGCAGAGGAGAACAAGTCCAAGCCCGGAAACCGAGGCAAGCGTGACAGCCAGATCATCCTCATGTCCTTTCTGCAGAAGGTCATGTTCGACGAGCGCATGACTGAGCTCGAGTACGAGATGTTCAACGGCCTGTGGAAGGTGACCGGAATATCGCCCGACTTCTACGAAATAGTATTGATGGTGGACGCCGATACCAAGGTCTTCCCCGACAGCCTGACGCACATGGTCTCCGCGATGGTCAAGGATCCTGAGATCATGGGCCTCTGCGGCGAGACCAAGATCGCCAACAAGCGCGACAGCTGGGTCACCGCTATCCAGGTGTTTGAGTACTTCATCTCTCACCACCAGTCCAAGTCTTTCGAGTCCGTCTTTGGTGGTGTGACCTGCCTGCCTGGTTGTTTCTGCATGTACCGGATCAAGGCCCCAAAGGGAGGCAATAACTACTGGGTCCCGATTCTTGCCAACCCGGACGTGGTCGAGCACTACTCTGAGAACGTGGTCGACACCCTGCACAAGAAGAACCTGCTCCTCCTCGGCGAAGATCGCTTCCTCACGACTCTTATGCTCCGGACGTTCCCCAAGCGAAAGCAGGTGTTTGTCCCCCAGGCAGTCTGCAAGACGACGGTCCCAGACAAGTTCATGGTTCTTCTCTCCCAGCGGCGCCGCTGGATCAACTCGACGATCCACAACCTTATGGAGCTTGTGCTCGTGCGAGATCTCTGCGGCACCTTCTGTTTCAGCATGCAGTTTGTTGTGTTTATTGAGCTTATGGGAACTCTGGTGCTCCCGGCTGCCATCGCTTTTACGATCTATGTCGGTGAGTTTAAAACAACAATCTCACCCCTTGCGCGATCTGTTTGCGTCTTGCCTGCCACTTTTTGAGTCATGCAGCACCTGACAATGATATTTCTAGTCATCTCCTCGATCATCGGACCAGTCCAGACTATTCCCTTGGTATTGCTCGGCTTGATCCTGGGTCTGCCCGGCGTCCTCGTCATCATCACAGCCCAGTCGTGGTCATACATAGTATGGATGCTCATCTACCTCTGCTCGCTGCCCATCTGGAACTTTGTCCTCCCCACGTACGCCTTCTGGAAGTTTGACGACTTCTCGTGGGGCGACACGCGCAAGACGGCAGGCGAGGTCAAGGGGGCCGGCCATGGCGAGGCCGAGGGAGAGTTCGACAGCAGCAAGATCACCATGAAGCGGTGGGCCGAGTTCGAGCGCGAACGTCGCACCAAGAACGGGTACTTCCCTGGGCCCAACGACGGTAACATGCCGGGCAACACAAAGAGTCTCCTCTACTCGCCAGGTCCTTCACCTGGCCTTCACTATCACGATGAGTACTACTCAGACGCATGAGACAAGTCAATTGTTGTTGTCGTCTTATTTTTTTGGGGATCGGAAGGGGGATTTCTGTTTTGAGGTGGTTTATTGTTTTGCACCTCAAATGAGACGGGGGGGTTATTCCTGCACAAAAAGCGCTTCTGTATTTCGAACGCACACACACACACACATGGGCTTTCGCACTATTATTTGGTTCACGGCTCTATTAATACATGATGATGGTCGACGAAACGGCAACATGGGAATGGCGTACCGAGGCTCTCTCAAGCCTCAATCGAGCCTTTTGCCTGAAACCCGGATGGGAGCACACTCTCAAAAGGTGTGTTGTTTGAGCAGCAGAAGAAACGATAATGAGGGCATGGCGTCGGAAAGAAAGCATGTCTATTCTGGTGGTGTTTTTTTGAAAAAAAAAAATCTTCTTTTAGTCTCTTTTCCTTCATTGCCTACCTGCATATATATCTATATATAATGAAGACGAGGGAGACACACCGGCTGGAAGTATGGCTTGGTTTTTCCCTCCCGAATTCCCCCAGCATAGTAGAAGTAATCATACTCGATGGCAGTTTTTTTTTTTTTTTTTTTTTTTGTGTTCTCCATTAGAATATGAATTGTTTCCCTAGCCAGGGCCGTGACGCCTAGGGACAGCGCTGTGCTGATTACCCCCTCCTGCGAGGCCACCTGTGTAGTTCCACACATGAGCGATTTGTTATCATAGGGGGACCGACAACCTGGGGTTTTACGAGGCTAGTCTTGGGCGGATGAGTGGTCAAGGGGCGAAAGACGAAGTGTCCTGCCTGGGTTCATCGGTGATGCGAGGGCCACGTACGGTGCGAATGATGCAGCATGTGTGCGTGTGTGTGCGTGTGTGCATGGTGCATGGTGCATGTGCATCTCTCTCTTTCTCTCTTTCTCTCTCTCTCTCTCTCTCTCTCTCTCTCTCTCTCTCTCTCTCTGTGTGTGTGTGTGTGTGGGTGTGTATGTGTGGAGGTGGTTCTCTCACGATCACCGTTTCTCCCCACGTTCCGATGCTGATTCTTAAGCGAGAGACCGAGAAGCCAAGACGAAAGCATTACAAAAAGAAGTTTCCAGATTCCCAGAAACAGCTACAATGGACGGTAGGTGGCATATAGCCCTCAAAGGATCCGGCGGTTGGGAAAAGGTGGGATTAATTTCACATGAAGCAAAGCGACGTGCGCCCTAGGAATCGATGTTGCGGAGGGGTGGGGAAGATCGATTGTAAGGTCCGGGAGGGGCCCGGGGGTCGTGCGATCGGGCTGTCAAATGCCGAAGGCCCGTAGCCTTTTTCGCGAGAATTGAATTTTTCGCGACCTAGTCCATTCAGGCTTCGCAGCAGACCATTAGGCTCTCTTGTCTCCCCTTCCTGGAGAGAGGAAGAGAGAGAGGAGAGTGTGCGTGAGAGACTGAAAGAGAGAGGGTATGTCAAGACACACCGGCTGGTGGCGAACAGGTGGAGGTCCGGGACGCCTGGGACTGATGACGAACGACAGGGGAGTGTAGGAAGATGGAGGGAAGGAGGGACAGTGATTCGGACAGAGTGCTCCATCATGGAGGGGGTGTGGATGAGCGGGACGCCGGCTGAGAGGGCCGAGGCTGAATCTGAAAGAGATGGAAGAGAGAAAGAGAGAGAGTCCAGGGCCAGAGAGTTGGGAATTTGAGAGGGGACATATGACGTGAAGGTGTGTGCAATAATACTCCTGTGGCCTCTGAGCTCGAGCTGACTGAGGAATCCATCGGCGGGCCAATATACGTGGCTGCAGCCAATTCGAGCTCGATCCAAATGTTGGAGCCGGGCCAGGTTGGTCGATAGCTATGATGATGACCCTTGAGATGCACAAGAGAAATTGCCTCGGGGATTTGCTGACAAGGACTTCTCCTCGGAATGTCACTGGAGATTGAAGAGCTTGTAAAGACTCACCCATGATTCATGCACCGCCACCCTAGAGTCGGCACTCATCAGCAGAAGAAAAATCCCAAGAAGCCACCTCCAGTTCTCCATTGTATTCTCATGGCAGACCACACGATCAGTTTGCTTCTCTGCTGGAGAACATCACCCAGGCCCATTTCTTTTGGACCTCCACGTAATCCTTTTTGCCCTCGCTTGCAGACTAATGTTTATTGAGCCCGCGCAGAGGAGAGAAGAACGGGGGACCCAGGCGTCGAAGCCTTATCAGCGACAGGTCGATCTGACACGTCGACGTGTTCGATTTCCGGCATATGCTGTAATGTTCTGTCCTGCCGTCGCGCAGAGGCAGGTCCGGATGCGAGGCCACAAAGTCTGCTGAGCGCACCCGGCCCAAAGGAGCCTCGACCTATAAGAAACAGCAGATCAGTCCAGGTTGTCGGCGCATCGGTTGATGCTTGATGTGGGCGCCCTGGTTATCTGCAGGGTACCGTTTTGGGAAGTGCTCGGGGGTTCCAAGAGACGGGGGTGGTGGCGATGGTTGGGAGGCGAGAGAGCAGTACGGGGCACACACCTCAAGCGGTACCAAGTATATGGCCACGGCATCGCTGGCCGCCCTCGAGTAGGCCATGGATGAGGTGCACCCAAGATACAACAAGCAGCGCAGTGGTAATGGCTGCGACACCCTGTGCTTGCGTCTCGCCCTCGTCCTTTGTGAAAGGAGTCCCAATACGCGCGAGAGACATAGGCAGACTGGGGAGATGTCTCTCTCTCTCTTCTCTTCATCGAGGTTTGTAGAAATGAGTGTCGTACACCTGATCTCGGAGAAATTCCGTCATGGCTGCGGAGAGCAGTCTCTCCTCTTCCAGCCAGTGCGACTTGAAAGACGGAAAAAGAAAGAGGGAAGAAAAAAAGTGACAGTTCCCGACAAGCCGTGTTCTCCAGGGACCCGCTGCAGATCCATAGGTCGCTCAAACGGACCAGCAGGTTCTCGCGTATGACTGGACGCCGTCTGGGGGCAATAATGAAAGCTTGTCTCGAGCTGGCACGCCGGAGATGCATTTTAATATGTGAGCAGCCGATGCAGCCTTTTGGAAGGGAAGGGGGCGGTGAGGTGGATGGATGGGACCGAAAACCTGCAGGTTGGCACCCCCACCCCCAAAGTTGCTGGGGGTTTTTTTTTTTAAAAAAAAAGGTCGTACAGGAGAGGGCAGACAGGAGGGCTGTCAGTGCAGACGGCGATGTCTTGCGGGCGCGACGGAGGGTGCGACGAGTTACACGATATTCTGCTGGCCAAAGATGTGGGCTCCTGGTCGGGCTGAGCCAAACAATGGATGAGGGGGTTGGGGAGGGATCGGCTCGAGTTTCCCTCTACTCCGGGCAGGCTCGAGTCTGATCATCTCTCTCTCTCTGTGTGTGTGGGAGGAAGAGGGAGAAGGGGGGGAGGGAGGGGGAGAAGGCATAAGGAAAAGGCGCCCGCGGGGGTGAGCATTGTGACAACCAGAGTTTCCATTTGAAGTTTTCGAGATATGATGCATCAGTTTTGCCCGTGCGGTGTCGAGGCCGAATCCGGGGACCGGTCAGCAAGCTGCTGAGGAGTTTATGTGATAACATGATTGGTTTTTGGTTTTTTTTCCCCTGGTCTCTCTCCTTCTTGGCCCCCCTCCTTTTTATCTTGTTTCGTTCTTCGCTTTCGCTTGCAAGTAGAGGGTGTGGGCCTGGCAAATGTTGATGAGCAGATGAATGTTAGTTTCAGGAACAAATTATTTCTCCTCACCATCATCAGTAAAAGCACTCACATTTTTTTGTCTTGTCTTTGAGAAAGTCGCCGTCCCTTTCAAAAAAAAAAAAAGATTAAACAAAGAGGTACAGTACATAACTCGATCGTTTGTGCACCACAGCAGAACAAGTACTTAAAGCAGGGAGGGGGGAGAGAGAGAGAGAGGGAGGGAGAGGCTAGACAAGAATAGATAGCAAGGAGACGTCAGCAAGAGAGAGAGAAAAGGGGCATCCGTACACACCACCCAATATGCAGCAGCAGCCTGGACGGTACATTGGGCCGTGGTGGTTGCAGCGAGGGACCAATCGAGTTGTTTGAGAGGTCACCACCCTCCGTCTCCCCTGGGACTTGTCTCCGAGTTGGGCGCTTGGGTCAAGGCCTGAGTATTCTGGTACAATATGTACTGTATATAAAATAGTGTGTGTGTGTGTGGAGTAGAACAAAGTCTGGGTCTCTACATAGTAGAGGGGTCTCACAGGTGGGCGAGATTTGTAAACCAACCGCCACGCGCGGCTGTCGACAAAGCTGGCTTGCTGCTACTGCAACGTACCGGATGACGGACGGTAGGAGGAGGCGTTGCATATGTCTTCCAGTGAGAAGGTGCGGTGCATGGCTCTCTCTTTCTCTCTTCTTGGTGCTGTTGTGATGTACTAGCTGGTACTATGTCGTAGTTACACCCTGCAGAGGTTTAGTGCGGGACTTCGCCGGCTCCTCCAGAAGTGCGGAAGGGAGTACCCGGCCTGGCCTGGTCTTTTACCCCCTGGCTCCCTGCCCATGATCTACTATGTACCTACAGACCTACTCCTGGACTCATCTACTCTCGCAGAGACAGAAGTGCTGCAATAGTGGCACAGCGCCTCTAGTTGTGCTACTAAGCACGCGCCTTGCCCTGGCGTGCCTGGGCTATGCTAGGCGGCGGCTGCTGCTGTAACACTGTACTAAGTAGGGCCCCAAAAAGGTCGCCGTTCTCAGGGTTCTACGGGGAGAAAGTCGCAGGTGGGGGTTGGTTCCAGAAGGTCTAGTTGTTAGACAGGCAATGTTCCATAGTACGGATTACTCCTGGGGTCAACTACTCACCAAGTCTTCTCCGAGGCCGGGTTGGAGGTGTCACCTTCATCCTCGTCGTCGTCTCGCGCCCCCGCCTCCCCCCCCCCCCCCTTCTCTCCACACCCACACAAACCTAGATTCCTTCCTGCTCATCGCGGAATATCGCGCCAGACCTGAGCTGGTTGATGAGCACCTGACAGCTCCCTGACGTCTCTGCTGCCTCTGCTCAACCCAAGCTCGGTGCTCTAGGATCGGACTACACATTTTGCGCCTGTCACTCTCTCTTCCTTCCTTTCTCCCTCCCTCTCTTTCTTGCTCTCCCTCCTCCCTGACATCTTCCTCCTCCGCTGGCCTGCTCTTTTCTCCCAAAAAGATTCGCGCGGCCCACTTGAACCTTGTCGACTTTTGGGACCGCAAGAGCCCATGCTCAGATCAGCCTCCGGAGCCCAGCGAAACGCCTCCCAAGCCTACAAATTCCCCCGCGCTCAGGAAACAAGTGAAGAACAGACCAGACTACTTTGACGGAGCCCAAACCCGCTGCGCATTCCCATCCTCGCTTTCTCAGACCCCTTGCGCACACCACGACAGCCTGCACGATCTCTCTCTCTGTCTCTCTGTCTCTCTTACCTCCCGATCCGGCACCACACCCACTCCCAGCCACCCCATCCCTCACCCAGTCCGAAGACGCCCTTGAGACCTTAGCATCAGAGCTGACCGCCACCCTCCGACCAACTATCTGACGGCTGCTGTACGCCTCTTGAAAAGGAAAACAAAAGGTAAAAAGGAGGAAGAGGGAGAAAGAGAACGAGAACGAGAAAAAAATCGCCCACCCTTTACAGAGTCGCGGCGACTTCCCACTTCGTATACGTCGAGCGCCATCTTGTTCTGTCGAAAACAATCCTAAACGAGGGTCCGGGGGCTGTAAAGCGATTTTGGGCTGTCATCACCCTGGCCTCCCTCCGCATTTAACCCCCTGGTCCGCTTTGCTGCCCAAGTCTGCACCCAGACGAAAAAAGCAAATCGTGTCGAGGATTGGAAGAAGCAAGCAAGAAGAAGGAAAAAAGAACAGGAGGAAGGTTTGACCAGTCCGGGCAAGACATTGCCGGGGGTCCACGCGAGACGGAAGGATACGAACGGCCAGACCGACAAGGCCCCCACCCCCGGCCTCGTACCGTTTTCACATACCACCGATTGCGAATGCGCTCAGGCTGGCGCGAGTCCCGATGAGCTCGGCCAACATGTGGTCTGACGACGAGGACGGGTCGTCGAGCTCGTCGCTGAGCGGCGGGACGACCGGCGAGAGCGCGTCTTCCTATTCAGAAGCCCACTGGCCGCTGCCCCTCGTGGCGGGCGAGCTCCATCCCACCTTCAAGCCGACAACCGAGATGGAAATGGAAACGGACCAAGACGCCATGCATCATGGCCTACATGACCTGCATGACCCGGCCACACCGACCCAGGACCACTTCTACAACGCATACATGACCCAGGGCGATGACGATGACGACGACATGGTCGGCGGCACTGGCGCACATGTGGACATCCTGGACGTCACCAATGTTCTGTCCCGAGGCATTGAAATCGATGATGACGACAACGACGATGATGATACTTTCGAGCAGGCGGGAACAACAACCATACCGCCAGACCAGGACCATCATCATGGAGGCAGCGCCGCTCAGCCTCTCGCCGCGGCGCCTGGCCCGAGCCCAGGGGTGTTCTTGTCGCCGTACAGCCTGGTGGGGTCCAATTCTGTCCAGCCAGCCCACCATCTCGACTTTGAGGAACAACAATCGCCGGCGCCGGCGACTACAGTATTCACGGAGGACGCACAGCAGGGCGATCATGCGAACGCGTATCAAGACACAGGGGAGGGGAACTTCACCACCTTCAATCATCACATGGCGACCGGAGTACAGATTATTCACAACCAGCAGCAGACGGTCCATCCTGCTGCTGCCGGAGCTCTCGGGCCCGATAACTACAACCTGTCAACCTTCATCGAGGCGTGGCAGGGCGCAGCGTGGCAGGGTCTGGCACGGGAGCGCGGTCGGTATCCCTGGCCTGACAGGATAGACCGGCAGCTGTCGCAGAGCGTCATGCACATCGACTACATGGACCTAGAGGGAGACAGATACGACGTGCAGGGCATAGACTGGGAGGACCTTGGTGTGACGAGGGGCGAGGCCCGCGAACGGAGGTTGAACACGTACAAGAATTATGTCAACGTTCCCGATTCGGACCGCTGGGAGGTAAGCACACACACACACACACACTATATGCCTGGTTGGACATGCATACATGGCTTTTGCTAACTAACTGCTGCTGTGTCCAGGAGACCCAGGCGCTTCTACCCAGCACCGATGATCACTTCCGATTCCGCGGCCTGGACGTCCGCAAGAACATCAACCTCGCACACTTTCAGCTCCGCAACGTCCTGGCCTCCACCTCCCGGAGCTCAGTCTTCTACCCTAGCCAGTTCGCCATCAACGAGTACAACCCCGTCACCGGCAGGACCAGACTGGGCATGCGGTCTGAAGAGATACCGCACTTCCAGGTCTCGACCCTGGCCGCGGGCCACGACACCCTAGTGGCAGGGGGTTCTTTGGCGAGTATCTCTTCCGGAGGCTGTCCTCTGAGGGCAGCGCAGACACACACGAAGGGACGATTACGACTGATAACAGCGGAATTACGAATCACGTCCAGGTCTATGCGTCGCGCACCTCTTCAAGCCCGAGAGCCGCATTCGCCTCCAACGACAACGGCTTCCGCGTCCTCGATATCGAGACGGAGAAGTTTGTCTCGGAGGCGTACTTTCCAAACCCCGTCAACTGCTCGGCAATCTCCCCAGACCGCCGCCTGCAGGTCATGGTCGGCGACCAGCGGCAGGTGCTCATCACCAAGGCAGAGGCCGACGGCCAGCCCGAGATCCTGAGGACGCTCGACGGCCACAGGGATTTTGGGTTCGCCTGCGACTGGGCAGACGACGGCTGGACCGTGGCGACGGGGGCCCAGGACAAGTCTGTCAAGATCTGGGACGCGCGCCGGTGGACAGATGCGCAGGGCTTGCCTACGCCGGTGTGCACGCTCCGGTCTGAGGTCGCCGGCGTCCGGTCACTCCGCTTCTCGCCGCTCGGGTCCGGCAAGCGGGTGCTGGTGGCCGCCGAGGAGTCGGACTTTGTCAACATCTACGACGCCCAGACCTTCCAGTCGAAGCAGACCTTTGACTTCTTTGGCGAGATCGGCGGCACCTCCTTCGTGAACGAGGGCCAGGACCTGCACGTCCTGTGCTGTGACCCGCACAGGGGCGGCCTCTTCCGGCTCGAGAGGTGCGGCATGGGCGCGGAGCGGCACCACGACCCCGAGGACCTCGGGGCGAGGCCCTATGTCGCATGCGAAGACGGCAGCTACGACTGGCAGGAGTTCAAGGCCACGCCGCGGCGGCGACCCCGATATTGTGAAACACGGCGGCGGCGAGCAGTCATCCCATACTCGCTACAGCCCTTCTAACGACAGAATAAAAAAGAATACGACAAGTCCACGACGAAATCTGGACACCAAAAACTATACCAACAATGACAACAACATGTACAGAGAGAGAGAGAGAGAGACCTTGCACACACACACTCTCATCCGCCTTGCCCGAGACTTGGATCTAATGATAAACACGCACATGATACCCATCGAAATATAACACCCTGATTCTCTTTCTTTGTTGTGTTTTTTTCTTTGTTATTTTTTTTATTGTGTGTCTTTATGTTTTAATACTGGCAAAATCACGAGACGAGGAAATGCGTTATTACTGTTCATGTACGAAACGAGCAACCCTAACATGAGGGTGCAGCACCTCACGAGCTGGGAGTTGTAGAGCATATGTCATGTTCATCTTGGGGGAAGCGTTTGGTTTTGGTCTTTGTGTGGGTCGGGTTTCTTATCTTTGTTTTCAAACTTTGTTTTTGATGAGTTCTTAATATTGTATCTGGCCATTTATTTGCACACTTTCTCTCTCTGTGTCTCTCTGTCTGTCTCACACACTAGCAGCATCTTTATACATTTGAATTATTCGATTCATTTCTAATTTTGGTGCGGGAGTACGGTCACTAGGGGGGATGGAGACGGATGGACGGATGGATGGATGTGAGTTAGTTTTAATTATCTCTTGGATCGAGAAAGTCATAGGTCTTCTCAGGTGCCTGTTGTTCTTGATATACCTTTTCTTTTCAAAGACGTCTTGTCTGATATTGACCATCATCTTGTATGTATGTACGTGAGGTAGGGATGATCAAGACGAAGGTGCACATTGAGTGTACGGATCACAATTAAAGGTGTTCCAAGGATTGATTAATTCACGGTGGTGGGGAGATGGCGCGCAAGAGATGCTTTCTCTGTACATGAACTGACAAAAAAACGGTATAGTCCGCAATAAATTCTCTCTGCCTTAACTCGCATACATGAGAAGCCGATGGGATTCGGATTCCTCAGGTTGGGATTTGAATCTATACACAAGAAACAGCAAGTGGGGCGCAGGACAAACCACATGTCTCCTCCCTCTCTCCCTCTCCTCCTTCAAGACCCAAAACCCTTAAAACACAATGCTTCCTTCCAACTCTACTCTTGACGTTTCTCTCTGTTTCTCTCTCCCCCTCTACAGGGCAGCGACGAGGGCCTCCCAGGCAGCACCGACGGTGCCAAACAGGGTGGGCACGATACCCCAGCTCTGCTCGCAGTTGTACTCGCCGGCGGCCTTCCACTTGTCGTCGTACATGCTGAACAGCACGACCCTGTCGCCGACGGTGTCGAGGATGCTCTTGATGGCGAGGGCCTGGTTGGCGACGGAGGGGACGGCGAGGCCGACGGTGTTGCCGCTGGTGGGGTAGCCGGACTCGAGGATGTAGCCGGTCAGGCCGGAGCAGGCGCCCTCGATGATGTCGAGCTGGGACTGGACGAACTCGCCGGCGTCGGAGGGGGCGACGGTGGAGGTGAAGTAGGCGTGGGCGTTGGCGGCGACGACGTCGATGAGGGGGCACAGGGCAGAGGCGAACTCGGTGTCCTGCCAGGTGGCGACGACGTCGGTGGTGGTCCAGGGCCCGCTGTAGAGGGAGCCGAGCTCGGACTTGACGTGGGTGACGAGGGCGGCGAGCTCGGCGGCGGTGCAGTAGCCGTCGTTGTAGGCCTCGTTGGCCACGGCGAACAGCTCGACCAGGTCCATGTTGTCCCAGGCCTTGAAGGCGGCGATCTGGTCGGCCACGTCGGGCGACGCGTTGGTGCAGCCGGCCTCGCCGATGTAGATGCCCGCGATGATCTTGAGCCCGACCTTGGCGGCCGCCGCGCCCACGTTGGGCAGCGTGTCGCAGTCGGTCGAGTACACGCGCACAGACGAGAAGCCGGCCGCGGCCACGGCGGTCAGGTCAGCCTCCACCGCCTCGGCGGTCTGGCAGTCGCCCGTCAGGGAGTTGTACGGCGTGTAGGTGAGCGACCAGAGCGAGGAGCTGGAGCCGCCCAGGGTGGCCGTGGACGCCGTGGACGAGGAGCTGGCGGCGGAGCTGGAGGCAGAGGCGACGACGCTGGCGGCGGACGAGGCGACGGCCGAGGCGGCAGAGGAGGCGACGACCACGGGGGCGGCGGAGCTGCTGGTGGTGGCGACGGCGGAGGAGGAGGAGGCGACAGGGGCAACAGAGGTGGTGCTGGCCTCGACGGAGGCGTAGGGGCAGTAGACCACGGTGGAGGTGACGACCTCAGTGGTGACAGCAGGGGCGGTGTAGGTGCCAGGGAGGTAGGTGGAGATGACGGGCACGGTCACGGTCTCGGAGGGGGCGGTGACCGTGGTCGTGGTGCCGGGAACGATGGTGTAGGTACCAGCGGCAGGGCAGGTCTGTTGCAAGGTTGTCAGGAACAATCAAGATGGAGAAATATGGGGGAGAATACCACTCACGTAGACGGTCTCCTTGATGACGCTGGTGACCACACCGGCGCTGTTGGTCGAGACGGTGGCGTACGGGCAGGTGACGACTGTGGAAGTCTCCACGACACTGAAGAGTGTGTTAGTCTTTTGGGTGTTTTGGGGGATTTACATGAATGGCATATCAGATATATCTCTTGGAGAACCTACGTGGTGGCGCCACCAAGGGTGTAAGTGCCGGAAGTGCAGACTGTCGACGAGGGCACAACTGCCGAGGTGGTAGCAGTCACGGTCATGGTGCTGGCCGGGAAAGTGTATGTGCCTTGATAGAGAATTAGTATTGAAAAGTATCATAATAAAGTACGAGTAGTAGTACTGCTCACCTGAGGTAGGACATGTCTGGGCGGCAGGCGTAGGGATCGCATCCGCAGAGGAGGTGGAGGCAGCAGCGGTCACGGTGGTGGCATGCGACGAGTAGAGGGTCTGAATAGTCGTCGACGTGGATGTGCTGGTGGTGTCTGGGTTGGCAGGCTTCGCATCAGGAGTGGGAGTCCCTATACAACATCACATCCAGTCAGTCTTTTCTTCTTGACCTCCAAAGTAAAAATAAGGCCTCTTCTCTTTTTCTCTCTCTCCCCCTCATAACTTTCTCTTCTCTTTCTCTCACTCTCTCATATCCAACATACAGATGAAGTCACCGGTGATGGTCTTGACCACCGGGGTGCAGGCCGCATCGGTCCCGTTCTGCCTCCTCATGTGAAAGGCCTCGTGGCCGTGTCTCTGCTGGTTGCGGGCGCTGGCACCTCCGAGGAGGGCCGCGACGGCCATGACAGATCCCTTCATGATTGTTTCCGGAAATTAAGGCGCAAAGAATTAATTACTTGGACTGCTGTTTTATGTCGAAAGAAGGTCCCGAGATATCGTCGGTACGTGTGTGTGTGTGTGTGTTTGTATGATATATTATGCCGGTGGCAGGTTTGCGTGTTGGTCTGAACGAGTGCCCGCTGAAAGAGTGAAGCGGTAGTTTGGTGATATTAGATTAAAGGTACGGGAAGGGAAAAGGAAAGCTGGAGATGGCTTCCTTTAAACTTGACGATATCACCACAGCGAAGGGGATACCAAGATGGTCCGTGGAGGAAAGAGAAAGAGAGAAGAAGAAGAAGGAAGGAAAGGAGAGAGAAGATAAAAAGAGCCAAGAGGAGATCATGGGCTGGTCATTTTATTCCGTCCTCTAGTGAGAAAAGAAAGCGGTCGGTCGGTGGGCCAGGCAGAGTTGGTCGTGGTGGATCCGGGGAGACGGCGAGAGAGAGAGGGCGTTTGTTGGCACCACACCCACCGCAACGGACCACCCACCTCTTCGTTCTCTTCCCAGATCCCACGGCTGTTCGCCCTCCCCCATAGCATGCATGCATAGTAAGTGACTTTTGGTGCTGCTGCTGATCTCCACACTCTCATCTCATCATCTCTCTCGTCTCCCCACTTACGGAACACAAGAGTGGCTCATCAGCCAGAAGGGGTGGGACTCCTCCTCTCCCTCCCCCAGCTGAGCACTGCCTGGGCCTGACGATCCCTCTCTCTCTCTCTCTCATCTCTCCCTCTCTGTTGACTCCTCTGGATCAAGGATGAACGGCCACTGAGTGGACGGACGTTACCGCATGCCAAGAGAAGAGATGGGGGGGGGGGGGGGGGGAGAAGGGGGATGGGGCCCAGAGTGGTATCGCGGCCGCCTTGTCGAAATGACCTACTACGCCTACCTGACAAAGACGTTGTGTTTGTTTTTTTTTTTGTTTTTTGGTTTTTTGGTGGTTTTTTTTTTTAAAAAAAAAAACCGTTTGCCCTGAGCGCCCTCTCGAGTCCGACAGGGTAGGGCCCCCGTACTACGGTATCGAGTACCAAGTACCATAATACTACTGTACAGTAGTGGTGAACAGAAGCAAAGCCCTGCCAAGGCCATGCGAGATGAGGAACTGTCCGCTTGAGCTAAAATGGGGTGGGCAACCATTACAAGTAGACCGGGGAATTTTGCCTCAAAGGGCGCCATGCATCTCCAGTTTCTTGTCATGACGATGACGTCCCAGGCCGGGCACACCTCCTTTTTGTTCGGAGTCAGACACACACACACACACACACACACACACAAGGAGAAGCCACACGGCCAGGGCGCAATGGCCAGGGAGTGCATGGTCAAGGGTGGAGCGGAATTGGATGGACAGAGAGAAAGAGAAAGAGAAAAAGAGCAAGGTAAGGGGGAGGGGCCCACGGACTTGGCCATCCATCGATAAGGTTGGCCTGGTGGATCCAGCACAGGGTCGGGAAATTGGCTTAGCGATATTGGATTTCCACTCTGGGCTGTCAAAAGATGGGATTGGATGAACGGCGATCAGCGGCCGGAGGGAATTCACTCTCTGCTAATCTCTTGGCCTCATCCTTCTCTCTCTTTTGTTCTTCTGTCTAATGGCTGGAAAAAAAAAAAAAGGGAAGAAAAAAAAAAAAAAGGAAAGGAAAGAATACAGAGAGAGAGAGAGAGGGAGAGGGAGAAAAGAATAGGGGAAGAAACAAAACAGAGGCAATCTTGGGCCCCGACACTATAGATTATAGTGCGATTGCGGGGCTGAAGGACCAAACACGGCTACCATTTATACTTAGTAGAGTACTTTAGTAATTAAGTAGAGTACCTTTTAGCACTATACGCAGGGCTAGTCACTGTGACTCTACTAAAAGAACAAGAGAAAGGTCCCAAGTCATCTGCACACACACACACACACACACACACACCTCTACAGTAGTAGATCAAAGAGATCAGAGGATCCGAACGCCTACTTAGTAGCCGCCACAGCAGAGAGCGCAATTTGCCATCCCGAAATGAATTGAGCCTCGCCTAGGGTCCCTTTCCTCGACATCGATTTGGTGAACAAGAGAGAAACAGTGTATGCTAAGTGAGGCGGCAGATCTGAGGGGCACGATCGGATGACTCGGGCGGAGAGAGAGAGAGAGAGAGAGAGAGAGAGAGAGAGAGAGTGGAATACTGTATTCATGTGTCTCTTCTTCTCTCTTCCTTTGTCGATTCCAAAGGTGCTGTGCTTATTCAATGAGCACTTTCTATGTATAGCAAGCAGGGTTGATTGATGATGCTGCTGATGGTTGCCCTCACTCTTCCCTCTTCCTTGGCCGGCCCGTCATAGCAGCCTGCTCGAGTCCAAGTCTGTCAGTCACATCTGTCAGCACCGGTCACCCTCACCGCTCGAAATATATCACGATCATCCTTCCCCCCAGCTCGTAAACAAGGAATTGCGAAACCGACGATCTCATTCTCCAGCGGGAAGCCCACGACTAAGCAAGCGCACACCCACCACCGCCACCACCCCTGCCCCGTCTTTTGCTCGGTTCCTGCATATGGGGGCCACGCTAAATATGTAAAATCCAGGAACCAATGCAACCTTATGCGCCCCTGTCCCGGTTGTCCCCTCTATTGTGAGGGCTGTGAGCACACACACTCACAGACCATGCGTCGCTATTTTCCGGCAGAGAGACCGGGACAGAGACAGAGAGAGTGTGTCTTATCTTGGTTCGTCTCTCCAACGAGATGAATACTTGTCGTGAGTGATTGGACCTTTAGATGCACAGTGCTTACAAGAGGAGGGAAAAGAGAAAGAAAAAGAAAGAAAAAAAAATCCCATGGGTACAGTTCATGAGCCAGCGTTCGTTTAGGGCTTTTAGAGAGTGACAAAGTCGATCACGAGGTCAGCAATTGAACCTTTTCCATCCCGTTGTTCGTCCGTCCTCGCAAAGCTTGGGTCAATATGCGCTCAGATTTCAAAAAAAAAAAAAAAAAAAAAAAAAGAGAGAAAATCTCGTGTCGCCCATGGCCCAGACCAAAGCTGGATACCCGCCGTCGATCTCCGGCAGTCCAAGAGTCGTCTTCTTTGATCTTCCCCTTCTCGGAATTCGCCAGCTCCGAAACAAGCAAGAAGTCCCAGAGAAATTGATGATCTGGGGCAGACCATCAATCACCAAAGAGGGAATCTCATGGATTGAAATGCATGCTCACAGAGCCCCATGGAAAAATAACACATACACAAATCCTCCCCCTCTTCACATGAGTTGTGCCTTTTGTCTATCCTCGCACGTTTCGGAAGACTGGGGGAATAGAACAAAAAAAGGAGGACAGACTTCGTGTAAGCCACGGCAGTTCAGTCGTGGTCCAGCAGAGCCAAGCTGCTCGGTCTGCAGACGCTGCTGGGGGATCCTCACATCATGTCTGGACCAATCCGAAGGCGACTGTCTCTTCCCAGTTGCAACTGAGGCCTCAGGCGGCCCTGCTAGAGCAAGTGCCTCTTCACGGTGCCGACTTCTCACCCCAAAGTGCCTCTCATGTCGACATCAGACGTGCTCTCATGCGCAGATGCACTCTGCACAATTCCTAGACAGACAAACCCTGGCCCTTCAAGCTGCATTTTCGGCACATCTCAAGCTGACACCCAGCTTTCCCCTCCAACCTGAACTCCTAGACCAGCGAGGATGAGGCACAGAGCCAGGAATGCCATCTGCAACATACTCAGTAAGTCTCTCCTACCTGCACAGAAGGAGGAACAAGACGACCTACCAAGACCTTGTCGCCCCCTCTCCTCGCTCCACGAGAAGCCGCCGACTCTCCTACCAGACTCGTAGGGGTAACAACACTGGGGGCTGAGCTGGCCACGGACCCCCGACGCTACCCGCTGCCGTCTGCGATCCCTCGAGGGAAGTCGTCGTCGTTGTTGTGGCTCCCGCGGTGGTCGACCAAGGCGTGGTCAGTGGTGGCATGTGACCAAGGGGCACCGACCAGCTGGGGAAAGACGTGGCGTCTGGACTCGCCGCTGCAGTGGTGTCGCGGTGGATGGTCCAGATGGCGGAGGTGAGAGGCACCTCATGCGAGCTGGTATCTATCACGAGGCTGGTGGGCAGACCAGAGCCGATGAGGCTGGAGGGGACATCTGAGGGCACGATGGAGAGCGGGAGGGAGAAGGGTGTGGTAGTGAAGCCCAGATGCCACCCGGAGCCACCGGTGGTCACCGTGCTGGTGTCCAGGTTCCTCATGCTTGCCTGAGCCGGTCTTGACAGACAGCTGTGGAAGGGCTGATGCTGTGGATCGAGTGGGAACGCAGACGTATACTTCAGGAAGATGTGTGCTGGCTGGTTGTGATCAGTCTCTGTGATGATTCTGCCCAGCAACTGGTCATGTCTTGCAAGAGAGGCCTTGCTGATTATTCAGCTCCTGTATGGCGTCGGCCTTGGCCAGAGTTTAGCCGCTGTGAGATGGAACGCAGATGAAATAACCTAGAAAGGCATCGCGAACCGGCTCGATTCCCAACCGGTCTTGTTTCTTTGCAAAGATGGAGGGACGGGAAAAGGAAAGAGGATGTGATCCGGCAACGAAGAAAGAGGGGGAAAGCCCACAGCACAGGACAACCTCCAATCGCTTCAGAGCTTCGACTCTTGTGGCTTGCTGTCAAGGCCGCAAGCCCCTGCGCAGACGCAGCAAACCGGATCTGTGGCAGATCGAAATGCTCATTGGTGCATGGCGGGATGCACCGCATGGGCTATAATAGTCAGGCAGGTCATTGACTGAATGGCGGGCCAGTGAGAGCGTCTGAGGGAGTTCGTCTGGCCTCTTCTGCCGACTAGTTGTTTTCTTTTTGAAATCTTTCCTCGAGAAATATGCTCCTCAAATGTAGGACCGGGAGGGAGAGACGACAGCAGACCCAGCCACTGCTGTCACTTGTGCCACGACAACGGCCATGTCGCATCCTCATACGAGGCACGGAAACAGGGCTTCACAGGTCCATCCTGCTGACAGACTCCGTGGCTATTCCCAACCTCAAAGGGGGCTGGCGTCATGTCGTGCGAGGTGACGCTGTGGACGCCGTTGGTGGAAGTACCAAGTAACAGTACTTCAGTATGTTCGTTCTACAGAGGCTGTTATCGATAAGATGAATAGATAAGATAAGGCGTTGCACTCAAACTTTTGGACTTTCATCACCAGCGATCGCTCTTGTCCCCTTCTCACTTGATGCTTATTACCCCCTCCCTATACGGGCTAACTTCACGATGCAGAGGGCCAGGACTGGCTCATACGTGTGCTGGAGATGCCTGTCCAGAGGCGTCCAGCCCAAGCCCTCCTCGGAAAGGAGGCCATACTCGACAACAGGGAGCCGATTCCTCAGCGCCCAAGGAGCACACGACGCGTTCCGAAGTAATCGCAAGGTAAGAAGAAAAAAAACGAAAAGGAAGGCGAGGCGGGACTCTTCCAAGCTCTGACTGTACTTTGTCTCTCCCTCTAGAACTTTGCAATCGTACAGGAACAGGCCCTTCAGCCACAGTTCAGTAACGACACCCCGCGGATCCGCGACCGCCTGCGACAATGGGAGGCAGAGAACCAGGGCGAGGCCCCAAAGTCGATGCCCGCCGACGCCGGTGAGGCTGGGCGGCCCCAGAACCTGCTCACCCGACCTCGAAACGCGGAGGAGATTGGGCAGACCAGTGAGGAGTGGAGGCTAGGTCTCGAGCAGCTGCCCTACCAAGACAGCGACGGCTCCCTCGACTCTCTCCCCAGCCCGACCGACTTCCAGCCCGGCGACCTCATCGAGGACATGGGGGACGGCGAGAGGATCCCGCTCCTGGCGATCTGTCTCGGTTATATCAATGGATTCTACCATGTCTACACCATCACGGGCAGGTGGAAAGCGGTGCCGAGGCTGTGGTCGCAGTTTGTCATCAGGCACTTTGTCACCCCCGAGATGCTGCAGCCCGTCCTCGACAAGCTGCCCAGGGAGAACCTGTCGCGCGAGGCCCTCAAGGCGATGGTGGAGATGAAGCAGGGCCCGGACCGTGTCAACGGCTCAGAGCTGCTGCGCAAGATGGCAAGATTCCAGCAAAAGACAGACGAGGTCATACAAAAGTTCGGGATGCAGCTCGAGCGGGCCCACGAGATCATGTCCGAGGCAGGCGACAGATACGTGTCCCTCGACCAGATCCAGTCCCGTCTGTTCCAGCATATCAAGGACCCTCTATGGAAGTGGCCAACGCCCCCGCACGTGTTGTATGCCGTGCACCGCACAGTGACGGGCGACGACCTGGGCTTCCGCGCCCTCGACACGCTGGGCAGCTCCCGGACGTGGCTGTTCGAGGTCACCCCGCGCGAGGACGTCGCCCTGATCAGGAACATGCAGACCCTGGTCAGGCTGTTCACTGACATACCCGGCAAGGCCAAGACGACCTTGTCCGACCTGACGGCGGCGCAGCTCAGGCAGAGCCAGCTGGGCCGCTTCATCCTCAAGGCCAGGGCCGCCATCGACCAGAGCAGACAGTACCGGGACTGGACCCCACACGGCATGCTCGGACCGGCCAAGAAGCTGCAGGCACCCAGCGCTGCTCGTACCAGCTGGAGCGACGTGGACATGAGCATCATGCACTTCATGCTGATGTGGGCGGGTCATGACCAGTTCTCTCTGTCCTCGCGGTACCACTGGATAGGCTCGGCCATCCTGCGCGCAACCGGCCGGTACAAGGACAGCGAGTATCTCTCGACAACGGTGGGCTGGACCTTCTTGCAAGAGGTGGGCTATGTCACTCCTTGGGATCTTCACGACCGCTACGTCAAGCGTGTCCCATCTGTCAAGCTGTCGCGGGAGAGCGGATTCGCGCCTCTGCCCTTGGGCCCCGAGGGTATAAAACCATACATCACACCAGATGTCTTCTACGGCAAGCGTCGCGACTGGGCGGGGCTCAAAGCTTTCGCCATCGACTCCAGGGACACGACTGATGTCGACGATGCCGTGTCGATCGAGGCAGCGGATGTACCTGGGGAGCACTGGATCCACATTCACGTTGCGGATCCTGCGTCTCGGATCCGACGTCAGTGTGCCCTCGGGGAGCGCGCCCGCCTGACGCCCTTGACTCTGTACCTCCCAGGACATTATTCCAACATCTGGGGCGTGAGAGACGAGGTGCAGAAGCTGTTCTCTCTCGCCCCAGACAGGCCCTGCCTCACCTTCAGCGGCAGGGTCAATGAAGACGGGGAGATCCTGGAGTCCAAGATCACACCTGCTAAGCTGCAGGAGTTCATCTACATGACGCCAGAAGACGCAAATGCTGCTGTGGGCCTCGAGAGACATCATGGACCCCCGAAGTGGGCGGCTGCCGACAAGTTTGTGGTCGGCGAGCCAGCGGCAGAGAAGCCGCCGTCGCGAGAGATGACAGCCCCGTCCGAGCTGCAGCCGCAGGATGTCGACTCTCTAAAGACCCTGTATCGGCTTGCAGAGGCGCGCCACCAGAAGCGTCTCGCCAGGGGCGCCCTGCCGGTCTACATCCCCCGCCCCAGCGCCAAGGTGTCCTTTGACAAGACCTCGGTGGAGCAGGTCGAGCCAGGCCTGATGACCTGCAGCGGCGACCCCTCGATCAGCATCTCCTGGGAGGCCCACGAGTCGCCCATGGTGACGAGCATCATGCAGCTGGCCGGCGAGATCGCCGGGCGCTGGTGCGCAGACCGCAGCGTCCCTGTGCCTTACCTCCAGCACCCGCTCGCCGACAAGAACCTCGAGCTGATCAAGTCCTACACCGAGAACGTCTTCTACCCTTACTTCCTCCGCGGCGAACAGGCCCCGACCCAGGCCTGGAGCCTGCTCTACCACCTCCTGGGCCAGGATGAGCTCTCCACCCGCCCGGGCCGGAACTTCCTCATGGGCACCGAGGCCTACATCAAGGTGACCTCCCCGCTGCGGCGGTACTCGGACCTCATCTCGCACTGGCAGATCGAGAGCGCCCTCCTGCAGGAGGCAGAGCGGGGGCCGCCGCCGCCGCCGTCTCGGAGCAGAACCTCCCCTTCCAGCGCAGGGAGCTCGAGGGGGAGGTCCTCCCCTGGCTCCGCCTGCGCGAGCGCGTCATCAAGGTCCTCAGCAGCTCTAGGGGCAGCGAGGGCTACATGCTGCAGGCCCTGCTGCGGGCGTGGAAGTACCCCGACGCTGCCGCCCCTGCCCCCGCCTCCTCCTCTTCCAGGCTGCCCGACACGTTCAGGCTCACGGTCGAGACCCCCTGGCATCGGACGCAGGCGGCGGGGTGAGGCTCAAGGTCATCACCGGCTCGCTGGACTGGTTCGGCGTCGAGGCCTGGCTCGTCCCCGAGGGCCTGGGCCGGCTGGGCCTGAGCATCTCCGACGTCAGGAAGGGTGATGTCTTTGAGGTGAGGCTGGTGGATCTCAATGTTCACCAGAAGGATGTCTTTGTGCAGGCGGTTGGCAAGGTTAAGGTACAGAAGGACGAGGAAGCGGTGGCGGGCGAGGAAGGCGAGGAGGAAGGAGGGCAGAAGAAGCTCGAAGAAAAGGTGAGATTGGTGTAAGTAGGGGAAAGGCATTTGAAGCGAAGAAGAAACAACATCCAAGGCCAAAAGCTCCATATTTCTAGCCATGTAAGATAAGGAGAACTATGTCGAAACATATGCCCTCGTCATCATGACAACACACAAGGGAGGATACAATGTCTGCTGCTATGGACCAGTGGTGTGCTCGGTCCTACTATGTACATATACTCCTTTCTCACCACTATGCAGAAGGAAGAGAAAGGGCAGATAAGAAGACACTCAACAAGGCCGACCGACCCACAAATCATCACTCCTCTTTATATAAACAAGCATCTTTCTCACATATGTCACCTTTGTCTGTATCACACACTCTCTCTCTATTCCTCTTCATTTTATTGGTTCCCTCTCAACAAACCACCAACCGACCGACCGGCATCACCGCCAGCGGAGCCCGGTCGACAGTCACCCCTCCCCGCCCGATTTCCTCGCCCCAACCCACCTTTCTCCTATCTATTATACTATCTCACAGTGAATTATGTTGTTAATGTGGGGTTTCTGCTCCCCCCTCTTCGGCGTGAGACCGAACGGCATGGGCGTGCTCTGCTTTGCATGCTCCGGTCAACCGAGTCCGTTGGTCGGTCGGTGGACCAATAAAACTCTGACAACAATTTCACACGATATAACGGGGTCCCGGGGGGGAAAAAAAAAGCCACAAGTGGGCACTTTTTTCCAAATCACACGATCGTCAGACTACACAGAACCAGACACGTATTATGTGTGTGTGTACTTATTATCATACGCTTACTTGCTCCGTAAACTCATTCCATTACCCCCTCCCCTTCTTTTCCCCTATGTCAAGGGCTCCTATATAAAAGCCACCACACACACGCACACACACACACGGAGTGAGAGGGGGAGAGAGAGAGAGAGAGAGAGAGAGAGAGAGAGAGAGAGAGAGAGAGAAAGATGAAGACGACCCGACCTGACGTGCCTTTCCGTTTACACTAGTTCAACCCTTTCGTTGTGCCCTGGCCCCCTCTTTTCCTTTCCCTTCCCTCCTTATGTACTTGGACATCTCCGACTCGTTATCCATCACGGGCAGTGCTCAATGTTTCAGAAAAAAAGACTCGATCTCAATTCCTCTCGAGTATCCTGCGCTGGTACGAAGCCAAGCACGTTGCTCATGGTTTTCTCTACCAAAAGTGAAAAAAAATAAAAAAATTCAATGATGCCGCACACCCTTTTCAGGTAATTGTTTGTGGGCCCCCTCCGTCAAGTTCGGACCTTTGTTGGAAAATATCCCCCTCCTTCCAGACCTCACCAGAGCTTGTGTGATATTAATGCCCCTCCTCTCAAAACGCCGCTTGAAAGGAAAAGAAACAAAAAGTCAAGATATGAAAAATGACCAATCCCAAAGTGAGCAAACCCCCTTCCCACCCCCCGAGCCCCCATGCCTTGTTGCTTTTGATTGAACTCCAATTAATTTTGAGAAAGAGAAAGAATTCCGTAATGCGCCATATGGGAAACAGATACAGACCCCTCACGATGGTGAGGCATGATCCACTGCCACCTTTCTCAACTCCTTGTTGGAACGAGTCCCCTTCTACTCTCAAGCCTGCTGCTTGATGCATGCTCCGGAAACAGCTATATCCCCGGGGTAGTGGCTGCATGCCCTTTTTGGTTTTGGAAATATGGTATGTGGAGAGAAAATAACGCCTTTCGTTATGCTGATAACGTAGTCGAGGTTCGATGATGCTGTCGATTCGGATGCTTTTTTGGATGTCGAGGAGGCCGGCGGTGGTGGCCTTGATTAGTGTGGTGAGGATGCGGTAAGAAATTGCAACGCTCAAACCATGACGCAGAAACGCTCCATGGATGCTAATCGTACAATCGATCGCACAACAGGATGATGCTAGATATGTGGTGTGTGTGGGGGTGGGTGTGCGTGTGCGTGTGATGACTGCTCAAAGGAAAGTGAAAACAGCCTCTCTCTCTCTCTCTCTCTGTGACAGAAGTATATGTGCTCAATCATGGCGTGGGTATCGATGAGATGAGATCTGGGGAGCCTTCTTTTTCTGAACGAGCAAAGTCAACATCAACGCCTCCACCCGACGTTCCAAACCACGTGGGCGATATCCCGGGCCGTATTTACCGTGTCAAGGACGAAGCCAACGATCCCTTCTGAGGCCGTCTCGCCTTCCTCATAGGGCATGAACATACCGGATTCGGTTCTCTTCATACCGGCTGGTGCTGCGTTCAGACTGCTCGAAGAGGCGCTGCGGCGGAATCCTGACGCTGACGACGCCGACGACGCCGATAATGAACCGAACCCGCCCGGCGGTGGTGACCTCAGGCCCGGCCCGCCAAACCCGTCGTCGCCTGCCTCGTCCTCGTCCTCATCTGACCCGTCGTTGAAGAACATCTTGCCGGACGACGACCTTGCGGGCCGGAGGGTTTCCTGCGACGACGACGGCGACAGCATGGGGCTCCTGTAGGAATGCCTCATTGCAGTCTCGGCAGGCTCTGGCGTCGTGTCGTCGTCCCGGTACTTGAGGGTGGTCGGCGGCAGCGGGTTGAGCATCTTCTTGTCCGAGCTCTCTTGTCTGCTCGGCCTCCTGCGCAGGATGGGCCTCCGCTTCCGGGTGCTCGTCCGCTTCATCACGATCCCGTCGTCGGACTCACTGTCGTAGCCGGTGTTGAACCGGTCCGAGTCCACGTCCTCGTCGTCCTCGTCGCCCTTGACGTCGACCGCAATGCACTGCTCCACCTGCTCGTTGAAGTGGATGTGTTTCCGCTCGCTGTTTGGGCTGATGATGCCGGACGTTGATGAGGAGGCTGCAGCACTCAGGTCTTCCTTGCTCATCCTCCGAGAAGAGAACGGGAAGGTCACATAGTCGGTAGCGGCCCGTGCCAGCTTCGGCCTCACGGATAGCCTCATGCCTCGCGGCAGCTCTCTCTGTTGTGCCTGCACGGCGGCTGCGGCCTGTTTCACCAGGGAGGAGGATGACAAGGACTTCTGCAGCATGACCTCGGACATGCTGCGCTTCTTGAGGATCGGCTTCTTCTTGGACTGTGATTGTATGAACGAGTTGGACTTGGAGATGCCAACCCTGGAGTCGTGGTTCGACCCGGACAGGCTGCTGCTCTTCCCTGGGAGGAGAGGACCGTAGAGCCAGGTGACATCGCAATCTTTTAGCCTGTGTGTGTGTGATAAGACAATATTCATGTAGTCAGCGAGCGAGTCCCTTATGGAGTAAGTAGTAACCGTTTTTTTTTTTTTTTTTTTTTGTCACAATGGGTAGTAGTGAGTGGTAGTGTGGGACGAACCAATTTAATGTCTCTGGAGAGATGGTCCTGAGTTGGTTCTTAGCTTTCATCCAGGTCCTCCAGGACGCATTCTCCAGCCGCGCAGCGTTGTTGAAGTTGTCCCTGTTGGACACGATGTGTTTCCACGAGGACCATATGTCCTCCATCCTCCAGTCGTGCGACAGGTAGTCGACATGACGGGTAGGCTGGTCGCCGACAGCAGTGTCGTCGGCGGCGGGAACATTATCCCAGAGGTCAGGGGTGTGTGGGACGGAGGCGGTCGTAGAGGTCTCATTGCCCGAGTTAGCAGCCCGTGGGCTCGGCGGGGGCTCGAGGTCTTCTGGAGAGTTTGTCTCGAAGCCGTTGTATACTGGGAACACGATGTCGTCGTCCTCGTCGTCCAGGGCTCGTAATATGGGATCGTCGCAGGAATCGTTCTCTGTGGAGAGGGAGAGGTTGCTGGCAGGCGTGGACGAGCACGACAGGTCAGCGGTCGACACCTGTATCGTCCTGGGGGAGGAGGGCGCCGTGGAGTTGGTGGAGTCGGCGAGGAGGTCCTTGACAGGAGGTGACTGGTAGAGGTCGTGTATCCTGGAGGCCGAGGCAGATGTGTGAAAGCCGCCGGACTGCCTCGTGGAGAACTTTGCCTGGGACTGCGAGCGGCGGAGACCAGAAGGAGCGAAATAGGTGCTCTCCTCGGAGGTTATCACCACGGCCATGTCGGATGTATGGTTTGTGAGGAGGGACAGGTGATCAGTTGGGCGATATGTCCAAGATCACCTCTGTAAATTGCGTTGCAGATCGTGGGATAGGGTCCGTCATCGGTACGCGATCCAGCCGGCGGACGTAGAACGAGGGGGAAGGGGTTCTCTCTCTGTGTGTGTGTGTGGAAAGATTGCTGGGAGATATCGGGATTCTCGCGAAATTGTTTCAGGGCTGGGGGTAGTGGGTAGTAACAGTCGTGATGAACCGTGAACGCCGGCTGCCAGGCCTCGACCTGCCTGTACTTTTTTTCCTTCTGCGTGGGCCCAGCAGAGCAGGCAGTGAAGACGAGGGCGGTGGAGATTGACAGGGCAGAGGTGGAGCTCGGCGTGCCTGGTCGGCTGGATACGGGTTGTGGTCGAGGGAGAGAGATGAGGTGCCAAACACTCAGCCCAGAGCTCTGAAGAGGCGTGCCTCGGGCCTGCGAATCTCTTTCTCGTGTTGTCTAGAGGAGGGGGGAGGAGGAGGAGGGCCAGAGGTAACAAAGAGCAGCGAGTGACTGAAGGATGGTCTGCAGACGGATAGACCTGGCTCGGAAGGGGGGAGAAGAGAGGAGGAGGTTTGAGGATATTTGATGTAGGGGAGGAGACAAGCAAAGGAAAAAAAAGAAAATAAAAATAAAGAACAGCTTTTTTTTTTTTCCCACAAGTATGCAAGAACCTGGGGATGACGGGGGTGGGCAACAACAGGCAAGGTGAGGTGGCAGACCAAAGACTTAAAAGGGCGCGGGACGAGAGATGGGTGCGGCGTCTGAACCGCAGAACCGGAGACAGCAGCAGGTGTGGGGGAGGTGAAAAGCAAATTGGCATGGGTGGTGAAAGGCCAGGGCCCTGGTCACAAAGGTCAACAACTCAAAAGAGACGATCTGGGAAAGGACGGGGGAGGGGGGTGAGCCCCCAGTGCCCCCAAACCGGGGTTCTAGGCTTTTCACCCACACTTCGATACGGTGGCTGCAGGGGAAGGAGGAAGAAAAAAAAAAAAAAAGAAAAAAAAAGAGGGTCTAGACCTAATTGAGTACTGACTTATTTTCCCTTCCCTTTCCTGCTCTTTCCTCCTTTCCTCCTCTTTCCGCCAGCCAGAATGACGCCAACAGGGTAGCACCTGCTTGGTCCAAGTACATACTATGTACGGAATTACGGAGCTGTGGGAGCTTGCGCTCTATTCCTCGCCAGCGCTGTGGCGATCAGACCTTCTATTCTGTACTCCTACCACTCGCATCACCGACCGCGATTGTGATGCCTGCCAACTTACAGAGAGGGAATACATATATATATTATATATATATATATATATATCTCACACCTAGAAAATGAAATACATAGTCGCACACGTCATGACACCACCTGCACGAACAGACACACATGCACACAACTGCCGTTCCGAGGATGTTTTGTTGAGAAGCGCGAGAGACACCCCCTCTCCCCTCTCCGGATATGTGGCACATTACGCCATAGCTGGGTCGCCTCGGCCGTGCACGGCACAAGGAGGTGGTGTAAGTGCAGTGAGAGAGAGAGAGAGAGAGAGAGAGAGAGAAAGTGATGAACGAAGAGAAGACTTAAGATCGAAGGTGGGAGGACATCTCTGGTGACAAGGGGGGAAGAGAACCCTGCTCTTGTTGATGTACGAGTGGTAGTATCGTGTATGTGTGTGTATGTGTGTCTTATCAGACATGGACGTCAGGTCTGTCGTCAAGTGTGTGTAGGAGGCGAGCCAGACCATCAAAGTCAGGATTTCCGATGTGCAGGCATGCCAGCGCAGGTGAAGGGTTGTTTGGATGCGACACTAGCGAGCAGGAGGACCCTAGTGTGGAGAGTTGCAGGGCAAGGATATTCTTGAGGATTTGGCACGGTCCCCAGGGAACAACGACCGCATTTGTTGTTGGGAAGGGTTGATGATTATTATTGCTTTTTTTTTTTTTTTTTTTCCCCTTCCGAAAATGTCCCTGGAGCCCGAGCGACAAGTCACAATGATTTATATCCGGGTCGGAGACTTTGGATGTGTGTATATTGTGGCAGGTGAAGATGAGGTGAGTCGCCAGACGGGCTCAATCTACTTTTGTCTCACGAGGGAACGAGAATAATGATCCGACCACACACCCCTTTTTTGGTCGGGATTCAGCCGACGGTAGGTATACTGCGATTTATCCCGCGGCGAAGAGTACTACCTGCGTTGCACCCCCGAGGACTCGCAGGGTAGGATCAGACACGTCAGTTAGAAAGAAAAGAAACGAAGAAGAAAAGGTCAGACAACCAGGAAAGTGAAAGTCTTGTTGGCCTTTCTTGGCCCCCGGAAACAGGCGATCACGGGGCCGCTGGACCGCGTGTTGTATGTACTGCAGTGTGGACTTGGGTGAGGCGAGAGCACCGTGGAGTCTGGCGACGCAACTCTCTGGGGCCCGTCCTGTGGAGATGTGGTTCCGTTGCCAACCTGGGGTACAGCTTGTGCACAAGGTTTCGTCACGATGCTGAAAGCATGGCGGAATGGTAGGTGCTGGTGGCTCCCCTCCTGGCCGGCTGGCGTTTTGACTGTGCTGTGGTACAGTGCTACGTGCTACAGTACGTGCTACTTACTACGTGCTACGCGCACCGCCCTGTCCTGGGCCTGGCCTGGTCTTGTCTCGGTCCCCACGCAGCAGGTGGTCACTTGACCTGTCCAGAGAGATTCTCATCATTCCTGGGGGTACTATGGTACCTGCTCGAGACTTGCAGGGCAATGACCGAAAAATAATTACTATGTACTGTACAGGTAATGATGCACCCAAAAGGATGTACATAAGTAGGACATCCACATTACGCAAGTGATCTGTAGATCCTCCCTTCCGTCGGGGGAAAGAAGAAAGGGCAAGCAAGCAAAAGCTTGTCTTTGATCTTCTTTCTTCCCTTCTTTTCTCTCTGCTGGAAAATAATAATTGACCAAAGTGCCATCTTTACCCTTTGGGGTATTATTTATTTATTTTATTTATTTTAAAACAAAACTGGGCCCACAGCGGTGCGTGTTCAAGATCCCAGACCTGGGGTTGAGGTCGACTGGCTGAGAATTGTTTTCAGCAGTGCAGACCACTGGGTCACTGGGAGCACGGACTGTGTGGGGAGCCGCACAACGGGGGTTGATGCTGGATCCTGAATCCGGGGGGATCGATGTCAGGAATTACCAGATTCAGGCCGAGCTTCTTGCAAGCATTCTGGGGATCCCTCTGGAATCAGATCATCTTCCTCTGCATTCTGGGGTGTGTGTGAGGTGTGTGGCGCTGGGGGGGCGGGATCGCTTGGTTTTTGCGGGGAGGGATGAGAAACAGGCACAAAGTCAAAACGCTGCTCTCAGCTTTCTGAGACCTGCTCATTTCGAATTCGGCATTCTGATGTCATCGTAACCGCAGGAATGTACAACATGTCATTATCCTCAGGGACGAATTCCGCTCCCCAGTTCTCACGTTGCACGTTGTTGAGTTCGGTGTGTTTTCAATAGATGGATGAAATGAGCCTTGCCGCGCTGTCTGCCTGTGATTCAGTTCTTTCTTTCTTGTTTCTGGCCCTTTTTCTTCTTCTTCGGGAGTGTGGGGAGGTATCGACGCTCCCTGACGATTTCTTTTCTCCCAACAATCGGCTGCCTGGACTGCTCAATGCAATGAAACTCAACTTTACTTTCCCCAAGGCTGACAGATGACCAAACCTAGACCTCGATCAAGGCTAGGGACGAGAGAGAGAGATCTGTTCCTTAATTGGCCAGAGGACCCCTGATTCTTTACGTATGCCAGCACGCCCTATCTTGGATCAAAGCAACGTCGGGGGTATCAAGGAGGAGGCACTCACTGTTCTTGCTAACGGCCTCTTTTGGGACGGTTCGTTTGCAGCCACGCTCACCGCTGCTCCCTGGCGGGTGTACGGGACGCAATTGTCTCTCTTTCTCACTCTCTCACCAAAGCATCGTACTTTATTTTCAATCCAACCCCCGCAGGCTGTGTGTGGTCCTTGTGTCCGGAGCCGAGCTCCCGACTTCTCCCGGCTGCGTCCCCCCCCCCCTCCTCCTCCTCCCCCCTCCTTCTCCTCTCTCCTTCTTCTCTCTCCTTCCTCCCCTCTCCCCGTGCTACTATAGCACGCCGCCCATAATTCCGTGGTAGTATAGCATGAATGAGACAAGTCAGGACTTTATCATCCGGAAAGAGGGCGCCTGTTTAGCACCTACAGAAAGTAGTACTGCGGACTAAGGTCAGGTCTGGCAGGACGGCTCGCCCCGATATCATCGATCGTATTTATGCTAAGAAAACAACCAATGGCCATGGGGAATTTAGATTTGTTAGCGGCGTTGTCTGTCCCTCAATCATGATCGCCTGCGCCGGTCCTGCGCAGATCCTCACACCGTATGATTGAGAAACCCTCTCTCCTCCCTGAGACCTGAGACCGAACCCTTTGGACCAACCAGGGCTTTCCGCCGATTTCTCCTCTTCTGCGGCTGCTAAACTTGCTACCGCCACTGGGGGAAACCAAAAGATGGAAACACGCTTGTGCGTGTCTTAGTGTGTTGCGACGCCACCTTGCAGACTTCTATGTGGTAAATTTAATGATGGACAAGAACCAGGTAGGCCCCAAGCCTCCAGACGAACGGCGAGACGGCTTGCTTGGCCCTACCAGACGTACTTTGCTTGCTTGCCAGCTATCCCGGTCTCGCAGCGGTAACACGGCTCTCCTCTGGGGCCATGGGCCATCAGGGTGCCTCGTCCCTCTTCAAAGAAAAACAAGCTGAAAAATAGTGAGAGGGCCTAACCTTGAGAATCCGATGTTAGACTTTCTACATACTACAGAGGCCGTGCATAATTTCCCCAGACTCAATGGTTTTGCCCCCTTTTTGTCCGACTCTTTCTCCCCCAAACCACCCAAAACTTGTGTGAGATTGTCGTCTTCTGTGTCTTGGATTTACTCAACCAGGTCGGATGTAGGGAACCGTCCTCTCTAGCCAGGTCGAGTCAGGCCCTTCCTTGAACTTCCCAAGGGTAACGACAGCCTTGGGAAATGGGTGACTCAGGAAAAGGAGCCTTTGTACCGCGAGACGACTACCAAAAGAAAGCCACTTTTCCCCTCCCCGCGAGAGCTAGCGGGGGAAAGCAGGAAGGTCTAATCAACCCAAACTACGGTGGTGGGTGGTAGGCCGAGCAGGTAGCAAAGCAGACAGACACTAGGTAATAGTAAACAGCCCGTCAGGACCCTGATCGTCGTTTCTTCCACGGTGGGTGGATGCTACCACAGCAGCAGGAAGAAGGGGAGGCGATCCCTCCCCAGAGCAAAGCTCCGATATACCACACAACCATCATCCATCACGGAAGCAGCTAGCGCTTGATAGCCACTGGAAGCGGACGAATCCCAGGCTTCTCGATTATGATTATTATTATTATTGTACTATACGGTACGTACTACTATAGTGCTATGGTAGCGATAATCCAGCGAGCCAGCCCCTTTTTTTTTTTTTCCAAGGGAGAGAGAGAAGGACTCCCGCGGTCAGATATCGAGATCTGATCTCACAAAGAAAAAAAGAAAAGGGGGCTGAGACTTGTCTCAAGGCATTGCTAGATGAGTGACTACTTATCATAGTACACACACAAGTGCACACCAAACAAGCGCGCCCACAACGATGAGGCTCCAGGAGGGGAGAACGGTGCCCCCCCATCTCCGCTTCAATGGTGGCGGCGGGGTTCTGCGCGCGCGCCCCGTTGGATCTCCGCGCAACGCACTAACCAACGACTGCGGGGCTGGAAAGGAGCACGCTGAGGCTCTCTACTATCTACAACAACTGCGAAGTACTACAGTAGTCAAGTGTGTGTGCGTGCGCGCTAGGATGATGAATTCCTTTTTTTTGTCGACCGTCCACGCACCCACTGGGGTCCCTTCTCTCCCTCCCTCCCTCTCTCTCTCCCCCCTGCGGCTGAGCACCAAGCCTGTGAGAACGAGAATGGTTGTAGTACAAAGAGGTAGCTTTCCGAGGCCCCGAGGGCACTAGGCAGCGAGTAGGTGGGTCGGCTTTACTACGGGACCTTCACGGGGCCAGTTTTCCAACTGTTACGCGAGGCAAGCCTCGGGGAGGCGAATCGAGAATTTTTTTCTCCCTCCCCCCTTCTGAGGTTCCCTGACAGCGAAGCAGGAGGAGAAAAGAAAATTCTGCAATGCGCATGGCTGGCAAAAGAGAGGTCTCGGAAGCGAGCAGGGAGGAGCAGAAAAAGACAAAGACGTAAGGTGTGAGAGAAAGCGGGCAGGGGAAGGGAAGCCCAAACAGGAAAAAAAAAAATTCAAAACTCGATGGAGTTTTATTATTATTATTATTATTATTATTATGCGCATGCGCTGGCAGCCGCGGCAATCCTGGGGCATATCTGGGCGCGTGCTGGGAGGATGTCGCAACATGACCTGTCGTTTCCGAGACGTCTTTTTTTTTTTTTTTTTTTTTTTCTGGTCGCACAGCCCGCTGGCCCCCGTGGGCCCGGTATCCACGACACCACGAACGGGTTCGAGACCGGGTTTGCTGGGCACATGAGCAGCAGAGATCGACACAAAAGGGTTGACTGGGCGTGGGGTTGGTGCACACTCTGGAGGGAGGTAGAGGGAAGGGGGGAGGGGGCGGCCAACGAACGACAGGCTCTTTTGTCGCCAAGTTCAACTGACTACGAATCTGTACTGTGAATGGATGGATGGTCCACGTCAAACAAAGCAAGTTCTGGGCATCCAAGTCAAGTGAGATGTAGATGCAGGGGGGAAAATAATAATAATAATAACAAGAATAAATAAAACCAGGGTCCTTGTTCTTTGTATGGCTGTTTGAGAGAGACATCGCGTACTATGTAGACTAAGTATAATGCCACGTCAAAACAAACCTGCAGGTGGCCGCCACCGAGTCACGTTGCAAAGTCCATAGTGTACCCAACAGCAGGTACTACCTACATAGTACTGTAGCTCAGAGGAAGAAAGGGGGGGGAAGAGGGGCCACCAGCAACTGGGCGTCAAGTCAGATTTCCCCACCCTACCACGTTCTCGAAGGCGGGCAGTTCTTGGATTCCACGGGACGGCCGGGGTTGGTGATCCGGGGCTCCTGGAGGGGGAGGAGTAAGGAGAAGAGAGGATGTCGTTTTGTCGAAGCAACGTAACCCTCTCTCTCTGTGCTAGCTGCTGGCTCTTTTTTTTTTTCTCTTCCCTTCCTTTCTGTCTCTTTTTGCGGGTTGGGGCGGCCCACATAGCAGGTATTTTATTTTTTGAAACACGAATGAGGGTATCCGAACTGTGGAAAAGCTGGACCACCCACCCCTCGGCAGCTTACTGCATGCTATGTGACCCGTGAAGCATAGTCGGTCAGCAAACCAAGGACCAGTCCAAGGAAGAGAGGGGGAAACGATCCGGTGCATTAGTAGGGGATGAAGAGACAGAAGCGTGCTCTGGTTCAGGCCAGATCTGCCTGGTCTAGACTCCTGTCTTCTTCTCTGCCTTGACTACTGCCAAGTATGGCCTGGTCAGATGAAACGGGCGACACTTTGTCTTCCATCCCCATAAAACCATTTTGTCCCGAAAAAGGCAACCCGAGCCGTCTGCTGGACAGATACGAGTCTCCGGCGTGGCCACATAGTACATATACCTGATAGTACGGACGTACATTGACTTTGAGATAAGATAGTGTATGTATTGTGCGGATTACATCACATCACGTATACAATATACGGTATACCGCATCTGAACAACCTCCTCCTTCTTTTCCTTAAACTTTTTCAGACCTAAAGACAAAAAACAATGCCTTCAATTCTCACTGTGGATTCGTCGGCCCGTTCCCCATCCCCTTCTCCCCTCCCCACGATTGCAAACCTGCAAGAAGAAGAAGAAGAGAGAGGTGGTGGAAACACAAAAAAAAAAAAAACAGACGGCGGCGCCACCGTCGTTTAGGCCCGGACTTCGCCCGGCGGAGGGAACCTGGGAAAGGGCCGACTCGAGGGCGGAAAAGATAGCCGCGCGGCCAATATCTCGCAGCATCTCCCGGGCACTTTTTTTTTTTTTTTTTTCCTCCTGGCCTTTTTGCCTTTTTTTGTTCCCCACGTTTTGGACCAAGAACGGACGAACGCAGTGACTTTGCTATGGTACAGTACTTGTTCCTTCTCAGCCTCATTAGGTCCACAGCGTGAGGTATATTACCACCCAAAGGAAAATAAAATTTAAAATTTAAAAATTAATCAGAGCCGACCGGGAAGTCGTGGAGGGAACAAAGGAGTGGATCACTCGGCCGATGAGAGCCGCTGAGGGATTTTGATCATGAAACACACACAGACACACACACACACACAGAGAGAGAGAGACATTACTATAGTACAAACATAGTAGTACATAGTAGTAGAAGTCAATCCATTCATATCACCGGTTCGGATCCTGCTGATAAGGTTATGCGCTCAGGTGATAGCTGTAATTTGAGGGGAAAAAGGGAAAAAAGTAGTGAGACAAGGCAGAGAGCAATGCGCGGGGTCCCTCCCTCCTTATCGGGACCCTGGAAGGCGGCAAGGTGCTCTGCTACTACCGTGACTGCTGACTGCGTCCGGTCGTCGGTGATTAGATGCCAGATGCAGGGCAAGGGGCTGGCTGCACATTCCTGCAAGGTGCGGTGTGTGTGTGTGTGTGTGTGTGTACGGACATGCTGTCCACGATGTTGCGATCTCGTTCGTGGCCCGTCGTCACTATTCATGCCATTCCCCTCCCTCCCCTCCTCGTCCCGCTGTCGCTGCGCGGTGGACCGATCTCCCCCTTTTCCCCCTTGGACGACAAGAGGCAGGGCCTACAAGACAGGGCCGCGATAACACAGTCACACGGTATGTAGTGTGGGATTTGAATTAAAAGTACGAAGGAACAAGAGAGAGAGAGGGAAACAAGCCGAAACCTCTATGCTGTGTGCACAGGCTGCCCAAAGCGGAGCGACACAGGACCTCAAAAGGCGGTTGGTGGTATTATCGCCCTTTTCCCCTTGCTTACCGCCCCCTCCCGAACCGTTCGCCCGCCCTGTTCCTCCTGCCGCAATCCGCCCATAAAGCGCCCAGGAGGGAGGAGAAAAGATACCTTCTTTGTACTGCCGTCGTGGTGGTGGTGGTGGTGGTAGTAGTAGTAGCAGCAGCAGCGGGGTGTCGTTACTTTCCACCCCCGCCCGCATCCTCCTCTTGCATCATATCTCACCATGAGGGGGGTTGTGCTGCTATACTGCATACCGGTCTGTCTATCTATCCCCTCCCCCTCCCTTCGCTTTGTCTGCATGATGAAAAATGGTCGTATGTATATATGTAACTCTGCATGTCCGTTTCATGCGTGCACAAGCGAAAGAGAAAGAGAGTCGGAACGGGATAGCTGGGAGAAAGCCCACTCAATAGTACGGACGTACTCCAACACCAACCACCCTCCAATGTGCCGTTTCTCCGCTTCTACATATTGCGTACACGTCTGCTCGAAGCCCCCCTTCCTTGATACAGAGGAAAGCCCGGCATCAATTTGATAGGGCAATGGCAGATCACCTGTCATGCAATCTACGCTCACCGGTCTGCCGTGCGACGCGAGACCCAGGGAGAAGGGGGGGGGGGAGCGGGGAGGGTGTGGCACTCTCGGTAAGGATGCTCGCACTTGTTCGAGGAGGCAGGGGAGGTGGTGGGTGTGGTGGGTGTGTGTCTGTGTGGGTGTGCGAACAAAGTATGTGTGTGTGTGTGTGTGTGTGTGTGTCTGATTGATGGCACAGACAACAACCAGAGATAAAGTTGGCTTGGCCAATTGTCTAATTCTACGGCTGGCTGCACCGGTGAGATGGGGTTGCAGCAGCTCGTGCCGCTGTCGTGCTTAGCTATATTCCCTACCTACTTAGTACTTGGCGCAGTCGTGATGGTGTGAAGCAGTAATAGTGACTTGACGCCGTCTTTTTTTTTTTTTTTTAATCTTGTCTTTCATAAGTACTGACTTACTACTATCAGATTGAGATAAAAAAGATAAATACGCGATTTACTTCCGTAACAGGATAATAAAATTCGCAGCTGCGGCAGGCAGGTCGCAGTGCGTGTGGTGATGGGTAAATGGCAGTCCTCCAACATGGCCTTTCGATGCAACTGTGATCCTCACCTGCATACCTGATTCGGCCTTGGCCTGCTGCGACCTCGCTTGCTGCGTTCAGCACAACAACACATCCGATGACAGACCACACAGGGCCGGTGATTGGATACTTTGCTTGCGTGTTCAGGCGTGTGTTATCCCTGGTTGTTCTTCCTCCTCCTTCTCCTCCTTTTCGTCATCGATCCCAGGATCAATGTTGATGTTGCCCTTCACATGCATTCGGGAGGACACGCCATCTTCATGATTATCCTCCCTCCTTTTGACCACTAGCTTGCACAATAGCGCCATGCGGCTCTGGAAACTCTCGTACTTATGCTCGTCGTTTGTTCGTGCAGAATCCGGTTGTTTGTCTGTGTCAATTGCGGAGAGAGAGAGAGAGAGAGAGTTTTCGATCCCGATCGTCTCATTTCGCCTTCATATGTGTGTGTGTGTGTGTGTGCTGCTTTGTCGTGTGCAGCATCGATCGATAGGCATTGGGACCAGACGGCCTTGCGAAACTGGTCCCTCCCTCTTAGACATGCTCTCGGCTGCCACACACAGACACACAAAAGTCCGCGACTGAGTTGCGTAGCTCACACACATTCAGCTGCATGCGTCTGCCGAGCGATGGATGCGCTTCCATGTGGTTTTCCTATCAGGAGCTGGGCTCATTGAAATTCCGCTGATCGGGGCCCAGAATCCTCTTTGTTCATGGTCTCGAGGAGGGATTTTGGTCAACCGCATGAGGCATTGAGCAGTGCCATGCATGACATAGAGGGGACAAGGCCCTGCATGGTCGATCGATCGCTACCGAGACGAGCAGGCCTGAGTTTTTCTGTCTCTTTTGTGTGCCGACGTGCCGAATACGAACAACTATCTGACTGGCAACGCAGTTTCATTCGGTGGTATGATTGCCCTGGAGGTCTTGGAGAAGGTGGCGTCAGGCTTTCGTTCCCCCTTCCCAGCGTACCGGGACCGTGTATAACGCAATTCAGCAGGCAAGAAGGGCAGCCAAGAGAGGTAGGTGCTCGACAATGGCTGCAGAAAACAGATGATGCCCTACCACCATGCAGGCCGACACAAAGAAATGATCTGTGTGGCTTGCTGCAGGCTGGGCTGTGTTCCCCTCCTCCCTCTAGACGCTGAAGCGTTCCAGGCTCTCGTCCCTGCGTTGCGACCCATCACATCACCGGTGACAGCACACACACACACACACACACACACACAAACCACCACACCACACCCGCATAGCAGCATTTGTTGTGTATGCCTTGGTCTGACGAACCATCATGTATGTAGGTTGCGTAGCGCTGAGAAAAGATGCCGCCGTTGCAGCAACCATGCTGTGTAGCACCCCACCCCTCCCTCCATCTCAGGTGTTCGTGCAGCCACACACCACCCGTCTCATCGGTCGTGCAGCAGTGTCGTCCGGGAGCAGACGCCTCCGAATCTGCTGATAAGCCTCTCATTCGCCGCTCATCGTCTCGGACCATGAAGGATTTATTTAGACAAAGACGCCCGTCGTGTTTAAGTGCAGGAGTTTCTGGCCGAGACTGTGTGTGGTCTGATCTTCAGGATGAGAGGCTAGGTTGGGAAGGGGGATAGTCGGGTTGACGGCAACCTGTTCCTCCTCCTCCCGCCTCTCGCCCGGTGTGCCTTGTTGGTAATCTTGCCATGGCACACACACCCCCTCCTTTTTATCACGTGAAGATGGTGATTATCAGCGGTTTCCCCCCTCCCTCGTCCCGGGTTCGTCATCTCCTCGGAGCAAAGGCTACATCGGCCGGCAGCCTGAAGCTCGCGCAGTACATGCTCTTGGCCGGCGCCACATCCCGGACGAGGTGCACCGCAACCCTGCCCTCCTCCAGCTCCCCCTCGCCCGCCTTCCCGCCCGGCGTGTCCTTCACCCCATCCCAGACCACCGTGCTCCCCAGCTCCCTCGACACCCTCTCTGCGACGTCGACCCGCGGCACGTCCTCGTCGCTCTTGAGCGCGAAGCAGTGGACGTGGACCACCGGCAGCTTCGTGCTCGTGTGCGGCGCGAACAGGCCCTCGTGGCCAGCATAGAGACCTCGGAAGTGGGGGAGAAACTCTGTTGCAGAGGCCGGCAGGTTCATCACAAAGTGGGACACTGTCGCAGGGATGGGGATGACGGTGGGCGGGGGCCGCTGCGCCCCTGGGTTGCTGCGGGAGACCTTTGTTTAGAGGGGATTGCGACCGTCTCGCCGGCGCTGTTGGCGGCCAGAACGCTGTCGACGGCTTCATGGATGAAGACGCGGCCGTCTTTGTTGAAAGGTCGGACGAAGGGGGTGACCTGTGTGGTGAAGGTGTCAGCTCTGTCTGGTCTGATCTGGTCTATGTGAAGTGTAAAAGTCAAGTAAACCCCATGATGCTCACTTTATTCCGGGCGATAGCATCCTGGAGATACCTGTAGCTCTCCGGGTTGTAGTCATTCGCCCAGACGAACACCCCTCGCTTCCCAGCGGGCACCGCAAACGGTCCGATCCCAGCCATCACATCACACACCACCTCACCAGGCTTAAACATCCTGATCAGCCTCGTGTGCTCCTTCTCGAGCTTGCTGTTCCAGTAGACCTTGGCGTAGTCGAACCTGAACACACACCCGTTCTCGTTCACCTCGACGTCCAGGTCGTCGGCGCCCGCGAGCACCTCGTAGGCAAAAGTCCTGAACTCGGACTCGTCGCCCACGCTGTCCACCTTGTTGATGACCGTGCTGATGTGCTGGTTCTTGTCGGCCAGGACCTGCCCGATCAGCTGCTTGTACGGGAGGTGCTGGCCCCGCAGGTTGAGGTGCGCCACGTGGCCCGCCGTGTTGAAGCCCGCGGGGATGTCGTCATGGAGCTCCGGCGGCAGCTGCGCCGTCATCACGTCCCGGTACGTCCAGTAGTCATAGTCCAGCTGCAGCTCGTACGGCACAATGCCGACCTCGTCCCGCCTCACCAGCTCCGAGACCACGGGACCCCAGGTCTCGGGCCTCGCGGCGTAGATGGTCGGGCTGAGGAGCAGAGCTTTGCGGCCTCTTGCTGCGAGGACGGAGTCTGGGTCCGGGACGACGGTGGAGATGCGCTCTAGAGAGAGCATGGCTGCGTTCTTGGTCAGGGTCTGGCGGATCCGTGTGATGTTCTTGTTGTCGCGCACCGTCGCGGCGGCCAGGCGCAGTGTCTTGGTGAAGGCGGCCTTGTTGAGGACCGCGCTGGGCTGCAGCACCGGGGGCCGCAGGAGATTCATCATCTCCTCTTGTTTCTGGGAGGCTGACGCTGTGGGATGAGGTTCGGAAGCCGACATGATTTATATGATTGAAGATGGTGGTGCTGTGGTGAGATTCATCATGTTTGGGCTGTCTTGCTGGTGTGAATTTTGGTGGGGAATCTTGGAAAACAATCTGGCGAGGCTGTCAAAGCTGGGAAGTCGCAACCAATTATTTTTAGGTGGGTCCATTTCAGTGGCGCATCCGCAAGGCTGACACTATAATAACTTTACATACCAGACTGGTGATGTCACGACCATATTTTCCCTGGAGAAAAAAGACACGAAAATGTTCATGAGGACATGCGATCCTTGTATCCTTTCGCGAGCCAATTCGTCTTATTGACCCGCAGAACCATCGGTTCTCATTCGAATATGTCAAAGAAGCGTACCCTCGACGCGTTCTTCGCACCACCGTCCAAGCAGCGCAGGGTGGATGAGGTGCAGACAGATGAGGGTCTTGTACGATCCCATGAACAAGACTAGACCTCGTTTAACTTCAGGACTGATATGTCTAACTTTGGTTCCCTCCAGACTCTGAAGTCGACACACGCCACATACCCTTTCCCAATCCCAGACTTCCCAGCACATATCTCAAAGGACCTCTCGTCCCTCCCGGCAGTCGAGGGCCGCGTGATCAACGACCAGCCAGACCTGGACCTCCTCTACTTCGAGCCCTACGTGCCCACCTACCTCGCCAAAGATGTCTTTACCTTCCTCCGGTCTCAGCTGCCCTTCTACCGTGTACGGTACACCATCAAGCGCGGCAGCATTGAGACCAACATCAGCACCCCACGATACACCACCGTCTTCGGCCTGGACGAGACCTCACGCTTCTCGGAAGAGGAGGGAGGCGGCGGCGGTAGCGAGACAGCCGCCATCATCGTCGACGCTGAGACGGGGCGCAAGGTCCCTGCGAGCGCGTATGCCAGGTACGCGCCGCGCCCGATCCCAAAGTGTCTGGATGACCTGCGGAGGTCGGCCGAGGCGGCGACGGGGGGCTGCAGGTTCAACTTTTGCCTGGTCAACTACTACTCGTCTGGGGCGGACAGCATCTCGTACCATAGCGATGACGAGAGGTTCCTGGGCCCGGAGCCAGCCATCGCCTCCTTCTCGTTCGGGGCGAGGCGGGATTTCTTGATGAGACACAAGCCTGCTGCCGTCGGTGGGCGGCAGCAGCAGCAGCAGCAGCAGCAGGCGGACATGCCTGAGGTGAAGCCGCTGAAGCTGCCTCTCGGGAGCGGGGACATGGTCCTCATGCGAGGCAAGACCCAGTCGTGCTGGCTCCATTCGATTCCCAAGAGGTCTGGGAAGAATGACCCTGGCGGGAGGATCAACATCACTTTCCGACGGGCCATGGTGAAAGGTGGGACTGACAACTATTATAATTATAATGTTGGCACAGGTCCTGTATATAAGTGGAACGAGGATGCTCGTGAGATGCAGATCTGGAAGCCTTGATCTAATGGTGGTAGTGGTGGTGGTTGTGGTGGGGTATAAAAACCTTGAAGAAAACCGTCTATGCTGCTTATTAATGACTTCTCTCTGTATTTGTCTTTCCCTTCTAGTTTTCCCTTTTCATGCCTTGAATCTGTACAGGAGCTCCAACATGTTTGAAGGCCTCAACTATCGGCCCCATCGGAACTGTGCATCTGCGTATTTGCAGAGACCGCGGTAGAAGACCTGGTAGCCAACGCCCTCGTTGTCTGGGACGTGGAATACCTCGGTGATGTGCAGGTGCCAGGGCGGGTATCCCTGGAACTCGACATAGGGACCAAAGATGATCAGCAGGTCCGACTCCTCCATCACAATGTCCTTCAGCTCCGCGTCGATGAGGCCCTCGTCGACGTGCGCAGGGTCCACCTTATTTCTCTGTGCCATGTCTGCCAGCGTCTTGGTCAGATCTACCAGGGAGTCCCGTCCGTCCTCGTATGACACCAGCCTGACCAGGAGGTGACCTGGCCCATCCCCTCCGCTGCCGGCTATCGGCGCTGGGGACTCGATCGACTCGACATGAGGAGCGCACAGCGCCAAGGTCGGATGCTGCTTCCCAAAGTATGATTTGAGGTTCTGGGAGATCGCTCGGTGTATCTCGGGAAGATATTGTTTCAACAGTCCTGAACAACGCTCTGGGTGTTAGCAGCCCGCCTTTCTATGACTTTGAAACAAAAAGGAAAAGATCACGCACCTGTCTTCTCGTAGATGTTCAGCACGGGTATGCCGGCACACGCGCACCAGGCCGAGATCTCTGCCACCTCGTTCACCAGCCGCTCGAGCTGGGCGCCTCCCTTGCCGTCATCCTCCAGCTTCAATATGACACTGAGGATCTTGGGGAGTCTTTGTAGGGCCTTGACGTCCTTTTGTATCATGGCGGGATCGCGGTGGTGGTAGTAGAAGATGGAGAATATGCGGTCTCGGACAACATGGTAGGTTTGTCGGCTTCGGATGTAAACGGAGAAGATGACATGGATGATGGTGAAGACGAGGAGGTGTAGCTGTGACTTGAGGAACTTTCTAAGGCCAAAGGTCGGTCGCCAGCCTCGGGAGTGCTTGTTCTGTTCTTGATCGGCCTTGGTGGGTGGCAGGTATGGCTTTTTTATTTTTGGTCTGGTCAGCTTGCTTTCCCCATGAGCAGGGCGGCAGAGCCGGCAGGTCTGCAGCTTACCTCTAAGAGCTTTAATCTCTCCTGTGGGGTGAGAAGCTGACCGCCAGCCTTCTCGTCGCGCCTGTACAGCTCTGCTGCTTCGCGTCGCGAAGGCATGGTGATGAGAGCTGCCTGCTGGTCTGGTCTCAGGGCGCGTCGATCAGAAAAGGTGCAAAGCCCTCACAGCCACAATGGTGCAGAGAAAGAAAAGAAGAACAAAACCGAGTGGCAGAGAATGGTATGCCAGAAAATGCATACACAATGCTGTCAGAGAGGAAACTTGCTAGGAAATCTTGAAAGGTGGCATGTTGGTGTGGCAGTGATGGAGGGGAGAGTTGTTTATGATCTGCTGTTGCCCTGATTCGGGAAATATTTCGGATTGCCACCACCACCAGCAGTACTGTAACTTTACTGCCACATGCTAATTTGTGGCTGGCTCTTGGGCCTGCCACAGCCGCCTCAAGGGAGCTGTCGTCACTGGGGTTAGGCTCTAGTTGGGGGAGGACTTCGGGGACCCCTGCATGGGCCTCAGCGGATTCCCCAAGGTTCCCTGCTCCAGGATCGCCCAAACATCCCCTGGAACATCATCGCTCCAGCTAACTACCTCTAATCATGCACAAATAACAAAGCTACAACAAACAACACACATCACCAAAGCTGCACAGTCAATCATTCTGGTTCAGAGAAAACCCCTATACATGTTCTAATTGAAGTTACACCTCAGATATTGTGCCCTTGGGGCCAGCAGCTACGACAATGTCGAGCAGGCAGGACAGGGCAGAGTCCATGATAGGGTCAAGGGCTTTGTTCCCCCAGGGACCAAGTTTCTCAGAGGAGGATTTCTCAACCAGGGATTTCATCACAAGGGACTTTGTAGATGAGCTGGCAGAGAGCGCCATCCCGGTCAACCGCCGGTCTGTACCTGCGGTACAAGCAGCATTCGATCCAAAACCCTTGATCAGGACCTTTGAGAGTACGTGTTTCGCCTTGTGTGTCATACAAATGAGCAAGATGCCTGGGAAACTTTGGTGCTGATCATGACCCTCGTCCGTTAGATGCTTTGGCGCAGCTGGGAGCCCTGTCCGATAAGCTAGAAGAGGAGGAGTCGGGTCTACAGACCGAAGTGCGACGAGCCGAGACCCAACACGACCGAACCCTCGATGTCCTGGGCCGCAAGCTCGACGAGTCCATGATGCAGTTCGAAGCCCTCGACCTCGCCCTGAACCACCCGAACGGGGTCAACGGCCATGACAGGAACGGGCGGAGCGACGCTGGCGGTAACATCGCGGTACAGATCGGCGAGAACCTCGAGGAGCTGGACAGGAAGCGCAGGAGGGCGCTGGACGCCAACTTCCTGATACGGTGCTGGAACGAGGTCTACGAGAACGGCCAGCTGACATCGCTGGAGGAGATGAAGAGACAGGGCGGTGCCGAGAACAAGGTCCGTTGCGCCACCATCGCGCGGCAGCTGATGCGCATCAGCCAGAGGCTGGACCCTACATCCTGGGGACAGGTGAACGGGTACCGGCGTGGAGGCGTGACCAACGGGATCACGGGCATCAGCAGGAAACACAATACCCGTGAGGTTCTGGAGAAGTACAGCGAGGTTCTGGAGCAGGACCTGCTCGAGCAGTTCAACAGGAGCTACCGGGCCCAGAACTTCCCGGACATGATGCAGTGCGCAAAGGTCTTGCACGACTTCAACGGCGGCTCCAGCGTCATAGCCACGTTTGTGAACCAGCACGACTTCTTTATCAACAGGAACCAGCTGCTCGCGGACGAGGTTACAGGCGATGACGAGAGCTGGGAACAGCTTGCCGACCCGGACAAGGAGCCACCAGGAGTCGAGCAGAGCCTGCAGTCCCTGGTCGATGAGGTCCGGGTGATCATGCAGGAGGAGTCCTTCATCATCAAGCAGGCCTTCCCATTCGCAGAGACAGTCCTGATCAAGTTCATCCAGAGAGTGTTCCAGCAGTCCATACAACAGCGGCTCGAGAGAACCCTCGAGAAGGCAGATTCCGTCTCGTCTCTGGCATTCCTGCGGACACTGCATGCCGCGAGAACGTACATCGGCCAGCTCATCGAAGACCTCAAGACGCACGGGCTGACCGAGCATCCAGAAGCCTGCTCGGCGCAGATCTCCCAGACGCTGGACCAGCAGATCGACGAGCTGTTTGTTCCGTATCTGGTAGGAAACTCATATATCGACAGGGAGCGCAGGAACCTGGAAGAACTGTACAGCTCGCTGCTGTTCAAGTACACAATCTTCCACTCGAGGCGCAAGAAGGGCCCGACAGGGTTCATGGCGGCCATCGCTCAGCAGGGCTCCCAGCTCCTGACATCAGCCAAGGAGGCCTACCTGGAGCGTCTCGATTCCTCTGATCTCACGCCGACCCAGAAGGCCATGATGCTGCGAGTTGCTGGGGTTAAGGACAATAGCGGCGACAAGAACGAAATCGAGGTCTCCGAGGAGGACGGTGTGCTGAGTGTTCAGGTGGCACAGAGGATGATGAAGTGGCTTGCAGAGAGCGTCCGGAGGACATTGGAGCTCGGTGCCCCATCAGACACTGCCAAGGACGTCAACAGCCTGCTCAACCTCCTCCTGACCAGCATGGGCCAGGTCTACGTCGAGACATCGCTGGACGCTGCCCTCGATGCAGCGACATCGCAGGAAAACACCAAAGTCGAGCCTGACCTCGCATACCTGCCTTCGATCCGGCCAGCGACCACGATTGCCAACATCATGTCACGATTTATACACACCGTCATGATCAGGCTGGCAGAGGGCAACGCGACCGTGCGCCGGAGCATGGAAGCCCAGGCCAAGATGGGCATGGAGTCGATAGAGAGGAAGACGAACAATGTCGTCAAGAGTTCCATCGACGTCGTGGTCAACTGGGTATCGAGGGCCCTTGCCACCCAGAAGAAGACGGACTTCAGGATGAAGGACAACGAGCTCGAGGCCATGGCCGAGCTCCTGCAGACGCCGACCTGCCAGACGATCTGCAGCTTTCTCAAGCGGGTCCTGACCCTGGCCAAGCAGGCCGTCGACGGCCACAACCTCGAGCTGTTCAGCAGCGAGCTGGCGCTCTCCCTGCACCGCCTGCTGTTTGAGCACTTCAAGAAGTTCTCCGTCAACGCGACAGGCGGTCTGATGGTGACTAAGGACATCAACAGGTACGTCTCCACGCTGAAGGAGTGGCCGCTCAGCAATGATGTCAAGAACTTCCTGGACCTTCTTCCCGAGATCGGCTACCTGTTCATGATCGGGGCGGAGGCCCTGCGGGAGAAGTCCCGCACCCTGACGACAGGCCCCGGCGCGGCGGGCGGCAAGAAATTGACCAAGGCGGACTTCAAGGCTTTTGTGGCTAAGCGGGAAGACGCCGGCAGTGTGGGTGTGCAGAGTGTGCTTAATGGGTTGTAGCTAAAATAATAGCAAAGAATGCCCCAATTGTTGAGGCATGTTGGAAGGTGGAAGGGGGGAGGGGTATAGCGGCTCGGTTGAGAAATGATACCATGATCTATAAACACTGCATGACCCAAAGTTCTCGTGTGTCAGCAACAGGAGGTCCTTTTTGCCATAAGAAGAGCTGAAATTGTGACTGCGACGGTCGCACCATGTATGTTACTTGCCTAATGTAGCTGCATCCGTTGCATCACCAAGAACCAACTGCATATACACCCAACCAACGACTAAAACTAGGGTTCCACCACGTACCCCTGGCCAGCCATACTTGATACTATACGGACGGCTGAGTTTCCCCAGGGCCGGAACAGGAACACAGCCCCGTCACCAAATCCCTTCCCCAACAAGACTTATCCCAAATGCCAGGACACAACAAGGCCCCATATTATCATTCCTCCAGGCTGATACGGCATAGTCCTAGTACGTACGACGACGTTGTTGTTCTCTTTTGCTATGTCTCAGCCATGCAACCTTGGGGGTCTTACCAAAAAGAAAAAGAAAAAAAAGTTAAGGTAGAAAAGACACATTAGAAAAAGAGAGAGAGAGGCGCAGTCACACAGAGACAGGCTTTTAAGCGCGGCTGCGACGTAGTTAGCTGCCAAGTGAACCTTATACACAGCACACAGTTTAGCCCCAAGGTGAGGAGACCAACAGTATCATTCTACCCCCCCGGGCCGCAGCTTGGGCCTTGCCGTGTGTGCATTGGGGGTTTTTTTAAGGGAGGGGGAGCAGCACTTCAGGAATGATACCGTATTGCTATTTACTTCATTATGATCCGATTTCATTGTTTTGTGGTCTTTTTACGGTTGTCTTTCTATTTTTGTGCTATCTGGATTGTTCAACCTGTAGCACAAGATATGTATGCAACAATGTCCCCGGCCTGTTCAGGCAGCCTGTGATCGGTCCAGGAATTCAAGTATTAATACCAGGTAGATAGTCTGATCGTCCTTGTCAGGTGCACAGCTCGAGTCTCAAGCGACCATGTCCAACAAGCCAATCGCCACCCTCGGCCTCTCCTGTCCCAATGGCGGCTCCTTCTACATCTGCCAGGGCAACACGACGCAGTTCCTAGGCTGCTGCACGAGCGACCCCTGCGCCGACGGGAAGGGCCAGTGCCCGCAGTCCGACCTGCGGTACGCCAGCTTCGACAAGGCGGACTACTCGGAGATCGGGAGCCAGGCGTGCTCCAATGCCTCCTCCGCGCAGTGGTACACGTGTGCCTACACGACGAAGCCGTTCCTGGGGTGCTGCTCGAGCAACGCCTGTGAGACCAACGGCGGGTGTGCCAGCAGGCACCTGGCGGCTGCGCGGCTGTCGGATAGCGAGAGTGACGCGGCGGTGTTCCTGACCACCACCACAGCATCCGCGACCCGTGTGGGCTCAGCATCGACGGCCTCGAGCAGTCCTCCAAGCCACGCTTCCTCTGAGCTGTCGGCCGGTGCAAAGGCAGGAATCAGCCTGGGATGTGCTGTCGCTGCGGTCAGCCTGGCTGCGGTGCTCTTCTTCTTCGTCAGGCGGTTCATGAGGGACAGGGGAGGCGTCGTGGTGAGAGGATCCTCGCCACCAGTGCCGAGTGCGATGATGATGCACAGCGATGCGAAGGATCCGTACCGATATTATGGTAGGGCAGCTCGTATCCCCCTCGCCATGCTGTCAAGACAAAACAAACACTGAACACTTGTCCAGATCCCAACCGCATCCTCCACACCCCGCCACCCTCGTCGCCACCCGCCGCCAATGAGCCATGTTACAACACAGTTGCCAGCAGCACATCACTGGGGTCGCTTTACGACGACCCCTCATGCTCTGCATACTCGCCGCCCTCCTCCTTCAATGCCTTCACTCGACAGGCATCTGTGCTATCGATGAAGAACGACAACGTCTTGGGGATCATGTCGTCGCCGTCGTCGCTCGATGGCAGCCCGGAGCGAACACACACACACCAGCAGCGCTGGGTCAGTCCACAGCAGCCTCTGCGCCGGGACCAGTATGCAAGCGTGCCGCAGTATGCGAGCCCTCCTCTTCCGCAGCAGCAGCCGCCGCCGCCGCCGCCCGGGGTGATAGCAGAGCTCGACGCGACGGTGGCCCCTCCTCCAAGGCCGGCTTCTGAGGATCCCGCGTTACTGGCGAGGTTACCATCTTCCACGTATCGGCCGTATATGCCTTCAGGGCAGGGATACCGGAATATCACTTTCTGAATTGTACAGTTATATGTATATATACCCTTTTTGATTATTAAGAAAGGACTTGGCTTGGGTTGAATTCAAGCCTGAATTCAGGGCGCATACTCAACTGAAGCACCAACCTGAGAGAACTATCCGCCAAAGCTAGTGCTCTTCTCTCTCCATTTTCTCGCGGGAACAACACAAGTGCTGGGTAGCAACACTGCACCAATGCGGCTGTGTATAATGGTGTAATGGTGAAGGGGGAAGTAACCTAGCGAGTTAAGACATCATGTCTAAAACAGATGAGGTGAAACTGTGTTCTGAACAACTTGGGAGAGTATGACTCCACGCAAAATATTCGATAACCACGTGGACTCAGGTCTCACTCAACAGCAGTTGTTACAAGGACATACCTGACTACAATGAGTGATTCATATGTAGAAGACACATGGCCTCTTCAGGTGGCTTCTTTGAGTGGCAACTGTAAAGGTGTGTGTTCTAGAGTACCGAGGTACTTAGTAACAGCTGAAGTTTATACTACTGAGTGCTGTACTTAGCATGTAACCAGCAGATACAGGCCCTGAGTGAGGCTCTTCTGGACCCTTCTCTGGGGCAGTCACATTGCTAAGCTGACCCCTCCACCATGGGCTCGGCAGGTGCACCGATTGGCCGGCAGCGCCTGAACCGCAACCTTATCGGTCGGCGTTTATCGTACAGTTAGAACCGGCAGGGTTGCAGGCCATTACAGGGTGCTAAGGGTGGGACCTTGCAGGCTGTGACATCGTTAGGCTGGCCGTGTTCGCTGAGGCTTTTGCTTCTGGACACGTTGAAGCAATTTCTCGCCAGCTTCGCCTCTGCTTCGTGGACGGGAATTTCTTTATTTCTTCTTCCTTTTTATTCTAGATTTGTTTTCCCCTCTTTTGGTGTCTGTCTGTCAGAGTGAAGTCCTGTACTCTGTTCACTCCCTCTTATACACCGGATCTGGTGAAGCTGTTTTTTCTCTCTCTCTCTCTCTCTCTCTCTCTCTCTTCATCTTCAGGCGTCTTCTAACACGGGTCACACTGCTGAACTGCCCCCTGGTCCATCCACCACCCGCAGCTGCGGTAACGGTCCGCGGCGACCAGAACCCCTGGTTCCTGACAGCTCAACATCCACTCCCCCCAGAGCCGAGACTTGCTTGACTCCTCCCACTTCCACTCGCTTGCTGAGGACAGCTTCAAGAAGAATTCCCTACAGCAAGATGGACAACGCTTTCGCAAGATCGGCAGACCAGGTCCTGTCGACCTTGGGGGTGCAGTCCTCCACCGGCTTGACAGATGCCCAAGTCAAGGACCTGAGAAACAAGTATGGCAAGAATGGTAGGCGAACCCCACCCCCCTCCTCCGCTGCGCCTGGTGTGTCCTTACTGACATAGCAAACGTGAAGCAATCGCAGAAGAACCTCCTACGCCCCTGTGGGAGCTCATCCTCGAGCAGTTCAAAGACCAGCTCGTCATCATCCTCCTCGGCTCCGCCGCCATCTCTTTCGTGCTTGCGCTCTTCGAGGACGAAGGTGGCTGGAGCGCATTTGTCGACCCTATTGTTGTAAGTAGTTTTCTGTCTCGCTGCACTATGACCCTCGCTCTCCCACAGGCGCTGACATTTTTCTCTGTGCTGTAGATCCTGACCATCCTGATCCTCAATGCCGTCGTCGGTGTCTCTCAAGAGAGCAGCGCCGAGAAGGCCATTGCCGCCCTCCAAGAGTACTCGGCCAACGAGGCCAACGTGGTGCGGAACGATGGACACATCTCAAGAGTCAAGGCTGAAGATCTCGTGCCCGGCGACATCATCTCTGTGGCGGTTGGCGACCGGATCCCCGCAGACTGCAGGCTGATCTCCATCGAGAGCAACAGCTTTGCTGTCGACCAGGCCATCCTGACGGGCGAGAGCGAGAGCGTCGGCAAGGATTGCCGCGCGGTCGTGGAGGACGAGAAGGCCGTGAAGCAGGACCAGGTCAACATGCTCTTCTCTGGAACTACCGTCGTCACCGGAAAGGCCAAGGCTGTTGTGGTGCTGACCGGCTCCAACACGGCCATTGGTGACATCCACGAGAGCATCACCGCCCAGATCTCCGAGCCTACGCCCCTCAAGCAGAAGCTGAACGACTTTGGTGACAGCCTCGCTAAGGTCATCACCGTCATCTGTATCCTCGTCTGGCTCATCAACGTCCCCAACTTCAAGGACCCCAGCCACGGGAGCTGGGCCAAGGGCGCCATCTACTACCTCAAGATTGCCGTGTCCCTTGGTGTGGCCGCCATTCCTGAGGGTCTTGCTGTCGTCATCACCACCTGTCTCGCACTGGGAACGCGAAAGATGGCTGCCAAGAACGCTGTCGTTCGCAGCCTGCCCTCTGTCGAGACCCTGGGGAGCTGCAGCGTTATCTGCTCCGACAAGACCGGCACCCTGACCACCAACCAGATGAGCGTGAACAAGATTGTCTACCTCAACGAGGCCGGTACCGACCTCGAGGAGCTTGACGTGGCGGGGACTACCTTTGAGCCCAAAGGCGATATCACCTACAAGGGCCAGGTCGTCCAGGACCTTGCTCAGAAGTCGTCTACCGTTCGCCAGATGACCGAGGTCGCCGCGCTCTGCAATGACGCCTTGTTGGCTTATGACTCCCGAAACGGCTTTGCGAACGTCGGAGAGCCTACAGAAGGTGCCCTGCGAACCCTGGCCGAGAAGATTGGCCCGTGTGCGCCCGGCACCAGTGCGCCCGAAGACCGTGTTCACTACGCCAGCGCCTGGTACGAGAAGCAGTTCAACCGCCTTGCCACGTTCGAGTTCTCCCGCGACCGCAAGAGCATGTCTGTCTTGGTCGAGAGCGCCGGCGAGCAGAAGCTCCTCGTCAAGGGTGCCCCTGAGTCTATCGTCGAGCGCTGCACCAGTGTCGTCCTCGGTGCCGACGGCAAGAAGGTCCAGATGAACGGAAAGCTCTTAGATCTCATCATGCGCGAGGTCACCGACTATGGCAACCGGGGCCTGCGTGTCATCGCGCTGGCAAGTCTCGACGACGTCTCAGGCAACAAGCTCCTGCACTCCGCAAAGACGACGGCTGATTACGCCAGCCTCGAGCAGAACCTAACCCTGCTGGGCCTGGTTGGCATGCTGGATCCTCCTCGCTCTGAAGTTCCAGTTTCCATTGCCAAGTGTAAGGAGGCTGGCATCCGCGTCATTGTCATCACTGGAGACAACCGCAACACCGCTGAGAGCATCTGCCGCCAGATTGGTGTCTTTGGGCCGCACGAGGACCTCCAGGGCAAGAGCTTCACTGGTCGCGAGTTTGACAACCTGAGCCCGTCTGAGCAGGTCGAGGCGGCCAAGAAGGCGTCCCTGTTCTCCCGTGTGGAGCCGAGCCACAAGTCCAAGCTGGTCGATCTCCTTCAGAGCCTGGGCGAGGTCGTTGCCATGACCGGCGACGGTGTCAACGACGCTCCTGCTCTGAAGAAGGCTGATATCGGTGTCGCCATGGGCTCTGGCACCGACGTGTCTAAGCTGGCAGCTGACATGGTGCTGGCTGACAACAACTTCGCTACCATCGAGGCCGCTATCGAGGAGGGTCGGTCTATCTACAACAACACCCAGCAGTTCATCCGGTACCTTATCTCTTCCAACATTGGCGAGGTCGTCTCCATCTTCCTGACAGCTGCCCTCGGCATGCCTGAGGCTCTGATCCCGGTCCAGCTTCTCTGGGTCAACCTCGTCACGGATGGTCTCCCTGCTACAGCTCTGTCCTTCAACCCGCCTGATCACGATGTCATGCGCCGTCAACCGCGGAAGCGTGACGAGGCCCTCATCGGAGGCTGGCTCTTCTTCCGTTATCTCGTCATCGGCACCTATGTCGGTCTCGCCACGGTCGCCGGCTATGCCTGGTGGTTCATGTTCTATTCCAACGGCCCCCAGATCAGCTTCTGGGAACTCTGCCACTTCCACCGCTGCTCCACCGAGTTCCCCGGAATAGGCTGTGAGATGTTCTCCAACGACATGGCCAAGTCCGCGTCGACTGTCTCGTTGTCGATCCTTGTGGTCATCGAGATGTTCAACGCCATGAACGCCCTCTCGTCCAGCGAGTCTCTCCTGACCCTGCCGCTGTGGGACAACATGATGCTAGTGTACGCCATCACGCTGTCGATGGCGCTGCACTTCGCACTGCTGTACACACCTTTCCTCCAGACCCTCTTCTCGATCCTGCCGCTGAACTGGGCGGAATGGAAGGCGGTGCTTATTATCAGCGCGCCCGTGATGTAAGTTTTTCTTGTCTTCTCCTCCCTGCCTGCTCCATAGATTTTTTTTCCCTTTGAGATCGTTGCTAACGCAAAATCACAGCTTTATTGATGAGGCATTGAAGTTGGTGGAGAGATCGTTCTTCATGCAGAAGAGGACGGAAATTGAGATGAAGAAGACCAAGAAAGTGCAATAGATGACCGGGTTGGGGGGAGAGGAGATAGAAGAAAAGTCGCATTGCATCATACAGGCATAGAAGGCGGTTATGTACAGTCAGACTTGTACCATTAACTTTAGATCTCAGACAGACACCTGCTATGCGGTGCATCGTATGGATGCGCCCGTGAATAAAAGACAGCTCTAATCCATCTTTTGCAAGAGCCGAGAGGCGAGGCTAGACGTCTACACGCAGCATCAACATGTTCACCCGTCCTATGTCACCAAGTTAAGGGCTGAGAATATGGCTCAGTTGATCGTATTAAGCCACCGGGTGTCGTGATGTGTGCGTGCGTGCGTGCGTGCGTGCGTGTGTGTGTGTGTCTGGTGTCTATCGTACAGTGCGAAAAACAAAAGTCATAGCTGCTCGACTGCGTCCTCTTCACGTCAAGGCAGCGTCTTCCTCTTCTACTGATCTTGTGTCCTTCTCCCCCAACGTCCGTCCCTAGGCAAGGCAGCCCCCGCCCCATCCCGGCCTTGGGGGCTTAGTCCTGACGACCCTTGAGCAGCCTCTTGGTCACCTTGTCCTTCTCGATGATGTAGACGTGGGCGCCCCAGCCGGACAGGGCATCTCGGTCGACGGCGTTAAGGAGGGCTTGGGAGATGGTCTCGAAGAGCTCGTCGGGGCCCTAGCACCACACACAAAGATACCACTCGTTAGCAAAAAGAAGAGAATAAAAAGAAGATACTGGTCTGATATTATAAGCTCGAGGCGGGGAGGGGGACCAGAGAAGGACGTACCAGGTCTGGCTCCCAGAGGTTCTCGCACATGCCAAACAGCTGCTCGGTAGCAGTCCCGCTCACGATGAAGTCCTTGGCGAAGTCGATGCAGCCGATGCTGTCGAACCCGCAGATGAAGGGCTTGCCTGTCTTGGGCTCGAGGCCGGCGACGACGGGGGAGACAAAGTAAGGGCCGAAGCGGCGCTCGTACAGCGACGAGGAGACGAGGTTGGCAAAGGTCGTGGGGCTGATGGCGCGCTCCTCGCGCAGGCGGTACATGTTGACCTTGTACCGGAAGAGGTCCGACACGGTGCTCACGTCCGTGGCGAGGCCCGTCAGGCCCAGGTACACGGCTGAGCCGTACGAGAAGATCTTGGGGAAGTTGTTGGACACGGTGAGGGCCTGGAGGCCGAGGCGTAGGTCGCATGCTAGGGCCACGCAGTCCTTGCCCACCATGGCCACGCAGGCGCCGCCGTCTGTGTGGGAGAGAGAGAAAGAGAGCTATGTTAGTTATGGGATGGAACGGGACGGGGGACGGTGGGTTCTGCCGTGGTCGGTGGTGTTCGTACTTATTGAGAAGGGAGACGACTGTGTCGTGGTGGTTAGCTGCGGGTCTGTCGCTTGTGTATAAACGACCTGGAAGGGGAGAGAGGTCCGGACTCACCATGCTAGCAGTCTGGTCTGGGGATTGGAGAGGCTTCAGAGGAGATGATGTTGCAATGGGGAAAACGTGTGGCAGGATCTCCTATGGTTCGTGAGGTCTCGAGGTAGGTGGGCTCGTGGGAAGCTGGTGGTGGAATTGGTGGTGGTGTCGTCTTTGGGGGAGTTTAGAGAGAGAGGTCTATGGACAAGCTAGCTGACGTTTGGGGCGAGGCTCCAGCACCCAAGAGCTTAGAGCGTGCAGGCAACCTGAGCTGGCGCGTTGCATGTCTAGGCCGTCTGGGGGCGGCGGCGGGGCGCAAGTCGCACCCTGGGCCGGTGGCCGTTCAGCGCTGATTGGCCCACTAAGGCCAGAGCTTCTGCCGTGTTCAGTTCAGAGCTCAGCAGCACCGGTGACCTCACTGCAAGGCTGCCTGATAAAGTGGCTTGCTATGCAGCAACACGCAACCTAGATCTGCCTGCTTACCAACAACATTGATCCCCATCTTCTTTTGTTGCACCCCTTTGTCAACATTCCTGCTTTCCGCACCCTGTACCCTTTGGAAATAATCTTGTGCAGGTTGACTTTCTTGCCATCCTCTTGTGTAGTCTTTTTTTGTTGTTGTTGTTGCCTGGCTGCAGCACATTCCTACTGCCCCTCTGCCCCTCTGCCCCTCATCCCACATACTAAGTACTGTTTAGAGGGGCACCTGTGACAATCAAACACTCGACGCGGTTCAATACAACCAAGGATCTGAGCTCTACCACAGCACTACTGCAACAAGGCGCCCTTACCTGCAAGAAGGCTTGTGCAAGATGTCTTCTACCTCAGTGCAGGTCTGGGCACAGGACCTCAGAAAGGCTGTGGTCAAGGTGAACCCAGGCACATCCATGTTCAGTGTCCTGGAGGAGGCATGCAACAAGCTCAAGCTGCCTGCTGAGAAGTACACTCTGAAGTGAGTAGTAGCTGGACCATCTCTGTAGTCCTGTGTGGAAGGGGACCCGAGCTGACATCGGTGCCTGCTCATCTTAGACACCAGAAGAAGCAATTCCAACTTAATGATGCATTCCGGGTCACTGGCCTGCCCCCTGGTGCCAGGCTGGAACTCGTCGCCAAATCCAAGACCCCCACTGTTGTCAATATCGCCTTGACACTGCCTGAGCCCATGGCCCAGACCCTGTCCACCCGACGGCTCACGAGAAAGTTTCGAAATGACACGACGCTGTGGAAGATGCTGCGGCAGTTCGAGGCCGACGGTGCAGCCGAAAACAAGAAGCTGAACTTTACGGATCGTGCTTCCCCACAGACGAGCAACGGAGTGCAGGCGGGCAGCGGCCAGCTGTACTACGAGATGCCCGTCCTGCGGATCATGAACCGCGAGGTCTCGACGCTGGTAGACTTTCAGAAGACTCTCTCTCAGTTGGGCCTGGACTCTGGGAACCAGGCGATACAGCTCTCGTTCAAGCCCACCCAACAGACACTCGGCGATGCTATGCAGGAGATATCTCAATTTTTCAAAGAGGAGGAGGCTGCTGAGGCCCAGGAGAAGGAGGAGAAGGAGGGAGAAGGAGAAGGAGGTCGCGCCAGAGCTAGAACGGCCAGCCGCACCGGTGGGCGAGACCTCTGCGGCAGCATCTGTGTCGGAGCCGTCTGGTGCGGTGGTCAATGCAGTGGTAGAGGAAGTACCGGATATTGCGGCTCAGGAGACCACGAAGGAGACACCGTCGGCAGCAAATACTGCAGATGGAGCACAAGGAGACGCTATGGATGTCGACGAGCCTGCTGCGGCGACACCCCACGATCCCCTCAAGCCCACCAACATCTTCTCTGCCCCTACCAATGCGACCCCTGCCGCCGCCTCTGTCGACCTCCCCGACTCGTATTACACGCCCACAGTCGCCCACGCTCAGATGCATCAGCATAAGCTGCAGGAGAGCGCGGTGAACAGGCGCCTCAAGTCCGACGCCGAGCTCGAGGCTGAGGCCCGCGCCGAGGAGGCAAAGATCGCAGCGGTCAAGAAGATCACAGTCAAGGCGCGCTTTCCCGACGGGACCGCCGCGCAGTGGGAGTTTGGGCCCAACGATACCGGCGCGACGCTGTACAAGGCCGTACGTGGCGTGATGGCCGACGACTCGGCGCCCTTCAAGATGGTGCTGCCTGGTCCGCCGACTGCAGAGAGCCAGATCAAGGACGACGCAGGTGCCAGGCACAAGCTGATCAAGGGCTACAAGCTGTCCGGCCGCGTTCTTGTCAACTTCGTCTGGGAGGACAACGTGCCCCAGCACGTCAAGAAGGCGGATTTCATGAAGCCTGAGTACGCCAGTGTTGCCCGCAAGGTCGAGGTGCCCGACATACCCGTGGCGGAGGAGGACGAACCCGATACGAGCGCGGCGCCTCCGCGGGCGGCACCTCAGCCTTCGGGCTCTGCTGACAGTGGTGGGCCTGCAAAGAAGATGCCGAAGTGGCTCAAGGGCTTGGGAGGGAAGAAGTAGGCCCAGAGACTTTGTTGTCCAATTAAACTCTCCTACATGCTTTCCAGAGGATGGCACTAGGGATATCTCCCTCCTTGATGTTACCTCCAGGAGGGGAGAGGGCAGCCGGGGAGGGAGGGGGGTGCAGGTGGATGTTGTGTGCTATTCAGGGACAGAAGGGTCATTTCTAGAGCTCAGAGGTGTAAGATTTGAATTTTCTGACATTGGCATATCACCAGGCTAGGCGTTGGGGAGGCATAAGGAGCGGGTAGCGTGCACTGTTGTGTACCAGATACAGCCTTTCTTCTATAGATGTCACAGTGTAGAAGTATATCACCATGGCTTCCGTCAACCATTGACTCCTATTGGAAGAAGGCTGCAAGGTGCGCGATACACTCATTAAGCTTATATTGCTGTAGTCCAAATTAATCAGATGACGGATCCATCCATCAAAGGGAAAAAAAGAAAAAAAACCCTTGGACGAGTTTGCTTCTGCCTTAACTCATGTTACATGGCGGGATCCTGTGTTACCGAAAACGGGGTCGTCTGCGTGCTTCCAGAGCCGTTCCTTCGGGGCTGGCTGAGAGATCCCATCACCTGTTGGTACAGTGTCTGAGTAGCAGATAGCCGCCGGCTTCATGAAAGGGATCTTGGAAGGAGTCGTGTCCCAGATATTGCAGGCGGGCTGTGCAGTAAGTCCCCTCTCGAAGAGTTCAAGCCTTTGACGACGGCTGCTGTCTAATGCCTGGACCAACTTCAGTCGTATCATCACCGCCCCCTCCTTGGCCCGAATTTCGGGACAAACGCGTAAAGGACACGATCTCGTGAAACTGTCGCAGACGGGCGCAGTTATAGCCCGCTGACATTACACGCCCTCATACCTTTGTAAGGCCGCAGGAAGGGCTTTTCTTTGGTGTGATTCAGTTATGGTATCACGATTTGGTTTCGACACACAAAAAGCTGTGTCGGCCTGGAATGTCAAAAGGGCTATCTGAATCTAGTGTCCTGCAGAAAACTCTTCGTCATGATCAACATGACGTGCGCAAGGGGGCGGGTTCAAAAACCAAGCCGTTGGCAAAGGACTTTGAGGGACATTCAGATCGACAGGCCATGTCGTAACACACGGTAACCGTCAGCAGGGTTGGTTGATGCTCCGCTGAAGGCAGCCATGGGCGAAAACACAGGCACGACAGGCCGTGGCAGGCACAGAGGTCGCAATTACGGGCCCAACGCGGGCCGTGTCCTCGTCTTTTTGTCGCCATGTCTTGGCATACGAAACCTCTGGGGTCGGAGAGAGTAAGACAAATACCGAATAAATGGGGTTCTGCTTAGCATTCTCGAGAAGAAGGAACAGGTATTGTACGGAGTACACGCTTGGATTGCCATACGAGGGTGTCACGACAGTCTTGTGGCACCACCGAACAACTGGTTGAGCCGCAACGGGGGAGACGGAACGGGATCAGTTAGAGTAGTACATACTTGTACATCTTCTTTTTGCTTTTTCTTTTGCTTTTTTGGTTCCTTTCTCCTGTCTGTTCCCTGCAAGCCAACCCTTGCATTAGGATGGACGCCTGGTGCCTGTCATCTCGTCTGTACCGAGGGCCGTGGGCCTCCCTCTCTCCAGGCCTTCCCCCGGACTGAGGAACTTGAAACAAAATGTCCCGACCATTGAGAGCCAATCAATGAGCGTGCATGAGCCTGAATACCACCCAAACAAACGGGCAGCCCGGAGAGGCGTTGTCCACCTCCCTGAGGACAAAGCCAGCCTACCACAACGGGTCAATCATGTCGCACCCCGTCCCCGAGGAGCAGTACATTACGAGCGCTGCAAGGGAGAGAGGGATGCACACCGGACAGACTCGTTGCCCTTGCTTGTCGCCGACCACTCGTTCAACGCTAGAATATTCACCGTCAGCGCGATGGAACTGTCGTGTGCTCAGCTCTCATCTCCTCCCTCCAAGTGTACAAAAGCCATCCATCATTCTTGGGGGAGGGGGTTGCCAATCTCAATCAGCCGAGAGTAAGTATCAAGTGTCTCTTCATGAGAGTCCTGTGGTACACTGGGCCCAGAGGAGACATGATCCAGCGCTAAATATGCATAACTGAGTCCACCCTTAGCAGTGAGAGGATGGATGATCTGCATTGCTCGGGGCGGAACATGATCTGCAAGGTACCAGATTCATTCAAGTCGGGGAGGGAGGGAGGAGACCCTAACTTGAGCCACACACACACACACACACACACAGATGCGTCAGGGGTAGTGAGTGACCAGCAGGCAAGTACTGTACCAGGAGTATCGAGGGGATATAACCAATGCTGGTCGCTCTCCTTCCCTTCTTTTCGTTTCCTTCGTTCATCATAACTCCTTATGCACACTTCTTTTCTTCTCTACTCTACTACTACTTTGCAGAGTTACCTCATAGGCACGGACTCGACTATCCTTTCCTAAACAACCACACCACCTTCTTCTTCTACGCCAGTCATAACCCAACAACAACAAATATGAAGAAGGCCTTCTCCATCCTGGCCTCTGCCGTCTCCTTGGCAGCGGCCACTCCGAGCCCTGCCGGGCGCGACTCTCCCCTCCTCCGCCAGGCAAGGGCAGCAGACAGCACAGACTGCATCCCCGAGAGCTTCACCGTCTCGAACTTCTTCGCAGCAGGCGACAACTCCACCAGCCTGACCGAGGCCTACTTCAGCTACCTGGACCCTCACACCGGCCTCACAACAACCTGCGAGCTCAACTCGACCTCGACAGACCTCAGCGCCGAGGGCAGTGCATACGCAAACTATGCATGTGACGACTCCCTCCTCAAGTTCCAGTGGGGTTTCGACGAGGATGCGGGCGGATACCTGCTGGGCGTGGCAGAGACCATCTGCAAGTAAGTAGTTGCTGTCGCCGCCTGCTTTTTTCCTCCTACATCACGTGTTGCATTTTGCTCTAGGTGATCATTTCTCTCTAACCCTCGCTGTTGCAATAGTGGCACATACTCCACCTCGGACTCGTGGATACCAGACCTCAGATGTCAGAACTGCACCAGCGGCATGGGCGTGGAGTGCAAGCTGCCAGGAAACGACTCGTACACGGCGGATTTCTCAGGCATCCCTCAGCCCATTCCGTCTTGAGGGCTGAAAGACTCTGATGCACGAGTAGAAGACTGATAATCTGTGGGCTTTGGTCGAATCGCTACATGATGATATACCCAGTGTAGCCCTCGTATCCGCATAGCAAATAATGACTGGAGTTAATACTGATGACTGCTGCTCGGAGCTGATCTTGAAATGTGAACCTTGTTGATCATTGTCGCAACATCAGATGAATCTGTATTTTTTCTTGCGGACGGCCGATCTCACCAACCCTTGTAAGCCATGAGATCTAGCATGTTTGTCAGACAAACAAGCCTTCAGATGGGACCTTGATGTGTTCCTCTGTTGGCGGTTGGTGGCGTCGACCCTGGTCTTGCCCCCAAGACATGAGTGACCGTTCCTCTGCTGTTCCTCGGCCGTTGGGACCTTACTGTAGAGGGGCCCCTGGCCTGCACGCTCCCTTTCCCCGCCCTGAAAACGCCCCCTGACCACCACTGCAGCTCCCCAAAACGACGTCATGTGCCCGCTGCTTGCCTTTTCCTCCAGTGACCACCACATTCCTACCATCTCCATTCTCATCATTCTCATCATCATCATCATCATCATCATCATGTCTTGACCACTTCAGAGGATCCCGCTCCTGCGTCAACTAATTTACCTAGACAAAACATCCGTGCGAAACCTCGCAGGAAATCTTGGAGAAGATGCGACGCCCCAACGTCTGGCCGAGTCAACGACTTCGCTAAAGCGTTCAAAGACATCCATCTGGACCTCTCTCGGCGACTACCTACTACAAGATGCGCCTCCTCTCGAACCTCCTCATCACCTGCATCATAGGCCTAACGAGCATTACCATCCCCGCCGTGGCCTCCTCCGCAGCGAACCCTCTCGCCCCCTACCAACAACCCATCATCTCCCACCCCGACGCCGACGCCGATGGTCATGGCCCCTCGACAGCCTCCTCCTCCTCCTCCATCTCCCCCTCCCTCTTCAGCTCCCTCGAGCGCCTCGCCCGCCTCGTAGACATCACCTACTGTGTCGGCACCTCGGGCATCTACCAGCCCTTCACCTGCGCCTCCCGGTGCGGGGACTTTTCCAACCTCCACCTTGCGTCGACCTGGAACACGGGCGTGCTCATGAGCGACAGCTGTGGGTACGTGGCCGTCGACCACGGCTCAGGGGACGGCAGGGAAGAGCCGGCGATCATCGTCGCGTTCCGCGGCACATACAGCCTCACCAACACGGTCATGGACCTGTCCACCGTGCCGCAGGAGTACGTGCCCTACCCGGACCCTGACGAGGGTGACGGTGACGGTGACGGTGACGGCGGCGGCGACAACGGCAGCGATACCAGCAGCGAGCCGCAGCAGAGGTGTACGAACTGCACCGTGCACATGGGCTTCCTCGAGAGCTGGCGGCAGGCCAGGAAGCTTGTCCTGCCGGTCGTGGAGAGCGCGAGGGCGAGGCACCCGGGCTACCCCGTCCGCCTGGTGGGCCACTCCCTCGGCGGCGCGGTGGCGTGCCTGGCGGCGCTGGAGATGAAGGTCGCGCTGGGGTGGGGGGACGGCCTGGTCGTCACCACCTTCGGGGAGCCGCAGGTCGGCAACGCGGGGTTTGTCGCCTTCGTCGACCGCGTGTTTGGCCTCGACGGCCCTTCTCCTCCTCCTTCCCCTAGACGAGGAGGGGGTGGGCCTACCGCCGCGTCACGCACGTCAAGGACCCTGTCCCGTTGCTGCCGCTGAGCGAGTGGGGGTACAGGCCGCACGCGGGCGAGGTGTTCATCACCAAGAAGGAGCTGTCGCCCGGCGTCGAGGACCTGAGGCCGTGCCGCGGCGACGAGGACCAGGCCTGTATCGCTGGGGACGGCGAGGGCAGCAGGCTGCGGCTCTGGCAGCTGCTCTTTGCGCACAGGGACTACTTCTGGAGGCTGGGCCTCTGCGTGCCGGGCGGGGACCCATCGGACTGGGGACGGCCGCCGTATAATGTGAGCCAGCCAGATGAGCTATGATGATCAAAAGGCTTCGTGTGTAAGGTTGAGGATGGGCTGGGGCTGTTTTTCTCTGGGTTTTTTGGTTTTTTTTTTTTTTTTTTGGTGTCTACTGGAAGGCCCGCGTGCATGGCGTTCGGCTTATGGAAATGATGACATCGTCCTTCTTTTTGCTTTTTTTTCCTCTTGAGGTTTGGGAAATAAGGCCACTGATTAACGGCGGGCAGTAGTCGTACGCTCACGGTAACAAAAGGGATGACCTGACATTGACGACTTATGGTAGTATATATCAAATAACAATAGGAGGGGAATCAGAATGAACCCTCTCCTTTTTTTCTCCCCCTTGATTATACTGGAGAGAATGTTTTGAGAGTATGACATTTCAACACATGACTAAGGGCAATCACCTCCCAAACGCAATGCCAGCTGCATACCTCAGCGAGATCTTAGCAGACCAAAGAAAAATTGGTCTACATTTTTCTTGTCTTTCTACGGAGCGAGCGAAGGGGGAATACGAAGCTTGAAGAAGCCTCTCGCGAAAGGATATTGACTATGAAAGGGACAAGCTGAGAGAAGAAGAAATTGCGAAAGGAAAAGAGAGGAGAAAAGGAGACTATGCCTGAGAGCCCTTACAGGGAGGGGAGGGTTCCACACAATACACCTTCCAACAACGGTCCCCAAGGGTCCGGGTCTCACCTAGCAGCCACCAGCAGGCAACAAAAAAAAAAAAAAAAATGAGGCTGACAGACCAGCAAGCAGGGGAAGGGGACCACCAAGTACATAGTATGGGGGCCAGGAGAAGAAGAAGGGGATAAAAAAAGTTACAGGGTGCCAGGCGGGCGACAAGGACCCCTTGGCCCAGCTGCAATGCACATCCGGCGGCTCGACCCGTGGGGTTTCCGGAATGCCCGCATGAATGGATGAACGGCTTGACAAGAGGGGGAAGGAGGGGTTGAAAGTGAGACTTTGAATAGTTTAGTTTCAATCAATTTAGAGGTGAGGAGAAGAGAGAGGCTGTGGTGGGCCGAGTTCCGTATTCCGGACTCCGATGTTTTCCTCCAAAAAAAAAAAAAGAGTCACCATACTTTGCATGGTGCATGTACCATGTACATTTACACAAGCACATACATTCACATGCACATAGATAGGCAGTTGTGAAGGGACAAGAGATAAGGAGGCTTCAATATTGGGCAGGTCAGATGCCTTGAGCCAGGTGGTTGGTGCCATCATCCATCAGGCTGAAGTGTGTGGTACGTGTGACTTGAAATTATGATGCTAAGATGATGCCAATCTTGGGAGGACACGAGAATAATCACCATGTATGGTCCCAGCATTGACCTTGATATTATAGTATCTAGTTCCCTTTGTTGTCGACCTGAAATCATACACAAGGTCTGTCCTGTTTGACCAGGAAAAGAAAGAGAGAGAAAAAAAAACCAAAAACCACTGAGGCCCAACCACTTTTGGTTGGCTGGCTGGCACTCACATGATCCTCCTTCGGAGTTGGGGCCATGGGAACAATAGCTGGCATCGGAATACCAGAGACAAAGCCAGATGGACAAGATCCTGCAGTGTGGCTCTGGTGGTATCGTGTCGAGCTGATGGCAAATTAATGGTGATTTCCAGGTTTAGGGGATGACCAGGGGGAATTCGGACTGGGAAGAGGGAAAGGCCCAACCCACTCTCAGCTTGGGACAAGGCCGATCACAAGACTGTCGGTGACAGCGGGCTCGAGACCATGCAAGATGTGAGGGTGCCACAGCAAGCAGATCAGCTGGAGAGAGGGGAGGGGAGGGGAGGGGCACATCCATCGCCTCTTTTGGGTTATAACTTATCAGAGACACATGCAAGAAACACACAAGGGGGACAAAGGGTCTACTGCACTAAAATGAGACAAGAACGTGGTTCCTCGACAGAGATTAAAAAAAAAAAAGGTAGAAAAATAAACATACCCCACCCAAAAAAGACACAAAGGGTTGATTGGCAGTCATGTGCCTGTGGTGTGTGTGTGTGCTGTATGTACCTTGTACTACACTGTTATCATCAGGGCTGTCTTCGATGGACAGTGGTCGAAAGGCAAAGAAGCACTTCTGGTGGGGGTGCGTGACAGACGGGAGGAGACACCAGAGAGCTCTGCCAGCCAACAGAGCCCAGACCCAAGCTTTTTTTTTTCTCGGTCAGGCTTAGCACCTACCTTGGAATTAGGTGGTGGGCTCTGCAATCTAGCAGGTACCCCGCTACCAATTCCGTCTGTCTGCCGCCCTATTCCCACCCCCTCCTTCCCCTGGGTCCTGCCAGAAAGATTCCCTTGGAGTCCCAAGTCCCACTTTATTTACAGCTCACCTCAGTCTAGGCTGGCAGGGCTGCTGTGGCTCTTAGTGTGCCGACCTGACGCTGGGGCCCTTTTCACCTTGTGAACGCACTGGCGCAGGACAGGCCAAGGCCAGCCAGGCTAGAGGGGAAGTGAGAGAGCAAGGAAAAGAGAGAGAGAGAGAGAGGAGAAGGAGGGTCAAGGTCAACTGGCGCCTTTCTCCCTCCCACCTTAACCCCCTTCCCACCTGCACCACATCCAAGCAAGCCCAACCAACGTCTTTTCACCCAAAACACAACATCACCAACCAAAACCGACAACAACCCCCCGAAAACAAACTTGTTTCTGCACACACCCAACCACCCCCTTCACCAAAGGAGCTTTCTCTCTTCCCCCTTAATAACACTCTTCGATTCTATTCCTTCTTTTACACTTGTCGGCAGACTTGTGCGAGATCTGAAAAAATGGCTACTGAGGTAAGTCCTGGCCACCCCTCGAACCCCTCAGATCCTCTCTCTCTCTCTCTCTCTCTCTGTCTCTCCAGAGCTCCTCTGCATCTCGTCCTGCCTGCCTTCCCCCTCTTCCTATCGCTGGCCATTTGTCCCCAGTGATGGCTTCATCCGCTCTATCTGCACCTTTGCCTGAGCTTTCTCTACTGCCTTTTCTTTTGTCTTTGGGTCCATCTTGTTGCTAACACCTGACTTGTCATCTCTAGCGCGAGAGGTTCGTTTTTTTTGATGTCACCGCCACGAAAGGCAGCCCCTACACCCAACCAAACCCCCTTCCCTGCGCCACAAGACTGACCGAAGCAAAAACCCCCCCCCCAACAACAGCAAGACTTTCCTCGCCCGACTGTGCGAGCAGGCCGAGCGCTACGATGAGATGGTTTCCTACATGAAGGAGGTTGCCAAGATCGGCGGTGAGCTCACCGTCGACGAGCGCAACCTGCTCAGCGTCGCCTACAAGAACGTCGTCGGAACCCGCCGTGCCTCCTGGCGCATCATCTCGTCCATCGAGCAGAAGGAGGAGTCCAAGGGCTCCGACAAGCACGTCGGCACCATCAAGGAGTACCGTTCCAAGATCGAGCTGGAGCTCGAGAAGGTCTGCCAGGATGTCCTCGACGTCCTCGACGAGTCTCTGATCCCCAACGCCGCCTCCGGCGAGTCCAAGGTCTTCTACCACAAGATGTAAGCTTGAACCACCACACAGAGAGGAGGGGGGCCAGTGTGTCGCAGCCCGCCGATTCCTGCCAATAAGCCCGACATTTACAGTTTTTTTTTTTGGGGGGTTTCTGACTTTTTTTTTTTTTCCCACTCTTCTCAAAACAGGAAGGGTGACTACCACCGCTACCTCGCCGAGTTCGCCTCTGGCGAGAAGCGCAAGACCGCTGCCACTGCTGCCCACGAGGCCTACAAGGTAAGAGAAAAAAAGAAGAAAAAAGAATGAACCCCAAAAAAACCAAAAACCAAAAACCAAAAACCAAACCCCAAACCCCAAACCCCAAAACCTGCGAGGGGTGACAACGAACCCACTCGCTGGGCATCACGCGCTCGACTGCTAACATGTTCTCTCTCTCTGCTCCACAGTCCGCCACCGATGTTGCCCAGACCGAGCTGACCCCCACCCACCCTATCCGCCTCGGCCTGGCCCTCAACTTCTCCGTCTTCTACTACGAGATTCTGAACTCGCCCGACCGCGCGTGCCACCTCGCCAAGCAGGCTTTCGATGACGCCATCGCCGAGCTCGACTCCCTTAGCGAGGAGTCGTACCGCGACAGCACCCTCATCATGCAGCTGCTCCGTGACAACCTCACCCTGTGGACGTCGTCCGACAACGGTGAGGCCGAGGCCGCTCCTGCTGATGCTGCCAAGGAGGAGAAGCCGGCGGAGGAGAAGACTGAGGAGGTCAAGACGGAGGAGGCCGCACCCGCCGAGTCCTAAACGGGGGCTTTTCCTCTCTTCATCTCTGTCTCTGTCTCTGTTCCTTTGAGCGCCTGCGAAAAGTCGATGGAGGTTTTCGATTCTCCTGCTAATGTCGGACCCGGCCCATGGTGTCAAAACAGTGGACCGGGTGACGCGTTGGGAAGGGAAAGATGGTAGGGAAAGGCGATTTATGGCATTTGGTCACGATCGGGGATCACCTCTTCCAGGGGAGTTGGTTGTTGTGGGTAGCGAGGGGAATACAGGGCATGTCCTTTTGTTTCTGTTCTGGCTCTCCCATCGGGGGGAGGGAAAGTTTCTGCGCAGCACCATGGTTCTCGTGTCTCTTCCTGGTCAAGACACACGCAGCAACTGGACCTGTTCATGGCCCCCGTGGGTGGTGTGTCCCAACACCTCTCTTGTGGAGATGTCACAAGCCCTGGAACTTTGTTTTTCATGGATTATGTTGAATTTTCCTTATAAACTCCTCCTGTTTCGTGTCTTCTTTTTTTTTTTTTTTTTTTGCCTATTCCATATCGAGAGTGGTGGTGGTCTCGAGATTCCCCCAAGATGTTTATCAGTCCTCACACACACACACAACACACAAACCAAATTTTAAGCCCCAGAAAAATCAAAACAGTCTTCAACCCATCCTGCTGTCCGCTACTGCTGCTGCAATGGCGACGGCTTTTGTGGTCTCGTCTCGTCTCTCTTCTTCTGTCACGTCTTGCTTGTGCTGGCAGTGGTCTTCGTAGGTTTACAAAAAGAAAGGACCTCGTTGCGCATTGTATCACGGGAGCAGACAAGACTCTGGACCAAGAGAGCAATATCAGGTGGGGAAACTGGTGACGAGGAGACCAACGGAATTCCCATTTCGTATTTCATGACGAGCATCCAGACAAAAGAAAAGGAAAAGAAAGAAAAAAAATAAGTAAGAAATAAAGAGAGCAGGCAGGGTATCGTCCTCTCCTCATGGCTGTCCCAATAGACATTATCCCGAGTACTACTACACCTGCACCCGCGCCATCTCAAAATGCAAAGATTCTCCCCTCAAGAATAGTATACAAGCCTCCCTTCCTTGGACTCCAGTTCCAGCAACGCCATAAACAATTCTTCATAGCTGGACACGAACCTTATGAGCTACGGGTACCACCCACCATCCATCCTGTCATGCTGTAGCAGAGCCACACACACACACACACTCTCTCTCTCTCTCTTTCTTCACTCACTCACACGCACTCTTCACTTCTCCCATCACTGGCGTAGTCATCGTAGTCATCGTAGTCGTCGTCGTCGTTGCCGCCTTCGCCTTGGGCGCCACAATCTTCCACACCACCCTGCCCTGTACGTTCTCCCCCTGGATGGACTGCACCCCTCTGGGCCGGAGCAGCCGCGCCATCCTGGCCTCGCCGAGCTTGGTGTCGATCCTGACGGTCTGCACGCCCTCGGGCCGGAGCAGCCTTGCCAGCTTGGCCTTGCCGAACTTGACCTCGGCGCGGTGTCTGTCGAGGTCGCCGTGGGACCAGCTTCTGGATGGTGGAGGGCGGCGGGTGGGTGGGATCTGGAGGGGGAGGAGGGTGGTGGTCTGCTTGGTTGACGCTATCATCCCGTCTGTGCCTGCGCCTGCGTCCTCGGTGTTTGTTGTTGTGATGGTGGTGCTGGTAGTAGTAGTGGTGGGTGTGATCATTGCCTCTTGGTGTTTGGTGTTGTGTGGAGTGGTCGGTAGATATCGCGATGCACAATAAGATTTCAAGAAATGGGTTTCTTTGGTCCCAAAACAGGCAAAAGGGAGGACGACGACCGCAGACCGCAGTTTTGGGGAGATGGTGAATGGCACATAAGGCCAGCAGACAGCCTCGATTTTCTTATTGGCAAGCCGACTTGGGCAGGTTGTTTCTTTCCTTTTCTTCTGCTCATGCGCAGGTGATCCACCGCGACATGGCTTGAAGGCCAAAAACAAAGAACTAAAACCAGAGAGAGAGAGAGAGAGAGAGAGGAAAAAAAAAGAAAAACCCCCGTGTGGCGAGAAAAACGCCCGGCGAGTGTGTGTGTGCCTGGGGGAGGGGGCGCACCAGAGATTTTGAGGCCCCATCTGTCTCTCTCCTTCCCTCTCTCTCTCTCTCTCTCTCTCTCTCTCTCTCTCTCTCTCCCTCTCCTCCTTCTCTCTCGTGTAAGTATATATCCTATATCAAAAAGCACCCAATCCTAAGGACGGGCAGGAAAAGGCCCGCGACCCGACAAGGCTTTTGGGCGATTTGAAACCAAGTTGGGGCGCACCAAGATCTATTTGCGGAGGCGAGAGGGTGAGAATATTTCCTGGAACGGCCAAGGTGAAGGCCGGCATTCGTGTGGCCTAGGCCGCGCGAAAATCCTCCGCAGGAGCCCACGATAGAGTAGCTGTTGTAGCTGTAGCTGAACTCGGCAGCTGTAGCATAAGTGCTTGTTGTGTGGTCGCCGTGCTGGGCTGGGCGGGACGAGATCCTTCGCGCCGGCTCACCGCAGCACAACAGCGCAGTTGCAGGCAAGCAAGGGGGCAGGGGAGAGCGCGGTCAGTGGTGATGCGGCTGTGGGAGCTGCTGAGGTGAGATCACAGACTGCGGGTCTTTTTCTTTCCCCCTGCTTTTTCCTTCCAATATATAATCTACCCCGCGATGCCCAGCCTTGAAACTTGTCGTATACTTACATGCATAGTTCTATGCAAGAAGCACTTACAACAACAGCACGCGGCGATCAAAACCAAAGTGAATGATCCCGCCTCCGACACCACTACTAGAGGAAGAGGGGGCGAGACCACACGCACACACACTCCTCCTGAGACAGAACTCGTAAGGAGGTTTGTTAGACTCGTGTCTGAGGTATTAGAAATGAAATGCCCTCCCCGGCCGCGAAGGAGCCTCCCTCCCCCTCGCGTCGCGGCATGTCCTGCAGGATAGGTCTCGTCCTTCCCCCAACACACACACACACACGAAAGAAATCCTTCCATGCGGTGTGGGCTTCAACGACAGCCTGATGTGAATTTGTAAGCGAAAAAGAAAAAAGAAAAAAGGAAATGGGCTTTCGAGAGGTGGGAATATGACCAATCTAGAGGAGAGACAGGCACAATATTTGGAATGATCTGAGGTGGTGGGGGGGGTTCGTGCAACCCTCAACTGTGTGGTGTGCACAGAGAGAGAGAGAGAGGATCAGGAATGCCGTACTTCAGCAGGGACTCGGTGCCAAGGATTCGAGGAGGGGCATCTCGAACACCGAAAAAAAAAAAAAAAAATACAAAACACCACAGCAGACACAAGAGACAAAAAAAAAGCACTAGCCGGCAAGATAATGGATCTAGAGGATTCAGGTCATCCGCCCTCCTCTCTCTCTCTCTCTCTCTCTCCCCCTCTCCCCAAGAGTGCACATTTGTACGTGAAGAGGGATGTTGGGAGAAAGAGGGGCGGCGAGAAGATGACGACGACTCGACTCTCACAGAACTACACATCCCTTTCCGGTATGTTCCACACTGGTGATTGGTGGTGCGTACCCCATGGAGAAAAAAAGTTACCAAGATGGATGAAGGAGGGAGGGTTCCAGTGCGGTCGGCTGGTCTGACATACATACGCGTTCCGGCCGTCGTGGACTCGACCCGGCCTCTGGGGAGAAACTGACTGCCTGGGTGGCTGACCTACACGAGGAGGGAGGACACACATACGGCTACAGGGAAGGGAAGGGGACATAAAAAACATGTCCAAGAAAGGTCAAGTTCTTACTGCCCTGCTCTTGTCAAGCTGTACAGGGAGAGACCACCTCTGAGGGGCCAAGCACTGCGAGGCAATCCCATCCACTACAGCAAGTACAAGCACTAACCAGGGCTCTCGGAGTTGAGACAGCGCCGCTTTGTTGTGGGATGTTGGATGGTTGGTCTCAGTAGTTCCTTGAGAGTTTATTCCAAAATAAAACATTATCCTGCTTGTTTATTTCAGAAACTGATCATGTTGGTCCCCCTCGAAATACACCATGCTGGTTGGCGCTGACTCCGTCGACAACAACCACTATTACTATCCAACAACAAACAGCATTGACAAATCCCAAAGATATCATACCAGAAAACCCAACCACACCCCCCCAGAAATTACTCATTCCTCGCTTTTCTTCTGCTGCTGACTTTTCTGCAGCAGTTTCTGCGCCCTCCTGAGCCGCGCCATCCTCTCGTTCAATATCCGGTCGCCGCCGCCGCCACCGCCCTCGTCGCCGTCCTCGTCATGTGAGCTGCCGAGACTGCTGCTGACGGACAAAGCACCCCCACCCCCGCCGCCGCTGCAGCCGCCCTTGTCGTCGGTGGCAGAAGAAAGGCCGACGAGGTACATCTTGGTGGCCAGCGCCGGGTCGTATCTTTCCTCGGGGTCTCTGAGCCTGAGGGTGCTCATGGCGGACCTGAGACCCTGCAGGACGGATCTGGGCTTTGATGGCCGGTCTGTAGTCCCTGCTGATGGCGGCGGCTGCAGCTGCCACTGTGCTGTTGGTGTCGGTGTCGGTGTTATTGATGATGATGACGATGATGACGGCGATGTTGTTGGTGGCGGTGTTGGTCTCTCGCCTATAAAGTAACGGCCGCACACCGGGCACGTTGTAGTTGTAGTAGTAATAGTGGTAGTGGTGGTCGTACTAGTAGTAGTAGTAGAATTAGATGAAGAGTGCTTGAGCTGTTGTTGTTGCTGTTGTTGTAAGGTCGATGATGATGACGACGACGACGACAACGAGGAGTATCCTGTCGTGTCCCACGCATGGCCGAAGCGTCTATCACTGGCACAGCTCTGCAGCGACTGGAGGTGAAGCGTCTCGTCCAGCCAGACCTCGATCTGCCTCCGTCGTCTCGGGGGCAGGAGCTTGTCGGCGATGCTCTGCCTGGGCACGGGAGGGGACTGTGAGTCGCCGCCATGCCGGACCCGTGAATGCTATTTCCAAAAATAATAAAAAATAAAATAAAATAAAAAAATTAAACAAAGAATTGTCCCCTCGTCGAATGTCTTGATCTCCCTTCAACACAAGATGTGATCCTATTTTACATGGTCAGGCTGGTTCATATCGTCTTCCAAGTTCTATAATCTGGCTGGCTTCCCCCCGAAAAAAAAAAAAAGAAACGGTGATATAAGAAATCGCTGGAGGGCCCTGCTTCCGCCAGTGACGCCGGCCACCTCCTCCTGTGGGCGAGAGTCACCACCTTCAGGAGAGATCTCGACATATGCGAAGAAAAGAAAACATAGATACGCACCATTTACTAGCGAGTCATCCAGAATGAGAGGGAAAAGATGGCGGTCATGTCCTCCCCAGTACTCCCGGAGCAAGCCCCATCTACCAACTTCTCCGTCTGCCGTTCAGGACGAAGCACAAGATCCCGGTTCGATATTATAAGGGCCTATTAAATCGAGTGCTGGGCTTCGATTAGAATTGAATATACATATATCCTTTCTTGAAAAGAATGCGTTCCTAGGTAACTCAGGTGTCAGTTTCACACAGATGCTCGCTCAGCCTCGCCCTTTGTTGTCCAAGTCACACGCAAGCCACACACTCACAGGGATCGCAATGGTCCGATATATACCCCACCACAGCAATGCAGAATCAAAAGCAAGCACCCGGCGACATAATAGCTAGGAAAATATATCTTCTTCTTCAGATGAACACGTGCATCTCTTGTGTTGCTGCAGCGCGCTGGCTCTATCCAAGACAGAAACGTCGAGCTCCGCGGATGAAAGAGAGAGAGAGAGAGAGAGAGAGAGAGAGAGAGGTGAGTGCAGAGAGGAAGGGAGGGATGGGATGGACCGAATGGACGACCGAATGAATGAACCCCCTAATTACGGGTGCAAATGGTCCTAAAAAAAGTCGGATCTACATTGTACGAGCGATTGTCCCGCACCGTGCACTCGAGACCCACGCACGCACTACTCCGGAGCCATAATGCTGACAGCCACAGTGCTAAAGTTTAGTTCAATCGCACGGACCGTCAAGCCGGCAATAGTACTTAATTAGTGCAGTACCTGAATGAAAAGGTCATCATTTTAAAAGCCATATTGAACAATTCAGGTACGACGATTTTCTTCTTTGGGTGAACCTTTTGATATCTTATCGAATTTTTCTCTTCCTCTCTCTCTCTCTCTCTCTCTCTCTCTCTCTTTCGATGACTAGGAAGAAGGTTTGAGAGCCTCCCATGTCCCCATCGCGTTCGATCCATCGTCGCCCAGCAGATCCACCACAGGGCTCTTGGCCTTGACCACCGGCTTCTTCGCCATTGGTGGAGGTATAGGTTTTCTGCTACTACTACTACTGCTGCTGCTGTTGTTGTTCGAGAATCCACTCGGCGGCGTGGGAGACGTCATGACTACAGGCTTCCTCGCGGGAAGGGTAGGACGGTCGTCCTTGGACAGCCCGAGCCCGACAAGTCCTACGGCCCCAGGTGGCGCCCACCCTTTGATGCTAGACGCCGGCGAGGTCGTCGCCGAGGCAGTACCCGCTCTGCGGGGCGGCGGCAGTGGTGCTGATGGGTAATCCTGGTAGCGGTGCGCAGACACCTCTCTTGCGGATGCGGTGCGGTGCAAGCCGCCGTCTTGGGCGGCCGCGGCCCTGGAGACGACATCCTGCACACCGTTGGAGGGCCTACGAGGGGGTATGGGTCTCGCTTTGGCCTCGGTCGGCGAGAGAGAGGCGTCTGAGTATGCCTCGGTAGGTGGTGGCGACGTGGTGATCAGGTGGGCTGGCTTTTTGGCCACAGCAGGTGGTGGTCCTTTGGCTGTCCTCTGGGACGTAGATGAGGATGCGGCAGAGACCGAACGAGGAATAGGCGGCGCCGGCGCCGGCTTTCTTGCAATGCTGCTGCCGACCGCAGGCACGGGGGTCTGGTTTGGTGGCGGCGGGAAATATAGATTTTGGCCAGTCGTCGTCCTCCTAGGCGGTGGTGCTGGCGGTGCCTCTACTTTCTTGAACTGCAGAGCCTGAGACTGCTGCTCGTCGTTCACCGTCAGCCTGCCCACCTTGGCAGGCAGGGCTGACGGGTCGTAAGGGGGAGGGAGCTTCCGCTGAGGAGGTGTGCTCGAGACGGATGAGGATAGCGACGGCAGGAAGGTAGAGTGGTTGATGTGTTCATATGGCGATGTGGACATGCTTGAGTAGGATGACAGCCGAGAGTCTGCCCGCGGCACCGTCACCCAGTCAGGCTCGTCTGACGGGCCAAAGGGGTTAGGTGTCCGGTTGGGGTTGAGGATCGTCGATGTGGAACTATCCAGTGGCTTCGGTGGTGTGATGCTGGACTTGGCTTGTTTTCCATTATCCAGCCACCACTTCTGACGATCAGAGCTGGCAGGAGGCAGGCCTGGCTCTATGGCATCGTAGCCAATCAGGTCTTCATCCTCGGTGTCCTCGGTAGTGACATTGGCTGTGGCGTGCCCGACCTCGGCCTTGCGCCTCAGGTACACTTCGCGGCTGATCTTGTCCCTCTGCGCCTCGTTGATGATGCTCACCTGGCACTCAAAGAGGGCATACACGGGCCGGTGATCTGAGAACTTGAGCGGTGCGCAGTTGTAAGCCAGCTGACGGAGGTTGGGTCCCTTGCGCAGGATCCGGTCGGTCCAGGCTGGGATGCGCTGCTTCTCTGATGAGTCGTAGTTGTCGGTGCCAATGTCGAACTTGTACGTCGGCATAAAAGTGATGCGGGCCTCGGAATAGAACGGGAAGGACAGGCCAGCAACCATCTGCAGGTTCAGCTGGTCGTTCTCGTACAACCGCTCGAGGTCCTTCTGCTGGACCAGCTCAGTGGCCCGCTCCCAGGACAGCCCGATGCGGTAGTTGAAATCGCCGAGCCACACAACAGTGTCGTGATCATCAATGCCTCTGTTTCTCTGGAAGCGCAGGCCATTACTAATCGTAGCATAGTCCTTGTTCCTCTCGTCGTAGTTGGCAAAGCCGGCGGCCAGATGTGCGGTAACAAAGCAGATGTGGGTGTTTGCATAGTCCATCCTGATGGCCACTGCACCCTTGTTGCCGGCCATGCCGGACAGACCAGTCTTCTTGACCGAGCCCTCCACGTTTTTGATATTGGAGAGGACTGACGCCCGCACAAAGATGCAGAGCGCCGCCCCGACGAGCTGGCCGCTCCGCAGCAGCACGTATTTCTCGCCGCCCACCTGCTGGGCTCGCGTGTTGAGACAGCTGCGCACAGCCTGCTCCCACAGCTGCTTCCTGGTAGGATCGCTGTTCATAATCTGTTGCGGGCTCAGCTCGACAATCTCTTGGAACCCGACCACAACAATCTCGGGCTGGCTTGTCCCGGTCACCTCGGGACATAGCCACGCAGAGAGATCTTCGTCTATGCCGTCGGTTCGGCCGTTCAGGTTAAAAGTCCCAACCAAGCTGTCGCAAAGCTAGTTAGTGGCAAGAAGCGCGGGTGAGAGGGGAGCAATGGCAAACCCACATCCTGATGTTCTCTGTCGACGAGAACTCCGCACCGCGTCTGTTCAGCTCCCCGTTGACGTAGTCGTTGATGGGGTCATAGAGAGACACCGGCGACTGTCCTACCAGCCGGCCTAGGAGCATATCAATGGTAGTCTGCCGCTGCTTGTCCGTAAAGTTGTTGATGTATAACCGCGTCGCAGACTTGCGGGCATCCGCAATGGCCCCAGCCAGAGACATCTTTCCGTGGCGCGTGAACGAAGACTTCAGGGCCCCGGTGCCGGCGTAGATCCGCGATAGGTTGTCTCCATTGTCGGCCCAGAGGCTCGAGTGTCTCATCCAGAAATCCGGCGGTGCATACTCTCCGCGGTGGCCCAGGAATGCCTCGACAGCCAGCTGGGATACGAGGGTCTGGATGAGGTTGGTGCGGTCCAGGCAGTCGAGACAGTTTGTCCGGAAGACGCCCTCCTGCTGCAGTAAAACCACGTAACGCCTGTTGGTGTGAGATGTACCGTTTGCATGTTCTGCCGGGCTGTCTGTCTCCACCGCCAGATAATACGCAAAACCTTCTGCCGAGTCCTCAATATACCGTCGGATCCCCCTGGCAGCCTCGTAGCCGGTCGGCCCCTTTGTCTCAGCATGAAAATCGTACTCTGTTATTTTCAGCAGGGAATGCTCCTGGGCCTGTTTGTCGCCAGGCCGGCTCAGAGGGCAGTGGTTGATCCCGTAGCGGTACAGCTGGCTAAGCTCGACCTCTCCGGGCTTCGACTCGCTAAGCAGGTTGACCACATGGACTGCCCCGTAGTTATGCTCCAGGTGCGAGAAGTGTTTGTTGAAGGCTGGCTGCGTACCGTCGGGCGACCGCGTGATGCTGATCTTCTGCTGGCCTGGGAGCAGTCCTGCCGCCTGCTCCCAGAACACAGGCACCGAGCCCCGGACCTGTGCGTACGAGAACAAGACGCCTGACGGGCTCCAGTATATCGTCTCGGTCTCCACAAAATTGGCCACGTTGCCGTCGTCGTCAATACCCCTCGAGTTGAACCGTGTTCCAGCTCGCCGGCAGGACAGCCGGGATATTATTGTCAGGTAGGACGGAATGCCTGTCTTGGCCGGCCGCAGGGGGCTACCGACTGCGGGATCGTCATGGTCAGGCAGAACCCTCGTATGGCCGAGGTCAGGATCCGCGAGTGGTCGAGGCTCTCCCTCTCGTGGTGCATCAGCCTCGACCGGAACTGGACCAGCGGGTTGATCATGTACGAGTTCCACAGGAAGCCCTCGTCGAAGTTGTCAATTTCAAAGGTGTTTGCATCCGGCGGCCTGTCCTGCAGCCGGTTCGTGAGGTCGAAGTCGGTGCTGTAGTAGAAGCTGCCGTTGCTCAGCAGCTTCTGCACGTCCGAGCACGGGTGCTCCACCCCGCCCTCCCTCCTGTTTAGGGTCTGACCATACACCGAGGCGTTGTCCGACATCTCAAGCTCGTAGGGATCGATGGAGGAGAAGACGTCGTCGTACTCGGAGGTGTTGAGGCCGTAGAACTCGACCGCCAGGATCCTCTCGATGGTCTCGCCCGGGCGCAGGGTAGAGACGCGCGAGGCGTGCGTGATGACACACAAGAAGACATCGCGGCCCACCGAGATCAGGCCCAAGGTCCCGTATATCGGCCGCGGCGTCAGAGGTCTGTACTCGCTGAGGGTCTTGTTGGTCACCGCCGTGAACTCCACCATACACTTGGGCGCATGGCCGTCGGACAGGCTGCCGCCGGTGCCAGCTCGAGGCCGGGCGGAGGGGACAGAGGTAAAGGGAGCCATTGGCGATGGCCTCGCTGGCGGCAGGGCTGTGGCGGAAGACGAGGGCGTGGTCGCCGGAGACGATGGCGATGGCGCGGTGAGGATAGTCGCGGATCAGGAGCTGGGAGGATTTCTCGGGCGATGGCGCCTGGCCGCTCCAGAGAGCGGAGGCTCCTGGTTCCATGCTCTTGCTGGGCTGGCCAGGGCGAGAGGAAAGGCCGCTGTTCAGCTGGGTGGCGAGCAAGACGTGCTCGACTCTCTGTCTCTCTCTCGCTCTCTCTGTCCCTCTCTCAAGAGGGCGACAATTGGTACAGGGTGTGACACATGTCCTGACCCAGTGTGTCCGTTTTCTGACGGCTGAGGCACAAGAGGAACAAGCACAGAAGACGTGTTCAGAAGGGGGATCTTGATGCTGATGCTGATTGTAAGCTGATATAACTATCGCTGGAGAATTATCAAGGACGGCTGCCTGATTTGTTAATGTTTAATTTTGTTTTCTTCTTTCTTCTCGTGGTCGTTGGCTACCCGAGATTGTCGAGGTTGCACACATCAGATGCAAAATGCCAGAAGTGCATTGAACGCGCAGCTGCCCGCCCCCAACCATGGAGCCAATGACGTGTGACGGCGGGCCCGTGCACATTTCTCAGCCCTGCGAGGTTCCCGAGACGGCCACTACTGTGTGCGCACTCAGTGCTTTGTGCCATGATTTGGTAGCAGTAGTATGTACAGTGAATATATTAGGAGAGGACCTCATAAGGGAAACAAGAAATGCGGCTCTGCAGTTTCCGCGAGCTTCGAATGGTCCTGCATATCAATAACACCATGTCTTTGGAGTGCGATACATATAATAGTAGTGCCCTGCGACAAGTGGCCAGCACATCCTCAAGATGAGTATGCCACAACAGACATCTGCAACACAAGGCTCCGAAGTGACCCCGCCTCAGTCTTGAAACACATGACCGCTAGTCGTTCGGACGATGATGATTTCCATCCTGGGTTTCCTGGTGCGGGCTGTTCCGGATAAACCATCTGCCCCTGGCGACAGAACAACTGCCTGTGTGTTCATGCAAAGCAGCACTGATGCGGAATGGTTTCTTGTTTCCCATTGTGCGACCAGGTCCATATACAGTCTTTATGCTCTAGAAATCATTGAACCTGAAGCATACCACAAATGGAAATGTCAGACAAGCAGCCCTTTCATGAAAAGACACAGCTTGGAAAGACAAAGTCTGGCTGGCATAAAGAAGTAAAGAAAAGACTGAATCAATAAAAGAAAAGAGGTCGCTGTTGGTGGAGCTTCAGATATTATACAATGGGTGAGATCATACCCGCCATGTCTGGCAGAGTCATCCTCTTCCTATCATGTTTGTTTTGAGTAAATCATCACAAGCTCATGTTGTGAAAAAAAAGGAAAGGAGGGAATCTTTATGCTGGAAACCAAAACAAGGTAGAATTTTGACATAACCTGGCAGCTCAGTGGGGTCCTGCTTACATAATGCATACCCAGCCCTGTGCGGACCAATGAACAATAGTCACAACACAAGCTGGATCCCTTCCCGAGGCAGGGCAGGGATGGAGGCAGCTGGGAATTTGCAACCTGCGCAAGCTGGACTCGATGATCCGTCACTCTCGTCTCCTTTTTCAACCTTCCCCCCCAGCCACCCAACCTCCTCATCTCTTACCTTGGATCCATTGCCTTTGGGGAATCTGACCATCTCTCTCCTGTCTGTTGTCTACAGCGCATCTCTACTCAGTACGGTCATTTCTTGATTCTACTTGTACCCTCCATTTTCCTGCACCCGCTCTGGACCAGCCCTGGTCTTGTCGCATAAGCACACACACACACACCTACACACACCCGCGAGCGCAAATGGCTGAGCTCCAAAATTATGGCGGCTCCGAGGAGGAGAATGCTGAGATCCGCAAGCTGAACACCGAGGTCGTAAGTCTGGGCCTCCAGCGCAATAACCATCGTGCCCTGGATGAATGCGTGCTGACGTCTGTCGCCCTGAGCCAGGAGACCGACCCCGACAGCTTCGAAGGCTGGGAAAAGCTGGTGCGCGCGTGCGAGAGCCTCGACGGAGGCCTGAACAGGAACTCGAGCCCCCAGGCCCTCACGACGCTGCGCAGCACCTACGACCGCTACCTCCTCAAGTTCCCTCCCCTCTTCGGATACTGGAAGAAATATGCCGACCTGGAATTCAACATCTCGGGCCCAGAGTCTGCAGAGATGATCTACGAGCGAGGCTGCGCCAGCATCACCAACTCGGTCGACCTTTGGACAGACTACTGCTCCTTCAAGATGGAGACCACCCACGAGCCCGCCCTTGTGAGAGAGTAAGTATCTGAGGCTGTTTTCCTTCCCGCCCCCATAACCTCTTTTTCAGCCATCAGCGCGTTCGTAAAAGATCGCGATCTGTCGCAAACCTCGCAGCCGATCTCGCCAGAGACAAGATCGCTTCTTTCGACCGCACCAATGGGTTCCGGTGAGAAATACCACAAAAGGGCCAACCATCTTTTCCGCTGGGATCGCGTCTCACAGAATCTACCAGGCATTGTTGATTTTCCAAAACCACACATCATCATCATAACTCGCTATGAGAACCCTCCCCCTACTCTTACGCTTCCCCCGTCGCAAAAACAAAAAAAGACACTGAGCTGTTGTTCGTCGATCACCATGGGAGAAGGATTCATTTACTGTTCGCACTTCTATCCCTTCATGTGTTTGGATCCTACCCCCCTTCTTCTCTCTCTCTCCCTCCCCTCCCCCCTCTCTCTCCCCGCCCCCTCCCCTTCCTCCCCTATTTGCTAGACCGTCCCCTAACAGCTGACATGTCCTTAGGTTATTCGAGCGCGGAGCTACGCATGTGGGGCTTGACTTCCTGGCGCATCCCTTCTGGGACAAGTACATTGAGTACGAGGAGCGGCAGGAGGCGCACGACAAGATTTACGCGATCTTGAAACGTGTTATCCACATCCCGATGCACCAGTACGCCAGATACTACGAGCGATTCCGAAACCTATCTCACTCGCGGCCCCTGGACGAGATCGTTGAGCCGGAGTTGCTCACGCGCTTCCGCGCCGAGGTGGAGGCCGAGGCAGCCTCCTTCGGTGCGGTCAAGTCAGAGGCTGAGACCGAGCGCGACGTCCGTGTCAAGACGGACGGCATGTTCTACGAGGTCTTCCAGAAGACACAGACGGAGACGACCAAGCGCTGGACATACGAGTCGGAGATCAAGAGGCCATACTTCCACGTGACCGAGCTCGATCACTCGCAGCTGAACAACTGGCGCAAGTACCTGGACTTTGAGGAGGCGGAGGGCGACTTCGCCAGGATCACTGCCCTGTACGAGCGATGTCTGGTGACGTGCGCCTTCTACGACGAGTTCTGGTTCCGGTATACGCGGTGGATGTCAGCCCAGCCCAACAAGGACGAGGACGTGAGGAACATCTTCCTGCGCGCCGTGACGCTCTATGTGCCGGTCAGCAGGCCTGGCATCCGGATGCAGTTTGCGTACTTTGAAGAGGCAAACGGCCGGCCGGATATTGCCCGGGCGATCCACGAGGCGGTCCTCCAGAAGCTGCCGAACTGCGTCGAGGCCATCATCTCGTGGGCCAACCTGGAGCGGCGACAGAGCGGCCTCGATGCCGCGATCGACGTGTACAAGGCGCAGATTGACTCGCCTGCGGTCGACCTGTACACCAAGGCCGCCCTCGTGACCCAGTGGGCCGTGCTGCTGTGGAAGGTCAAGGGCTCGGTAGAAGAGGCGCGTACCGTCTTCCGCGACAACGTGCAGTGGTACGCAGACAGCCGGGAGTTCTGGAGCAAGTGGCTGGACTTCGAGCTCGAGCAGCCCACCAACACCGAGCTGGAGGCCGAAAACGGCGAGCGGATTCAGAAGGTCATGGATGAGATGAAGACCAGGAGCCGCATGTCTGTCCTGGCCAAGAAGGAGCTCTGCATGAAGTACCTGGACTACCTGCAGCGGCGCGGCGTCAAGGATGCCATGAAGAAGTTCCTCGAGATCGACCGGGAGATGGCAGGGTGAGTTATTATAGACCGAAGTTTTACCTCAAGTGGGCGAAGCAAGCAGGCTGACCATCACACCCCCTCTCCAGACCTGCCTCTGTCTCCAAAGACAAGTTCTCTGCCAAGGACAACGGCGTGCCGCTGGGTGAGCTCGACGAGGCCGCCCGGATCAACGCCGAGGCTCGGTATTTCAGCTTCTACGAATTGTACAGCGAACCAGACCCTAAGGCTACTGGTATTGTGGATTTCAACTAATCGCAGGCCTGATTTCGCTCTTCTCCTACACATATTGCTCTCTCGGAGGCTGTGGAGGAACATATCAAGAAGAAAGCGTGGGGTGCCGCGGGGAAGAAAAAATAATAAAAACCGTCGAATGCATCGTTGGCGCTCTGCTGTATAATATATTTTTTTGGGGCTGAATTGGATGTACGATGATGGGGGGGCGGGAGGTTAAAGCTGGGCTCTGAGGCTGCTCGAGCCTGGATGTGATTTTGAGAGTCTCGGTTGGGTGGTGGTAGTCCTTGATGCAGCCAGGCGATGCGGTCTACTGATTGAAAAAAAAAAAAACTAAACATGAATATCGAGAACCACCTGCCACGGTGGTAGAAAGGAGAAAAAGAAGACGAAGAGTCTAGACAAGGTCCTCGCCCATGTAGTACTTGAGTAATAACGTCCAGCCTAGTTGTCTCGCCCCCATGTTTTGGTGTATAGCTTTTGAATGAGAGAACATCTTCATACTGCTCTTGGAAAGTATGATTTCCCTGCTCTCGGAGAGGATGATTCCATGTCGCCTACAGGGTATCTCTCTCTCTCTCTCTCTCTCTCAGCTTCCGAGGAAATACATTCTTAAAGTCTCACGAGGCACATGACTACGTGACGTGACGAGTGTGTTTAGCTTGGGGCTACACAGCAGGTGCCTTATGCTGTGATACTGTTTGGTAAATACTAAGTATCATGCCACCAGACGCAGGGTCGTTCCGGGACCCGGGCTCTGCAGGCTGGTGGCGCACCGAATGTTGCCAAGTCACCGAACCGATCGGGGCTTTTGCTGGATGCTGGGCATGCATGGATGCATGCATGGATGCAGCACACGCTGAGTCACAGACGGGGGAAGCGGCGGCAGCGGCAGTCAGGGCCCGCAGCCAGTTCTCTTGTGGCGATCCGGAGGACGCCGAGCATGTTCCTTTATTGATTTTTCTGAGTTGATGGCTCTTGGGTGGGTAGGGTTGACTCAACAAGAGCGTCATCGATTTTCTCTTGTTGTAAGTAAATACGACACGTGCGAGAGAGGAAATAAAACTGACAAACAAATAGAACATCAGTCATGGGTCCTTGTGGGGAGGGCACTGGTTTTGTTGAGGACGACTTACCACAGGTTGATTACCAAGCAACCAGGCACCGACCCATTCCCCTTCTTCACCTCAGACACAAGAGGAGGAAGAAGAAAAAAAAAAAAAAAAAGAAGAGGCTCCAATACCGAGATCGGCCCGGGAGAGAGACAAGGGCGCACACAGGTTTGTCAACGTAATACGGATGATTTCTGAAGAAAGAAGAAGAAAAAAATGGAAAAAACCCTTGCCAAGAACCATTCGCGAGACACACACGTAGTCACACTTTCTTTTTGCTTCCCCCTGCGAGAGAGTATTGGGGGATGCATTCGGCGATTAAAGCCAGTCAGCAGCAGCACACATGTTCTCTCTTTTTTGGTTCAATCACCACCAAGGCCAAGTCTCGGCATGTGAGACTCTCTCGGCTTGCGTCTTTTTGATTACCCACCGAGCAAGTGGGTCCCTAGAACAGAGTTTGGTGGGTCGCGGCTTGCTCAAAAGATACCAAAGTAGGTATTAAAAAAAAAATAGGCAAGAGGAAGGGGGAAAAAAAAGAGGATGGCGACGCGGAGACGGACTGGGGCGGGCTTTGGGTGGGGCTTCCCTTGTGGGTTACGGATGGAGAACGACACAGATTGGCCAATAAGGGCTGGGCAATTACTCTCTTCGTGCTTGTGGTGCCCGTTTTGAGAGGGTTTCCCCATGTCGGTTTCGTTGGCTTTCTACTTGGTAGTAGGTGAGGTGAGATAGCGATGAGGTGCTGAACGTGTTCCGGGGCCGCTCGGGTGGAGGGAGAGGAAGAGGAGGACAAGGCGTCGGGTCGTTGTGTTTCTCCTCCCTGCTATATGAATAATCCGGAATACTCGCTGTCTTGTTATCTTCTCTTGGGTCTGACCTGTGACTCTTTTTCTTTTCCCTTCTCTTCTCCCTCCCTTCTGCTTAAGCTATTACATCACTTCCCTGTGTAACGAACTATTCGGTAATCTGCCAAAACACTTTGAGAACATCTTGACAGGCCAGACATACGAAGAGTAAGTTTGCTTCCATCTTTCCCGACCCACTGACCACCTATGTATTCATATCCCTTCTCTTGCTCCATCTCATACTCCTTCCCCATCTTGTCTACCCTCTTGATTGAGGCACATCATCCCATAACCCCCGCTTCACCATACCATCTACTCTACTTCCCATTGAACTGACACCTTTCCCTCTCTGCTTCCAGCCTCACGATGGCCACCACGACACGCCAGCTCGCCCGTACGGCGACCCGCCTCACATCTCGCAGGACCTTCGCCACCTCAGCTCCCCGGACAGCCTTCCGCCAGCAGCGCTACTCTGGCCAACAAGGCCACCGCTTCTACTCCTCCTCCACCGAACCTCCCAAGCCCTCGTCCTCCTCTCCGATCCTCTACATCACCCTCGCCGCCGCCGCAGCTGGTGGGGCCTTTTATTACTACTCCTCTTCCTCCAGCAGCGCCCAGCCCGCTGCGCCCAAGGTCCTCACCAACCCGACCAAGGAGGACTACCAGAAGGTGTACAACGCGATCGCCAAGAAGCTGGACGAGAACGACGAGTACGACGACGGCTCGTACGGCCCTGTCCTGCTGCGGCTGGCGTGGCATGCCTCGGGCACGTACGATGCGCAGACGGGCACGGGTGGTAGCAATGGCGCCACCATGAGGTTCGCCCCCGAGTCGGACCACGGCGCGAATGCTGGTCTCAAGCACGCGAGGGACTTTCTGGAGCCTGTCAAGGGTAAGCACAAACACAAACACACACAAGCCTTGTGCTGTTAAAAACTGAGCTGACACCAAAACAGAAAAGTTCCCTGGATCTCCTACTCGGACCTCTGGATCCTCGGCGGAGTCTGTGCCATCCAGGAGATGCTGGGCCCCAAGATCCCCTACCGGCCCGGCCGGTCCGACCGCGATGTCGCCGCCTGCACCCCCGACGGCCGCCTCCCGGACGGCGCCAAGGGCCAGGACCACCTGCGGTCCATCTTCTACCGCATGGGCTTCGGCGACCAGGAGATTGTGGCCCTGTCGGGCGCGCACGCCCTGGGCCGCTGCCACACAGACCGCTCCGGCTTCGACGGGCCCTGGACCTTCTCGCCCACCATCCTGACCAACGACTACTTCCAGTTCCTGACGGACCGCAAGTGGCACTGGAAGAAGTGGGACGGGCCCAAGCAGTATGTCAACGAGGACGAGACCATCATGATGCTGCCGGCCGACATGGCCCTGGTGGCCGACAAGAAGTTCAAGGAGTGGGTCGTCAAGTACGCCAAGGACAACGATTTGTTCTTTAACGACTTTAGGAACGTGATTGTGAAGCTGTTTGAGCTCGGTGTGCCGTTCGCCGAGGGCAAGGAGAGGTGGGAGCTGAAGACGCTGGGAGAGCAGGAGTGAAAAAGAGGACTCTTTCTTCAAACAAACAAGATTAGACCAGACTACACCAGACCATAGAATTAGAAGGGCTAGATCTAGATGATAAGAGAGACGGAGGGGGAAGAGAAAGAGACGATGTTCTTAGCTATAGGTTTGGAGGGCAGTGAGAGGAAAGAAGGGTATACTCCCTCCGAGGAATTGTATGATAGGTAAAACCGGCCAGCTTGTCGTTTTCGTCACCACCATCACCATTTTGTCCTTGAGAAGGCGTGTCATGACATCGTGTTGCCAGTGTACTTTTGTAGACGAACCACGAAGGTGGTAGGTTCATTGTGGTGAGAAAGGTAAAGTCGAGCCGCAATTTCTTGACGGTGCAGAGCAACAAGGTCAAGGACTCAGTCTGAGCAGGAAGGAGGTTGAGGTGTCGTCCAAAGAAAGAGCCCCTTCCCCCTGGCAACCAAGCCTCCTCAATGCGTGCCCTTTCCCTCCCCGCTCCTTCCCCTTCCCCCTTTCCCCCAAATACTCTCAAACCGGCCCAACAAGTTCCCCGCACCACTTGTCAGCGGCAACAGCAACAGCCGCAGGAGGAGGAGGACGAGGATTGATGGAAACAGTCCCAATGGTTTCCTCTTCATCACTCAGTGTGGGGTTTGTTTGCCGGTGGGTAGATGAGATCTACAGCGGGAACCTGTGGGTTCCTTCTCCCGAGGTTGGCCTTTTTTTTTTTTTTTCTCTCCTAGGGTTTCCCCGTGGGGAAGTGGGTTTTCTCCCTCTTTAGATCACTTATTCTGGATCCTTCAACTGAGGCTGTCACAGGCAATGGAGCGGGACTTTGTAGTACGGTTGAATGAGGTGGCAAGAAATTTCATCACTTCTCCTCTCCAAGCTGCATCAGGTACAATAAACATCACCGTAATATATTGTCCTCACCCCTCCTCTCCAGGTGTTCGCATCTTTATCTGGCCCATGAAGCCAGAGAGAAGGAGCTGCCCAATCACCCATCCATGTCCATCAAGCACAGCTCCGGCGTCACGCCCATCTCGGCAAGGTTTATCAGTGTACGGCCTGGGAGACGCTCTGGCGGAGCCAGACGCACACCCGGAACTACAACTGTCGGAGCCTGCTCCAGCTGGGCTGGATCAATAAGCCAGAACCCCACCGCCGGGTTGTCCGCGCGCCCGTCAATGAGCTCTTGCTCGCTGGCTGCGGAGCGCATCTCTGGGGCAAACTGCTGCAGGGCGTTCCTCCACAGCTCGGAGCACTCCTTGCTTTCCAGCCGCCGGCGAAAGTCCTCAATCTCGACGGCCACATGGTCGTTCACAGACTTGCGGTCTTTCAGGTAGGTGTCTCGGGGGGCGAGCCAGCGTGCAGGGGCCCAGGTGATGTCCTCCCCCACGCGTTCCCCGCCATGAGGATTCTGATCTGCACAGGGTCTTCCGAGTCTTGTCCGGCGCGAACTTTCAGTCGTCTCTCGACCCTCTCCCAGAGGGAGGACATCTCCCGCGGATCGCCGCCGAACTGGACCTGGTGCAGGTCGGGGCCGATCGCCCGAGGGTCAGGACCGACAAAGTCGACGTGAGCGGACTCGGCCATGAGAGGGACGGATACACTGTGCCAAGGAAGGCCTCGGTCATGATCTGGGTCATATTCTCGGTCATCATAGTTACAGGCCGGCATCATCGGGTAACGGTGCTCGGGTAAGAGGATAGTGGACAAATGGAGGGGTTTCTTGTGCCAAGGACGGCACCGGTCCTGACGCTCGGTGGGTAGTACGAGACGTCCCTCCGCCGTGAAGTCGGTGCGCCAGTAGAGACGCCGCAGCCCGGCAATGGTCTTTCTGAAGGACCGCAGGGCTGCCTTCCCTTGTCCGACGAGACCCCGGTCCGCGAGTATTCTGACCTGGCGGTGTCCGAGACATATATTGAGAGCGCCGAGGCCCCTCGAGTCGCCTGTCTTGACAGCGTGCAAGAACCCGATGATGTGCTCGACGGCGGTGGGTGTATTAAAAGGGTTCAGGCTGAGGATGTCCCACTCTGGGTTCAGCAGCATAGTACACTGGTTGGCCCCGGGGTCCTGCGCGAGCCATATCGGCTCATACCACCGATTCACGCACTGGACCCGGATGCTGTAGAACTTGCGTGCTACCCCGGCAGCCTCATGGCAGACCCGAAAGAGGGCGCACGGGCAGATGTTTCGTAGACAGAAGCCGTTCATCTGCTTCGACATGTCAAGCCGGCCATTGTACACTTGGTGCAGCCCGCGGCTATCTTCCGCGAAGAATGTATATCTGGCCTCCTCGGCATGTATGATGCGAAACCGTTGCAGGCTCATAGCCCAGATCTTGAGACGCAGCTCGGCAGGGAGCCGGCGGAACTGGGGAAAGCCGTCGTCTCTGCTGCTGCTGCTGCTGCTGCTGGCCCCCATCACGACTGCAGAGGTACGTATCATTGAACAAGGTGAACTCGCGAGGGACCGAGGGTCCGGGTAATCCACGAGTCCGCTCGATTGCAGCACACTGCTCGCGGATGAGTCGATTGATGGTTTCTCTGTTTTCGGCGAGAGACCACGCGGGAAGGGGGTCAATCTCCATTCTTGGCTAGAGGGACTGTCTATCTCCTTTCTAGCAAAGTTGTAACATGAAGAAGAAGAAGAAGAAGAAGAAGAAGAAGAAGAAGAAGAAGAAGAAGAGAGAGAGCAGTAACTGTTGTGGTAGTCAGGGGTATTATCTTACTGGAAGACCATCGGGAGCTATATGAGATTGTGTGGGGGAGGAATCGAGAGGAGGTCCGAGGAGGTCCTTGTTTCCCACAAGATGTAGCTGAGCTGTCTGAGACGGGGGTAGCTCCCTTGGGGGTCACACATGTTCTTACAGAAATACATTTGTGTTCACATAATAATTGACAGCAGGAAGAGCACCCCAGGCAGGTCATTGTAGCAGCAGCCACAGCCAACCAGACCCCCTGCATCATATGCACTTCATTTGCTTCTGACGCCATAGTCACACCACACGGGGAAAAGCAATCATGCTGCAAGCACTGCATGTTAATACTGTGACATGTTGCTTCCCGAGGCCTCGAATTGATTATATGCAAGCCACAGCTAGGTCAGGAGGTGGAGGTGCTTGAAACTGGATCAATGTCTCAGAAAGCCTTCATCTAGACCATACTGGTTGTTCAGCTCATGCAAGTGTCCACGTGTTAAGTGCAGCTAATTGCAACAGATCCTGGCCAGAAGAGTGCTGGGATGGGAAGAAAATAGAGTAACAATGTGACTGCAATCACTGTGTAATAAGCTTGAGCACGCTGAGAGGGGCAAAGCAGAAGAGAGGATGAATTTTATGAGAATGTTGAGAAGGCTTCTATGCATCTTGTGGTCCCATGTCTTGTTGTGATCGAGGCTTTTGGAATTATTTTTACTCAGTCCTTGCAAATGTCTTGTTTGTTGTAACAGGACTCCTTCAATGGAGTCACTTAAAACTTGTTGGCAAGGCTCATCATTCCTCAAGGCTAATGCCCGACAGACTTCCCTAGGATCACAGTCCTGGCTTTGTATGGCAGATGTTGAAAGAGGCAGAGAAGCAAGCCAACTTCAAAAATTCATTGCAAACTTTGTTTAGAAAAAAATTAGAAGGGAGGGAGGAAAGAATAGTGACCATGTATAATTCCACTGCAGCTATATTGTGTACTTGGCTTGTTGCTCTCACATACTTTGACCATCCTGATTTTCTTTATAAACATAGAACCTGTGGATGTTGACTGCTAGGCTTGGCTGCCGGTGTAGCAGTGTAGTTAGGCCTGACTTACAGCATGCATGCCCTGTATTACCATGTAGAACTCACCAGGGCAGGGCTGTTCTTCAGTGCTTCTACTACTAAAAGTATGTAGCTGCCCACTGGAGCCCCATAAGGGTTAGGGTTCTAGCGTGACGTCAAAGGACGAGGACGAAACTACACTGAACTTTTTCCATCCCGCCTTCGAACCCACGAACTCCCCAAGTTGTCCACGCACACACGGAAGAACATGGCCTCCCCACGAATACCAGCGCTGCGCAACCTCCTCAGCAGCAACCTGCGTGCCCTACGCGCCGGCAGCCAGCGGCGCTGGGCCCAGGTGCACGACGTGCGCTTCCTGGCGACGACGCAGGCCTCGCGCACCGTCCTCGAGAAGTACCGCGAGAAGCTGGACGCCAAGGCGAGGGAGGAGGGCCACGGGAACATCGAGGAGCTGAAGAAAGCCTACTCGGATAAGATACACGAGGTCCGAAGGAGGGATGGTGGGCCGGTGCCGGGGGTCCCACCGCTCGACGATGTCCAACAAATCGCCGCGACGACAACACCACCACCACCACCATCATCATCCCAGGCTGCTGCTTCCGCCGCCGCCGCCGCCTACACCCAAGGCAGCAGTAACCCGTCTTCAAGATCCTCCTCCTCCTCCTCCAACACCGGCGTCAAGCCCCTCTCCGAGATCCTAGACCTCCCCAAGGCGCGCGAGCTGCCCCTCGCCGAGCTCACGGCGATCTGGCGCCTCCGCCACGCCAACAGCCCGCAGTCGCTCTGCGCTGTGATCCCCCACCACACCTACTCAGCGATGGAGGCCCTCGCGCGGCGGCACCCGCAGTTCGTGCTGCCTGTGCCGCACCCGGAGCAGGGCGCCGAGATCCACTTCCTGCAGTGGACGTTCGACCCGCCGACGGGGACGAGCACGGTGCTGTTCACGCAGCTGGCCGAGTACAAAGCGCGGGGCGAGTTTGCGGCGCCGCACACTACGGTCACGCACCATCTTGATCTTGCTGGGGACAAGAAGGTGGTTTTGATGCAGGGGCAGGTGGTTGCGGACCGAGGGGTGCGGGCGGAGGATGCGCGGTGGCTGGTGATGTGCCTGCAGAGGTTCTACGGCGGCTGGGACGGGGAGGGCAAGGAGGAGGAGGTCAGCAGGGAGAGGGCGGAGGGAGAGGAGGAGGCTGTTGGAGTGGTTTGGTGCGGGAGACAGCCGGTTCAGCGTGGAGAAGCTGCTTGAGGAGTCTGAGAGGATGGCCTAGACGGGATATGAATTTCATACAGGATTGGGGAACCCACCAAGGACCACCGAACATTGTGTATTTGGGATGAATGCCCATGAGGCTTGACTGTATACTATAGAGGGAGATCTCTATGCCAGAATCTACAATGCCGAGAAGGACCACCACACTTTCTCATACGCCTCCTGCCTACTTATGCCGCCGTCGCCCTAGGCCCCTTTACAGTTTCGGACCAGCCTTCCTCTCGTCCTGCTTCACTCTGTCCCTCATGAGCCTGCGTAATATCTTACCGCTCGCCGACTTGGGCACCGCGTCGATGAAATACACACCGCCGCGCAGGCGCTTGTGGGGGCGACTTTGGGGGCCATCCACTCGGCGATCTCTCTGGCCTTGTCGTCGCCGGCCTGCACGCCGGGCTTGAGGGCGACGTAGGCGCGTGGCAGCTCGGTGGCCTGGCTGTTGTCGTAGACGCCGATGACGCAGACGTCTGCGACGTCGTGGTGGCCCAGCAGCAGGCCCTCGAGCTCGGCTGGGGGGACCTGGAAGCCCTCTGTTGGGGGGTGGTCAGTCGATGGGGAGACATACAGAGTAGTGGGTGGGTATGGAGACTCACTATACTTGATCAGCTCCTTCAGCCGGTCGACGCAGTAATAGTTGCCATGCTTGTCGACCTTGAAGATATCTCCCGTCTTGAACCAGCCGTCGGGCGAGAAGGCCTCCTTGGTCTTCTCGTGGTTGTTCAGGTAACCCCCAAAGACGTTGGGCCCCTTGAGCCACAGCTCGCCCTCCTCGCCCAGGGCGACCTCGTTCCCCCTCGAGGTCGACGATCATGGCCTCCATGTTGGGGACCAGCTTCCCGACGGAGCCCATGAACTTGGCCCACTCGTCGGGCATCTGGACGTGCGTGACGGGGCTGGTCTCGGACAGCCCGTAGCCCTGCTTGACGGGCAGCCTCAGGCGGCCCCAGAACAGCTCGAGCAGCTCGTTGGTCAGGGGGCGGCGCCGCTGTGCAGCATCTTGAGGGAGGTCAGGTCGTACCTGTCGACAGCCGGGTCCTTGCCCAGGGCCAGCACGATCGGCGGCGGGACGTAGGCAAAAGTGATACGGTTGTCCTGGATGATCCTGCAGGCCTTCTCGAGGTCGAAGCGCGACATGATGAAGAGCTGCCAGCCGGCGTAGATGCTCATGAAGACGCAGTTGACGAGGCCGTAGATGTGGAAAAAGGGCAGCACGCCCAGCATCGAATCCCCGTCCCGCGCGGGCCGCCGGTCGGCCTCAGGTGCGCACCGTCCATCTCGCCGTTCTGCAGCATGTTGGCCACGATGTTGTAGTGCGTGAGCCGCACCCCCTTGGGCAGGCTCGTCGTGCCGGAGCTGTACACCAGAAAGGCCAGGTCGCGCCTGGCACGAACCTTGGTCTTGGCATACCGCCCCGCGTACGCCGTCGGGCGCAGGGAGCTCCAGTGCCTCGCCCTGCCCAGCGGGTCGCCGCGGTCGCCGAGCAGGATGATCCTGTCCTCGGGGATGCCAGCCTGGGCGGCAGCCTCGCGGGCCCTGTCGAGGAAGTCAGCGTGGGTGACGAGGGCGCGGGCGCCGGAGCTAGTGAGCTGGTGGGCGAGCTCGGGGGTGGTGTAGAGCGGGTTTGCGGGACAGGCGACGCCGCCTGCCCAGAGGACGCCACAGGTGAGGACGGGCGTGTCGACGTCGTTGGGGGTGTAGAAGGCGAGAACGTCGCCGCGCCGCCAGCGCCAGTGGGCCTTGAGGCCGCGGCCGAAGTCAGCGGCGGCGGTGCGGAGCTGGGCGTGGGTGTAGGAGCGGTGGGGCTGCTCGCCGTCGATAAAGAGCTTCTTGGTGTCTGGGACGGGCTGGGCGGCCGGGGTGCTGCTGCTGCGGGCAAAGAGGAAGGTGAAGATGTCCACCTCCGGGATGGGAATGGAAGGGTAGAGGGACTGGTGAGGCATCTTGACTTTGCTGTCGACAGGGCGAGGCTGTCTTGTCGTTGTCAAGATAGGCCTGTGGAAGGGAAGGGAAGGAGGAGAAGGGGGGGGGGGAGGGGGGGGGGGGGAGAGGGGGGAGGGGGGGGGAGGGGGGGGGGGGGGGGGGGGGAGAGGGGGAGAGGGGGAGAGGGGAGAGGGGGAGAGGGGGAGAGGGGGGAGAGGAGGAGAAAGAGAGAGCTTGTTGACAAGATAGGAAGGCCTCGGCACATTCATTACTTACAACTTACTGTGGCATATTCACTCGGCCGGTACTTTCTTCCTTACTGGCGTGGATGACGTCCGCTTAGACGCGGGCTGTTGTCGACGTGGCCGAGTGCGGGGACATTGAAGCTAAGTTCTGGCTGTTACCCCAAACTGGCCCAATACCGCGATTGCCCCCTCTTGGCTTATCTTTTGAGTGGCCTAGAAGGATTCCGGAGGCTTTTGTCGGCAAGCCACGCTCAACCTTATACCCCAGTGTTGACGATCCTCCTGAACGCTATCTGAGGAGTGGTGTATACATAAATGCATAGGTGATGTTGCGAGTTTAGGATGCCGAGCTTGTCCATGTGCGTACATGAGATGTTTACAGAATAATCTTACGTATAAGTCAAAACAAACTGGATCTCGTGAGCGCCGTGGTTCTGACTGTAAATCTGTGAATCCCGTTTTGCATGCCCCCATCGCTATGTCTTGGTCATGATTCGTGTAAGATGATTGGCCAGGCAGTAGTAGTGAGGAGAGAGGTTAGGGAGAGATTCTCAAGTGACAGATCTCCACCTCTAAGCTGCGGTGCACTGTCCTTCTTCTTTTCTTCTGTCTCTCTCTTTCTATTCTTGATCAGCAGCCCTTTTCCCGTCTGGATTACTCATCGGATTGTACAGAACAGAGGTACCCGAGATCCCATCTCAACTGGTGACCCCGGAAACTCGTGTCCTCGCTTCGTAACCGAACTTGAGCCGCAGCCGATGTTCGACCTGGCTGGGGATCCCTCTGTTTCTGATCCGATATAAGACAGACCATCTCGTCTCAAAACCAAGCCTTGGGATCGGCCATGATGAACTGCAGTGATGACGAGGAAGAAGGACGGGGGTTCACAAGACACACAGCACAGCGCCTGCCGTCTCAACCTTAACGCCAAGCTTAAACCCCGGCAGCCACTCAGGGGGTTTCGGCCAGGGGACCCCGTTGCCCCGTTGCTCTGATGCACCACCCTGCCCTCCTCGCTTCGTCGCAGGCCTGTCTTGCCTCTCTCATTCTCCCTCTTGTCTGTCCAGCTGCGCTTCTTCTCGAACGTCGAACACCTCGCTGACACATTCCGAACAAGGGCTCCCCCGCGTGCAAGGTGTCGATGCTGGCTCGATCATCAGATCATCGTCACCATCCGACCGTGCATCTGGTCGCTGAGTAGGGCTGGAGCACTGAGACCGAAAAAAAGAAAGAAAAAAAAAAGAAGCAAAGTCTATACTCTCCACTGCAGGCCACAACCAAAGTCTGACTACCAACCAGTTCAGATCCACAGAATCAACCGCCAGTCTCTCTTATTTCACCTGCCAGAGACAAATAGATCTGAGTTTCAATACATAGTACAATACTACTGCATCTAGAACCCCGCAATTCCGGAAACCCAGCAGCCGAACTATGCTACAATACCATGAATACATCCTGAAGCCCACACTGCCCACGCCCCCGCCCCCTCAACACGACAGACATGACATACCGCCGCCCTGCTTCTCGACCCCACCCGCCCCCGCAGATCACTCACCAAGTGTATCAACAAACCACCAGCGCATAAATGCTCACCTCTCCCAGTCCACGACACGCTCTCGTCGCTCACCACGGAGTCGACATCCCAGTGGTGATCACCTCGCTTGCCATGAATCTCGTCGGGCCCTGTCCCTTCTGGGCGGGTTAGCCCTGATCGACAGGTTTTTTCTTGTCTTTTGATGAGACGAAAGGGGATCACCGACGATCTCGGTTGCTGGGAAACCTTGTGTTGCTGCGCCGGTTCAGAGACACACACACCACATACTCACACATTGCACACAAGCGCCCGTTTTCTCTTTGAGGAGGAGGAGGAGGGGGGGTGGGTGTTTCCACCTCACAGAGACGCGAACCCTCGAGGCCCTTGGACAGGAGGTTTTGGAAGTTGTCCCAGAGGATGGTTTCGATCGCAACTCGTAGCTAGCTCGCCAAGAAATCATGCCTCCATCATGCCACGAGAGAGTGTGTGAGGAAGACAGAGTGAGAAACAGACTGCGATGATTATTCTATAAGATCGACGGCTCGCCCGTGGTTGGGACAGACCATGATCCCACTTCTTCATTCAGCCGCCATCCCTCAACCGTTCATTTCATCTCTCTCTCTCACTCTCATTCTCCTCACAGCTGTGCTGTCGAGCTTTATTCCGAACCACGCCAGTCGTTTCTCGCTCTCGATTTACCATTTGTATATTTTATTACATACTGTAATATCCAACCTTTTTATATATATACCGACAACATGTATTTCAAGGCTGCCGTTCTCTTCTCCCTCGCCACCTCGGCCCTCGCCCTGCCTAGCGGCCAGGACAAGCCGCAGAAGCGCGCAGGCGTCCTGACCGCGTCGAGCTATGCAGACTTCCAGATCTCGGATGGTGTCGGCGGCAATGCTCTCGCTGAGGTCAACGCCAAGTTCCCTGTGAGTATAAAACCAGAAGGAAAAAAAAAAATCCATATTTTCAGTGCCGGCATACGCAACATACACTTCCTTCCTCTCTTTTTAAAACAGACATAACATGAGACTGACATTTCCTCCCAAGATCGACACAAGCGACCTCGCCAATGTCGACGCCAACGACCTGGCCATCATCAAGGCCGCCCGCGTCACAGCCGAGGACGCCGAGACCGAGGCCGGCGGCTTCAACGAAGCCATCGACGCTGCCACGGGCGCCGAAGCAGACGCCCTGGACGTGGGCAAGACCAAGAACAAGGTCCTCAAGCTGCAGCTCGAGGTCCTGGGCCTGCAGATCGACCAGGCCCAGTCGGGCGAGGACAACGCCGACAAGATCGCCGAGGAGCAGACCAAGCTGAACACCAACATCGCCAACGACAAGGCGAACGCGAACCAGACGAGCCAGGCTGTGGACTTCCAGGGAACCTCGGACCCTTGAAGAACATAAGGGAAAAAGAGAGAGGAGGGAAAGTTATGATATCCAGGGGTGGGAATGGGATGGGATGAGAGTTGGATAGGTCGAGGACCGACATGAGGGGAGACTATATATATATACATATATATATATGACACAAATCTTCGTACTAATGAGGAAAGGGTTTGATACTTTCTGTATTACGAAAATATATATTAAACCCAAAAAAAAAAAAAGATACCAATTATTTTCTTCCCACCCCCTCTCCATATCACTCACCCTTATTATTCTTCTTCTCATCTCTACCCCTGGCCGTATATAGCGCCTGTGCCTTGTCGCTCTGCCCATGGATCTTGTTCCCCTCGATGCGCTCGAGCGAGTCCTCGATGATCCCGATGTGGCCGCGCAGCGTTCCTTCGAGCTCGTCCATGCGCGCCTCGTGAGCCTCGAGGCTGTAGTCGTGGCGGGACTTGAAGTATATGGTCAGGGCACCGAGGGCTGTGAGGTTGGCTGCGGACAGGATGTTGGTGAGGGCTGCTGAGCGGAGGAGAGAAGAAGAAGAAGACATGACTGAATAGAAGGTTGCGTTGTCTACTATGTGGACTGGAGGATGGAAAGTGACTTGGTGAACAGGTGAAGCTTATGTACTTAATTTTTTATAAAAAGAGTTGAACGTCGTCGAGTTCTGGCAGGAAAAAGCGTACGATGGCTTGACGCGCACATGTTGAATGAAGTGCGAGTCGGGGACGTCATTGGCATTAGCCTTCAGGGTGTCATGCAAGACAGCTAGAACATTGCATTATTTATTTATTTATTTATTTTACCTGTTCATATCTGTACAAGGAAGATGAACGATGGGAAAACCTCGATGTTTACGGATGGTATGGTCGTGAAATCCACATTCATCCTTCAAAACATTTCCCCATCGAACCGCTTCGCAGGCGCGGCGGCGTCCAGGTTCAGCTTCGACTTGCGCTCATCCAGGCTCTTGATCACGGCGCCCAGGATAGTCTTAACAAGGTCATCGCTCGAGAGGGAGCCGGGGGCGCCAGACCAGGTGACGGTGTCGACGATGTCCCTGGTGTGGGCCTCCCTGCACAGCTCGTCGTCGAGATACTCAAAGTTGCGCTTCTGCTCCGGGCTGGGCTGGCCGATCTGAAAGAGCTGGATGCCGATCTGGTGCTCGGGCACGCGCAGCTCGTCGAGCATCTTGGCGGCCGCCACCAGCGGCTTCTTGACGTCGTCGTCAAAGGCCCCCGCCGTGATGACGATCAGGTTCAGCGCCGCGCCGTCCTCGTCCACCTTGAGCTTGTCCGTGTACCACGAGAGCAGCTTGCCCAGCCGGGCGCCCAGGTTGCACTTCCCGCCGGGCCGCACGCGCCCGAACAGCGCCGACACGCCGTCGGCGCCGGCCGCGCGGCCGCCCAGGTGGCGGTAGCCGGACTTGCGGAAGGACATGTTGGAGAGGAGACCCTTGGGCCGGTGGTTCAGGAAGAAGACGTCGATGCCGTCCGGGTCGTACTTGGCACACACGGGGGCGATGCGCTCGAGGAGGGTCTGCACGTCGTTCCAGTAGGGGGCGATGTGCTCCGAGTCGTCGACCAGGAACATAGTGTCGAAGCACCGCAGAAAGGACAGCGTCTCGCCATAGTCGTCGACGTCGACGCTGACGCCCGCCGACGGGTCTGCGGGGGGTGCTGGGGCGGGCCACTCGTCTGCCATGATGGTTGTACTAGTAACACAATACAGTATTGGTGTTATGGGACCTTGTAAGGGTTTGAGACTGAACGGTTCCTTGGGAGGTGGTTGGCCTCTCTCTGCTGCGTGGGCTTTGATTGATGTTCTGGTCTGCTGGGGTATGATGAGGTCACAGTTGTGAGCTGAGAACCCGTAGAAGCTGCCCACGTCTGTTCACTTGATACGACGGGTTGTGTACGGAGCAGGGTGCCCTGCAGGCGATAGGTGTGTCGCATTGGTGGCACAGCGGTGAGGCCAATGGACTGGGCCCATATTATACAGCATACCATCTCAGCGGCAGCCCGCCAGTGATGTGGATACTCCCTCCTTAGCTGCGTGTCGCTGCATGTACGTCCGTACTATGTAGAAATGCTCTTGCCCTGTCAAAACGCCTAGAGATGTTGAATCCTGTAGATTTCCTGATTGATAAACGATGTTTTTTTTTTTCTTTTCAAAATGGCAAGTACTGAAAATGTCACAGACGGTCACCTTTGTTCCCACTTGGATAGATCAGTGATCTAGCGGCATGAAGAAGACCTTGGAGCTTGCTTCAGAAAATTGGACCGGGTGACAGTTTCTCTTTTATTTTATTTTAATTTTTTCTTCTTTCTTTTTGGAGGCAGCCGAAAGCACAGATGCCACAGAAGACAGTTTCACCCAAGTGCATTCCCAGCATTGGGGAACATCAAGGGGAAGGTGCGTTTCTGACCTTTGACCTGAGAGATGAAATTGTGGCTGAGTGGCTGAGGCAGCCCGCCAAAGACAGAGGAGAGAGGCGTGGCGGTGCACTCGATCTGCTGGAACACAAACTGAGGGAGCCACTGTAGTATCTTTGGTTGGTGCTAAGTACTGGGCCTGACGTAATTAGGCTCGACCCCGTCCAGTGCCAGGCCGTGCCAGGCCTTGCCAGCATCACGCCAACGCGTCAGGGGTCACTGCTGCAGAAATCAGGGAATCTCAATGCCACTCACTCACTATAGAAAGGCAAGCATTCTCATAAATATGTAGCAGCTGTCTTTCTCTCTCTCTCACTCACACACACACACACACACACACACTCTCTCTCTCTCTCTCTCTCTCTCTCTCTCTCTCTCTCTCTCTCTCTCTCTCTCTCTCTCACACACACACACAACCCTCTCTCGTTGTCAACTTGTCCATGACTGACTGACCGGCACGACTCCTCTCCCCTTGTCTCGCTTCTTTTGTTCCGTCCAGCACATCCGCAGCCCAGCACGCTGTCTCTGCGTCGTCAGAACCGTGTTCTTCTGAAACAGACTCAGATACAACAGCCGCCAATACTTTCAGCAGGCCCTGAATCGGGGGGCTGGACCAACGAGAGCAAGACTGAGGATAGCAGCAGAAGAGCATTCCACAGGTCCTCGTCGATTCCCACAGAATCATCCACTCAGTCGAAGGACAAAAAAAAAAAAAACCAAAACCATCTTCCAGTTCAGAATCGACCGTCACACACCGCCAAGATGTCTCAGGCAGTGGTAAACATGCTCGCCAAAAGGTGCTGAGCGAGGCCGCCCAGAAGAACATCAACGCAAAGGTATTTACTCATGATATCCTCCCCTTGAAGACCCCTTTTACTCACTTTCTTGTACCAGGATCCCTTCTTCGAGGAGGTCAAGGTCAGCGATCGGCACGGAAACACAAAAGTCAAGAAGCAGAAGAAGGGCAACCCGCCAGGGGTGTCACAGCATGATGCCAAGATCCTCATGTCCGTCAGGAAGCGCGCGTACTGCCTCGACCTGAGCCTGTTCAACCTCTGCGGCATCCGGTTCGGCTGGAGCGCCATCATTGGTCTTTTCCCTGCGTGAGTTGGGGTCCTGATCCTGAATTCTCCCCCAGTCATCTGTGCTGGATGGGAAGAAGAAAAGAAGAAGAAGAAATAAAAGCTGACCTAAAATCACCAGCGTCGGCGATATCATAGACGCCATCCTGGCCTACCTTTTCGTCTACCGCAAGGCCCTTAAGGTCGACGGTGGTCTCCCCGGCGCGCTTCAGTCCCGGATGCTCCTCAACATCGCCATGGACTTTGGCATCGGCCTGGTGCCTTTCCTGGGCGACGTCGCCGATGCCTGGTTCAAGGCCAACACGCGCAACGCCTGGCTGCTGGAGGAGTACCTGATCAAGAAGGCCGAGGCGGAGCGGCGCGGTGGCGGGAACATCGAGCGGGGCGCCGAGCAGATCCTCGACGAGCCTGCGTCTGCGCGGACCAAGAAGGGACGGCATGGTGGTGGGGACGAAGACATAGAGATGGGTGTCGCCAATAATAGACGGTCATGAATTTTGTGGGCTAGAGAATCGAGTGTGAGAGAGAGTGGGTGGGTGGGTGGGTGTGTGTGCAGAAGAAGGGGGGCATATGGATGTTTTTGGTCCAGCAGTAGTAATGTGGAGGAATTTCAAAGGGGGCGGCGGATTCTTTACTTTTTGTCACGTTTCCAACAACAAACACCTGAGACCCCGATCCAGCAGGCTGCCAAGGGAGGATGGGAGGAGAGCTGGAGGCAATGCGACACGTTCATAGCGCACAGCTTTTACGATATTTCGAACTCACTTGTAATGACTACATGCTAGGAAATACATCCGTACAGTAAAAATTGTCAAAGTCCAAAAAGAACCTGTTCACCTCAACTGGCACCCGCGATACTCTGATGGTGTTCTTATTTCCATCTTATCTATATCAGTGTCGCCCGTAAACGCCTTGGGATGATGCCTCTAGGTGGCGATGCTATCTACATGTAGGATATGTGACAAATGTGTTCATCCAGAAAGAAGTCCGGCGTGACCCCGTGAGCTATCCGTATATGCTCCTCACGACGGTCCGGATCCCTCTCTTCTCCGAGATCCTCTACTACTAGCCAGGTTCCAGCCCATCTCATCTACACCAGACAAAAGAAATAGGAGAATCAAGGTGCCTATGCCGGCTCCAAAATTAACGGCTCAGTTCCCCTGACGCCGCCCCCCCGCCTTGTCTCTCACGTCTCCCATAACCCAAGCTGCCATCAGCTGCTGAAGTTCGTCATCCTCCCCATCCGCCCCAGAAACCTCCGTATGCGGTACTGCTTCGGCGGCTTCATAGGCGTGCGAAAGGACGCCGTCGACGACGTGGACGGCCTCTCGGTGGCCTTGATGAAGTGGCCGATCCCCATGATGGCCTCGTCGACGCCGTGCTCCCCGCGCCGCTGGGACGTGTCGACCTCGAAGTAGGCGCACCCCCAGAGCTGGGCCAGCGCCTTGGCCTTCTCCCTCTGGGTCTTCATGTCCGCCTCGGCACTCTCGTCGAAGGCCGTGGGGAGAAGTCGCCTTCCTCAAGCTCTGCGTCGACCCCCACACTTCACGTCAGCCGGTGAGGAAAAAGAGAAAGGGAAATAGAAAATGAAAAGGGAGTAGTAACATATCAAGTAGAGCGGAGGATGGGAGATATGACTGGGGGGGGGGGAGGGAGGCAATATATATGTGAAGACACTTGCCCGGCGGGACCGATGCACAGCAGAACACAACAAAGGGGAGAGAAGAGAAAAAAAAGACAACACCACTTACCCTGTGGGGCGCCAGGTCCCCGTCGCGGTTCCCAATGAGGAAGACCGGGACGTCCATGCCGCCATCCTTCTGGTACTCGCTCATGGTGACAATGTTGTGATGGTTACGGGCGGCGCGCTCCACCTTGTCGTGCAGCCTCTGGGTCGTCTCCAGCGACCGAGGCGAGTACAAGCTGAAGACGAAGGCGAAGGCCTCTGCGTACTCGATCTGGTACCGCAGCATGGCCTGGTCCGTCTCGGGGCCCAGCTCCAGCAGCTCGATGGTGACGGTGGTCCCGGAGATGTCCATCACCTTGCGGCAGCGGCCGTCATGGTCCGCGCCGGTGGCGCCAGTGGTGCCGGTCGTGCCGGCTGGAGCGGGATCATCGACATTGATGAACTGTGGGGGTGGATGAAGAGAGAAAGATGTCAGTCAATCAATCAGTGAGGGTGACGTGGGCCAAGTGAGATGTGATAGGTAGAGAGTCAGAGAGTGTGAGTTTGATTGTCTGCTATGTGTGCAAGAGAGACACAGAGACAGAGAATGAAGTGAGATGACGATAGAGTAAAAGTTAGGAATGGATTCAAGAGGTCAGACCTTCTGCAGCACCTTGTCCCGGCCGGCATACTCGTCGTCGTCTGCACATACGACAATGCTATACTCCGGAGGCTCAATGAGTGAAGGCAGGTCGAGGTATGTCTTGCTCCCTAGGTGACCCGCAGTCAGCCCACCCTTGTCAGCAAATCGTTTTCTCCTCCTCCCCAGGAAAAAAAGCCACCGAGTAACGACTGGAGGGAGAGGGACACAGAAAGACTCACACTCACCTTGCGATAGTCTCATTCTGAACAAGATCACCGGCCACGCAAACAGTTTTTCTTCGGGTCAAGGGCACATACACCACACTTTACGCAACAGCGTTCATCCACCGGGGACCTGAATGTGGTCTCTGGGGGGCGGAACCTGTTCACGGGCCACCACCGTTCTTGACCGCCTCTTGGAATTTGCGCGTGTCCTCTCTGCAACCCGAGACCCCCCTCTTCCCCCTTCCCCCTTTCTTTAGATTTTTATTTTTTATTTTTAAAATTTTATTTTCTCACTCTCCCAAGCGCGACCGGTTAGGGACTGGCTGACACAGCCCCAGCAAGAAATTCGGAGTGCGAGGCCACAATTAATTGCAGGCCTCATTGGATGTGCCACGCGGCTCTTGCCCTGTGGGTGCCGTGGATCCACACAGCTGGCTCGAGGCCAGGATGTGGATGAAGCGCTCAGGGGGTTGGTGGGCTCACTTCGAAGGGGTGATTAGGGTTTTGGAAGTCTCTTGACCGATAACTCCAGGTGTTCACTGCAGCTTTGTTGTCACGTCGTCTGGATCGCAAGAGGTGTGCTATATTTCTGGGGTTTTCTTTCTCCTTCTTCTATGCCGTATTGAGATTGGAAAAGAAAAGTCTAGTGGCTGCCGCAGTTTCTCGCCATCTGTCCGTCTGTCGGTTCCAGAAATGGGCCTGAGACTTGTGCGACGTCGTTTGACGTCCTTTGCAGATGTGTCCTCATGCTTGTTCCACAGAAGCTCTTTTCTCTCTCTCTTTTTTTACACGGGCATGTTGAGTTTCGAATGCTCAAGGGTTGGCCAACAACCATGACATGACTGGCCAATCGTGCTGGCGAAGAAGATCTCCACCTGATCGAAAAGCAAAGCCTTTGGCTGTGCCCCGAAATAGTAGGTTCAATTATAAGTAGATCGCAGAGCCATGAGCCTCGAGGGCAATGAATAGCAGCATTTGAACCCCAGCTGTGTTGTGACATGGTCGCCCCAACAGACATAGGTGAGCGCAGGGCCATCTGGGCACTGCTGGCCAGGCCAGAAAAGAACGCTGCCAAGTGACCGACCCTTTCTGTTTCTAGGAGACAATATCAGCAAGATTGAGAATCAAGAGGCCCTGTCATCATGATGCGCCACAAATGAGCAATGCTTGACGCGCAGCCTCGGGCCGCAACATCACTCGAGCCTCTGGGCGGTTCGGGGATGCGACAGCGTCAGGTAGAGGGACGGAACCCAAGGCCTCAGCTGGCCGCGATGGGAATCTGGGAAGTCGTAGGAAAAGTTTTGATCGTGATAGCTTTCTCTCGGTGTCACAAGGGGCCATGACTCGCTGCAGATGATAACAAGGCGTCGATTTGTCGAGCTGTCAAGCTGAGCGAGGGTGCGAAGGAAACCTTCAGGGCTCTCTCTGTGCCTGCTGTAGATATTTTACAGCTGCCAGTAGGGAGTGGCGCCTTCCTCTCCTCGTCTTTAACAGAAAACATGAAAAGACAGCAGCGTATCGAAGACAGATAATTGGTAATTTGAAATGATCATGAGTCCTTTTGAGCTCAATTAGACGATCTATCATTTGATCGGAACTGATTGTTGAAGCTTTAGAAAAGTCATGCCGATAAGGAGCATTCCGACACCCGAGATATCACCGTGAGGGCTCTACCCCGCGATCAACCCCGCCAAGCAGCCGCACAGCGTCATGAAGCTCTTTTAGGCGTGCCACTAACAGCTCACAGTGAGGCGCCTCTACCGCCGCTGATACTGAAGCAGTCGGAAAGTTGGGTTCCTTGCCGGCATCGCTAATGAGGGAGAGATTAGCAGGAGGATAAAGAGCTGCCGTCGAGTCCGCCCCTCCCCCTCGACATTGCCGCAGCTTGCCGCAGTCCAGAAGATCTCCGATCCACGCCGGTTGGAACATTATCATAACTTTTGACAACCAACTTCAGACCTGCAACCCTTCTCTCTCCCCCTCTCTCCTCATCCCTTTCTCAACCCGTTCCTATTCCGTCCCTATACCTCGAACCCTCACAACTACTACCTCCCCAAAACAAGACACCAAGCACATACAATGGCCGCAGCTACCGCTGGAAAGGTTTGTATCTCAACTCGCTGCTCAATCCACAACCTGTGGTGCCGCTGCCAGGAGTTCGTGAGGCTAACAATCATGATGTAATATCAGACCATCACCTGCAAGGTTCGCATAACCATCACATTCCTCCTCCCACAAGACGACAATTCCCCCCAATATTGACGCTGTGTTCTTTGACAGGCCGCCGTCGCCTGGGAGGCTGGCAAGGACCTCGTCATCGAGGATGTCGAGGTTGCTCCTCCCAAAGCCCATGAAGTCCGCATCCAGATCTACTACACCGGTGTCTGCCACACGGACGCCTACACTCTCTCCGGAAAGGACCCTGAAGGAGCCTTCCCCATTGTCCTGGGTCACGAGGGTGCTGGTATTGTCGAGTCCGTTGGGGAGGATGTTACAAGCGTGAAGCCTGGCGACCACGTCGTGGCACTCTAGTGAGCTCCTCTCGGAAATCCCTCAAACTTTCTCGAAGCTGCCCAATCTGACACGCCTGCCAACAGCACCCCAGAATGCCGCGAGTGCAAGTTCTGCATGTCCGGCAAGACCAACCTCTGCGGCAAGATCCGCGCGACGCAAGGTAAAGGTCTCATGCCCGACGGCACCTCGCGCTTCAAGTGCAAGGGTAAGGACCTGCTGCACTTCATGGGCACCTCGACCTTTTCACAATACACCGTGGTCGCCGACATCTCGGTTGTTGCCATCCCTCAGGACCAGGCTCCCATGGACCGCACATGTCTGCTCGGCTGCGGCATCACGACCGGCTACGGCGCCGCGACCATCACCGCCGGCAAGGGCGGTGTCGAGAAGGGCGCGAATGTGGCCGTGTTCGGCGCTGGCTGCGTCGGCCTCTCGGTCATCCAGGGCTGCGTCAAGAACGGAGCCGCTAAGATCATCGTGGTGGATGTGAACGATTCCAAGGAGGAGTGGGGCAAGAAGTTTGGCGCCACCGACTTCTTAAACCCTACAAAGCTCGCCAAGGGACAGACAGTGCAGGACAAGCTGGTGGAGATGACTGATGGTGGCTGCGACTACACTTTCGACTGCACTGGAAACGTGGGTGTGATGAGGGCTGCCCTCGAGGCCTGCCACAAGGGCTGGGGAGAGTCCATCATCATCGGTGTTGCCGCTGCCGGCCAGGAGATCTCGACGAGACGTACGTCAATCTTCATTGTCCCCCCTCCTCCTCCCTTACTCCTTGCCCCTTTTCATTGGAATACAATGAGGCCTTGTCAGAAGAGATTTGTACTGACAATACCTCCTACACAGCCTTCCAGCTGGTCACCGGACGCGTGTGGAAGGGGTGCGCGTTTGGCGGCGTCAAGGGCCGCAGCCAGCTGCCAGGTCTTGTTCAGGACTATCTCGACGGCAAGCTCAAGGTCGACGAGTTCATCACACATCGCCAGGACCTGTCCAAGATCAACCAGGCCTTCCAGGACATGAAGGCAGGCGACTGCGTGCGCTGCGTCGTCACCATGAAGGACTAAGTAGCAGATTTTGGATGAGATAATTACCAAATTGGTTTACGAAGTTTACGAGGGTGAAGACGAGAAGAAGAACCAAAAAATTGTGATGAAGCTAAGGAGTTGGTGGTGTGTGTGCGCGCGAGGATTGTATCTGTAAAGGCTGACTGGCGGGCGTGGCGGTACTGAAGTTGATTGAGACTAAATGAGAGTCGTTGAATGAACATGGCCGCCTGGGCGCGTCTTTCCCGTCCAGCACAGCGTGTCAAAGTTACTGTCAAAGTTACTGTGAGCTCATGAGAGATGTGGCAAGTGCCTGTAGCCTACAACACGAGCAGAGCCTGTAGGCAGGATGTATCAACCTACAAGGCCTCCAGTGCTCAGTATAGGACTCTCACAGGGCAGGCTTGTACCAAAGGACCTTTCACTGTCTGCCTCTGAGAGAAGAAAGTGGAAGCCGTAGTGCCCTCTCTCTGGCACTTTTTCTCCTTTTCACTGGCGAACACGCTTGTCCCTGAAGCACTCCCATCTACATCACCCTGACAGGAGGACCACCCAGAAACACATCTTCCCAGATTCTCTCATCGAGGCAGAGTCTCTCACACATCACCAACACTTCAGAAGGCACCCTCACACAGGTCGTCCGCACCTCTCAACCAGAACGGCGACCGCAGCTTCCATTCAACCCACCAAGGAAAGCGCAACATCGTTCCTGTTGGATCCCGCAGTCGTCGCCTACGCCTTCCTTTTCTTAAGTACCTCTTGTCGTCTCCCCTCACCCAGTCCCTTCTCGTCTCACCAGCCCTGCTTCCCTTCCTCTTACGACGCCTTCTGGTAACCAAAATCCGGCCACCGCAAGCAAACAACAAAATGGCTGGACCCAATGTCATCACACGCAGTCGTGCCAAAACCATGTTTCTCCTATTTCCCCGGCTCCCTCCCGAGCTGCGGTGCATGATCTGGCGGGAGGCCATGCCCGGCTACGGCATCTATCCCGTGCGCGGCGACACGATCATCGAGGACATGCTAGTCGGGCTTTCACTGCATGCCCAACCCCTCAACGAATGGGCGCCCACTTTCACGAAGCGAGTCCGCATTACTCAGACACTCCTAGCCGCCAGCCAGGAGTCTCGACATGAAGTCAAGCTCTACTACCCGCACACCCTGCCGACTCCCGCTGGAGAGCTGCGATTCCACGCCGCGAAGGATGTCGTCCTGATCTGCCCAATGAATGATGCTCACGACGGGTTCTTTACGAGGAGGTGCTTTGAAAGGATCATCTCTGTTGGTGAATGGCACCAGTGTGTGCAGAAGGTCGCCATGCAAATCCTCCCGCATGATGACATTCTGAGCTGGAGTTCCTTCAGCCGGGACGGCGCCCCGAGCAAGGAAGCTGACCGCATGGTTGGAAACACGATGGCGCTGCTGAAGAGCTTCCCCACCCTGAAGCAGTGCCTTATCATCGACTACACTTTTCACAACGACTTCGTCGAGGGGGAACTGCAGCGCCTTAGGGGGAGTTGGCTAACCACTTTGTCAGCGGTGGTCAAAACTCCTTGTGGTCGCTCCTCCTGGACGGGCTTCATCAGTCGGCAGGCAGCTTTGCCGCTCACCTGAGCAAACGCCTGCGCGAGGCTGAAGAGAGGGAGAAAAAGGAGAAGACGTCATCCGGCCAGTATGCCGGCGTCGGCGACCGGGAGCCCAGAAGAATTGACATCCAGACTATGGACGACATCGATCCGGGACGAAGGTCTCGCTGGATGTCCACGATCGTTTGAGTAGGCAAGAGACCTGCCTAGATTAGGAGGCGGCAGGGGACGACGACATAAGACAAGGACCCCCTTGAGGCAGACCTACGCAAAGAGGGACACCAACGGATAAAGGGAAATCTTGTGGCCTGCAGAAAATAGAAAAGAAGAAGAAGATGCAGGAACAAAGATATCAACGGGGTGAACAACACGGCAAGGAGGAATATTTCGGCAATCATGAGACTGTTGGGGGGGACAGCGCTGGGCCCATGAACAGACAAGATAGAAGCTAGAAAAGGGCATCCAGCTTATCTTTTGGCCAGACATAGAGAGAGAGAGAGAGAGAAACATGGAGCGATGGGAACAAACGTGCGGTAGCGTTTTGACTTACAGATGATCGACCACTGCTGATGCTGCGGTCCATGGCATCGCCATGCGAAATGCCAATTTTCGTGTCTTGGCCTGCTGTGGCTGCAATGCGGGCCTCCATCTATAGTAACAAGGAAACTTGTGCGCAGTCACTAGATGCCAGCAACTCATCTCTCAAGCAAGATACGAGTCAGATGCTGAGGCGATGAGCATCCAAGGCGGTTTGCCATCATAACTTGGGAGGGTGGCATCCAGGGACGTGCGTGCACTGCGTCTGTACTTAGACTCGGTGGCAATGATGGAGGGGGACTTGCGTGGCGATGCCCGAACGGAACGGAGCGGTCCCTTCTGCGGTGGCGTGCAAGCTCTTTCTCTTATGGTGCTACTGTAAGTACTACGTAGCATGGCACTTTGGACTCTTGGCGCGGCAGGATGTCTGGAGTCTTGCGCGCCCGTACAGATGCGGCCCACCTGAGGCAAGCAAAGTCCAGCGTCACGATACGCAGCTTGTGGTGGTGGCGATGAATCGCCTAGAGGATTGTCGACTTGCCCAGCCTGTCGGATCTGACCATGTGATGGATGACGAGGTTTTTTTCTTTTTCTGTTTTTATGGGCGATCAAGCCGAGCCTACGACGAGGACGACCGCTTGTCGCCGCCATAAGAGAGTGTACGTACGGACGTACATAGTAGTCGACACCCAGCTGATGCGCGATCCACATTGTGGCGGCTGTCGCCTGGGGAAAAGCTCCAGGCCTCCCACGGCCCAGGTCCACCGAGATGCGACAGAAGGGTCAAACCCCTGCGTTGGGGATGGAACCTGCCTCCCGGCTCAGCGACCGAGCAGGTGGATATACATGGTATGTTAAGAAAATTTGCTACGGAAGGGTCTACAGTGGGGACAACACACCCGTCAACCTGGAAATTCCCAGTGGCATTACTTACTATGTAGTAGGTCTTGAAGGCAGATCGATGGCGTGCTGGTCTTACGAGATCATCAAGGCTCACGAGGATCTTCTCTTCCCAGTTGCCAATGATGATGAACTATTGTGCAACCCCAGGAAATCTAGTCAAAACACATTGTGACGATCCAAGGGGCAATGATACCGACGACTAGCTGGATCGTCGCTCATAGTCCCGGCCGCCGAACGGATGGCTCCTCCTCAACCACCATGAGAAGGCTGTCCATCCTGCCACTGTCACTGGATCGAGACTGGCGCGAGGTGAAGTCTTTTTCTCTCTTCTTCTTCTTCTCTTCTCCTTGCCTACGCTCGGCTTAATACTGCCAAGGGGCCTAGAAATTTCCCGATCCACTGAAGGATGAGTACGAGGTTCCATTCCTATGGGATTCTGTAGGTGGATCTGTGGCCAGTCAGTCGGAGCTGGACCCTCGTCATAGTACTCTCTGCTGGTCAGGATGGTCCCACAGGTGAAGCGGCCGAGGAGTGTCCATAGTAAGCGCAGCCTCTCCCGCGGCCCAGAGAAGACTAATTAGCAAATATATGCCCAATGGTAGTTAGTTTGTAGTATTTAGTATAGTGGGAAGAAGAAGACAAAAAAGCCATTGTCTCGGGTCCACGCCCGCGTACAGTACGTGGACCCAAAAGAGAGCTCTGTGGAGAGACTGTGTGTACCATGGTAAGTACGCAAGACAAGATGAAATCTTGATCAAGGTTAAAAAAAAAAAAAAGAACAAGAAAAAATTCAAAAATTAAGCATTCGCTATCTGACCATCATAGTGGTGCTATAGTACAGGGGTACTATGCAAGCAGTCACTCTAGCAGCTAGCTCTGTTGGTCCGAAAGCGGCGATGAGCATTCCTGGGTACATACTTCACAGTACGGAAGTACATAGGATATGGCAGCATACCAAATAAGAGCTGGCCATGATCCACGACCGATGACAATGACAACCCTTGGGGCAATCTGGATGTGGGCTACGAGGCAACATGGCTTCAAGAGAGAGACCACTCAAGAACGGACTGCGAGAGAATCTTACTGTTTGAAGGCCAAAGACTACGGCGCATCTGAAGCCAGGCAGATAGCATAGATTACAGTGCGTACAGAAGGAAGAGTGGGGAACTTGCATCCCGTCTGCGGAACCCCGCTGCAGAGTTTATCAGATCCTGCTAGCAGGTGGATTTCAGCCTCCTAGCGCCTCTCGCATGATCTGATAAAACATCGCTAGCCCGCTCGTCTTGTCGGTTTCGGCAGCTGCAAGCACTTGATTCGGGTACAGGCCAGACATGACAAGGCACACAGAGACGCTTTTGGAGACGAGCAGAAGGAGGGCCGGCTGGACGGGGGTGCGTGGGGAAACGTTACAGGCATGTGCTCTGCAGCCCAGCGCAGCCTTCCCCCGGCCGCAAGAGACGGTGCCAGTGGTGCAACCTCCCAGTCCACCTATCCGAAAGCTAGGCCGGGATCATCAGCTCTCGGGCCCTTGCCGGTCTGGCTCCAGCTCTGCAGGTCGCTGCTGTGGTAGGTGGGCAATGGCAGATGACGGCAGCCGCTGGTGGAGAGGAAACTACTACGCAGGGAAAAGAAAGATTGATCAGGCGTCTTTGGTCTAGTCTGTGCAGCAGGAGCTGTCCCTGCAGCTGCTCAAGCTCTCTCATCCTCCTTTTTCCCTATTTAAGGCCGGCCACCCGACCTGTGAGGACGTCCTCGGGGTTAATATTTTCGTTTCCCCCTGTCCATGCTGTCGTGCTTGCGTCTGCTCTGTTCTGTTCCTTCCCCTCAACAACCCCTTCACCAGCTAGAGATCGTCGAGACTGCTGGTCAGGCGGTCAGGCTGCGATCGACCAGCGAAGCGGGTACTGCAGTGCTTGAGGGGGCCCCTACTCTTCCCCACTGCAAGCAATTTTGTACCAACCACTGCTCAGTTCCACTAATCTCAGGTCCGATGAAATATAGACACAGACCTTACACACATACACATATACGTCGCAAAGATGGGCTTCCTGCACCGACACAAGCGTCCTGAGGAGACGGAGACCTTCCAGAGGTCCGAGTCTCAGGAGAACAAGACGACCTTGCCCGACACCAAAAATGACCTCGAACAGCCCATCTCCGGGTCAGACTCGTCTAGGGTCAGCCTGGAGAAGCTGGACGAGAAGGAGATCCAGGCCCATCCCGACCAGGTCACCGGCGAAGCCTCCGTCGGTGTGCAGAAGGCCGAGGCCGCCGCCATCGTGTGGCCGAAGTGGGCTGTCTACTGCACCTACGCCTGGATCTGGCTCTGCTTCTTCATGCTGGCCCTCCAGCAGGGCATGACCACCCTCTTCAACTACAGCGCCTACGCCGACTTCTCCCGGTCGCCCCAGCTCACCACCGCCGCCGTCGTGGCCTCTGTCATCGGCGGCATCATCAAGCTGCCCATCGCGAAGCTGCTCAACCTCTGGGGCCGCGCCGAGGCCTTCGTGTTCTTCGTCGGCGTCTACGAGCTCGGCATGATCATCCTGGCCGCCTGCGACGGCCCCAGCTCCTACGCCGCCGGCTACGTCCTGTACTGGATCGGCTACGACGCCCTCTACCTCATCATGGACGTCTTTGTGGCCGACACCTCGGGCCTGCGGAACCGCGCCTTCGCCTTCGCCTTCATCGGCACCCCGTTCATCTGCACCGCCTTCACCGCGCCCCTGGCCGCCCAGAGCTACCTCGACCACTCGACCTGGCGCTGGGGGTACGGCTCCTTCTGCATCATCATGTTCTTCGTCTTCACGCCGCTCGCCGTCGTCTTCAAGTTCTACACGCGCAAGGCGCAGAAGATGGGCCTGTACACGCGGCAGCCCAGCGGCCGCACGCTGGCCCAGTCCGTCGTCCACTACTTCCACGAGTTTGACATTGTCGGCTGCGCCCTCCTCATGGCCGCCTTCCTCCTGTTCCTGCTGCCCTTCAACCTGACGTCCTACAAACTGGCCTCGTACAGGTCCGCCAAGTTCATCGCCATGGTCGTCATCGGCCTCCTGCTGTTCCCCCGTCTTCTACGTCTGGGAGCGGTACTTCACCAAGACGCACTTTGTCCGGTGGCAGCTCTTCCGGAGCCGCACAGTGACCGGCGCCTGCTGCCTGGCCGCCATCCTGTACTTCTCCTTCTACTGCTGGGACCTGTACTACCAGAACTTCGTGCTGGTGGTCTACAACCTGAACGTGTCCATGGCCGGCTACATGGGCCAGATCTACAACGTCGGCTCGACCTTCTGGGGCGTCCTGTTCGGCGTCTGGGTCCGCTACACCAGGCACTTCAAGTACACGGCCCTGTTCTTCGGCCTGCCCCTCATGTTCCTGGGCGCCGGCCTCATGATCCACTTCCGCAGCGCCGACCAGGGCATCGGCTACCTGATCATGTGCCAGATCTTCATCGCCTTCGCCGGCGGCACCCTCGTCATCAGCGAGGACATGGCCGTCATGTCCGCCGCCGACCGCGACGGCGTGCCCATGATGCTGTCCCTCATCAGCCTCTCCGCCAGCATCGGCGGCGCCATCGGCTATGCCGTCACCGGTGCCATCTACGACGGCGTCTACCCGGAGGCCCTGCGGAGCTACCTGCCCGACGAGTACAAGGCCAACGCCACCGACATCTGGAACGGCGGCTACACCCTGCAGCAGACCTACCCGCTCGGCTCGGACGTCCGCAGCGCTATCGACCGGGCCTGGGGCGACTACGAGAAGCAGTGCTGCATTGCCGCCACGGCCGTGCTGGTCCTCGCCATCCCTGCTATTGCTGTGTGGAAGAACTACAATGTTGACCGCAGGCAGAACAAGGGCGTCTTGATCTGAGGTGTGTGTGGTGGTCTCTAACGGGGGGAGAGGAGGGGGGATGTGGAGGGTCTTGACGAGGGCGCCTGTGACATGGCTGTTATTGATTGCCCGAAAGAAGCCCTTGCGGTTGTACAAGTGGCATAGCGTGGTATCTCTATTACGCTTGGTATAAAATCTGCGGTTCCTTCGGATGAGGCAAGGCAATTCTTAGAGAGTTGAGCATAGGTGGGAGGATTCTTATGGGGATTTTTTTTTCTTTCTATCTTTTCTTTCTTCTTCTATACCCCGTTTCACGATCATTTAAATTTTAATTTCTACAGGAGGCGGAATTTCTCATGAACCTCTTTTGTTCTCTCTTCGTTTTCTCAAACTCGTCGTTGCGCATTTGGATGTCTGTCTAGCTGCTTTCCTTCGCTCATGGCGCCAACATGAAGGATTGCATGCCTCGTCCCATCTGTTCCCAAGGTGACACAGGACATGTCTGTATTATCCATTCTCGCCAAAGTTGATCTTCATCAAGTAGACATGTGGTTGGAGCATTCGGTACATTGTTATATGACATATTGCTTATGTATGTAATGCAGAAACGTTTACGACTATTGCACCCTCGACTTTAAGTTCTTCGAATAATCAATTGATTAGACTTTCATCAATGTTGAGACTTTGACGTGTGTTGAGAACTAACACCACAACACCAAGTTGAGTTCCCCATGGCTGCAATCTCAGCGCTGGTTACAAATTGCGTCGGGCTGGACTCAAGTCTCGATCGCGACTCAATACTCACACGTCTTCGCATTTTGAGAGTCTTTTCCTTTCTTCTCTATCTCCCTGTCAAGGATTAGAGCTGCCTGCTGAATTCGTGCTAGCAGTAAAAAAGATATCATGCTCACCCACGGACAGCATTCTTATGCCCTAAATCAGTACTGTAAGAGCCCCCTGATTTTTACCCATGGCTCCGCTCGCATGCAGGGGAGAGCTGCAGCAGTGCGTAAGCTGGGCCGCAGCAGTGCATGCAGCAGCTGTCCAACTCGTGTTTGCACGCGGTGCTTCGTATCTGCATGCCGGTGTACGTGTGGTGCCCCTGGGGGTATTAGATGACAGAAGATGAGTTTCTGGCGATAGCTTTTGTTTTCTTTCTTTTCTTGGCTCTTTTAGGCTGCAGCGAGATCAGCTGGGTTCGAAGTCTCGCGAGCGTGGGCGCGAGAAAGAACAAGAAGAAGGAAGAGACAGTGCGACCCTGCTCCATCTTCGTCGTGGCCATGGCTGTCAGGCTGGAAACCATCGCTGTCTCGGAGGCATCTGGGTTCTCATCCGCTGCGATCGCCATCTCGTTGGTCTTCCTCGCCGTCCTCCCCTCACAGCTGTACAAATTGTACAGGTCTCGGCCGAAAGTCCGTCCCAGCTGGCACGGGCGCACCAAGCTCGTAAGTGTTTCCAATCAAAGAGATGCAATGCAGCTCCAAGACACGCAAGACAAGCTCAGAAGGAGACTCACATCCACGCCCCCTTCCTCTCACCTATATACAGGCTCTTGCGACCCTGCTGCCAGTCGTCATCCTGGCCGATATCATCCGGGACGTGCAGGCCGTCGATGAGAAAGAATCCTCTCCAGCTGCCTTGTGGTTTTCGCTCGTGGCCGCCGGTGCGTTATGCTGGCTCACAGCTGTGGCCCACGCGAGGTCTGTGGAGCCTTCGAACCTGGCTCTGCTGTACCTCCTGGCCAGCACTGGCTGTGATGTTCTCTGGGTTCTCTCTCCCGGCTCGCGCAGCTCGGGCGACCCGGCGACTGCCCTGTCCACGACCCTGTTCTGGTTCCAGATTCTTGTGAAGCTTACACTGCTCGCCTTGGAGAGCCACAGCAAGGAGGCGACCTTGCTTGCACGATACAAGCATCTGTCGCCAGAGGACACGGCCGGTCTCGTCCAGCGCGTGCTGTTCTGGTGGGTCTACCCCATTCTGGCACGAGGGTCCAGACAGATTCTACAGAATGAGGACCTCCCTCGGATCGGGGAAGCAGTTCTCTTCCGAGAGCCTCAGGCGAGCGGTGCTGCGCGCATGGGATCAGCGAAGTATGTCAACACACACAAGATCTGGCCAGGGCTTCTTGAATATCTTAGCTGACAAGCCGTATAGAGAGACCTGAGCGGAGCACAACACTGCCATTGGTCCTTGTGCGCTGCCTCAGGCGGCCGTTTAGAGCGGCGGTCGTGCCTCGTCTCTGCCTCGTCATCTTCCGATTCGCTCAGCCAGTCTTGATACAGCAGACCATACGCTTTGTGTCTCAGTCGTACGATGAGGGAGTCGATGCCAAAGCCAGGGGATACTGGATCTTGGTGGCGGCATTCTTTGTCTACACTGGTCTGGCGGTGAGTACGAGGACCAGAGATGTATTATTCCAGTGGCATCGATCTCACTGACATTGGCACGTCGGTCCAAGTTCTCCACTGTCTTGTATCAGCGGGCTCTAGCAAGGCTCAAGGTCATGACAAGAGGCGCCCTCGTTAGCCTCATTTACGCCACGCTGCTAAATGCCTCCAGCGACACATGCGATACCGGCAGAGCCGTGACGCTCATGAGTACCGATGTGGATAGCCTCGACGGCACCTCGGAGATGTTTCACGAGCTATGGGGCCACGTGTTGGAAGCCCTGGTGGGCATGACGATGCTCTACCGCGAGGTCAGCTGGCTATGCGTCGTGCCTCTGATCTTGATCTTCTGTAAGAAGCCATGCCGACCAACTCCCCTTGTAGGATGAGACCTATCTGACGCCGGAATAGTCTGCTCACGTGTGAGTAAGTACGTTGCTCAGAACCTCAAGTCCCGGCAAAAGAACTGGACTTCGGCCACCCAGGACCGCATTGCTACCACGGCGACAATGCTGTCTTTTATGAAGTCTATCAAGATACTTGGGCTTTCCGAAGCTGTGGCCGACCTGGTTCGGGAGTCCAGACTGTTCGAAATGGGCCAGGCCAGGAAGATTCGATGGATGATGATCTTGTACAATGCCAGCGGTTCGTATAATTACCCTACGACAGAACCCGCGTTTCTAGAGAGGTTTGGGTGTCATTACATATCTCCTTCTTATAGGACAAAGTTCACCGCTGACGCAGCATAATTCAGCAAATGCATTGGGCATTTTCACCCCAGCCGTCACTCTAATTCTCTATGCCGTGCTCGCAAGGGTTCGATATACAAGTACGCTTGATGCCGAGACAGCATTCACCACGATCGCAATTTTGTCCATGGTCACACATCCTGCCAATATGGTCATGACCTATGTCCCGCGGGCCGTTGCCTGCCTGGCGAGCTTCGAGCGAATTCAAAACTACCTCCTCGAGTCGACGAGGCATGACCCGCGAACAAGCTTCGAGGACACCACTCGTTCGTCCGGTAGTGGTAGGCTGCCGGCGGTCAGACTTCGAGGAACCACGGTCGGTATAAAACAGGGAGAGAGCCCGGTTCTTCAGGATATCAATGTCGAGCTTCAGTCTGGTCAGTTGACTGTTTGTTCTGGGCCCGTCGGTTGCGGCAAATCGGTCCTGGCCAGAACAATTCTAGGCGAGGTGCCACTATTCAAGGGCGCGATCCAGGTGTCTACCCGCAACATTGGGCTGTGCTCGCAAGCTGCGTGGCTTCCGGACGGGACCACCAAACAAGCCATCTGTGGACCGGTCGATCGTGTCGACGTTGTCCGCTACGTAGAGGCTGTCAGTGCGTGCTGCTTGGATTATGACATCCTTGCCCTGCCGGATGGCGACAGCACTGGCATCGGCAGCCGCGGTATCAATCTTTCTGGAGGACAAAAGCAGCGTCTTGTGAGTGCGCCTTTAGTCCATTTCTGCTTGCTCTGCGTTATTTTGTCTTCGTGACGCGATCCAGATCGCGACTAACGAGCCAACGTATCAAGGCACTGGCGAGACTCGTGTACGCTCGATGCCGCGTGGTGATTTTAGACGACCCGTTCAGCGCACTGGACGGCAAGACTGAGATGCAAGTGGTAGAGAATCTCCTGGGTCCACAGGGCATTTTCAGGAGGGACGGGACGACGGTCTTTTGGATAAGCAATAGCGGTCAGTCACACACAGTCGGTTTTGTACTCGGCATATTCGTCACTGATAGCCCGTTGCGATATGTTCGACTGACACCTCAACAGCCCAATACTTCAACTTGGCCGACCATGTAATCCTCATGGATAGATTCAAGATCACAGCTCAGGGATCTTGGACACAAGTTCGATCCCAAGTCAAATATGACCTCACCCTGGCCCAAAAAGCTATAGGCGGCTCAGCAAAGGCATCCGAAGCAGCAGGCGTCACTGTGGGCTTCAAAAAGCTACAGGGCCAGGAGCGTGCCGCGCATGACATAGCTCTTGACATCAAGAGGAAAGCTGGTGACCTCTCACTCTACGGTAAGGGATGGCTTTTCTTGGATATTTTCTGTCTTGAAAGGCAGAGAGTTCCCTTGCGGACACTGGCTCCATAGGTGGGATTTATTTGCATCACTGACTGGACTTTCTTTTCTAGGATTCTATATAAGCCACGCTGGCACGACCAACTTCTTCTTCATGCTTGCGTGCAACATCTTATATTCATTCTTTATTACCTTTCCTAGTTACTGGCTAAAATGGTGGACCGAGGCGCCTCCGTCCATGTCTGCCTTCTATATCGGCGGATACGTGCTCTTGGTCTTGATGGCTTGGATATGTACGAATGGTAATATGTGGTACGTTTGTTCTATATAGGAAAACGGCCTGGATATTAAGGTTCTCGGAAATGTGATGTTCTAATTCTTTCATGCAGGTCAACACTCTTGCTTGTGGCTGTGAGGTCCGGCCTAAACCTCCACGAACTCCTGCTCGGAACGGTCGTCAGAGCACCACTATCGTACTTCTCACTCACCGAGAGCGGCAGTCTTCTCAACAGGTAGGGGGAGAGCACATAGGTGTCCCGTGAGAGAAATTATACTGATAACCAGCTCAGATTCAGCCAGGATATCCAACTTGTTGATAAAGACCTACCCAACGCTGCTCAATCCCTAAGCGTTCGTAAGTTAGGGTCGTGGAACTCGAGGTCGCCTCGAGGTGCAAAGTGATCTAATATATTCTCAGAGATATTCAAGCTCCTCGTTCAGATGGCTCTGCTTCTCACTGTTCAGAGGCTGATGCTGCTCGCCCTGCCATTCTGTCTGCTGGTGGTGTACGTCGTGCAGCGCTTCTATCTGATGACATCCCGTCAGCTGCGGCTTCTCGACCTCGAGTCTCGCTCAGCAGTGTTCTCGTCATTTCTAGAGACGGTAAGTTCATTGAATCCAACACTCTTGACCCACATCGCCGTCATGTCCTGATCCTTTTTCCCAGGTTGAGGGCCTCACCACTCTACGAGCCTTTGGGTGGCAACACCTAGCAGAACGGCACAACCTCAATGCCCTGGACAGCTCGCAGCGTGCATTTTACCTTGTCCTGTGTCTCCAGCGGTGGCTTAACCTCGTCCTCGACCTGACCATCGCCGGCATAGCGATAAGCACCATTGCTCTCGCCATCAACCTCAAGGGGGAGCATGGACGGCGCCTCCATCGGCGTGGCTCTGAACGTGGTGCTTGTGGCTAACACTACCTTGCTCCGCCTCGTGGAGTCGTTCACGTCTGTGGAGATCTCACTTGGTGGGATTGCGAGGCTGAGGGACATGCAAGAGAATACGCCTGTGGAAGACAAGCAGGACGAGGAGGTGATTCCTGGTGCAGACTGGCCTTCTTCGGGCAGCATTCAGCTAAATGGCGTCTCTGCTTCTTACGAGTGAGTGTAATTTGTTTGTTGGTAATAGTAATCGGCATTTATATTGAGGAATTGCTGACATTGTTGATCGTAGTGCAACTCGCAAAGCCCTCGACGAGGTCTACTTGAAAATTGCGCCTGGATCTAAAGTGGCCATCTGTGGCCGCACTGGCAGGTAAGCACCAGACCGCGGCACCATCATTGTATTTACATGTATATGTATAGATCGTATTTGCTGATTTGACTCGAATGATCAGCGGCAAAAGCACTCTCATCATGGCATTGCTGCACCTCGTCGAGTACAGCGGAAGCATCAGCGTGGACGGAGTGAACATAGCCAAGGCCCCCGCTCGCTGGTCAGGCAGCGCTGCTTCATATCCATCCCGCAGGACCCATTCCTGATGCCACACGCCACGCTCCGGGTGAATCTGGACGAGACAGGCGCAGTCCCGAACGCAGTCCTGGCCGCCTCGCTGACAACAGTACGGCTGTGGGACCATCTATGCAGCCAGACCCCGGACGACCAGGACCAGGACGGCGTCCTGAATGCGAAGCTGTCTGTGCTGCCCGTCTTGTCAGCGGGACAGACACAGCTTCTGGCCCTCGCGCGCGCCATCGTCAAGAGGTGGACACTATGTTCTAGTGCCAATGGCGGGTCTGGAGCGAAGCCACCGCTGCTGCTCGACGAGGCCACGGCCTCGCTGGACCCCGTCACCGAGGGTATCGTGCACGACGTGATTGATGACGTGTTCTCGTCTCGGGGTCATACAGTCGTCATGGTGACGCATAGACCGAGCATGCTGGCTGGTCGGATGCGGGAGGGAGAGATGTGCTTGTTTTTATGAGGGATGGTCGGGTGGAGGGTGTCCAGAGCGCGGGTGGTATTGGGCTTGAGGAGCTGCGGGATCTTGATGAGGACTAATGCGTGACAATAGTGTCATTGTTCCGCTATTAATGGAGTGAATCAGGTATGTATCATATTCCTTACAGGTACTCCTTCTCTCTTGCGGCCACCGAACATATTTATTATAAAGCGATGCTGAACTGCGGTTGGGCTTCAGGATCGCCACTCAAATACTCTCGCATCAATAATGACTCGCTCCCAAATCCAGAGCCAGTAACTGTCCCCCACCACAGTCGTCCCATTGATTGGATCACCCAGAGCGCCCCCAGTCGTGATATACACCGTCCGCTCCGTCCCAGGCAGCCTCCCAAACGCCAGAGCCGTCTGCTCCGCAATCTCGGTCGAGTTCAGATTCCCCGCGATATCCGCTTTGGTCCCGTTGGCAGACACCCGCGTGATGACGTTCTCGTTGCCCGCCGAGGCGTAGATGGTTCCGTCCCTGGGGTCGACGGCAAAGTCGTCAAAGATGTACGTCCCGGGCTCGTCCGAGTAGGCGATGATGGCCGCGGGTCCGCTGGCGGTGCCGTTGGGGTGGATGGGGACCTTGGCGAGGAACCCGCAGTAGGCGTTGGAGAAGTAGGCGTGGCCCTGAAAGACCTTGAGGCCGTTGATGCCCTCCAGCACGTCGGCGGAGCTCTTCTTCATCAGGGGGTCGTCGATGGCGGTGGTGATGGCTCCCGTGCGCAGGTCTTGACGGAACACCACGCCCAGCGTCGAGTCGGTGTGCAGCAGGGCGTCTTGTTCTGGGCCGAGGAAGGCGATGCCGTTCAGGAAGGACGCCTCGGGCACGTCTGCGATCTTGGAGATGAGGGCGGCGGCGACGGCGTCGCTGGTAGTGGTTGTGGTAGTATTCTTACTACTACTCCTGCCGCTCAGGTCGACCCGCCAGACGCTGTACGTGCCCGGGTACGACTCGATGGTCTCGAGGGAGAAATTCCCCGTTACTACGGCAAAGACGTCGGGCTCGATCTCGACAATGCCCAGGGCGCCCAGGTACCCCTCGAACTCGCCCACCAGCACCGGGTCCACCGCGCCACCACCACCACCAGCGGCGGCGGCGACTGGGGACGGGTCGTTCACCAGCCACAGGCGAGGCTGCGTCATCTCGGTGGCCAGAATGGACCCGTTCTGCATGACTGCGAGGTTCTCGAGCCAGAAGGGTTCAGGGAACTGGTGGAGCAGACGGACAGGATATTGGAGCTGCGAAGAGGCGGCGGAGGCGAATAATAATGGGAAGAAGAACAAGAGGAAGGGGACGCTTATTGCGAGGTGGGTCCCACCCAGCAGCCTGGCCTGTACATTGGAACACATATTGAGAGGACGGCAGCCGTGGAGGGTGTTGATAAGTCGAGGAGTGGAGGACGGTGACGGCTACTAATTAGAGCCTACATCACAAACCTTTGTACAAACAAGACCTGTAATTATGTACGTTAGTTTTGCTCCAAACCAATTCAATTGCGTGCCATTAATCAGCCGGGCTGAATCAAATAGATAAAGTCCCAACCGCTTACCAATCCGGAGAGAAAGACGAAGGTGGGTATAATATTAAACACCCATAGGAGGGGGTTCACCTCAAAGGATCAAGGGATCTGAAATGGACTTGATCGTGGCTCCACAGATTGGCTGACGTGCCGAATTTGGCTTCACTCTTTCCATGTGTTTGGGTGCTCCGGCGGTGATTTCTCTCCCGCCGTGATGATACAAGAAGGAAATTGATTTAGTGTTGGTTCATACAGGCGGTTAATATCTACAGCATTCGCGAAAGAGAAGCTGTACTATTGTCTGGTGGGCCAAAAAAATTGAGGATTTTTAGAATCTCGAACGGTGAATTAAGAAATGCAAGAAACATATGAGAGGACAATGATTCGATTTTATGAGAGTATTAGAACGCTCAGAACAGCGTTCATCTGATCAAGGCTCTAGCAGACTACGCCGATGAAGATGGGTAGATTCAATCCAGGAGAGGGAAATAGTTGGGAATGTACTTGAAAGAAGTCACCTGTTGAATCTTCGAAGAGAAGAATAATCGGATGGTAGTATCGCCTGAACAAAGTCAGTACCGACTGAGTCTCCAATATACTGCAACTCTCGGCTTGTATTGTGTTCATAATATGATGATAATAGACCTTAATAATTGCATGGTGGCACTCAAGCTACTGATAATTTATAGATTCCTTCAAGTCTAGAATATTCTTTATTCGAGGGAACACGTCTCTCGATTCGAGAACTGTACAAACGGAAGTGTTCAGGGTATGTATAGTAGCAGCTGTAAATGAGAATGATGTTCCTGGTCTTACTGGATACTTAATACTAAGCATGAGCTGTTTTGGACAAACAAGCTACAGCTTCCAGGTTAATTCATTTATTAATAAAGCCTTGATTACTTGGTAGACTAAAGCACGCAAACCTTGATGATCCCTACTACACACTCACTTATGCAGTTATAAGTACCCATCTTTAAATTTGAGAAGCAATCTCAAATAATGATTGAGCTAACCCAAGTGCACCCAATTCTTGGACACTTCACTGGGGTGATTCTTCGGGTCCCTCCCTCTCTCTCTCCCTCGAGGTGGAAGCTGTTCGCAAAAAAGAAAGGCCCTTCAGACAAGTAATATCCGTGGGATATGATCAGAGTCAACTGGAACAATATAGCCCAAACACCGCAAAGGCCCTAAACAATACTCGTGCAGGATGCTTAAGAGCAGTCCAAACTGTGGGAAAATATAGGTGCAGCCAGTTCTGAGGGATCTGGCGAGCGCCAATTTTCCCCATCTGCAGTCTGAACCTCTTTGACCACCGTATATAACAGGGACAGGCTGTAGGGACTGGACGGATCTCCGGGCTGACTTACAAGCTGTGGTAGTTAAGTACACTGTATTATCTCACACTATATCGATGATCACCTAGTACCGGTATGAGAACATATTGTAAAGAGATGTCACAAGTACATTTGGGCAACAGGTACACATAAGTTGAGATGTGGTTTCGAATAAGTGAACTACCGGTATAACTCATAATTCATCATAGCTCAACAAACCAAGCCAGGTCTTCCCTTCTTTCGTCATTATTGAATTCCAAAAGCAAAAAGCAAATGTGATGACACCGTGCACAGTTCCTCCAACAAACCAAATCAGTTCAAAGGAAGATCAGAGCCAGGACCAGGACCACTCTAGTCACTCCCCTACGTCCGTGGTGATGATGCCCGTGCTTATGAGCCCTGAAAATCACCACCCAAAACACGTCAGTATTCTTCTAAACATCCGGCAATATTATGTTTTCCAGAGTGGGAGGGGGGAAAAAAGGTAAACAACAGGTGGGGGGACTAGTGCAAACTCACTCATGCTTCCCAAAGTCCTCCAGCTTGCTCCCGGCAAAAGCACCGACGCCGGCAGCCAGCAGCGAGCCCATGAAGCCCGAACCGCCCACCTTGTGCGCGGCGTACCCGGCCGCCGCACCGCCCGCGAGCCCACCCATCAGGCCGCGATCCTCGTCGCCGGGCTGCCCCTGCTGCTGGCCGTACTGTCCTGGCTGCTGCTGCCCCTGCTGCGCATACTGCTGCTGCTGTGGCTGCTGGTACTGTCCCTGCTGCCCGTACGGCGCAGGTGAATGTCCCCCGTATCCATGCTGCTGCTCTTGAGGCGGCGGGGGTGCCATACTGCCCGTCACGGTACTGGTCTGGAGGCCCGCCTGCGTACTGGGGCTGTGGGGGAGGGTATCCTTGGCCCGGCTGGCCGTAGCCCTGGGGAGGAGGAGGACCACCTGGGTGGTGGCCGTGCGGGGGTGCTGGAAGGGTGGTTGGCCCTGGTGGTGAGGCGAGGGCGAGCCGTAGGTGTTCTGGGGAGGGGCTGGTAGCCGCCCTGGGGTGGGTAGGGAGAGTGGGAAGGAGGATAGCCGCCCTGGTTGCAAAGAGGAGATGGTGGGTTAGCATAGGGAGGGGGGGGGAGAGAGAGAGAGGAAGAGAGACAGGAGGGAAGGATTGGGTCTGCAGTTACGAACCTGCTGGGAGTAGTCGGGCGGTCCCTGGTAGCCCTGCTGCTGGTAGCCACCTGGCGCAGGAGAGTGATAGCCACGGTTGCCGCCGTCGCCGCCGCCCGCACCGTAGTAATCGTTGGCGGACATGATTGAGGGAAGGAAGGGGAATAGAGTTCTGGTAGGAGGAATTGATTGGTCTTTTGTATTGTGTATTTGTATATTGATATGCAAGATATTTAGGCACCACGAGTGTTGATGATGATGATGGTGGTGGTGGTGATGAGGAGGAGGAGTGAAAAGGAAGTGGAAGAGGAGGTGGAGACACGGGAAGCTGGTGACGGAGGGGAACAGCAGCTAGAGTTTTAAGTAAACGGGAAACACAAAGGGAAATCTCCCCCTCTCCCCGAGGATGCGGTGCAGCTTACACACGCACCACGCCATAGTACTTACACACACACACAGAAAGAGAGAGAGAGGGCCACAGAAAACGGTCTCGACCTGCGCCTCCTTGCTCCTCCTCCTGTGACCTCAAGCCCCAAATTGGCGCCGCCGCCGCCGCCGCCGCCGCCAGACGCACCACCCCCTACCAACGATCAAGGGACGCACCAAGCAGAGGATGGATTCGGCCTGGTGCTGAGGCCCGTTGCGGAGGCCTGTTGCTGAGTGCTTGCTGACACTCTGGTTGCTCCTTTCATGCCTCAGCATCTGCAGTCAGCTGAAGCTACCACTTGGGCTACCTCTCGGCTTTTCGTCTCTCTCAACTCTTGGGACCAGAGACTGACCTACCCCACAATATGGGCTGAGCTGAGCTTCTCTGGGGCTGGTGGCATCGTCACCTCAGAAGCCCGAGCACCCGAACGAGCCGGAGCGATCGAGGCGGGGTCCTCGGAACGGTGGGGGCGAATTGTACATCATCACAGTACTGTTACAGTGAGTAAAAAGAATAACAGATTCTCGACTCAGCCACAGACGACCAACTGAACAAAAGCTCTTGACGGCGCCACAAGATCGAGCCGTTGGTCGTATGTAAGCAACAGCCATTTCTTGGTGTGTTTGTGTGTCGCCTTCGGGAATAAAGGAAAGAAAAGGAAAGACAGGCACGAGGTCCGCTGAGTGTCGGGGCAGGCGCGTGCTAGGACAGAAAGAAGACGGAGGGACGCTAATGTACTAAGTAATCCCTGCTCGGTCTGCTGCGGCCTAAGCTGCGGCCTCATCATGCGACCCTGCCGGGATTTGAACTGAGGCAGAGCCTCCCTTTCCCCATCAGCGCCGGACACACACACGCACACAAACATACTGCAACTTTGTGCCTTGCGCAGGGAGAGACATCTTGACCATGTTGCAAGTGCAAACGGATAGAGAGAGAGAGAGAGAGAGTGTGTGTGTGTGTGTGTGGATGAATGAAGACAAGAAGCAGGCAGAACTCATCTTCGTACGCACTCCTGGAAGATAAAAAGAGTCAGCAGTAAGATGACACCCCATTAGTCCCTGCATGAAGGATCAATGTGATAGCGATGTGATTGAAAAAAAGACAAGGCAAGAAAAGAACAACGACCAGCGACCAGAGAGAAAGAAAAAAAAAGAGTCAACGTAACGCTCAACTCAAACACCCGTCAGACGCCGGTTCGCCCCACGAGACTTGTATCAGCAGTGTGTCCGCCCTGATAAAGTTTAAAAAAAGAAGAAGATGAAGAACCCCGAACCTCGAACCACTGGGGAAATGTAATGTTACCTTTCCATTTTATCCGCCTCTCTCTCTGGTTCCTCTTTATATTAAATTCTCCGCAGAGCAATGCATGTCAGGCGCTTTCCCACGTGCCGCCCGCCCTATTTACCATGGCGGTTCCCCCATCTGCACGTATGGCCTGGTCCACGAACCCCATGGGGGGAGGGGTGGGCAGGTACCTACTTAGATGCGCCCTTGTTTCCCTTGTGTACATGCTAGTCATCAATTTCATGCAGCCCGTACCTCTTTTCCCCCATCTCGCTTGTTTCTCTTTAGGTCCTGGAAGGGAAATCCAAAAACCCCATGACCACGGTTCAATCCGACGTGGGTGATCGACACGAACGCGTGGGAAGCGAGAGAGAGACATAGAGACACAGAATTATAGGTGTGAGTGGGGCACCGCAGGGACCGAGAGCGATATTTGCCTCCAGTGAACAGGACCAGGGGGAGCCTCGTTGATCTGCAATATTATCGACTCGACACAACGGTACGGGTGAGTCGGAGGGGTGGAGGGGAGGAAGGGGGGTGTGTGTCAGCCATGATTAGGTAGAATTCGCTGGCTCTTAGATGACTGCCGCATGCACGTGTGTATGTACTATGTATAAGAAGTATGTTTATGTGTAAGAAGAAGAAAAACGTGTGTGAGAGGCGATCCTAAAACCAGGTAATTGTGAATAGTTCCTCCTCCTCCCTGTACGACAGCCCTGCCAGACAGTACCGGCATCAGACGACCCCAGCATATTTACTATGTACAGTCAAAAACTGACATCTCAGTTCCCTTACTTAGCTGACCAGCCGGTGAGGCTTACGGCCGCAACCACACCTTCGATTGAAATATCACACACCTTGACTTGTCCTCGACCGGCAGGTAGCCACCACCAACCAACCACCACCCAGAACGCCTCACTTCTAGTAATAGTTTGTTGTAGTATGATCAATATCATTATTATCATCATCAAATTTCTTTTCCCTGCTTTCTTTTTCCTTTCTTTGTTTTTCCGATCTTTTTCCCCCACCTCTCTTCTGATTGTGGCCGGTTTCCTTTATTCTATGAGGCATTTGTACTCTCTCTCTCTCTCTCTCTCTCTCTGTGTGTGTGTGTGTGTGTCAAGAGACCAAAAAAGTCGGCCCAGCCGGTCCAATGGCTAGGCGAGACAAAGCCACACACCTCCCTCTCGTGATTACGTGCAATCTTTTTGATTGTTGATAATACCACTGTACCATGGTTTCCCAACATGTTCCAATTCCACACTCCCCCGGCTTACCCCCCTCCATTTTCTTTCATCCACGTGCACAATTCACGTATGCACACTCAATATGCACAAACCGGCCCTCCTGGTGATAGAGGCGCACATTGTGCATCTTCGTCTGAGGGGGAGGAGAAGAAGGAGGGAAGGAGGGGGGGGGGGGGGGGGAGGCACACGGATTTGTGCTGATGCGCTTCTGCCCTCAGCGCTTCCCGACTCTTGTCAGATCAGGTGCTCATGTTCTCTCTGTCTCTCATCTCTCTCCACACACATCATCCTCATCATCGATTTGTGTAGGCAACGCTCACCGCTCCTTCACACAAGTGTTTGGCCTTTGTCTTCACTAGAGACTTTTTGCCTGCCCGCTGACCTGGCTTTCTGATTTTTTTCGATTTTTTTTTTTTTTCGTGTGCATTCGAAATAAAAGGCCAGGTTCGGGTCCAGGTGCCGAGAAGAAGATGACATGAGGGGCATCTATCCTCTTTTCTTGCTTTCTTCCCCCAAATTAAAGCCCCAAGCCAGGGCCACATTGATTAAGCGAAAAGAGAATCTGCTGAGCAGCAGCCCTTTGAGGAGTGAGTTTTCTCCGCCAGTGTTCCTCGACAAGTCCCCATGCGGTGATCCCTCTGAGAGACTCTCGTATTGATCCGAGCGACCACCTTTCTTTCCTCTACAGAGTAGAGCGTGATACTGTCTCGATCGGGGATAGCGGCGACCACTGAAAGACAGAGAACACAGAGCGGCCCCCTCCCCAGTCACGACATGATCGGCTGTGGACGGGCACCTAGTGAGTGAGCGAGTGAGTAGCGCGCCGTGGTTTAGAGGAGGCGCTCCTAAGGTGGTGGGGGGGACCGGGGGGAAAGAGGAATATCGGAGCGGCGTCGTGATATATTGCTAGGTATGAAAGGCCGCAAGAGTGAAAAGAAAGAAAAGTAACAAGGGGGGAAAGAAAAGTGAGGCTGACGGGTGACAAGACTCGATCCTCTAGGAAGGTGGTACACCTTTTTGTGTCGACGCGACGGGATTACTCAGGGGAACCAGAACAGGAGTCTGGTGCGAGGCAGTAACAGGCCATCCTGTTGCGTGGTACCGTGATTGCGCATGACAGGAAAAGTCTCAGTGATCCGACGGTCGTCGTCCGCCTCGTCGGTTGAGGTGAACCACCCTTACGCCTGGGCCAAACGAGAGAAATACCGGAGAGTGCCCTCGACAGACGAACAGGGGGTTGCAGACATCCCTGCGAGGGCAATTCGACAGTCTCCCCGGCAGCCCGTATATAAAGTCGTCTCGTCGCCGGCCAGAGGGATACAAGATCTGGGAAAGTCTTGTTCTCTCCCCACGGGCTGATCTTCGTGCAACACCCCATCATCATCATCTCCTCCCCCAGAGAAAGCAGGCCTCCCTCGTGGCAAGACATCTTGGCCCTACCGTGTTGACGCACTCATTTCTCTCTCTCTCTCTCTCTCTTATCCCTTCACTCACTCACACACACTTTCTCTCGCACCACTTCTTCACTCCTTCTGGCACCGTTTCCACAGCCAGTGCGCCTTCTTCTGAAAATTCTCCCAAGTCTTTGTCTCCCTTGCAACGGGTTGACTGACTTGTCTGCAAAAATGAACGCCAAGGTCCGCAACACGATCAACCAGATGAGCGTGGCGCTCTGTCAGCACCACATCTTGGGATGCCCCAATAGGGCAATGCCCGGCGGTAGGCTCTGCGAGCTGTGCGCCAAGGTCGGCTGCCAGCATCACGCCTAATATAGATATGCCTTCTCTCTCTATGGGAGAGAGAGACTGCAGCTTGGCCCTCTTATCACCAACCATTTGACCTCGGGGGCTCGCGTCCAACGTTCTTCTTATTCTGGAGGAGAGAGAGGATGAGAATCAAAACACACCAAAAGAAGGAAAGAAAGTCAGAGAAAGAAAGGAAAAAAGAGAGTGACCAGCTCACCAGCTTTGGCGAACGGTCCCTTTGTGTCGAGGAGTCATACCTCTTGGTAGACGGCCTCGTGGTGGAAGTGGAGGTCCTAGGAAAGACCAAGATGGAACTTTGAGAGAAGGTTTTGTTGTTAATGGAGGGTCAATATGACATGGAAAGGTGGAGAGAAGAGTAGGAAAGCTTTCAATGGTAATTTGTGAAGAAGAGAACGAGATTGGAAGGAGGATGGAGGATGGAGGAACATTTCGACGGCACTTTGTAATGCCAGGGAGGCTGTTTGATCGAGCACGCAATTGCTCCAGGGAATTATTTTCTTTTCCTTCTTTTCACTTCGTCTTCAATTTCATACCTTTTTGGTAGACACCACAGCAACTTTTAATAGTCCAGTGATAATAAACAACCATTTTTGTTGTATCCAGAAGATGTGTGTGGTGGAGAACCACGAGGTGAAGTCATCGTAGCTCCGAGGTGGGCGGTTGTTGAGAAAGCCCCACCTTACCACCCCTCAAATGACGATGACGAAGCTGTTGGAGACACCTCAAGCGTGAGACGAAGAGAGAGGGAAGAAAAAATTGAGGGGTCTTGCGAGACTCTGCTCCCTTGTTTGCCGTTACACAGACGTGCCCTGGAGGAATGAAGGGGGAGGACTGCCCGGGGACGGCACCCGCAATGGGCCTCGGTAAGCTGAGCTGACAACCGTAACAAATAAATATAGGAACGAGGCACGAGGGACGGGCCGCTGGTAGGGTCCATCTCACATACCATACACACACACACACACACACACACAATCAGTCCAGATGGACAGGACCTGAGGGGGCCTTGGACAGCGCGAGGGACAGAGAGGTTCTCATGATGATGGAAGTGAGCGTGCATCGTTTTGGGGATGAAGGGGAAATAAGAGGTCAATTAATGCCATGTCGTTGGAAGCCTGCTGCTATTATCTCCACAGGGAGCCCAAGGCCCCTGTACCCTGTACCCTGCCACTGCCACGCCCGTCCCCAGCCATCTGATGAAACACAGAATTCGGCACATGTCTCGACTTGCCGTTCGTCGCCGACTTCACCGGATGGAATCAAGTACGGCCGTATTGTGTGTTTTTTTCTTTTTTTTTTTTTTTTTTTTTTTTCTTTGCCAAAAGAAAAGCCAGACGGCTTCAGAAGATCATGATTTCGTGTCGACTATGTGCACCTATCCCCGAGAGAGAGAAGATAACCTATGCAACAGGAAGCCTTGAGCTGCCGCTCCATCCTAGATCCACTCCTCTTCTCCTCCCCCTCTCCTTGTCCCTCTCTCGGTCAAAATAAAATAAAAGATGCTGCCCGCCGACCCCTCTCTCTCATCTCCTTGCCCCCAGACATCTAGTCACGGGTCAACCCTTCCCGCTCGTTTTTCTCTATCCAGCGTCTTGGGACTCTAGTATGGCCAAGAAAGGACGTCACGGCGCCAGCCGGTGGAAGCTGGCCGGTGATTGAGCTCGGTGAGAACAAAAGAAAAATGCGCGTTGGTTCGCGGAAGAAGTAAATATGCAACGTTGGTATCAAAAAAATAGCCTGTGGCCCTACCCCCAGACTCGACCACCAGAAAACTCCAATCAGGCCCGTCCCCTTTGAGAATCCAAGAAAAGAGAAGAAGAAGAAAACGCTTTGTTGTAGCTCCCCATAATTTCATGCTGAACGTTGTGGAGGGTAGTAGACATTAAGCCGAAGTGAATGTGTGTCGGCCTGTCCGCATCTCGATGCGGACCGGACCAGTTGAGAGGGCGCGCGCGCTGGGCGTTTCTAGAAGAGCATGGCCACGGCACCCAGGACACTGAGCAGCAGACCACCCTGGACAGCCTGGACACCAGCGGCGGCAGCACCGGTGGAAGAGGTGCTGGTGGGAGCGCTGGTGCTGGTCTCGGAGGACCCAGAGCTGGCGGTGCTGAGGGCGGTCGAGGTGGCCTTGACGCTGGTGCTCTTGAGGGTGGTAGAGTTGAGGCGCACGACCCCGGTGCCGGTGGCGTAGGCGGTCGTGTTTCCGGCAGGGAAGAAGGTCGAGGTGGTGCTGGCAGGGGGTCGAGGTGTTGGAGGACACGGCCGAGGACGCCACGAGCACGACTGGGGCGTGGGACGACGAGGTGGACACGATCGAGGTGAGGGTCACGGTCTTGGTCAGGGACAGCGTCGAGGTCGTGGTGCCGCTGGAGGTGTCCTGAGCGGCAGCCAGGCCGGAGCCCGCGGCGAGGACGGTGAGGATGATGTTTGAGATCTGCATCTTGGGACGTTGCGCGGCGTGGCGTGGGGAGAGAGAGAGCTCTTCAGGTTCGGACGATCTCGTGGGGAAGCACGAGGTCTTTTAAGTGTTGAGGTGAAACCAAACAGGCTGACGGTGGGTGAGGATTGGGCGGTCTCTTGGAGGGCCGGGCCGCGGGTCTGTCGAGGTACGAATTTAGATGGTATCAAACGCAGCGCGACAAATTTATCTCTTTGCCAACAGAAAAGCGCTCTCAAAACGTCGTCGATGGTATTGATTTATTTAAGGAGTGGAATGCCGCACGGAGCAGGCTGAGCGAGTGTGTGTGTGTGTGTGTGTTGTTGCGACTGCGCAAACAAGGCAGCGGTTGAGCAAAGTGAGCGAGGGGGCGAAGTAAGAAGTAAGTAGCAGCACAGGCCCTGGTGGAGGGGATGCGCACTCCCTCCCCTTTTCTACCACGACAGGCGAGGGAAAAAGTTGTGCTCGTCTCGTCCTCCCCTCCTTCTCTTCTGGCCTTGGGTGCAATTTCACCAAGGAGTGGGTTCTGCAAGGGACGCAGGAACTCCCCACGGGCTAGAGTGGGACGAGATTGAGCCTATGGAGAGTGGGAGGCACCTGCCTGGGTTGTGCGCCTGCCCTGCCGACCAATCTCCATCGACCTGCGGGCCCAAACAGGAAGGGGCCGCCCAGCATGGTGCCACTGCACAAGCTACGATAATGAATGCATGCTAAGTACGTACGCACTATGGCATTGTGTACTATGTAGTACTGCTCAGTATGTAATACAACGTACTACTTGTTCAGTATGTACTATGTACGTCCGTGCTGCAGAATTTCCCTGACCGGGGGTGTGTCCGGCCTTGGATGTTGGTGAACGGGGAGGGGCTTTTTCAGCCCCAACACCGCTGAAATATTGTTATGCTGGCCTAGGGAATGGCCTCGTAGACCGACTGTCCTCTCCATCAATGCGCCTCTTGCTGCCTCCTTGTATACTCAGAGTAATTGTGCATGAACTCCTCGTCAGAGAAGGCGTACATAGTAGGGGGAAGCGTCTCACTCAGATGGGCCTTCCCCGGCCAGGGCCTTTTCCAGCGGGCAAGAAGGAGGTGACCACAAGTGCACTCACACTACAGCGCTTAGAAAAAGGTCCTATCTTGAACCAAGGTTAGACTGCCCGCTGGCCCCACCTGTCTCAGGAACCGGGCCGTCATCATTGGCTGGTCGCCATGAGACCTACAGGGTTCTACCCAAGCACTGATGCTACCCTGTGCCTGAACCTTGCTTGGTTGTCGATAGCGATGCTTCTGTGGGTTCTCTCTCTCTTTTTTTTTTTTTCCCCTTCCCCTCTCTCTTCCTTCGCCCCCTCCCCCATTTTATGCAGCGATGGGACGCTGTGGCCAGAGACACCACAAGATTATGACCTGCACTCGTCACGATGATCCGTACGATGATCCGTATAAGAGCCCACACTCCTCATTCGGCAGATTCTCTTGCAGGTCCTCCTACTACCGGACTGGTACCTGAAAATCCCGTTGCACGACTCTCTTGACCAACATCACCAAGTTCGTCACCGCTCATAGACCACCCATGGACCAGGACCAAATGGTGTCGTGCCCGCATCGAGATGTGGAAGAAGCAATTTACATCGCTTATGGCCCCCTCGTCCCACAAAGGGGAAAAGCACGCACGCCTCTCTTCTTCTGGGCTCCCATCGGTGATTGCGAGTTCCCCACGGGAGACGTGCCGGTGCAGAGACCTCCTGTCCGACCTCGACCACCCACGTCGGCGCATTACATACTATGGTAACACAATAGTACCACATACGATAACCGTGCCTGTAGGGTTTCAAAGAAGCTTCACTTTTGTGAGGGCCCCCAGAGATTATACTCCCTGATCGATGGAGACCACGCCGTCCTGCGTCCGAAAGGGGACAAGAGGCCATGTCCTGCGCACGTATGCAGCCCCGTCGCAATTTCCCGACGGCACCAGCAACCACTCCACCTTCTCTGTCCAACAAACGCAAGCGACAAACACTTGGTCCAGGGCCATCATGGCAACTCTTGGATTAGCTTCCTCGAAGGGCATGAGGATTCATCGAAACCCACCTCCCCCCTTTGCATCTGGCCATACGGGTTAACACGCTGGCTGCTCTTGGACAATGTGCCTCCCGGCGGCGAGAGGCAGAAGAGGGGCCCCCGTCGGAGCGGCTCGCTGCAGGTCTCAGAGTCGGACCCGGTCACGATGATTGGACTCGCATAGGCGTAACTCCACGGTGGTTGGGTTCGTCCCTTGGAGGCCCTCTCGGAAAATAATGGCCCAGGCCATGACAAGGTCCACACCCGCAACACTCGGAAGTGTGAGACCTCTCTGCCCATGGACAGTGTCGAGCATGAGGCGCTGCCGTCTCTCGATGGGGGTGGCGCAGGAATTTGCCTGATCTGGTGCATACCTTCATCGCCGTGCGCCATCCATCACCATAAGATTTGGCCTGGGACTGTGGTACAGAGGCGGAACGGTGTGAGCATGCGCACGAATGAGTACGAGCACGTGCGTGTGACTCGAATTCCGAAGTCGTGCCACAACCGTATCTGCATGTGAGGTCGCTGTGACACCAGTGACACAGCTCAGGATGGTCATGTCCGCGCTGTTGCTCCGACGGGAAGGTGTTTAGGTATTGGGGAACCTCAAGTGCACATCGCTGTCTTATCGACGGACTGATGCCGGACGAGCAGCTCGAGGATCTAGTCGACAGCCCCTTGAGGAACTCCAGCCCCCTGAGCTGGGCAGTGGTTGTCGTTTCCAATCACTCCTGAAAGATGCATGTCTCGTTTCATGAGCACCCACCTGCTCATGTCTCTCGGAGACGTCTTCGATGCGCCGATCAAGTTGCCGCGTGCTGGCAGACGCGATGCTGTCTGCACGACTTTCACATTTGTTCCTTTGGTCGAGCACGCCTGCATCCAAGGCCTTGGGCCACTCAGATGCCCGAGACTGTCCGCGGTTTCGCAATGTCTCGCGGAGTTGGCTGTTGTGGCGACCACCCTGTTCCTCTTTGATGCTCTTTTCTGTGCTTGTTCTGTACATCTCTCAGCCTGGTAAACCCTCGCTCGCGGTCTCGCTCGTTCAAGATTTTTGGAGTTGGGCCTCGTAGATGAAGTCATCGTATCTCTTCATTTCCTTCTGCCTCTCATCCTCGTCACCATCTAGATGGCCTAGCCGAGGTTTGTAGTTTCTGTAGCTCATGCTTGCTATCTCTCTCCTCAGGCAGCTCTCAGCACTTGCACCCTCATCAAGGCCCTTGGGCTCCTCTTTCGCGGCTCTCTCGATTCTTTCTGTCGACATTTGCTGCTCCTGCACTGCTCTCCTGTTGCCTGCCTTAGCTATGCGCCTTTTCTTTCCCACTTCTCCCAAGCTCACAGCAGCCTTCATAGCAGCCTTCACAGCCAGCTCCGCCCCCTTCTCATCACCTCTACCATCTGACCTAAGCGGTCCAAGATATCCTTAACGCTCCGACCAATGACCGCTATCGCCGCCTGGTTCTATTCGAGTGGAGAACACGGACGACGTCACCAGGATGACGCAGACACCGCTGCGTACTGCGCTGCTCTGGAACGACGTGATCGCCCTGGTAAGTCTGGTGAAGGTGGTGGATTGAGTGGTTAGCTTGTCATAAATACTCGCATCAGTTCGACCTCTCTAGACCTCCAGTATTGCAAAAGCGTCTCCGACCTTTAATATCATCAGATATGAGCGAAATCTTCTCTGCTGCACGTCTAAAAAGATCTTTCGCTTGCGCAGCCATCTCTTTGAGGTATCACAGCTGATGCGCAGCCCTGCTGTGGAAAGAACAGTTTTTATTAGTCTCGAGGATAGCGGCGTGCTTTTAACTTGATAAATCTGCTCTGAGAAGGAGTAACTAACGGCCTCCGACCAGAACGAGGTTTATCTTCTAGGCTCTGGTCGTGTTGCCATCGCGCAAGTGTATAGTACACTGAGGACCTCGTGATCCGGAATCACCGTGCAACCTCAGCCTTGGAAAAACCCAGCTCTAGAGCAGTCAGAACTGCAGCTCTGAGCTCCATACTAAGCTCATCCTTTTCCGCTCGTCTAGAAGCAATAATATCGATAAAATTTATTTGATTAGAAGCCATTTTTGGGTGGTTGAGGAGGAGGGGGAGGGAAGGGGGTGGATTGTATGCAAGCACTGAAAAAGGGGTGGCCGGCCGCAGTGTTCGAATTTATGCTTACTTAAAGAAAAAATGAGGACAACAATCTGAATTACAGCATCACCACATTCAAAAATGTCCAGTGAGAAACTACTTAACACTCTCTACATCACATCAAAAAAGTCATTAAACTAAGAGTGGCTGGGAAATGCATGTGATGTATGGTTGTGATGAGTTCTCGGATCATGAATGCACTTTTGGCGATTGAGATCTTTTGGTCTGAGGTGTGGATTTGATGTGATGCAATCCCATTTATCCCATTTACGACCATAAAAATTACATTGTTTTCTTTTCCTCTGGTATTCTTCAAATCGCTATGAGTGCTGAGTGTCTGTGACAAGCCACAGTAGACAGCAGTAGTAGACAGCAGTAAGTAAACAGCAGAAAGTAGACAGCAACTTCCCCCCAAAACCACTACCCTGGCCTGCTGTGGTACTACCTATAGGGGGCAGGTTTAGTGGGGTCAGGGGTCTACCTAATGCTTCATCAGGACCCTGACAGCAGCTCCCTGAAGCGGAATCCTCCTTGTTCAAGCCACGCCTGCCGCTCGGCCCGGCCCACCTCAGCACGAGGACGCCCCTCTCCTACCTACCAAAGAACGAAACCACGACGACACTGGAACAGGACCAGCGACCGAGCGAGCAAATCAATAATACATACGCTGGGAGCATCAAGCACTGGCTGCTGCTGAGACTCATCGCTTGCTGTCGGTGTCAGTGTGCCGTGCTTATAACTTTGTATCGACGAGCGGCGGCGGCTTAGCAGTGCGCCTTTCTGCCCTCCCCTGAGACATCACACGAGAGAAGACATTCATCACCAAGGAGAACAAGAGCAGCCCGTCATGGCATCTGAGGCAGCCAGCGGCAGCACGCCAGCAGATGGCGCCAGCAGTACACCTGGCGCCGAAGCAGCACCAGCTCCCACGACGACGACGACGATGCCGTCCGATCCTGCCCCTGCATCCTCAGCAGCAGCAGCCGACTCCACGACGACACCAGCTGAAGCACCATCCACATCAACATCAGCAGCAGAAACAACAACAACAACAACAACAACAACAACCACAGATGCAGCTGCCGCTCCACCAGCCAAAGGAGCAGCAGCGTCCTCGTCCACCACCACCACCAAAGCCAAGCCCAAGGGCAAGAACTACAGCATCGACCCGGCGCTGTACATCTACACCTCGCTCACCGCGGGCAACATGCACATCGTGACGGCCACGTCGCGGCTCGAGACGATCCTGCGCGCCAACAGGGTCCCGTTCAAGGCGACGGACCTCGCGACGGACGAGAAGGCGCGCATGCTCTGGGGCAGGCGGGCGGGCAAGACGGCCGAGGGGAAACCGCGGCGGCTTCCTGCCCTGGTGCAGTTGGGTCTGGTCTTGGGTGTATGTTCCTGTTCTTCTTCTTTTCACTGCCGTCGTCGTCCTTTTTCTTCTCCTCCCGCTAATATTTTCCCCTCCACGGGTGTTGTAGGACCTCTCCGAGATCGAGGAGTGGAACGAGTACGGCGAGCTCAAGCAGCACGTCAAGATCTACTACGACGAGTTCACCCAGCCCAAGAAGGGCGCCGTCGCCCCCGTGCCCAAGTACAAGCAGCCCGCGAACAAGGAGGCGCACCCTCCCGCCGCCCTCAACCCTCCGCCCCCGCCCCGCCCCTGCCCGACATGGCCAGAGAGGGCGCCAAGAAGATCGCGGCCGCCGTGTCCCAGGCCCACAGCGCCAAGCAGCAGCTGAAGAAGGCCCCGCAACAGCAGTCATCCCAGCAGCAGGGCGTTAAGAGCGTGGCTGAGGAGGCCGCCGAGAAGGCCACCGAGAAGGCCAGGGCGGCCAGGCAGGCGAGGATCGACGCGCTGCGGGAGAAGGTGCACGGGACCAAGTCGGCCAGCAATAAGGAGGAGGAAGGCGGTGCAGATCTGTCGCCGGCCGAGGGCATGTCGAAGCTCTCCATCGCGCCAGCAGCAGCAGAGGCAGCAGCAGGAGCCGGCCTGCAGTCACCTACCTCGGGTGCGTGGGGCAGGGATGCCGGTAGTATCGGCGGCGGCATCGCGGCGCAGGCCGTGCAGAGCCCCTTGAGCTCGAGCTGGAAGCCGCCGGCCGAGACGAGCCTGGCACCAGAGGACACCTTTGCGGGCGCGCGGGTCGCGAGCGCGAGTGTGGACGAGATTCAGCGGATCGAGAACGAGGAGGCTATACAGGAGGAGCCCGAGCCCGAGACGGAGTCTAGTCATGATGATGATGATGATGGGAAGGAAAAGAAGGAGAAGGCAGCAGCGAAAGAGGTGGTGGAGGAGGAGAAGAAGAATGAGGATGCCTGAATCTATGTCTAAAAAAGAAAACCGTGAGAAAAAAAGTGTTGGCGGTCAATTTCATAAGATGGGAATATTTTCCCACTCAGCACTTGTTTATATCTTTACGCAGCTGCAGCCCTGTTTAATATGTGTTTTTCTCTGGCTCGTGACGCATGATTGTGAGAGTATGGATAGCCAAGTAAGTAAACACACACACACACACACACACACACACACACACCATATACAGTGACCGACGAAGTACTTGCTTGGGTGGGGGACATGGCGAAGTAAGATCCTCGCGATAATAAACAACCGAGGACAAAAGTGCTGTCACTTTTTCTTTTATTGCAATCCAAAACACATGCTTTTTCCTCCTCCCGCTACATCTAGTCACCATACAATGCCTCATCATCACTAGCCGTCCCATCCTGGAACCCTGCAACGGCCTTACCTTTTCCTTTATCCCTCCTCATCGAAAAGCCGCCGCCATTCACATTCTCTTCGTCGTCATCAGCACCACCAGCACCACCCACCTTGACGCCATAGTCATCCTCGTACTCATCGTCGTCCTCCTCATCGCTACCTGTCGCAGCAGCCTTACCTTTCCCCTTGCCTATTGCCATGGCTGCTGCTGCTGCTGCTGCTGCTGCTGCTTTCCCCTTGCCCTTGTTGGCGCTCAGCTTGCCCGCCGGCACGCCAGCACCACCAGACACCGACCGCCCGCCTAGCTGGAGTGGCGCCGGCAGCCCTTTCTTACCACCTTGCTCCACTTCCTTCCCCTCACCTCCATCACGCCCGCCTTCAAACGTGGCCCTGACCCGCTGGTAATGTGCCAGCTCGCCCGCAGAAACGCTAGGGATCAGCTCGTGGTGTGCAGCCATAAAGTCCTCCTCGGTGACCATGACGGCGATGTCCTCGGGCGTGGCGTGGTGGTCAAAGAAGTAAGCAGTGGTGATGACGGCGTTGTGGGCCTTGTTGTTCTTCTTCTTGTTGGTCCTGCTGCTCCCATCGGCTGCTTCTGCTCCTGCGGCTGCTGCTTCGGCTGCTGCCTCGGCGTTGAGGCGCTTAATCTTTGCGTCGACCTTGGCGGACTGGCGGGTGACGGCTTTGAGCATGGCGTCGCTGCAGAGGGCGTAGAAGTCTGCGCCTGTGTATGTGAAGGGGAGCTTCTCGGCGACGGCGCGGAGGGAGGCTTTTGGGTCGAGGACGAATCTATAGAGAAGGGGCAAGAAACGTCAGTATATGGATAGGTGGATGAATGAATGAATGAATGAAGTCAGGCGAAGAGGAAAGACAAAAAGACTTACTTCCTCGTCAGAGCCTCCAGGATCCGCAGCTGCTTCTCATGCGTATCCGACACGCCCAGGTACAACATCTTGTCAAACCGACCGGGGCGCAGCAGAGCCGAGTCCAGCAGGTCCGGCCGGTTCGTCGCGCCAATGACAAAGACACCACCGCCGCTGTCCTCGCCGCTGGACATGCCGTCCAGCTCGGCGAGGAGCTGGCTCACGATGCGGTCCATGACGCCGCCGCTGTCGCCCTGGTTGCCGCGCTTGGGCGCCACCGAGTCCAGCTCGTCGAAGAAGACGACGCAGGGCCTCGCGTCCCGCGCGCGCTGGAAGACGCGGCGCACGTTGGCCTCGCTCTCGCCGATGTACATGTTGAGGAGCTCAGGCCCCTTGACGCTGAAGAAGTTGAGGCTGTACTCGGTGGCGATAGCCTTGGCAAGGAGGGTCTTTCCGGTGCCGGGGGCCCGTAGAAGAGGATGCCGCTGCGCTTCTTCATGCCCTTGGCGAAGAGCTCCGGGCGCTCGAGGGGGCAGCTGGATGGTCTCCGAGACGGTGTCCTTGACGTTGTCGAGGCCGCCCACGTCGTCCCATGTCACGTTGGGGATCTTGGGCGCCCCGATGGCGTCGGCAAAGTTCTTGCGCGCAGCATCGACTGCAACGTCGAAGTCGGCCGGTGTGAGACCACGAGCAGAAGGTCCGCCTGCTACCTGTACGTCACGGACGGTGGTGGGGGTGGTTATTGTTGTGGAGGATTGTTGTGAGGACAGCTCCTCAAGGCGCGACCGCCGTGCGACAAGTGCTCGGTCCACCACATCGACGAGATCTCCCGCGACCAAAGCAGCCGTCTTCAGCGCAACACTGCCCAGGTCGACGTCAGGGTCCAGGTGCAGGCCTCGGTCGTCAATAACGTTCCTCAGAATAGCCTCTCGCTCCCCTTCGTCGGGCGCACTCATCTCGAGCTCGTGGGTGAAGAGACCGCGGACTCCATCGGGCACCTTGTCCACCTCAGTCGTAGTGGCGATGAGAACTCTGGCGTCGGCCAGGATGTCCTTCATGGACGACACCATCCTGTCGGCCGTGAGAGCCTCGATGTGCCTGATCAGCAGTGCGCATGACGCAGGGCCACAGCTCATAGCCCGCTCGGCCCTGCTCTTCAGGAACCCTTCCGTCTTCACATCGCTGCCGCCCGAGCCCGCATCGTTCACGATATCGTACGCGTCAAGGACAAAGAGTGGAGGCCAATGTCAAGGCATGCATCTGAGGCCACAGTGGATTTTCCAATGTTCCTCTGCGTGGACACAAGCAGGATGGCCAGAGGGGGCATGCTGAGGTGTATGGCCCTCTTGCTCGTGGCTGCCGCGAGCAGTTCGCGCAGTCGCCTCCGCAGCGGTGAGATTTGCATCCGCTCTGGCTCCAGCACTGCCATCGGGGACGACTGAAGAGCCCTGTCTGGTGGTTTCTTGAGACCCAGGTAATACCTCCACGTGTTGTCCTTGATCCCAGGAATCCGGCTTGTGACAGACCCCGTCTGCTGGAGCAGAGTCATGGAGATGTCAATGCAGGCCACGGAGCCCCAGACATCTTCCTCGTGGTCCTCGTCGGGCTTGTCCTGCCTCAGGGGGACAATGTGCGCGACTTTGAACCATACCACCTCGTCCAGCATCAGACCTTGGCCCCTGTTTAGCTTCCTCGACGCCGCCAGAGACAGGATGTCATCGACGGCATGGCCGTCCGCCTCCTGCAGCGTCCTGCCGAGCTGCGTGTCGATGGGGAAAGCAATCAGGTCGCCGCTCTTGACGATCCTCAGCTTCTTCTCGAAGTAGTACTTGATACCGGCCATGACGGCTGCCTGCACGTCCCTCTCCACGGACTTGGGCGTTCGGACGTGCCGCAGGGTGACCTCGCGTGCATAGGGCGGCTGTGAGGAGCCTGTCAGCTTGGACAGGGGGTTCTTGGCCAGCACGGCCGAGCCTCTCTTCAGAGGCGAGATCCGCAGGTAGGGAGGCGACTCGAGATTGGCCAGCAGTATCGGCGAGGCATAGGCTGCGGGGCTGGAAGGCTTCTGGAGCTGTGACTCGAAGAACGAGGGTCGCCTTCCCTCCGTCTTGGAGTGGACGATCCGCGTCACGGGCCTGTTGGAGTATCCCTCAGGCAGGCCAAAGACCCTCACAGGTCGCCACTGTAGCTCTTCCTCTGCCATGTCGACGACGCCAAAGCTGCCGAGGCCGAACTGCCCAAAGCCGTTCGACGGCGGCTCCTGCGATGCCTCTAGTCTGGCCCAGTCGCCTGAGAAGCAACCGATCCTGGTGAGATTGCTGATGTCCACATAGACACGGGCCTCCTCGTCATCTTCCGGCACAACCTTTGGGTGTAGAAGCTCCGGCGGGATGGGGCTCATGAGGCCCTGCGCCCTGAACAGGCGCCCGCGCGGTCTGTCGGGCCGGGCAGTGGTGGCGGTGAAGGTCGAGAAGACGGACCCGGGCGTGCTGATGCCGTTAGTCTTGCGCCCGCGGCCCAAGGTCATCGGCGTCCCGGCCGCGATCGTCGACACGCCGCTGGCAGCCGTCGCAGGCAGGGCTGGCGCCTGGAGGGAGATCATGTCGTCCATCGAGTCGTCATCCGACAGCTCGTCCTGCTCGTCGTCCATCGAGAGCTCCGACTCTTCCTCGGTCTCGGTCACGCCGCCGTCTGTGCTCTCGGCCTGCCTCTCATTCTCTGTCCTGTATCTCTCCTCGGCAGCCGAGTAGAATTGGTCATTTGCGGTGTCCTCGGCATCCTCCGCGACCCCGTTTAGCTGCGATGTGGAAGACATGGCTGAGGCGGCCACACGCCCGTTCCGGCGCGAGTGGATGCGTCCGCGAGACACAATGATCTTGGTCGTGGGCGACAGGATACCCTGCGCAACAGGTTCGCACATGGTGACCTTTCCGGGATTTGGCGGCACGTGGGTGATGGGGTGCGGTGCTAGAGGCAGCGGGAACAAGTCACCCGCGTGCACGACCTTGAGTGTGCCGAGGGCAACACGCAGGGCTGCCTTGAGGCGATCCTCAGCCGACTGGGCGGCAGTATCCTTGCCCTTGCCCTTGAGCTGGGCCGAGACATCGGGGTGGTCCCGAAAGAAGGTGCCCTCTCCATCCTCCAGCCTCTGTGCGAGCTCGCCCTCCAGGTTCACGAACACGGTGTCCAGGGACAGGGCGACCACATCGAGCACCAGGATCTCGATCCCGCTGCGGCTGTGGCTGGAGAGCTTGGGGGGGCGACCTGCTGGAGGCGGGTCGCAAAGCTCTGGAGGGCAAGCGACGAGGGCGAGAACTGTACGGTCGAGTGTGCCAGGGCGGCGGACTGCGTGACGGGGACGATGGTCCAGTCGGTGGTCTCGGGTGAGGCGCCAGGAGCCCATGGGGCCAGGGCGACGTGTAGGACATCGGGGAGGAAAGGCAGAGTCTCGTCCTGCTCGCCGTCTGTACGCCAAAGAAGCAACAAGCATATATTAGCACTGCACAGCAAGCATGCAGGGCGCGCAATACGAACCGAGCCTCAGATGTGGGAACAGGTCTGCAAACAGGTCTTGAGACAGGATGCCAACATCCCCCTGACATGGTCGTCAAGAACCAGCCTGGCGGCCACAGGAGGCTTGTCCTGTCTGCGCCTCCTCTTGCGCTTGCGGTGGGATAGATCGATAGGAGCCGGAGAGGCCATGACCTCGAGGGAGGAGGAAGGGGCAAAGCTGACTGTCGTGAGGAATGTTCTCGACAGCTATGGACAGGGCTAGTTGGAAGTAGCTTGACCAGAGGTTGTGGTGGTTTCAGGAGGGCCCGGGAACTACTGTCTTCTGAGCTGTTGGCGTAGAGCTTGTTGCTGTCTCGGGCCCATCGCGAATCGTCAAGCAACCAGGGGGGGAGAGAAGAAGAAGTGGGAGGATTGGGGGTCGACAAGACGTTCTCGGCACCGGCTCTCTGACGGTGCTGCGGTCCCGATCGGAGGACGCAGTAGTCTCAATGGTTTGAAGGGCGAGCTTGAGTTATGGTCTAGGTGGGAGCAAAACGCGGTGATCTCGGCGCTGGGAGGTTGACAAAATTGAGAACAACCTCGGCATCAAGCATAGGCGCGTACTGCTGGGGTGCCCGGGACAGGCCTGGCAGAGAGCAGGCTCACAGGGTTAGGGTTAACAAGGCTCCGTTTTTCTCTCCCCCTTCAAATTTCACATGCACACACACACACACACACACAAGACAAGGAGACTCTGCGCCTTCCCAGATGGGCTTCACCATTCACCTCTTACTACTACTATGTAGGAACAACTCAAGATGTTCAATCGCTCTTACAATAATAACTCTCTGATCTGTCTTGGCTTTCCCCACTCAGTCAGATGAACAAACCAGGCCACCTCTTTTGCCACCAGCTCTGCTCTGCTCTGCTCTTCTCAGCTCAGCTCAGCTGGAATCTATCACTCCCCAGAACAGGATCAGCTGTCCGGTCTTGACATCACAAGCTGTCTTTGTTACAACCAAGCTGTGGTCTGGTTTGATCTTCACATGTCACTTTTAGTTGGGGTCCCCAGTGGCACCCCCCCAACAAGGACCGACTCAGCAGCCAATGACTTAGTGCTACATAGCACATACAGAGCACATATAGAACAGGCCACCCCCCTGTAGAATGACGCAGGGTCATCAGCCACTTACAACATAGCGGCTGACCCTTGGACCCAGTGCCCTGGCACTTCTGGCAAGCCCCTGTACCGATTGATTTACAGTGCTCCGGTAGTGCCATTAGTACTGCTATGCTGGTACTGTATGGATAATGCACATGGACATTCTTGTCCCCGCAATACTCAATCAGACTGTGCTTGCCCGCACAAAAGATAACTATGGGAACAAGTTCCAGTAGAGCTTGAAGGCCTACAAGAGCTTGCATATGGATATCTATGCAGGGTATATTTCTGAAGTTGTCAAGATAAATTCAGCTAAGAGATGCGCGGCCAGAGCAAGTAATTACCGCGGGGCCTACGTCTGAATGTCACCAATCGCCAGGTCCCATTTCCACTCTGCCAGCTTCACCCTGCCCTTACCGGCCTTTTCGCTGTCGTAGTCTGGGCCCATGATTCCCCGCTCGAGCTTTCTTTCCATGTCGAGCTCCCTCCATGACTCCCCCGATGGCCTCCCGCCAAGCCGGTGGTGCGTTATGTCCGGGCCAGTAGAAGGGGTCTGCCAGGTGTATGAACAAGCGGCGCAAGCCGCGCCTTGGTCCCGTGCGGGCCTCTGTCCCCAGCTCGCCGGCGAGGGCCATCTGCAAGTCTCGCAGTCCGCCGATGATCGCCGTGTATCCCCCGAGGATTCTCTTGTAGTCGCATAACGTGAGCCGTTGACGCCACTCGGGCACCCACTGCTCGTACCCGTAGTCTGCTATCTCGAGCCGGAGCGTGAGCCGCGAGGCGTCGAGCTTGCTTGCTGCCCACTCCACCGTCTCGAACCAGTCAGCCATGGCCGGGTCCTCTGCTGGTGACTCGTGGTCCAAGGGCGGAAACGTCAGGTCCAGGAACCGGAGGTGGTGCATGGACGTCGCAGCGACCCCGGAGCGCAGGGAAGATGCTCGCTGGGTAGCGAGAAGGAGGATGGTCTGTGTATGGTTCGTGTCTACGCGGCCCGCCGTGAGACAGGACGATGATGCGGTTCTGGCCGAAGAAGACGGACTGTGCGTCGTGATAGAACTGACGCCCGACGAGGAACAGGGCGCGCGGCGGGGTCCAGCACGTGCAGCTGCCCGCTGCGCGGGTCGAAGCCGAGTAAGCTGCGTGGTAGCGCCGGCAGAAACAGTCGCCCGCTCCCATGTGCTGCCAGCAGTTGCGGAATCCACACGAGTAGTGGAAGAGCCCGTCCTCGGACGGGACGCGGTGGTAACCTGGAAATGGGTTTCTCTCACTTGGCACCCAGTTCCCCAACGCAGGGCATTGTCCCAGCCGGCCCCACCACCTTTGAGATTTCTCGCAGAGGCTTTGTCGGAACCTCAGGTGGTACTTCTGAACCGGATCCCATTCAACCTCCCGCAGAGGTGTGACTAGGTCTGTGTAGCCAAGAACACGGAGACGCAGCTCGGGCGGGAGGTCCATGAAGGGCAGGAACCCAGTCGCCTGGCGCTCTGCTGCGCGTCCGGTAGCCTGCAACGCGGCGTCTTTCGCAATGCGCTGTATATCCGCACTCGGGTCATGGCAGAGTCTGAGGTGACACTGAGATAAAGTCGGGAAATGGGTAAGACCTGAGGCCGCCAACTTGGCCGTTTCCGCATCTGCAGTATCGCAGGTGATCGAGAGCTCGAGAAGGCTAGTTGTCATCAGTGGCCCAACCTCACGGGCCGTATGGAGCCACTCGTCGAGAAATGCCGCTTCTTGAGGCACTGATAGCTTCAGGGCGGTCCTGCATAGACTCTCGTCGAGAGCATCAGATGCGCAATGTCTATGGTTCAGACAATTGCAAGGGCTCCACGACCGGTTCAGATGGACGACCACAGAGCGCAGCTGCCCCTGAGCTGAAGATGCGAGGGACCGCAGGGCGCGCAGTACGCTCACTGCGCGGCCATCTTCATGCTCGTTCGGTCGGAGGATGAACCTGTTGGACGAAAAGAAGAAGCAGGAGGCCTCGGCACCGATGGCGCGCGATACAACGAACAGGCTGAGAGCGGACCTCAAGTGGGTGAATGTCGTGTCCTTCCAGACGTGTGCGACAGTGTATTCATCTAGTATGTTGAAGGAGATTCTCTGGGACAGGACGTCGATGTCTGCGCTGCTGACCAGACCGGCTGCGTTGTATATCCGCCGGCGGACATCGCGAGGAAGCTCGAGGATATTCATGGTGTCTGATCGCCGAAGTGGACGAGAACAGAGACGCTCCCCAGATGGCATCGACTTCTGCCAAGCCAACAAGTTCTTTTTTCGGAGTCTCTCAGGCGTCTGAGGTAGGATTGTGAACGATCCGCTCTCTTGTTATTACATACGTGCTTGATGTTGTTGGTCCTAACAAGCTGCGAGGCGTAAGGGGGGAAGTTCTTTGATGGCTAGAGCCGCGCTGGTGCATATGCAGTGGACGGGCCAGCTGCTAGGCACACTTCTGACTAAGACGCCGCTGCGGTGGAACACACGATTTCGTCCCAGAGTATCTTTATAAAAGTAGGAGAAACCCTTCCCCAACTTTATTTTAGCAATTTCAACATTGATAAGAGGTCTTTGGACAAGATGCGTAGCAAATCCACCAAAGGCTTTTCGCACGTCCAAAAATAGCCAAAGGCCGGCTTCAGAGCCTCGAGCAGCTGTTTGGTTCACTTTGAGCCCAGGGGTAAAATGTATGTGGCTGGGTGTGCCAGCACCGAAATGCGTTCGTCTTTCGAGCCTTTGTTTACATCTTTTTTTAAAAAAAAAAAAATCTACTTATCACGAGACTCATGGTCGCTGCCTTGCTTACAATCGCTACTTTTCAAAAGTTTCTGACCATTTTACGAAACAGCATATAAAATCTTTTCCGTTCAGCTGCCCGGAGTCCGATTGCTGTTCAGATACGCCGATCCAGAATCGAGTCAGCTGGGTAATGCATTGCGCTGTTGTACATAACAGCATTGCAGCAGCCCTTTCGTCGCAAACGACAATGCTGCTCCTAGCTACCGGCTCGAAAGGTATCCGCGTTTTCATAGCAACAAAGTGCTCTAGTAATGTACGCTCGGCTACAGCAGGATTTACATCCTATATATTTCTATCTGCCGTTCTTCATAACAATATCGACTGCATACAGCTATTGTTAAAGCATGGAGCAAATCAAGACTCTCCCTTGTATTTATTTTGCAACACAGAGCGAATATCTACTAAGCACGTCTGTACTTCTTATGTCAGAGGTTTCATTATGCTAACAAGGGCGATGTCGAAGTGCAAGTGCCTTATGAGGAAACGAATACTGAATGTCGAATGTAAGTGTTCACCAGCAGTAAACAGATCACAGCTGTCAATCTAAGTTCGATTATATATCCAGCTCTTCAGTCCTGGTAGGATGTCGACTGCATTGGTCCAAGGTTATATCGTAGCGGTCCTACTGTATCGGTCCCCACTCTGACCTTGAGTACTATCAGCGCCACTTTCTGTCCGCTCTATAGCGTACATAGTATTAGGCTTAGGGCGGGGCTTACCTTTCGATGACCTGTCTCGGCACGTGCTCGGGCAGTGAATTCCTAAAGTACGCCGCAGCAACGGAAGAGGACCGCCCCGGTGTTAGCTCACACCACTCCTTTACTCCTCCTCTCCGACCTGCAGTGGCTGTTCACAGAGAAGGGGTGGGAAAAAAAAAAAAAAAAAAAAGGGGGTCAAGGCCGCTAGAGGTATTTTTGTTTTTTAGTCTACCCGTCGTCCCTTTCGAAGAGAATCAACTGACTTAGTTGACGTTAACACTGGCGTGATCATCTCGAAAGATCCCTCTTTTTGTTTCCCCTTTCCCTTTTCTTGACAGACCCGCTTACTTTACCTTTTATTTATTAGTCTAATAATGTTCTTGGAAAAAGAATAATGACGTGGGTATTCTGTTGTTCATCATCGTAATTATTATTATCTTCCTGGTACTACGATTTGCGGTCCAAGGATTGTGGTTGTCGTTGACATTAAATTGTTTTTTTTTCTTTTTGTTCATCCTATATACCTTTTTCACCACACGCCTTCTTGGGGGAAAAAAGAGGCAAAAGAAAAGAAAAGAAAAGAGCAAAAGAGAAAGAGAGAGAGAGAGAGAGAGAGAGAGCCCCTTATGCATTCGCTGGCCGGTCGCTTCCACGACACCAAGAGATGATGGCGGGCGGCAGCAGCAGCACCAGCAGCAGCGAATCCCCAAGAGCACAGGGCTCGGCGCGGCCAAAGGGGGCATCGGCGATAGCGCGCGCCGTCGAGTTCACCAAGCAGGCCGAGAAGCTGTCGCACAAGACGCCCGAGCAGGGCGACTCCGAGGTCGCTGCCGAGGCCAAGTTTGTCACACCGCTGGACCCAGTCCTCATTACGAGCGATGGCAACAGGCTCCCCGGCGTGCCGCTGCCCGAGGCGCACAAGCTGAACAGCCTGAAGAGCGAGCTGAGCCAGGACGGGCCGTCACATGAGGGAGAGGATGAGGAGGAGGAGGAGGAGGAGGAAGATAATAAGGAGGAGGGACACGAGGAGGACAGCACGCAGGGCATCTTTGTGCCTTCGGTGGCCAATGGCAAGTCGCTGCAAAAGTTGGCCGGCGGGACGCTGCGCAAGACGATGCCGCCCTCGCACACGAACCCGCTGTTCCCGCCCCTGCCCCTGTACGGCCCGCCCTCGATCCTGCGAGACGTGCAGTGCGCCACCTTCCGCGTGTCCTCCTTCTTCCTGAGCATGTCCTTCCTGGGCGTCATCGTCCTGGGCTCGCTCTTCACCAGCATCCCCAGCGTCGCCAGGAACCTGTGGCTGCGCCTGACCCTGCGCAACCCGGACAGGGACCGACCGTTCTACGAGGAGGAGATGCGGCGCGCGGCCGCCAGGAAGGAGATGGAGCGGAACTGGAGGAGGCGGCCGTCCCAGGAGCGCATCCCAGCGGACCACGAGAGGCCCGCCGTGGACAACGACGGCTACGTGCCCACCGAGGGCGGGGCGGACCCGATCAAGTGCGACGTGGGCTACTATGCCCGCCGCGTGGGCCTGGACGTGGAGGAGCTTGAGGTGCAGACCGAGGACGGCTTCATCATCGACCTGTGGCACGTCTACGACCCGCGCGAGTACGAGGCCCTGCAACCCGAGGACCGCGGCCCCCGCGGCCCAGACCCCTTCACCAGCAGCGCCACCAGACGACAGCGCCTCCGCGACCCCGGGGCCGCCCGCAAGTACCCTGTGCTCCTCGTGCACGGCCTGCTCCAGAGCGCCGGCGCCTACTGCGTCAACGACGACCAGTCGCTCGCCTTCTGGCTCTGCAAGGCCGGCTTCGACGTCTGGCTGGGCAACAACCGGTGCGGCTTCCGGCCCCGGCACGTGCTGCTCGACTACGGCGACCCGCGCATGTGGTGCTGGAACATCCGCCAGATGGGCGTCTTTGACCTCCCCGCGCTGACCTCGCGCGTGCTGTTCGAGACGGGCTTCTCCCGGTGCGCCCTCATCGCCCACTCGCAGGGCACCACCGAGACCTTTGTCGCCCTCGCCAAGGAGCAGCGGCCCGAGCTGGGCGAGAAGCTGAGCGTGTTCTGCGCCCTGGCGCCCGCCGCCTACGCGGGGCCCCTCATCGGCAAGATGTACTTCAAGTTCATGCGCGTCATCACGCCCGCCATGTTCAGGCTCATGTTTGGCATCCACGCCTTCATCCCCCTCATGATGACCATGCACGGCCTCCTGCCGCCTAGGCTGTACGGCTGGCTGGGCTACAAGGTCTTTTCCTTCTTGTTTGACTGGTCCGACACGAGGTGGGACCGTGGCCTGCGCGACAGGATGTTCCAGTTTGCTCCTGTCTACGTCAGCGCAGAGAGCATGAGGTGGTGGCTCGGGAGGGAGTGTTTTGCCAAGCATGTGAGTTTTACCGAGTGGTCCTGGTGCTTGTTTTCTGTCTTGTCGTCTTCTTTTTTTTTTTTTGTTTTTGAAGGGGGAGTGCTTGTGAGGAACAATATAGGCTGACAATGTCACACTGCAGAAATGCATCCTCGCCACCAAGGAAGAATGGCGCGCCGAAGAGCGCGAGGACGACAACGACAACGACAACGACAACAACACCGACGAACCCCCTCACAGCCCGACCCTCCCTCCCGCCGCCAAGATCATCTCCCGCCGCCGGACCAGCTCAAGCGCCACCACCCGACCCCCTCTCGGAAACACCACCGCCCCAAGGGCGCACGCGCGTGGTACAACTCTCAGGCCCCACCGTTCGCGCTCTGGGTGTGCGGCCGCGACAACCTCGTGGGCGGCGACAAGATCCTGCGGCGGTTCGAGCGCGGGCGCGAGCCCCAGGCCAGGCTGATCCACAGCAAGGTGATCCCCGAGTATGAGCACCTGGACGTCATCTGGGCCATGGACGCCGAGAGCCAGGTGTTTCGGGAAGTGGCTGAGGTGCTCTGGCGGACCGTGCCCGAGGGCGAGAGGGGGCGGTGTCGGGTGCCTGCTGGGTGTGAGGATGTGGCGGTGTGGGTGGACGATCGGGTGAAGAGGAGGAGGGGGAGTGAGGAGGGTGACGACGGGGAGGAGGACGAGGACGACCAGGAGACGCTGCTCGGTGGTGGTGACGGGGTTGGGGAGAGGGAGGAGAGTGTCGAGACCTCGAGCAGCAGTGATGACCTGTCTGCGGCGTCGTGAGTCTATGGATGGGATGAATGGATGATGGAACAATGTGTTATGCCATCTAGGTTTTTGGGATTGCTCTTTTGTCCTTTTTTTTTTTTTTTCCCTTTCTCGGTTTGGGGGCTTATTGTGTCTTGAAGCGGCAGCATCACGAGGTACCACAAAGAAGACATCGGCAGAACAGAGTGCCAGCCCGGCGTAACGGAGATATATTTTGGAAAGGCAATCATATATTATTTATATATATATATAGAGACAGAGAGGGGTTGCTGATATGGGATACACGGCATATATTTACACAAGTATAGATAGAGATACACCCAAGACAATTGCTTCATGTACACAAAATGCGCGCCGTCACTAGGCTCTGTTCTCTTGTAGCAACATCAGGGCTGTCGAGCGAGGACAACGTCCCACGGCGTGATGCAACTTGCACGTGGTTGTGGAGGGTTTACCTTGTTCTGGGAATTAGAAGCGGTCTCAACTGGCTGTTGGCATGTACGAGAACGAATGGTCTAGTGATTTACTGCGTGCTCATGGGAACAGCGTATCGCTCTTGTGCTTGTATCGCACAACACATGATAGCTTGCTCCGGTGGCTGCGAGTGTGTCAAGGCCTATATTAGGTGTGTTGTGTCGGACAAGAAATGGGACATTAACACAATTGATGGTTTTCAGGTGCTTTTCTCATATCTCTCCCCCCTCCCCATGAGTTCTCATTGTCTTTAAAAAAATATGAAGGAATGAAAGATCAGAAGAAATAGAAAAAATGAAACAAATTATGGAACGAGAGAAAAAAGAAAAAGCCTAAGCAATCACCCATGGAAGCACATGCGCCCGGGCGCCTGAGCGCCAACAGAGACCGCGCATCCGCGGTTCCAGGGGGATCAAACCAGCCTAGCCCAGGTACAAAAGTTACGACGTGGCAGAGTGAGTACGGAGGTCCAGTACGGAGGTCCAGAGGGCTTTTTGTTTCAAAACTAAAAATTCATAATTAGGGTGACCCCCAGGGCGGCAAGAAGTGAGTTCAACCCTAACCCTAGCCCCAACCCTTCTAGCTACTACACTCTATTTATACTTAGCTCCACTTTAAATATCTTTGCTATCTGCCTACCTTGTACCTTTAGTATTTCCGCTATTTCTGCTACCTACTGCTACCTACTGCCATCTACTGCCACCTACTGCCATCTACTGCCACCTACTGCCATCTACTGCCACCTACTACTATCTAATACTATTTCTGCTATTTACTACTATCTACTATAATCTACTATTATTTACTATTATTTATTATTACTAATGAAAATAATAGTAGATAATAATAAATAGTAATAAATAGTAGTAAATAGCAGAAATAGTAGTAGATAGCAGTGGATAGCTGTAGGTAGCAGTAGATAGCAGTGGGTGGCAGTAGATGGCAGTAGGTGGCAGTAGGTGGCAGTAGGTACAAGGTGGGTGGATAGCCAGGACTCTGTTGCAGGGCTAATAAGTTATCTATCTAGACTCTAGGGTAGATGTAGCTAAAAAAAAAAAAAGTGGTCAAATTGAGTTTTGAGACAAAAAGCCCTCTGGACCTCCGTAAGTGAGGGGGTAAAAAGAAAAAAAAAAAGACCAAGCGGCGGGGTTGACAAGTTTGTTTCAGGTTCTCGTCGAGGTTGTGCCGGCACGAGCGTTTAGCACCAAGCGATGTAAGCCAGTCGATTGTCGAGCCCAGCCCCTGGTCCGTGTCGCTGATCTGCGCGCCCGGGGAAGGGGGAACGAACGAATGGAATGCTTCGGGGGGTTGACAGGAAAAAAAAAAGCTTCTCGGCGGCTGGGGGAGAAAGCGGAGGAGTTCCACTGCACAGGACCCTTGATTTCTCCACTGCTTGTTTTTTTCTTTATGCCGTGTTGTCCGTTTCTCTCTCTCTTTCTTCTCTCCTTCCCTCAGCTGTGCAAGGGCCCTGGAGGTTGAAGGAATTGAAGGGCCGATAGAATGAATAGTAGGAAGGCCCTGTGTGATATTACGGGCAACAGGAGTCATGGCGCGCGCGTTTGCCACTCTCACAGTGGCGAGTATGCCTTCGAGGGGGTGGCAGATTAAGCCTAACCACCAAGATCAGACGACAGGAGGTAAAAAAAACCAACCAAAAACCAAACTGGGCTGTTTCGAAACGCTGGTATGGGTGGTGTGTGTGTGTTCCTGTGGGTGGTGTGCTTGTTTCACACACGAGGTCCAGCACCAGAGTTAAGGTACACATCCACGTCGAGATCTCGCAGATCATGACTTAGTGCAGCAGGTGGTCTGATAAGACACGCAAATACTGACCATAGCAGGAGGAAGTGTGTGTGCTGGCCGTGCTGGCCGTGCTGTGAGTGCTGTGAGTGCGGTGTGGTGCTGTGCTGTGCTGTGCGCTGCTGCAGGGGAAACGGGGGAAGGAAACCACCCCTGAGGACGACTCCACCCTTGCCCACCTTATTGCTAGCGTGGCTAGCGTCAGTTCCCAGCCGCCCAATGAGGAGTTCCAGACCTCGAGCCGCCAACCTTTTCCAAACATCACCCTTCTCTTTGATCTTCTTCGGTGACTCGACCATTCCATTCCGTCGGCCAGTCAGTCAGGCTCTTCTTTCGGGCTGCGAGTGCAGACGAGTCTGGGTCTCCTCCCCCCTTTCTCGAGGCGACCGAGGTCTTCATTCTCACCTTCCCCTGTCAGCCTTTCAAGCGGAGGAAAGGGACTGACGAGCAGGTGGGTCTTTGTGTTGCTTGGCCACGCCAAGTGGCCACCTCCTTCAACCTCTATCAGACATTCTGGGACTACAACTCTACTCAGCCTCGTCCTGTGGCAAACCCTTTGCACCCTCTTGCCCCCTCCCAATTTCTCGATGTTTATGCGGGTGAAAGAAGAACATGGGCCCCTGAAGGCAGCAAGGCTCTGCCTCAGGAAGATGGATGAGGATTCTTGACAAAGAGGCAAGAGGCAAAAGGCAAAAGGCAAAAAAGACAAAAAAAGAGGCGCGGCATAAACGATGGTAGTGTGTGTTCCTTTGTCATGTCAGGCAAATCTTATATGCGCACCCTGTCAGTCCCTACTATGGTACTCCCCCTTTCTTTTTATCCTCTTTTTTTTTCTTTCTTTTTGACTTTTGAGTCGATCGTCCGGGGAGATGATGCCAAAAGCTTGGCGTTTCCAGATGTTTGGTGCACACCTGGTGAGTGTTTCTCATGCGAGAGATGCTCTGAAACCAAGATCCAGCCGCAATCGGGGGGGTCTTGTGTACAACCTTAAAAGTACAGTAATGGGTTTTGGCATAGTAACACGACCTTTTCTGTGACTAAGCCCCATCATCACCAGCCTCAGCCTCCCTGTCATATGTGCTATGATACTACTTAGACAGTCCTGTGACTATTTGGCCAGGCCGTGAAGGTCTCGATCTATATGGCCATTTGCTATTTCCCTCCCTGAGACCCCCAGACAGCCACACACTCTATTCTTACTCGATGCCTCCTCTCTTGTGGCACTCGGCCGGCTCAGTAAAACATGGGTCAGCCCAGCAACCTGTCACTCCTTCTCTCACATTGACTCTGGTCCAGAGGTTTTGCTGCTCCCTGACTGGCCGAGCTGGCCTCTCCGTGGTAATCTCCCTTACTTTTCTAAAACTATGTTTCCTTGAGTCCTCAATGAAAGGCCCGAAAAGTCAAGTTAAAAAAAAAAAAAAAAAAGACATCCTGTTGGAGGAGGAGGAGGAAGAGGAGGAGGAGGAGGACCCTCAACTCAGGGGGACCCGGTCTGTCCGCGTCTCGTCCATATTATCTGGTCGCCTAGATTGGCGAGTCAGACGTCCAGATAGGCAATGGCAGTCCAAAAGAGACACACTGCCCCTGGTCGGGCGATGTTACTGTACCACCCACACACTCGGATCCCTTTCCTTTCTGCCTCTCTTTTGCCCCTATGTCTCTTCGCTCTGCCATATAGTACATTGTACCATGTACGTCCGTACATACTATGGTACTATGTACTGCGTGTACCCACCACGGCGCGCGGGTGACAGGGGGTGGGAGCGTTTTACCCGCCTCGCAAGTCTGCGGCTCACCGGCAGATCGGCCTCCCTTGTCACCACCACCTACTATGGGTACTATGTACTATAGTATACAACAGCAGTAAGGGGTGTGGATACCATCATGGGGTAGTTGACATCTGCATGGATGGTCTAGAAACCTTGGTGGCCAGTCAATCCCTCGGTCGACCAGCCATGTCACGCAGAGTATGCGCGGCCTAGCCAAGCCAGCATGCCACAGTATTTAACACAGCATTCCCGCAGGTGGCAGACGATGGATATTCTCTCTTTTCCCTTGCAGTTCAGTATCATCATCTGCATCTTTTCTTTTGGCTGTGGTCAACCTTTTGCTGTCCACCTCCCTCCCCCTTTTGAGTCTGTCTGAGTACTCTCTCGTCCTTCCTTATTCTTGCAACCAAAACTTGACTTGTCTTGTCACCCTCTTTCTGGCATCTATCTTTCTGCCCACTTCACCAACCTTCCTTTGACACGCATACCGCGTTATCTTCTTGTCACGGTGACAAATTCTCAAAAGCTTTGCTTTATTGTCTGGTACAACAACAGCTGGCCCGTCAGACGGAAGACCACTGCCATCTCTGGTACACCACACTCATCTCGAAAGTTCCGTGTGGCCTCGTCAGGTCCACGCCCCTCCTTCCAGTCAAATATCCAAGACACTTGATTTTTGTCTTCTTCTTCTTCTTCTTCTTCTCTGTCTACGTCTGCCTGCCTTTTCTTTTCTCTCCTTCTGAAAAGTCAGATCAGCCACAGCCAGTTCTCTCTACTTCGAGCCTCGAGAAACATCAGAGCCAGTCTTTGACATATCTCATACCTCTTTTTCATCCCTTCTTCACCTTCCCTTTCTTGTTTTCTTACAAAAGAAAAATTACACACAACATCACCATGTCTTTCAAGCTGGCCACCCTCCTCCTCGCTGCCGGCCGGCTGGCTGCCGCAACCACCTACACCCTCCAGGACAGCTACACCACGGCCAACTTCTTTGACGAGTTCGACTTCTACACGGGCGCCGACCCCACCAACGGATATGTCGACTACCAGTCGTCCACGGCCGCCTCCGCCTCGGGGCTGGCAGGCTACTCCGAGGGCGGCATCTACCTGGGCGCCGACCACCAGACCAGCAACCCGTCCGCGGGCCGCGCCTCCACCCGCGTCTCCTCCAAGAAGTCCTACACCCACATGCTGCTCGTCGCCGACGTCAACCACATGCCCGTGGGCTGCGGCACCTGGCCCGCCCTGTGGTCCTTCGGCCCGAACTGGCCCGCCGGCGGCGAGATCGACATCATCGAGGGCGTCAACTCGCAGACCTCCAACGAGATCACCCTGCACACCGCCGAGGGCTGCACCATGAGCCAGGGCTCCCAGCTCACCTCCACCAAGATGCTCGCCACCCTCGACTGCGGCGCCGGCAGCGGCAACACCGGCTGCCCCATGCTGACCACCGAGACCACCAACTATGGCGCGGGCCTCAACGCCGGCGGCGGTGGCATCTACGCCATGGAGTGGACCAGCAGCGCCATCAGCGTCTGGTTCTTCCCCAGGAACAGCACCAGGGCCAACGCCCTCGCCAGCGGCGCCAGCGACTCGTCCTCCTCGGCCCTCGACACGTCTAGCTTCGGCACGCCCCAGGCCCAATTCTCGGGTGGCAGCGGGTGTGACATCGACCAGTACTTTCAAACCCACAACATCATCATCGACACCACCTTCTGTGGAGACTGTAAGTTTCTTTTTCAAGTCCTCCCTTTTTTTTTTTTTTTTTTCTTCCCCAAGTTTCAACCACACTTTGGAATAAATGAGCTAACTTGATACAAATCAACAGGGGCTGGCAAGGATTCCGTCTGGAGCGCCGACGAGACATGTTCCGCCCTCGCCAGCACGTGCCAGGAGTACGTCGCCGCCAACCCGGAAGCCTTTGTCGACGCCTACTGGCTCTTCAACTACATCAACGTCTACCAGGCCTCGAATAGCAGCACCACGCGCCGCTCTGCTGAGACCGATTCGACAATCAGGCGCCGTCTGGAGAAGTACCGTCCTTCTTAAATCCGCGGAGACGAAGCCTTCTTTTCTCTTCTTCTTTGACTTCCTTCTATTCTTATCAGCAGCATCATCATCAACTAGGGATAGATTAGGATAGATGGGATACCTTTTTCCCTCTTCATTCTTATCATGGCGGTTTGGTCATGTTATGAATTTCTTTCACGAATGGGCGGACAGTTGTTGGGGGCACGATACCACATATCATCACATGGTTTTGCGGAGTTTTTGCGCGGTTTTTTTTTTTTTTTTATCACCCAAGTCTTTACTACCTTCCGAGGTTAGGAGAGGCAACGGTTGCATTCAATCTTCACTTCTTGATCATGCCATTTTTCTTGTTCCTTCCTCTTCTATCTCTTGAAGAAGAGAGAAGATTCAGGTCTGATTTTGTAAATAAAACCTCGATAAACCACATGCATGGGCCAATCGAGAGGATGATTCCTCCACTACGCTTAGAGATTCTTTGTGTATGAGACCTTGTGAGTTTAGTGTTCATGAATGAGTGAAGTGAATGAAAAATATGGCACCAAGAGGATAGCCGATGGGGTTGGCATTCATCCTTTGGGTTGGTTGAAGACAGGAGAGAATTATCGAATGATTACTGACCCAAGCAGAAAAGAGGATGAGCTGAGCTGTTGGGAGACTCTCGAGTAATATTAAGCAGCACAGTGTCATTGTTTAATCAAGGAGTGCCTGTGCTATATAAATATATATATTTTATGGAACCAATGAGAATATTCCCAGACCACCACCAACTAACGCCCTATACTATGCACAGAAAATTCCCAGGGAGAATATATATATATATATATATATATATATATATTCACTGCCAGCTCCTCCCCAGCAGGCCCTTGGTCTTGGCGTCGCCGGCCTCCCACTTCTCGATCCGCAGCACCAGCTCGCCCATCAGCCCGTTGGCCCAGCCGAACCAGGCCCGCGAGAACGAGTCCCCCGCCAGCTGTTGACGCCTCGTGGACGATGCCCCAGCCGCTCGTGGAGTTGAGCACCATCTCCAGCTGGCCCGCGACGTGGTCCTCGAGCATCAGGCCCAGGCCCATGGTGACAGGGTTGCCCCGCGCGTCCACGTAGCCCGCCTCCCTGTCGAAGGCGCTCATCCCGGCCACCAGCGCCGCCATGGGCCAGGCCTTGCCCGGTCCCAGGTGCGGGCCCCCACCGCCGAGATGGCGGGGCCCTTGGCGTAGTATGGGTTGTCCAGCGACAGCACAAACCTGCGCGTGTTCTGGTAGATCTGGTCGTAGTCCCTCGCGGCGGCGCTCTCGGGCAGCGGGTACCTCGACGCTGCATACCCAAACAGCGGCATCGACAGCAGGCTCGGCACGTTTGCGTCGTCCATCAGGTTGACCCCGCCGAACCCGTCGCACTCGTACGCAAAGATGTCGCCGTACTCGCGGTGGTTCACGATGGCGTCCGAGTCGATGCCCTGGCGGATGCCGTGGGCAAAGTCGCGCATGGTCTTGACCAGCCCGCGCGCCACCTCCTGCCTGCTGGGCTCGATGTCGTGCGCCGCGCCCTCGGCCAGCTCCTCCATCATGACCGAGGCCTCCTCGAGGTACTTGGCCCACATCATGTTGGCGGGCACCAGGAACTGGAAGATGGTGGCGTCGTCGCTGGGCCGGAAGGCGGTCCTCACCATGCCGTTGGTGCGGCTCGGGTTGCCCAGCCCGTCGTTGGTGAGCGTCTCGCTGCCCCTGTTGGTCCAGCCCGTGAAGGTCCACGCGCTGGGCTGCACGCGCCCCTCGTCGTCGTACGTGCCCAGCCGCATGGCCGCGGCGGCCTCGACCGCCTTCTTGACCGCCTGGATCCAGCTGTACCTGGCAAAGAAGGCCAGGTCGTGCGTGCGCGCCCAGTAGCCCACGCTCACCTGCAGGAACGACGCGAGGCTGTCGAGCTCCCACTTGCAGTCGAAGACCTTGCTCGGGTCGTAGGCCGGGCGCGGGTTGTTCTGCTTGTACGCGCCGTTCTTGGTCGGCGGGATCCCGGACTCGGGCGGCGGCTGGAACGAGTGGCAGTACGGCGAGATGAGGATGTAGCGCGAGTGGGAGTTGATGAGCCCCCGCCAGAGCGAGTTCAGGCTCTGGATGTCGTCGCTGCCCTCTGGGCTGTCTGGCGAGAGGAAGGGCAGGTACGAGTACAGCTGGGACGCGCTGTCGCGCAGCCACATGGCGTCTATGTCCCCCGTGATGATGTAGCTCAGCTCCTCTGCCGTCTCGTTGCCCTGCTCGTCCTGCGCGTACCCGTGCCACCTAACCATCGTGTCCAGGGTGTTGGGGAAGCTGTTCTGGAACAGCCGGTACAGGTCCGGGTCCTTGATCGTCTCTTCCATCTTCTCGATGTAGTCGTCCACCGCCGGAACTGTGTATGAGCGACACTCGGGCGGGGGCCGCAGGTTCGGGAACGCGCGTGAGCCTGCAGACGGGGGGCCGGGTTTCCGCCTCATGTAGATCTCGAAGGGCGGGCAGTCTGCGAACTTGGGCTGAGCGGCAGCCTCCTTCTCCTTCTGCTTCTCTCTCTCCTTGTCCCTGTCAGGGCTCGTGCTGCCCGGCCTGCCTGCTGGATATCCGGCCTCCTCGGCCGTCGTGGGCCGTTCGAAGTCATAGCCATCATCGTCTTTGCTGCTGCTGCTGCCGCCCTGGTCCGACGAAGCGCCGCCAGCCGGTGCTGACCCGTGGTGCGCATGCTTGTCCGTCTCGCTCTGTGGGACTGTCAGGGGCTTCTCGGCGCCGGACGCGCCGCCTCCAGATGCTTCCAGGCTGCTGTCGAGAGGGGGTCCCAGGCGATGGGCCGCCGCCAGCCGACGTAGAGGAGCACGACCGAGATGAAGAAGGCTAGCGCCAGCAGCCTCGCGTTGCGTATACTAAACATCTTGCGCGGCCGAGCATTGACGACGGTTCCCGAGAGGAAGTAGAACCAGGTAGGTGAGTGGTGCCGTACAGCAATGGTGTAGCAAAGTAAAAAAAAAAAAAAAGATGGGTCACACGCGACCCAAAGACAAAAAAGACCCAGCAAATTGCCAGCGACAATGCGGCACAGCGGGTGGCCGCCAAGCTGTTCTGAAATGGCAAAAGAGGCGATGAATGCGCCAAGCCAAGAGGAACAGCCGTCAGAGAAGGCCTCGAGAGCGACGAGGTTGAGGAGCCTATCCAAGTGCCTGCCTCAGAAGGTAGTGCTCCGTTGAACGGCCACGAAGGAGAAACCGAGGACGGGGTGTGTTGCCGCAGGTGAGGTGTTCTGTCAAGTGCCGTGCGTGGATGCCACCTGTTTGTCCACTTTGGAACGGCCTCGGAGCGCCATTCCGAAAGGATGAGGGGCCACTAGTAAAAAGGCATGGCACCAATTAATTGGCAATGGGCCGCAATCACCAAGCACACAGCCGGAGTGCCGCCTTCAACTGTCCGTCTCTTGGCGTTTCAATTCAGCCTGGCCTGACCTGCCTGCCACTGGGTTCGGGTCGTACAACTTCTCGGGGGAAACAAGTCGGGCTGCTTACTACTATCGACCTGAATTGATTGCTTTGCTTGGGGGCCAAAAAAAAAAAAAAAAAAGACACGTCCCTACGCAGGCTCCTGGTTGGCCCATATTGCTGGCCGAGATCCGCTGTGGCTACCTGCCAGCGCAGACAGGAGGACTTCATAGTATCTCCAAGTCAGCCTTGCCAAACCATTTTTCTTCTTCAATAAGGCGCAATGACTGGAATGAACACTATCGAGAAAGCGTCAGCTGTACACTCCATCCTTCCAAAGAAAGGTAAACTCCGTCACACTTTCAAGAGAACAGTCTCAGAACGTACTTGTATCTTGGCACTAGGGTCTGTGAGATTACTGACCAACGCTGGAGTGAAATGTTGTCTCAAGAGACTGCATCACATCGCATCCGCCCAGCCTCCAAGAAAGCTGCCCCCTCCAGGTAGGCTGGTAGGATCTTCTAACACACAAGAGAGAGAGAATGTGTGTGTGTAAGTGTACTTAGGACTGTGAAACTAGCCAAATCGTGTCTCAACCAGCGAGACTTGGCAAGCATCCTCCGGTGGTTGGTGGTCCCTTGCCACGCCAATCAATGCCTGCAGGTAATTATTCGCTCGCTGTGTGTACTCTTTTTTTTCTTTTTCATTCTTCTTCTCCCTTTCTCTTCTTCGGATCCTGTACTCCCTTCGTTTTTCCCGAGCGTGTGTCTAGGAGGGATTGACGCCACTCGTCAGGCGAGCAAAGCGACGGAGGTGGCGGCGTCGTGAGATTTTGAGCTGATGTATCACCTCCAGTCATGTCAGTGAGTGTGTGCTGGGATCTCTGTAAGAGGGCACTGTGAGAGGGGAGAGAGCCGATTCATGTTCCAACCTCGCGAAAGAGTGTTGAGCTATCAGGGCAGGAAGGACGAGGGCATTTGGCACTTGGAAAAAAAATGCTCATGCCTGTCATCTTGATCCCCTGAATCTGTAGTAGCAAGGGCAGTCCCAGGCCTCATTTAGCTACTTTGTTCAGGCCAGCTTTCGCCTCGCCATAACTTAGCAAGAGCCTAAGCCGGCCTCAGCTCCTCTTGCCAAGGGAGAGAAAAACAAAAAGGCAAAAACTTGTCCCATCTCGTGTACCACAGGTGAAACCTGCCATCTACCGAGAGAGAGAGAGCCGGTGCACTACACACACACATGCACACAAGAATGACCGAGCCCCACATGTGATGACAACAAGGGAGGGCATTCTTGATCAAGGGATCCGGGATTTGTTCATGACGTGGCCAAAAAAAAGAGATCGCATTGCAATTTTGGAGGCAATAGTCTAGATACACCAAATAAAGGAACCTTCAGGTGGTGCAATTCCAACATGATTTTGCCCTTATGACCTGACCTGGCCTGACCTGACTCCAAAGTGATATCTCTTTGTGTGCCCCTGTGAGGATGGCCGTCTTCTCCAGATCAACAAGGAGTTCATTCTCACTGTCTCGTCGTGACTTGGGCAGATAGCTGCCATAACACACTCCACCCCTCGAACTCGGCGGGGGTAACAATTCAGAGCAGATAAGGTATAATAATAATAATGATAATGACGATGATAAAGTTAATAAGAAAAGAATGCCATGAAGTGTTGTAAGCGTTGATAAAAACAGATAAAGATATGCCATACTGACCGCCCCCCTCCCTTACCCCCAACAACCCCCAGAAGCGTGCGTGTGATGATGCCAAGTCTCTGAGGAAAACGGAGGACCACCACGGCGGAGCTCTCACAGCTTAAGCTTCTTGCCGGTGACCTTGTAGATGACCACGGCGACGAGGTCCTCCTTGAAGCGCTCCCACCACGACCGGTTCAGGTAGTAGCTCAGCTCGCGGTAGTTGTACATCTCGCCCCAGCAGTCGCGGCCCCACTCGCAGCCGGCCATGTTGACGACAAAGTCGCGGTCGTTCTGGTCGTAGTGCACGCGGGAGTTGTTGCTGGCGCCGCCGTCGGAGCAGGCGCCGGGCGGGAAGCTGTTGATCATGCGCTGGGGGATGAAGCCCGTGTGGGCCCGGATCCAGGGCTGGTTGCGGTACAGCTGCTCCAGGGCGTCCTGCTCCTTGTGGGCCCACTCCATGTGCTTCTGCTCGTAGGCGACGGGGTCCCACCACACGTCCAGCAGGCGGTCCGTCCAGGCGCTGCGCCGCACGAAGAAGGAGCCCAGGTTGAACCCCGCGCAGTCCTGCGTGAGGATGAAGTTGACCGAGTTGATGTCGCCGTCGCCCACGGCGCTGCGCATCTCCTCGTCCAGGTACCTGTCCGTCGGCGGGTGGCTGATGTTGAGCGGGTTGTACTCGTTGATGTCCCGGTACACGTGCTTGTCCAGCTCCTTGAACATGTGGCTCTGCAGCGAGTAACCGGGCTCCATGATGTAGCTGTTGAGGTCGAGCCACCACACCCTATCAAGTTGCAAGGTTTTCGTCGTCAGTCAAGGGAGGAGGAGGGATGAAGAGGAAGCCGGCCAGAGCGCAAGCCAGGCCCCATAACATAAGAAACAAAAGAGACACAACTCACCACTCGGCCTTTGGATATTTCTTGAGCGCATTCCTGACAAAGTCGACCTTCTCCCAGCTCTCCCTCCACTCGTGCGCATAGCGCTTCTTGGTGCTCATGTCTACCACCTCCAGCTCGTAGCCCCAATTGGCAACGTACTTTTTCTTGTTGCGCAGGCTGTCGCGCTCAATCGCCCACTCCCTTGCGCCCTTCCACTCCATGACACCTCCGCCGACGTTGGCCCCTAACAGGATCACGTACTTCTCCCCGCCACCAAGCCAGGATTTTCGCCGCCAGTAGAATAGTAAAGCTGCAGGCAAGGTTAGATTAATTTAGGTCAGTTTTCCTTCGCCTCCTCCGTAGATACTCTAGATCGGACCGCAAACAACGTACGAGAATGGAAAAAGATCCACACGGCGAGCAGCAGGAGGAAGACAAAGAGCAGGCGCAGCTTTGCCCTGCGGCCCACGCGCCCGGCGATACTCCTCAGCCTTCCGTACACGGGTATCGTCTGCGCCGGCGACCACCTCCCCCTCTGCAGCTTCTCTTTCTCGGCGTAGTGTGTGCTCGTGTTGAAGCGCGGCAGGCTGTTGGATATGCGCCGCATGTGTCTCTGGAAGAAGCCCTGGTTCTGCGTCTCGAACGCAGGGTAGCCCCTAGCTCCCATATTTCTCGTGCGCGAGGACTCCCACAGTGCCTTGTTGTTGTCGTAGTTGTTGCCGTTGGATGCCGTGAAGACGGTCGCTGGGCTCGATCGACCGCTCGTGGAGATGTTGAGACCCGGACTAGACCAGCCTCCCCGGGGGCGGGGGAGGGACTCCGGGAGAGTGTCATGGGGAAGCCGGGCGTGCCTGTGTATATCCAACAGAGGAAGAAACAAACAGTCAGTTCCGGTTCAGTTCCAAGTTTACCTAAGCCTGCCGACGGGCGGGAAGGGGAAGGGTAGATAGTGAGTGGGGTGTGGGCGGGAAGCAACACGAGGTCATGACCTGTGCTGCATTCCTTGAGGAGCCACAGAGAGACACCCGCATCCACACCCACACACGCACCCAGTGGTCCGTCCTCCTTCCTTCTCTTCCCCCCCCCCCAACGCCTTGCGGCACACACACCACATACTGTACACCCACACCAAGAAAGCCGACACATACCTGGGATAGGAGACAGCTGACCAGGCTGGAGCCGGTTCGACTGTCTGCCGGGAGGGGTGCCGCCCTCGCCACCTAGTGAGATCTGGAGACCGGCAGCAGGAGAAGCTGAGGAGCGCCGCCGGTGGTGTTGCGCCTTGGGTCTGTCCTCGGCGGAAGAAGACCTGGCGGATGATCTTGAGGGAGCCAGGTTGGGCGGTTCGAGGGTTGCAGCGCACCAGAGGGCAGAGTGTGCCTTCTGGATGTGCCGCCTGCGAGTCGATTCAAGGGAGGAGGCGGAGGAGGCGGAGGGGTGGTGGTGGTGGTGGTGGTGGTGGTGGTGGTGGTGGTGGTGGGTGAGCCGGAGTCTGGTGTGGTGTGTAATGCGCTATACACGGTAAGCGCAAGGATGTGGCGTGTTTGCCCTTCCAGATCCGAGCCGTGGTCGACGGGAGCGGTCGAGGTAGAGAGAGACTTGGTGTACTTTGCACGCTTTGGTAGCTTGGAGTAGTAGCCAAATGTAACTAGACTCAACGTCTTCGCCGTATGGTTTGAGACCTTGTGTTTTTCTCTCTTTCCCTTCCCTCCTTCCTTTCTTGTTCCCTCTCTCTCTCTTTCTGCTGCGAAGCGGGGGTACACAACGGGGCCACGGGTGTTTGAGAGCGCAACAATAGACGGCGCAAGGGATGTCGAGGTCGCACGGGACAAAGCTAGGGGTCGGTCGCCAAGCACAGGGCGCGCGGGTCGTCCTTTGTCTCTGGATGGAGGGTCTAGATCTGGAATAGCGCCAAGCCGAGAGCTTGGATCGTGCAGGACGTCGACACGACAGACAGGTCGCCGGCAATTGACCCAGTTGATCGCTGGTGGTGAGGTTGAACGTCGAACGAACAAGATGTTGTTTGTGGCAGGCAACCGTGAAGCAGAAGAAGCATTGAAATTAGGTTGCAGCTCTGGTGGATGATGAGACGATCAGGGAACAGCATCCGCAATTGATTTGCCCAGGGCCCAGGTTTCGCCAATTGGGGTAGTCTGAACCGATCAGTTGATGGTGTGGGGGAAAACTGGTGGAAACTGTGGAGGAGGAGCTTGGCAGGTCTGGTTCGGGGAGCAGGGCAAGCTGTTTGACTGACGGCCACTATCGACCTTAAATGAAGCGTGGTCGGGCAGTGGTGGGCGCTGGAGCAAGAAAAGGGCGGATCGTATCTGTAGACAGAAGAGTGAGGGTGAGACGGTGGGCAGCAGATGAGAGGAGAGACAGGAGTTCATCCTGCAAGCTAATTGATTGATTGATTACTCTCTCGCCGTATTGTTGTGTCAGAAAGGAAGGGCGCCGTCCGTGGGTGTGCCGTGATAGCCTCTGTAGCCTCTCTGTCTCACCTCCCCTCGCGTCTTCTATTCTTAGTAGTGGAGGTAGCAGTAGAGGCCCTGTGCTATCGCAGATAGGCTCCACTACTTGACTGCCTTGGAGAATCGATGCTCTGGACTTGCATCAGCTCTTTTCGTCTCCAGAGATTGATGATGACCAGCTCCGTGTCATCTCTCGCCTTCAAGATTACAGGCTGGGTTTGCTCACTAAGCACACGGCAGTCTGAACTAGGAAATGGCGCAACCGCCAAAGCTCAACCACCAAGGCCTGACTTGCTGCATCCTCAGAAATCAGTCTAGCCAAGTTCCCCGGTGGTCTCCATTCCCATCTCATCGCATGCAGCCATCTTGTGGTCTTTGTGTGCCGATCCCAGCTCTGGGCTGCGTGCCCACCGATCTATTGAAGTAAACGAGGTCCCAATCGGCGACTGATAAAAAAAAAAAAAAAAAAAGCAACTACTCCGACCTCGCAAGAAATGGCCGGACGCTCTTACATCATGAGTCACATGTCTCAACTTTTGAAGGAGAGAGCATATCGCAGTACGTCCGTACATACAGTCTTGTACTATATGTACTTACTTACTGTCCAGCAAGTATTGTAGTATTAGTAGACGTTGAAAGAAGCAAAATCTTGGCTGTGGAGCAGACTACTAAGTGACGGGCTTGGCAGGGGTGCTCTTCTGTGCCATGGACTTGGCTCGGCAAAAGCCAAAAAAATAATAAAATGATGACCTTCGTTGCGACGAGATCCCGAGATGAAGATGCTTGAGCTTTGATGCTAGCATTCATCCGCTCCGTCTTCCCATCCTTGTTCAATAGTTGCTTTTTTTTTTTCTTTCTTATTCTCTCGTCTCGTGACAAATCTTCCCATCCAACCCTCCCTGACGTGGCGGCGTCGACACAGCTCGCCGTAGTGCGCAGCGGTTTGGCTCAGGCTCGATCTGGCCCTGACCACAGACGAATGAGACCTGTTCACAGAGGTCGATTTCTAGGTCACCACGGAGCTAGGACCGAGGCATATTTGCTGAAGGGGGCCGGGTGAGCAACAGAACCTGGAACTTTCTAAATGGCAGACACTCCGGCGGCATGGATGCTCCCATCCCAAGAGAGTTCCTCCCGGACCTGGTCTCTGAAAAGTGATCAAAGTATCATGGTAGCGTTATGGCTCCCCAAAAGTCATGAGACCTTATCTGTCCCTGCCAACAGCTAATCTGATCCATGAGCTATCCATTTCAGCTGGACCGACCAGCGCACAAGTGCTCCGGATGTTCCGATTCCCAATCGTTAACCGTCTTGGGCCGCCACACAGAAAGAGGTTCCCAAACAGTCATAGGTGATGGCTTGCTGTGGAAAGGTCTAAGCCTCCAGAAAAAAAGGATCCAGCCTTCTGGGCCGCTCCATCTCCACCTGATGGATACTCTTTACGATGGTACACACATCACAACGTTCTGCACCTTGTTGGCCTTTTGATCCCCACAGCATTTGGGTCGATAAGTCGCCGGCAGATGTGTGGCGGGCGAGGTGGGTTAACTGATCATTTCATCCAAGATTTGGAGGGATGAACAGGTCTGTGTGCTAGGGCGGCAGACAGGGTAACCAATGCATTGACTGCGTTCCTCCTTGGTCAATGGCCTCTCCTCCTCTCTCTTTCTTTTCTCTTTTTTTGTTCGTAGGCCGAGGCCCCACAGTACAGACCTTCGCTAGCTAAGTTGGCTGATTTGAGTCGGTTTTCCTTTCGGACGGTGGCTGCAGTGCGTGACCTTACCTGACTGGCTCTGCATGTCATGGATGATGATTGGAGCTACCCTGCTTACCTGGCTGGCAAGCTGGTACTGGGGGGCTGAAAGGAAGACAAAGCGAGAGAGGAAGAGAGAAATAAAGGTGGTTAGATGACTTGACATCTGTCTCCAAACGGCGGTGAGGTCAAGCCTCCTTTCCAACCCCCGGTGATTCCTGCTGCAGCAATCTGCTGCTACCTGCAGATGAGGCGCCCGTCCTGGAGAGAGTGTGTGACGAGGGACGAGTCGCGATACGACACAGGATGCAGGTCCAGCAAGCTGCTGCATGCACAAACAGGCAGGGCGCAGCATTGAATGGCCACGGGTGGTGCCACAGAGGCTGTTGGTTGGTCCGCCGGGAGGAACGATGACATCAAACCGTGCATGGGTGGCTTGCAGGGGCTGTCTAGCCTATGAGGGGCAGCGCGCTATGGAGAAGGCGATGGAGTGGAGAATCGAACGGGGATCCTTCTCATGCATGGGATCGTCCATGGATCGTGCACACCTAACATCAATGAAGGAAAAAGAGTTGGGCTGGGTTGGGCTGGTACCGGGCTTGGTTGCTGATTGCTGGGGTTCGAGAAGCAGGAAAGAAGCCGAGAGAGAGAGAGAAAGAGAGAGAGAGACGTCACACACACACACGCACACGCACACGCAACCCTCCATTCTCCCAGTATAAAACCTGGCTCATCTCCCAGACCCTTTCCCCCTCTCTCCTTCTCGACTGCTTTTCAATTCTACCTTACCAGAGTCCAGTGATACCCCCCTCCTCAAACAAATCAAATTTTGCTCCTTTTGCCTTCGGAAATCCGAACGATCAAAATCCACCCTCTTTTCTCACACACCTCCTTCCCACCGACGCCATCATCAAGATGCCTGAGGCTCAAGCTCCCACTCAGCAGGTCGCCATGGAGGCCCTCCCAGCCGGCGACGTCGTCTCACAGCAGCCTGTATGTCCTCCTGTATCTGTTTGTATCACGTCGAGTCGACTGCCTTGGGGATCTTGTTTTTACTAACCATGTTTTGTATTGTTGCAAATATAGGCTGCCGAGGAACCCATGTCATCCGATGTCAGCATGCGTGGTGGCTGCGGCGAGTCCATTGACTGCTGCGGCGTCACCGAGTCTTGCGGATGCTGCTAGACGACGACCTTCTTTAAACAAGAACAAGATCCTCTCTCGATCCAACAACCTATACGACGAAAGTACTTAGGCAGCATACCAGTAGTTGGTCATGGGTTTTGGACCGCACATTGCGGGGCGATCAGGCTTACATGCTTATTGGAGGAGGACGAGGATACGATATCCGATGATTCGTCTCATTCGGAGTTGTTTGGTCGTGGATTGTTCTCCGGTGAAACCAGCACCGAGGCCTTCTGCTGAGTTGCTATGATTTGAGGATAGATATGCCCGGTCTAATTCAGCATTGCTCTTCTGGTCATCTTTTGCTGCTTCTAAGTCCACCACTGGCCCTGTGATCCGACGTATTTGACATACACTCGAGCCCTTACTGTTTGTAGTCACAAACGCAATCTTACGAACTCAGCAGTACTTATACCACACAATTTCTGCAGTTTCTGAAATTAATTGCGCATTGCCACGTTCAAACGGACAGGTCGAGTTCAGTCAGAATTGGCAGCCACGACAGGCTATCTCAACAGCACCTGCTCTTTCCACTCTTTCCGTATTTAGTATTTACCAATTAGCAAAGTCACCTTGCACGATCGCCTCCTCGGACCTTCTCCCAGGTGCCTTCTTCCTGAAAGCACACCCCATATCAGGCCATCCTTCTTCCGCCACAGTCTTCGCGATCAATTGCATCTTACCATAGGCAGGATATAGCACCTCGAGCACGGCACATCCCGTTTGTTCACCTCCAGCTTTCAATACTGTTATCCTTTGCCCCTGCCGTTGAGTCGTCCCAACAAGATTGTCGTCACCGAGCATAGCTGAAATTATTCCAGGCTGCAGAGCTTCTTCGCAGTCCATCTCACCTGCCCCCCCTCTCCTTGTCACCACCTACCGAGGCGCCAGCTATTTCACCTCCGAAAAGGACTCTGCCGTGTTGATCGGGAGGATCTTGGAGCAGTGTTTCCCACGGGAGAGCTGGGCTGCGTGCAGACTGCGGTAGGCCTCATGAAGATTCGCGATAGGTCTGGGTGTGGTCTCTTCCTCTCCGGCTTAGGACGTTGATGACGGTTTACAGCCACGACGAAGCAGCCTAGCGCGAGCAGGAAGCCAGGCAGTTCGCTCGAGATCTAGGAAGCTTCTTGTCTATCCGTGGCGTTCTTTGTTTCGGCAAGACGCTACCTCGCCTGCTCATCCAGCAAGGACGCTGCATATCGAGTCAACGCGCGATATGACTGATTGGCGAGGTCCACACATCCAAGGCGATTTCCGTCGTGCCGTTGTCTGGATCGGAGCGAGGCATGCTGCCAAGAGAATTATCCAGTCCGTTTGGGAATCCGGCTTTACGCTGTTGGATAGTGACCGCTCTTGGCTCTTGGCTTGCACTGATGGGCGAAAGCACATCTGGGCAAGAATCCTCGACACAACTCCCGGTGCCTAGTATCAGCAAACACATGTCGCCGCGTTCGGGATCGATCCACCTGTTGGCCTCCCACATAGCGCCTCGCCGGTCATCTCGAGGAGCGATTGCTCAACTAAAAATTTCCCTGTGGATCCTCCTCCTGCCATACTGGACTGGTCCCACGGAGTCGGCTTTCGATCGGCTCTTGAGGATTGAGGCGTACGGGTAGGCTTTTCGCATCGAACAAAACACGATGATGACCTTGATCAGCAAGTCAGAGAACAGAGAGATACGGGCGATCAGACGGCAGCAGCTGCCGAGACGCGCTCCATTCCTTATATTTCACTTCCGACTGACCCGGACCATTGCGTATGATCAGCTGCAGACCTGAAGCCGGGAGCTCTCTCGACCACACGTTGAGATTCGTCGCGCTGCATCGGCGGCACACCAGCTATGTGTTTGGTCCCACATCCGTGGCGTGAAACGTGAAACGGCGTGCACCCCTGCGAGATCGAGGTTCTTTTTAGCAGGACACAGATCTGGGAAGGCCTGGCGTCAGCACCAAGACACGCACGCATGGTACGAAGTCTCGGCCAAGGAAGAACCCCTTGAAGTTGTGCAGCACAGTTGGGGCAGTCGTCCGGAGCGATTGGCGACGGGCGCTTGCTTGCAGTGGGTCCCCTCCTTTCAGTGGAACCTGTCAAGCCAATCATCTTACACGCATGCTGGAAGTTGGCCCTCTTTGGCTACTCAGTGCAGGGGTCATTTCTTGTAGCTCGAGGTTGGGCGGCTACCACACACGCTGGAACAAAGCCCAGCAGCCCTACTCAGTCCCAAGACAAGCCTCGAGGACCATTAAGCGCCCTTCATCGCAGCCGAACGAGCCTTGGACCGATGCAGAAAAAATGGCGAGATTCATCTCGAGACGCCTGCGCCAGTCGGGCCAGTCAGATCCGCTTCATCGTCGGACAGGCAATACGACGGGGGTGGAGAAGAGGATCGCTTGCGAGCTTTCAGCGGCACGAAGCTCGAAGCTCGATCGGAAAAAGAAGTCGAACTGACCTCCGTGGAACTTGATCCCTCCTGGCCAGAATTTCTTCTACGAGTATCTATCTACCTTCAAGGCTGGTCCATTGTGAATTCTTCTGTTCTTCTGTTTCAACATTCTTTCAGGTTCCATCTCTCGAGGTCAATGCTCTTGAGTTGGAGACATTGCTATTGTTCTCGGCGTATGGCGGTTTCTACGTAATCAACCCATTGTTCTTTTCTTTTTTTTTTTCCTTTGAGACTCCATCCCCTTCCTTATTGCTTATTGTCTGGCGCGCCCTCGCCCACCACGCCTCATCTAATTAACTGAAAACTTGCATCTTCTTGCGCTGTCCTTTTCTCGTTTCTCTCTTTTCACTTGGCCTATGCTACAACTCCCTTTTCTACTACAGCCATGCAAGACCTTCAAGCCATGCACACTGCTGCGCCTCGAGACGATTGGGAGGATTGGACAGACGAGGAAACAGCCTTGCCACCCAACGGCACCCCACCAAAGTACTCGAGCCTGTCGCCCACCACAACCACAGGGCGGCGCTCAAAGTCCAAGCAGTCAATCCCCAAGCTCCAAAGACTCAAGTCTCGAAAGCGACAGCAATTCCAGAACGAGAGGCTGGGAATCAAGCTCGTCACAGACATGACCCGCTTCCGCAAAGGACCCCAACACGTCGCCCAGATTGTGAAACCCTCTCCAGTACCCAGCGCAACGGGCAAGTTTGCAGACGCAAGCGCCCTGCGGGCCCTGGAGGGGTCTCCCTCATCTGCATCGATGGGCAACTGGGCCTGGCTGAAGAATGGCAACAATAAACAGTCTTCTCCTGCCACCGCCACTCCGACCTCACAGCGTTATCTTTCGCCCGAAGAGAGCAAGATCGTCATTGGCATGTCCATGTCGGAAGACGATGCTGCTAGCAGGACGATCAGCCCCTCAACTGCAACTGTCGCCACCCCCGCCGACAGGTTTCCGCCACCCCAGCAGCCAACTTTTTCGACACAGCCTCGCTTCCATCACGGCGGCCAACCTTCCCAATCAGCCTGGTCGCCCGATACGGAAGACGGATGGTCGCCTGCTCGTCACCTGCAGGGTCACCACCACCACCCCAACATATATTCACAGTCCACTGGCCAGTCGTCTGGCGTGCCTCCGGTGCCCGCTGTGCCGTCTGAGCTGAAGAAGAAAAAATCGACAAAGTCCAGCCTCTCCAAGAACGACTTTGACGACGACAACTTCACACCTGTGACCCTGTTCGAGGAAGACGGTAAATCCCCACAGTCAGCCCTGTCCAAGATCTCCCCAGAGACCACCCGATCGCGGTCCGGCTGGTGGGACCACGTCAGGACACCCTTCAAGGAGCGCTTCAGCCCGTCATCCGCCAGGTCGGCCAAGGACGCGACAAGCCCTGACGAGTGGTGGAAGGGCGCCGACGAGAAGAAGACTGCTGGCTACACGCCTCGCGAGTACGCCCCGTCGGAAGCCTCCGCGTCTACACTGCGGCCCATGGTTCCCATCATCCGGGAGCCGTCGCCGACCATAGCGTCCTCATCTCGCGCGTCGCCTCCGCCCAGCTCATCGGGATCGGAGCCACGCTCTGAGAAGGCCGCTGTGGTGATGGCAGACAGCGCCGACCCCAGCGACGTGCCCCCGCCCTATGAGCATACGCCGTCCGAGAAGGGGCCCCAGTCCCAGCAGCCAGTTCGGCTCCGTGCCGTGTTCCCACCGAATCACCCCCTGGCGAGCCAGTTTCCACCTTCGCCGATGCCCGGAAGCCCAGGTCTCGACAGGGACATGTCGGCCAAAGGTGACATCAAGATGTCGGATGTGCCACTGACCCCGGCCCTCACCGGACCAGATGCCGCAGCAGCGGATGCCCCGCTGCCTGACCGAGTAGCCGGCACATACGTTGGTGACCAGTTCCAAGCCGTGCACGGCAATGACCCTGCCGCCCAGGTCGAGAAGACCAGGCGGCGCCACGAGAAGGAGGACGTCCTCGCCCGGAAGGCCGGCGGGTTCTGGAAAGGCCGAGGTTGTCTGCCTGAAAATGGATGCTACGGACGCTCAGGCCGAGAGGGCCGGCAGCGCAGGAGGGTCTGGCTCTTCGTCTGCCTCGCCTTCTGGCTGCTGACCATCCTCGGCGTCGTCCTGGGTGTCGTGCTCTCGCGCGAACTGCACAGCGCCAAGAGCGCATCTGCCACAGCAAGTCCCTCCAGCAGCGCTGATAACAACGCATCACCTTCTTCTTCTTCTTCTTCATCAGGTTCTGACAATTCACAAAAGGCTTCGGTCTGGCTCAACCTGACCGACTTCCCGGCGATCCCCACAGGTCTCGCGACGGTGGTCGGCCCCGACAACTCAGAGGCCATCACCGGTTGTGTTGAGCCTGCCTCGCTGTGGAGCTGCTCGCTGCCCCCGAGCAGCAGGCTGCGAACGAGCCCAATGACGCAGACAGCCCTACCTTCATCTTCCAGATCCAGTACGATAACAACACGCGCGAGCTGTGGGATATCCCCAACAGCGCCGCGCCGACCCCGACGACCACGGAGGGGGTCACCGCATCGACACAGTCCGCGGCCACTTCGACGACAGAGTCAGCCACCACCTCCACCAAGACGAAGAGCACCACCACGTCGAGCGCAGCCTCGTCGGCGGCGGCAACAGATGACGTCTACGGCAGCGAGCCGACTAACAAGAAGGAGCGGCGGGCGGCGGCGGCGGCAGCAGCAGCAGCGGATGAGCTCATGCGCCGCGACACCCTCTACGACACAGGCATCTCGCCTAACCCCGCAGCGCCGTCCTACGACGACATGTGGTTCCTGGGCAACTGGACCGACGGCATCGTGTCGGCCAACAAGTCAGGCGAGCCCACGCCCTTCTACATCAGCTTCTTCACCAACGTGTCCAGCAGCGCGGGGCCCAACATGCTCACTGACTCGACGGCGACATCGTCTTCTTCTGCCAGGAGCAGCAGGACGCGTCGCGATGGTGGCAGCAGCCTGGCCTCCATCTTGCCGGCGCCGATGCTCAACGCAGACGGCACCGGCGCCGCGGCCCAGCTCCACCCGTACCCGTTCCAGCAGCCCCTGCGCCTGTACGACCGCGGCCTGCCCACAGAGCACTACGGCTTCTACAGCTACTTCAACAAGACCATCTACGTCAGCTCCATCGACAACACGTCCACGGCGGACCCGGCGTCAGGCGGCGTGCTGGAGAGCAGCGCCTCCTGGTACGTGACCTGGACGCAGACGCGCTTCGTGGTCAAGATCTGGACCCGCAAGACTACCAGCAGTGGTGGTGCCCGCCTCATCGGCTCCTCAGGCACCGCGGCCTCGTCCAACACCACCAGCCCGGGCAGTTTCCCCTACCCCATCACCATCGGCGAGGACACGCACGGCGGCAACCTGCGGACCAAGTACAGCTTCGCCTTTGGGGTCGAGGCGGACGGGACGATCAACAAGACCCAGGTCGAGACGTTTGATAATAATATCGGCTATGGGAGTGCCGTGGTCAACCCTGCGAAACCGGATGGGGATCTGAGCTGGGGCGGCACGGATGGCGGCACGGGGGTTGTCGGTGTGAGTGGGTGAACTGGGTCACAGAGGATGGGAGTGTTGATACGACGTTTGGGTGAACGAAGAAAAAGTAAAGAAAAATAAAAGGTGACGAAGATGTGAAGATGAAAGATGAACAACAGCTTTGCTGGACGGAGCTGGTTTAAAAAAAAAAAAACACAAAACCAAAAGTAGATTATTCTAAGATCCAGAAGAGTATCTCGCTTCAAGCGGAGAGAGAAAGAAGCCAATAGTTTATCATGGCCTCTAGGAAAAGTTCATTAATACCTCGATACCACTGTCAACCACATATTTACTCACATGCGCCTTATCTACAGGTGATTTGTCTTGGGGGGATTGGAGCATATAGTGTTACAACCAGATGTGTATATATCCTGGACTCGAATTTGTGGTAAATACCCACACATATATACAAATAAATCCACTCCCAATTATATCTCGTGCCCAAACACATGATGTCCCTCCCACAATTCCACGCTCGTCCTCTTCTTCTTCTGCTGCGTCCGCGGCGCCAACCCAGCCCAAAACGCACACCGTTCCCGCTGGTCCCCGCCCACATCCTCCATATGCGTAGTATTCGTCTCCAGCACAATCCTGCTCCCATTGCTACTCGAAGATGACGACGACGACATCCATGCGTCCCAGGCCGGACTCCCCTCGGCCCGCAGCGTGTTGGGGTCACGGGATCTCACAAAGGAGATGAAGTAGTCCATGACCAGGGGCACGGCGTTGGCGTCGTAGGTGAGATAGCTAGTCGGGGCGGGGGCGCCGTCCAGGTTGGAGGGCCCGAAGACGGCGTAGGATTCCCAGAGGTGGGGGACGCCTAGGCCCTGTGCCGCGTTGGTCTGGTCGAGGACGTTGTAGCGGTAGTTCCAGAGCTGGAGGTCGGTGTTGTTGTCGTTGGTGGGTGAGGAGGAGGAGGCGGCAGCAGCAGCATAGGCGGCGAGGATGGTGATGGCGGGACAGATAAAAGTGGCCTCGCCGTATGCCTGGCTGGCCGAGGGGAACCAGGCGGCGTGGGCGGCGATGGCGGGCTCCGGCTGCTGCAAGGGATAGAGGCTGACGATGTCGTCGGTGTCGTTGGTGGTGAGGAGGGGGTAGTTGTTTTGTAAAAAGTTGACCATGTCGTCGCTGGTGGCGGCGTCGGTGGCAAACTCGGAGCCCTCGTTGTTGTCGTTGCCGAACAAGAGGGGCACGTTGACGAAGCTGCCCGAGGCGAACATGTCGTAGGGCAAGTCACGGATAAAGTCTCCGTCCACACAGGGGGTCCAGTAGAACAGGGGCTCCGGGGTAGCGTCGCGCCCTGGAAAGGGGAAGGGGACGTTCTGGGCCTGGAGGGCTGTGGTTTCCAGGGCGCGGAGGCAGGCCAGCTGGTCGTCGTCGGCCTCGCCGGCGCAGCCTGTGGCGTTGGTGAGGCGGTCGAACTGGTACTCGAGCTGGGCGACAAGAGGCTGGGCAGGGAAGAAGACGGACTCGGCGATGGCGGCGGTGAACAGGCCGTCGTCGCGCCCTCCATAGGCCGTGAGGTGGAGGGCCACGGACCCTGCGCCCGCCGAGGCGCCGTGGATGACGACGTTGTCCGGGTCGCCGCCAAAGGAGGCGATGTTGGTCTTGACCCACTGCATGAGGAAGCGCTGGTCCAGCAGCCCCGCGTTGAGGGCCCCGTCGGCGCTCACCCTCGCGCTCGCCAGGAACCCCCACAGCGCCACGCGGTAGTTGAAGTTGACAAAGACGATCTGGTTGCCCGACTGTTTGACCACCTCGGCGCCGTCCCAGTTGGCGTTGGCGTTGGTCACATAGCCGCCTCCCTGGATGAACAGCCACACGGGCAGCTTCGAGGTTGCGTTGGCGTCGGAGGGGGCCCACACGTTGACAAAGAGGCAGTCTTCGCTCTCCGTGTCGGATGGGTAGGCTACCGAGATGCCCAGGCAGATGGGGCCAAAGTCCTGTGCCGGCTGGGTGTCTGTCGCGTTTGGTGGTGAGACGGGCGCCCTCCATCTCAGATCTCCCACAGGCGCAGCGGCATAGCGCATCCCGCGGAACCTGTTGATGCCTCCCGCCAGGGTCCTTCCCTCGTACGTGGCATATCCCAGGTCGACCGTAGGGTTCTGGCCAGGCTGGGCGATTGTTAGCAGTCCGTTTGTGAGCAGGTAGAGCAGTAGCACGATGGAGATGAAGATGAAAGCTGTCTGGGTTGCTGTGTGATGATGCTTCTGGCTTGTCTGGAGGCGATTGTGTCGAGACATGTCGCTGTCAAGAGAGAGAGAGAGAAAGGGGGACTGTTTTCCACCCTTTCTCACAGGCGGGACGAGCCCGTCAGTGAAGGGGAACCGAGAAAGACAAAGACAAATGGAGAGAGACCACCAGATCAGAGGCTGTGTTGGTTAAAGGCCAGTTGTCGACGCCATCATTTTGACCAAATTAGGGCATATCGTACATATGAACGGGGGGAGGAGGGGGGAGGAGGAGGAGGCAGAGGACAAAGGGCAGGGGAAGGTGAGTTGTGGAAACGCGTATCATGGCAATGACACCTTGGACCTTGACCTTGCCCTTTCCAGATTGCAGAAACACGGATCTACGGTGACGAAACCAGGTAACAACCCGCAAGCGCGCACACCGGAATTTCTCAGTTTTCCTTACTGCATTTATAGTTGGGAGGTCTGTCGAGGGGGCCCCACCACTCCAGAAATAGAAGCCGGCGATGGAGGCGGTATGGAGGTAGTCAAAGATTCCACTGGGTCTGGAGGAGAAGAAGAGGAGGTAGAGGTGGGGATGGTAGTAGAAGAAGGAAAGGGGGAGGAAATAGAAGAAGAAGCAGCGGCATCATCACCATCATGATTGTTCTGAAGACTGCTCGAAAAAGAGCCTACCTTGTTGTTGTTGTCAAGATATCCCAAGGTTCCCAGAACCAACAACACCACAAAGAGCACAAGCAGCACGGCACCCACGGCGTATGCCACGAATGCCTTGCGTGTCTTCCACCAGGGCCGCGCTGCTGGGCCCTTGTCCTCAGAGGCCGACGACGACAGCTGCTGCCGCTCAGCCGGCGCCAGGGGTGGTGAGGGTTGTGGGGGGACCCCATGTCCTCGTCGTCGTGCCCGCCCCCAGCCGACGCGTCACCACGGGCGGCATTATTCGTGGTCTCGACCACCAGCGGCCGCTGTGGGGAGGCGTCTGGCGGCCTGTTGTTGATGAGGACATTGGGGGATCCATCCTTGGCGGGAGCAGCAGCAGCAGCAGCAGTCATCGAGGCAGCCAGGGCGGGTATTGGTGTGTTGGTAGAGGTGGTGGTGGTGGTCCTCCTCTGCACCAAGGCCCACTGGCTCTCGCCTGACGGCCCAGTTCCGGAGGGATCTTGCTCGATTGTGTGTATGTGTGTGTGTGTGTGTGTGTGTGTGTGTGTGTAAGGCAGGACTCGTGTGAAGTACACCCAGGGAATGATTAAAGTTAAAAGTAAGAGTAAAGAAAAGAGCAGAGAAGGGAAGGGAGGGGGATAATGAATAAAGGTCTGTCGTGGTCCCAACGTCACGACAAGGCAAGACAAGAATCAACGATGAGATACTCGATTCGGAAAGGGCCACCATTCCTTGGAGTATCTTGGATGGTTTGGTTGTTTCTGAGACTGGACGAAGGCCCTGGCCGCACAGGAAAACCCCTGCTGTGCGTGTATGTTGGATATTCAAAGCGAGATGTGCTGTGCGCGCAGTCGATGTGGGCTAATTACTGCCGAAAATGCCGGACTTGTCGTCTGTAGTGGAGAATCTGCTTCTTGTCCTCTTCTCTTGCCAAAGCCACGATGATTAGATCCCGGGTGCAGTGTTGAGGAAAAGTTTATACAGGTGGGGTCTGAGGTGTGGTATCTTCGTTGTGGCGGGTCATTCTGTCGACGGAGATGAAAAGCAGTAGAGGACTCAAGTAGAGAAAAAAGAAGAAGAGAAATAAACGAAACAAATAAAATAAAATCGAAAAGAGAGGAAAGAGCAATCCAGCCTGCATCCTTATCAAGTTCAGTCCAGTCCAGTCCGGCTAAGCGGCAGCACTACTACCAGTTTGTCGGACTGTATGCCTGGCTCCTTCCTCTCTCTTCATTTTCTCTTGTGACACTTGAAAATCCTCTGCTGCAGCTAAGATTCCTACAGTGCTTCGTATTTGTGTACGCAGCTGGCTTCACATCTGGCTGCCTTGGTAAGATGATAAAAGGTTGCACTTGGGGGTTGACAAGACTCTCAGCCAAAAGAATTCACAAACTCCCCTTTACTTTCATGCCTCTCACCTCTACTCTACTTGAATGCATACGTAAGTACACACAACCAACCTCGGAAAAACTGCCTGTGCTGAGACGTCCGAGCACCTAGGAATGCAACCATGAAAGTTTCAAGAGACGCCACCTCGGGATCGGGATGAACATCAGAGAGGATTTGAGGAGGGGGCCAATGCGACGTCTTGTCTGACATGATGGATGAAATAAGGAACATACTAATTTTCACATGCCCTGCTCAGAGTGACGCCAATATCTATTGCTAAAAGTGGTCAATTAGATTTCCCAAGAACTTGTTGTCGTGTTTACTAGTAATCATGCTCTCCGTATGAATATGTAAGTAGAATGACATCTGTCTGGGACAGCCTATACAACAACAAGTAGACTTTAGAAACTGGCACGTGTAGATTTTCAGTGATCATGACCTGAAAAGGTATACATGCAATAGCAAGCAGGAAGACTAGAACTTCATTGCACCTTTATCTGACCAGGAAATCATGTTCATCTTTGGAAGAGTCCTTCGTCTCAAAAAGTCGAACTCGGTCTTAAATCGGCCTCAAAGCTGATACACGGCAACAAGGTGAATCTTTTGTCTATGCCTCCTCTCGTATAGTACAAGCGCTCTTCTTCCTCCTCCTCCTCCGCCACCCGTCTATCCTATTCCCTTCAATCAAACCTGGACGCCCTGGGCGACATGCCCAACACATCTTTCATTTTCCCTTCCTGACCCAGTCCTCGACCGTCTCCCGCGCGCCCTTGACCTTCTCACCCACCGCATCCACTGCCACCTGCCGGTGCGCCTTGGCAAAGCTGACGCCGCTCTCCCACGCCTCCCTCGTCTTGAGGTGGCCCTGCGCGACGGCCGGGAACCGCTGCTCGTACCGCCAGGCCAGCTCGCTCACGTTGCCCATGGTGACGGGCAGGGCGGTCCAGCCCATGCCGACGCCGAACGCGACGGGCACGGTGGCGCGCAGAAGGATGTTGCTCCGGCGCGTGACAATGCTCCCCGCCATGGCGGCCACCAGCACGTACACCAGGCCCGGCATCAGCTTCTCGCCCGACTCGGCGGGCGGCGCGAGGCCCGCCACCGTGTCTGTGAACGATTTCTCCAGGTGGAAGGCGCGGTCCATGGCCCGGTTCACGGCGTCCTCGGCGTCACAGGCCTGGCGGTACAGGAAGAGCCGTGCGTCGCGGATCTGCGAGGCCAGCCGGTCAGTCGGTGTGGGGCCGCGGGCCTGCTGGCGGACAACCACGTCCTGCGGCGCCGTGGAGGAGGACGAGGTCGAGGAGGAGGAGGAGGAGGAGAAGGAAGCGACGATGGTCGAGGCAGGGCTGGACGGGGCCTCTCGCGACGGCGGTGGTGGTGGCAGGGTGGCTGTCGTGGGCACGGCGTCGAGGTCGTCGTATATGGGCTTCCTGGAGCTGTGTGATTCTGGGGCCTCTGCGTGGGCTACTCGAGGGTAGAGGACCACACCTCCGGCGAGGAGGGAGGCTGTCAACGGCGCGGCATGCTTGTTGAAGAATTCCCTCGTGTTAGCAGATCACTCACTGGGCCAGTTGGGCCACAAGGATAGGTCCTCTCACCCGTTGCAGCAGGACTCTTGCCGCCATCTCGACCCTGATTGATGGTATTCCTGTGAGATACTCGAGCGAACGGTAGAGGGTCGGGTTGGATTGGGTGTTGGTGGCCGTGGCCCTTGGGTCGGAGGAGAGATGGGTTGCGTTTGGTTGAATTGGGGGGACCTGCAAAACAGAACAGGGCGCTGTATTCCAGTGAGTGGATGAATTGAATTGAGCCGAGTTTAGTGTTGGTTGAGCTGGCGGCTCTTCCCGGGAAGCAAAGCAGCGGCATCAGTGGTCGGGAGCTCCTAAAAATTTGAGCACGGGAAAGAGCGTTACTGTATTCCGTCATTGGGCGACAAGGTACTTAGGTACATTGTGGTAAGTAAGTACACGATTTACTACCGTGACTGAGACTTCGGCCTAATATCGGCGACTGGTGAAAGTTCTCTCCCAAGCACCTTCTTCTTATCCTCTCTTCTCTTCTGTTCTCTCCTCTGCTCTTCCGTATAATAAAATAGTTCTCAGCACTCTTGTCCCCCCCCCCCTCTTACTGCTCCTATCTGTCTCTACCTGCTCTATGGGTTTCTTCCACCGACAAAGGCAATGACAATATTCGAGGGCACGAGACCAAGAAGCCTCTCAACACCACCGCTGCCACAACCATCACAGCCACCGCAGAGGTCATGATCAGGTTCGCCCGGCGCCCAGCAGCGTTGGCATCATGGGTCTGCTCAAGATGTCTACGGCGCGGGGCGCGAGACACGCCGCTGCAGCAGCTCAGTACTGCTGCGACCAGCCCTTCTTCTTCTTCTCCCCAGGCTGAGGAGAACACATCCCCATCATCTCTCCCACCTCAAAACCCAAAGTCCATACTCGCCTCCATAGCGCAGGTTACCACCAGCACGAGACACGACGATGCGACCCTCCGCAAGATCTTCGACTCCCGTCCAGCATGGCTGGACTTCTCGCGCGCCTCCCGGGGCAGACCGCACGTCGGTCTCTTCCGCAATGCCTACCTCACCGAGCCTCAAGGCTTCCTTGCCTTCGCCAGGGTCTCGCTGGCACGTGCCCAGACCATTGTCGACAAGGTCCTCCACGCGACCTCGCTGTCCGAGTACCAGGAGATCGTGCGTGATATGGACAGGCTATCAGATCTCCTATGCAGGGTCATCGACCTGTCCGACTTTGTGCGCGTTACACACCCGGACCGCCAGATGCAGTCGGCGGCGTCGGAGGCCTGGGGCATCGTGTACCAGTACATGAATCAGCTCAACACCACCACGGGGCTGAACGAGCAGCTGGGCAGGGCGATGGAGAACCCAGAGGTGACGGCCGCCTGGACCGAGGAGGAGAAGGCCGTGGCCGAGATCCTGAGGCTGGACTTCACCAAGTCGGCGGTCAACCTGCCGCAGGGCGCGAGGGACAAGTTCGTCGAGCTGTCGTCCAGGATAGGGGACGTCGGCCAGCAGTTTGTCGAGGAGATGGCGCCCCAGCACCCGTTCCTGACCCTCCCCAGCACCAACTTCCAGGGGCTCGACCCGAGGTTCGCGCAGAAGCTTTCCAGGCGCGGCCAGATCTACCTGCCTACGCTAAGCCCAGAGGCCTCGTACGCGCTGCGCACGGTGCACCACGAACAGACGCGCAAGTCCATCTTCGTCGCGTCGCGGACGGCCTCGAGGGAGTCGGTCCAGCGCCTCGAGGAGCTGCTCAGGCTGCGGGCGGAGCTGGCGGAGCTGTCGGGGTTCGAGAGCTACGGGCACATGGCGCTGCGCGACAGGATGATGGCCAAGACGCCCGAGGCCGTCGAGGGGTTCCTGAGGGCCCTGAGCAAGAACAACGCGCCCGTCGTGCTGCGCGAGATGGACAACCTGCTGGCTATGAAGAAGACCAACAGGGCCTCGTCCGGCCCCCTCAGGCCCTGGGACAAGGACTACTACATGAACCTGATCCGCGAGGCCGCGAGGTCCAAGACGCGGCGGGACGACTTCCTGTCTGCCTACTTCTCGCTGGGAACCGTCATGCAGGGCCTCTCGAGGCTCTTCACGCGGCTGTACGGGATCCGCTTTGTGCCGCAGGAGACGATGCCAGGCGAGACGTGGCACCCCGACGTGCGGCGGCTGGACGTCATGTCCGACACGGACGGACACGTTGCGGTGCTGTATTGTGACCTCTTCTACCGGGCAGACAAGTCACCCAACCCGGCACACTTCACCGTCCGGTGCTCACGGGAGATCGAGGGGCGTGAGCTCGAGGAGGCTGCGTCGGCGGTGCAGCAGGCCGTAGCAGCAGCAGCAGGAGGGCTGCCGGGTTTCGCCTCCCCGGAGGAGGCAGCCAACGACGGCATGGCCATGTCGCGAGGCAGAGACGGGTCCCTGAAGCAGCTGCCGACGATCGCGCTCGTCTGTGACTTCCCGCACAACAGCGGCGCGGGCGATAGGCCTGCGTTCCTGACATACGGACAGGTGGAGACGCTGTTCCACGAGATGGGCCACGCCATCCACAGCATCCTGGCGCGGACGTCACTACAGAACGTGTCGGGCACGCGCTGCGCAACGGACCTGGCGGAGCTGCCGTCGACGCTGATGGAGCACTTCTGCGCGGACCCCGATGTGCTGCGCCTCTTTGCGCGGCACTACGAGACGGACGAGCCGCTCAACCACGACATGGTGGTGGAGAAGCTGCGGCAGTCGAGGCTGTTCGAGGGCACGGACAACGAGAACCAGATCCTGCTGGCGATGCTGGACCAGTCGTACCACTCGCGGCGCGTGGTGCAGCCCGGCTTCGACTCGTCGCGCATGTACTGGAACATCCAGACCAAGTACGGCCACACGCCTCCCGACCCGCCGACCACCAGCTGGCAGGGCTTCTTCGGCCACCTGTTCGGCTACGGGAGCACCTACTACAGCTACCTGTTCGACCGCGTGCTGGCGGAGAGAGTGTGGGAGAAGGTCTTCCTGACGGGGCGGGAGGGGGCGGCCGTGAGCCGGGAGAACGGCGAGCAGCTCAAGGAGAACCTGCTCAGGTGGGGCGGCAGCAGAGAGCCGTGGAGGTGCCTGGCCGACACCCTCCGCGACGACAGGGTCGCGCGCGGCGATGCCGCGGCCATGGCCCTGGTCGGCAGCTGGGGTACAGGAGCTACTGCGAGGGGATGAAATCTTACAAATAAATTCTGTCCCTCACTGTCAGAGATATATATATATTTCTGTGAAGATCCTTGTCCTCTTCTTCTTCTTCTTCTTCTTCTTCTTCTTCTTCTTCTTCTTCTTCTTCTTCTTCTTCTTCTTCTTCTTCTTCTTCTTCTTCTTCTTCTCCTTCTTCTCTGTCCTTCTTCGCTACGTTGTGTATACACGACCGCACCAGAATGCAGGCAAGCAAAGCCCGACGCAGCAAAGGAACGGTTCAAAACTTCTCGACATGATGAGGCTGCCATTGTCCTTGACCGAAAATTCGCCGCCTTTGTTAAGATCAGTAGAAAGTCTTGGATTTTGCAAAAAGCACTGGGCTTTGGTCGGTTTTTCTTTCTGTAATGGAGAGAGAGTGTGTGAAAGAGAGAGAGAGAGGGCCTCAACATAGCCGGCTCCGCCTCGAGGTCAACTCACTCACTTGCTCGCTCACTACTTCGCCAGCCCCACTGCTGGTTTAAAAAAAAAAAAAAGAGAGAATCACTTCAACCTGCTGGTCCACGCCCTCTTCCTCCTCTCTGCTGCAAGGATTTATTCATCAATCCTATTATTATCCACCGACCCAAGCAGGCCCAGAACCAAAGAACCTCCTCAAACCTGCATCTCATCGCTGCCGGCGCTTAACTCCGGTGTAACCATGACCACCGATCGATCGATCCACACTCTTTTCTGTGGATGGTCCGCCCTGGTAAGCCTTTGTTATTCTCTCTCGCATAGCCGCAACGCAGCCATCTTTTTTTTTTTTTTTCTTTTCATCTTTCCCTTTTGCATTGACATAGGGACGCGGTCAGCATTCCCTGCAGGCAGTGATTGGCTGCACCAGCAGAGCGACTGCAGCACACCAAGGCAGGGCCAGGCTCTACCAATGTATGGGCCTGAATAACCACATTACTCAATCTGGCTTAGCCTGCCTCTCAAGAGCTGTCACGATGGGCCTTTTTCTGTGCGTCGCCCCCAGGTCGCCCCCCGGCATGCTCGGTGAAGGGCGCGGCGGCCCTGATCCAAGGCGTATTCTGCTGCTGCTTTTTCTTGGAGGGAAGAAGAGAAAAAGATCAGGTGATGATGGGCTGCGACTTTGGGTCCCTTAATCAGCTCCCCCCTTCCCCCCTCTTCCCTCCATCCACGGAGGTTCGGACAGAAGGAGTGAGAGAGGGGTTTGGATTGGAAATGTAAGGTGAGAACAGGACAAGAAATATATAGAAGGGCCGGAAGAATTCTCTTTTGTTTCCCCTTTTCACTGTTTGGGTCAGCACAAGATTGTTATACACACGCGCACACACGCACACACACACACACACACACACACACACCAACACATACCGTCTCGAGGGCTTCGCCTGTCTCCTTGAACAGACTCGGAACGCCACACAAGAAAGGATAGGAATGATGGAAGGTCGCCGCTCATCCCAAGAAGACCGACCCTCCTTCACCACATACTGGAGGAAGAACCAGGAGGACTCCACAGCCAGGAAACTCAAGTTTGTCCAGAGCGATCCAGGCCAGGCAAACAGATCAGGTATGTTCTGAAGAAGACAAAAGAGAGAAAGAAGAAGAAGACCAGGAGAAGAAAAAAAAAAAAAAGAAAGAAAATTTTTCCAAGGGACCCCGATTTCCCTCTCGTCTCACACAGACCGCTGGGTCCTCCCCTCTGCCCTTTATAATCTCGTCAAGGATATGGTCATTCGGTCCACCCTCCCCTCCCTCCCTCCAGCCCTCTGCCGCGAGTGTGTGTGCTTCCTGTTGGCCCCGAGCTGTTTCTGACCTGGCGCTGGCGCCCTCTGCGCACACTGGTGATATCATGCCTCGATCTGGGCAGTGAGATTTGTCAACAGCACCAGAGAAAGCGGGGACCTCGTGGCGCGTGCTCGGTACCGCTCGCGAATGCGCTCCCCATGTGGGCAAAAGAAGGGAGGAGGAGGAGGAGGAGGAGGAGGCGAAGAAGTAGGGACTGGATATATACTTTTTTCTTTGCCCCTTCTTTGTTATTTTCTCGGTTTAATTACTCCACACAACAAGTGCACACACACACCATCCTCCTATGCTGTCGCATTTCTAACCCCAATTCATCCATCCATCCATCCATCCATCCATCCAACCCAATCCAATTCCTCTCGCGCGCGCTCTGCTGCAGCCCTACAGCACCAATACAGATGATCGCCATGACCTCACATCTAATACCACTTACATGACCTCATCATCAGCACCATCATGGCGGCTAGAACAAAGACCAGAAGAAGAAGAAACAAGAAGGCTAACACCAAGGTCGATCACGTGTGACAATAGCAGCATCAGCAGCAGTAGCAACCACCAATGCATCCTCCCCTGGAAGGACTGACGAGGACGAACAGTCTGCCAGGAACAAGCGCCGGGCCCAGGTCCGGCGGGCCCAGATCCAGCACCGCCAGCGCAAGGCCGACTACGTCAACCAGCTCCAGTCCGACATCGCCGGCATCCGCGAGCAGATCGAGGACGCAGAGCGGGCGAAACGGTCGCTGCAGGTGGAGAACCAGAACATGCGGGCTCACCTGTCGTCCTCATCGTCACCGGCGGCGTCAGGGTCGGGGTCGAGGTCGGCTTATGGTGGTGGGTATCATCATCATCCACAACAACATCATCAAGATCATCAACATCAGCAGCAGCAGCAGCAGCAGCAGCAGCAGCAGCAGCAGCAGCAACACCAACGCCAAACCAACACGGACTATTACGCCAGTATCCCGTCAACGACGTCGTCATCGCCATATCTACCCGCCAACAACCACGCGCTGACACTAGAGGATGACATGATGCTGCGGCACCATCATCATCATCACCACCAACAAGACCAAGGCGGTGATCTCGGCCTCGTCGTGGGCGGGGACGGCGCAGCAGCAGCAACAGGAGGGTTCTTTTCCGTGTCGGACGCGGACCTGGACGAGATGCTGAACGCGCAGCAAGGGGGAAGAGGAGGAACTGGGGCGGGTGGTGGTGCTGGTGCGTACTACGGCTCTGCATCGCCGGCATACGGCACGGGGGAGCTCGAGGGCCAGCCCGGCGGCCATAATGTATCACGGGTCACCGCATCCTGTGGATGGAGGAGGCACGGTAGGGCATGGGGGGACGGACTTGTCGTATCCTCTTTTGCCGGATATGATGATGGGACAGGAACAGGGTGGGAATCACCATCCTCATCAGGGGATGGGGTATCTGTTTCCATAGGTGAGGGTGGTGGTGGTGGTGGTAAGGAGGAGGAGAGATGAGATACATCTGAACATTGGGAGGGAGAGCAGAGGGGGAATGATGGATATCTTGGCGATGGTTGATGGATAAACCAAGGGCACAAAGAAGAACAAGAACATCACTCTCCAAACAGCAGTTGGGTATTCTTCTGTTCTCATCGTTCTTGACGTGTAATTATTATTTGGAGTATCTCTGCAAAGGCCTTGGTCAATCACAGAATCCATTCAACCCCTAATGACTTATGCATCCTCTGTAACTCGTACTGCCGACGACCCAAAGACCCTATAAAGCACCACCATCGCAAGCTTTCTCGGCCTCTCAGCCCCGCTCCAGAGAGAAGCGCAAGGAACAACAGCCAGACCCTCCTCCGCAATAGCCCTGCTAATCTCATCCGCCGCAAATAGACCCGTGTCTAGATACACCAGGTATGGTCGCTGCCTCTGCTGTGGTGATGGTGATGGCGATCCTCTCTCGTTCGCTAGCTTGGGCAGAACGTGACTGAACATCTCGTCCGCACCGGCTCGGGTCGTCAGCTCGTCGAGCGTTGTCACCCTGCCGCCATCATCATCGCGGGGGCCTCGACTGCGATGACGCTGTGCAGACACCCGCCTGTGACCTCGTCCGAGGAGCTGAGAAGAAGGCAGTGCTCAGCCTGGTACACTACTGTCCCTGCTGCTCCTGCTACTACAGCAGAAGAAGAAGAAGAAGAAGAAGGCCGCCTCTTCTCCCGCCACACGCGCACACGACTGCCGCCTGCCTCCAGCCCGGCCAGCCCCGCATGCGCATGCCACTCTGCCTCGGCCGACCGCGGCAGCTCATCGACCTCTGCGGCGAAACAGAACGGCACCACAGGTATTCTGGTGCTGTTTGAGTTATCCTCGCCCTCTTCTTCGTCTACCAGCAGTGTGTAGTCTGGCAGGTCAGGTCTGGTCGTGGTGCCGGAGGGGGACAGGCTCTCGCCCGTGTAGGACATGTAGCGCGGGTCGAACCTGCGGTCCCACAGGTCTGGGCCGTTCTCGCTATCGCTGTCGTCGTCATCGTCGGTAGTAGAGAACGAGGATATGTGGGCTTGTTTCCAGGCGCGGTAGGCCATCTCGGCTTTTTCTCGCGCAGACAGGGTGGTGGCGGCGGCAGCGGCGGCAGCAGCATCGTCTGAGCGGGGGAGGTACACGGCTGCACTGGTCCACCACTGGACGCGCAGCTCGGTTCCTATGCGCCAGAGGTGTTGCAGGGACAGGGCGAGCTGGACGTCCATGCCTGAGGCCGGCAGGTCCATGCTCGCCGGGATGAGGGGGATTTGGCCTGCTATGTGCACTGCCCTTGCCGTTGTTGTCCCTCCTGCTCCTCCTCCCGCTGCTACGAAGATGGGAAATGTGATGGCTTGGCTGTACGGGCCTATGTTGGCGGGGGCCCAGTAGGATCTGCTCTGGACGTGCAGACCCTGCCTGTCGAGGGCTGTTGATGTGTGGCGAGAGGAGGAAGAGGCAGTGGCCGGAAGGGTGAGGTAGATGGCAATGTTGCCGGCGCTGGAGGGGAGAAGATGCCCGCAGGAGATGGTCACCCGGGATGGAGGGTTGGGCTCTGTGAAGAGGGAGCCGTATATGGTGTTGATGGCGGGGAAGTCGGCCATGGAGCGGAGGATGATGATGGTGCTGATGATGGAGGCCGGGGCCAGGTTGTGTCTGCCGAGGCGTGAGCGGATCTCGTCGACGAGGATGCTGGTCTCTTGTTGGATGGTGACGAGGTTGTTGGCGTCTGTTGTTTGTTGGCTGCGGGTGATGGCCCAGGTCTGTGTCTGGGACGACGAGGCCGGCAGGTCAAGGTGGAGAGAAGAAGGACGGTCATCATCAGCCTTGTCGTTGAGGGTCAGGGGGCCGACGTTGACATCTTCTTGCTGTTGTTTCTCGTTGTTGCCGTCGCCGCCGTCGTCGACAACAGCAGTGTTCAACCCGTCAACCACCTGCTGGAACCTCTCATCGAACAGCTCAGGTCTCCTCACCACAGGCCCGTCGTCGCCCTCCTCGTCGCCCTCGGCCATCTTCTTGTCCTGCACCCTCGCCCGCCTCACATTCAGCCATGCCATCCCGCCCCCTTCCCTCACGACCAACCGATCTCCCTCCGCCACGACAATCTTCTTCCCAAACAGCCTCCTCGGCCCATCCACAACAAGCGTCTCGAACTCGCCACCCCTCACCCAGGACGGCCCCCGTCTCCAGAACCGCCGACCCAAACCTCCCCATGGCCCTCTTGAGCATCGTGATGCCCCTCGGCCCGGCGACATTCTCCCAGAGAAAGCCCTCGTCCAGCCCGCCCGAGGCAACCTTGATGATGCGCGCCTCGGGGCCTGCGGTCGCCATGTCCACTAGCAGCTGTGCCTCGTCCGCCACACCACTGCCACTGCCGCTGCCGCAGCCGCTGCCGCAGCCACCGTCTTCTGCCGAGGGTGGTGGCGGCGACGGTGGCGGTGGCGGCAGGATGGGGTACTTCCAGAGATAGGCCAGCGGGACGAGACCCAGGCGCAGGGCCACAGACTCGACGCGGGTGCGCTGGTAGGTGCTCAGGATGGCGCCCGCGCTGAGGGCATTGGCCTCGGGGTGTGATGCGAGGACGGTCTTGAGGAGGGGTACCAAGGATTCCGTCTCGTCCAGCTCCTCTTTTCGCTCTGCTGCTGCTGAGGCGGCCCTGGCGGTGGAGTACTCTCTCCCGCTCTGCACGGCGCCGCCCAGGATGGGTTGCCGGTACAGGGGGAGGCCCGTGGCGTCGGCGTACAGCGGGATGACCTGGTGCCCGACGGTCTGGTACATGAATGAGTTGAGGTCGGTCTCTTGTTGCTCGTGTTCCTGTTCTGCCTCGCCGTCATTTTTGTCGTCACCACCACCACCACCACCACCACCACCACCACCACCAGCCCCCGGCGTCGTCTGACCTCGTGATGGTGGTGGTGGTGGTAGGGGAGGGGGTGCAGGTTTGCCAGGGCGACGAGGCGGTGTCCGTTCTCCAGACAGTGCAGGGCGGAGAAGAAGCTGTCTTTGCCACCAGAGACCAGGGCGATGACGTTGAGACTGCTTCCCGGGGAGGATGAAGCCGAGGACGACATGGTTGCAGGCGAAGAAAAAAGAAAAAGAAGAAAAAAACACAAGGTCAAGAGGCGGTGTGCGTTTGACCCGACGAGATCAAGATGGTGTGCAGCACCACGCTGGGCTGATCTGATCTGCCTTTCTCTGGTCGGCGAACCTGGAGAAGGGGGGGAAGACGGGCCAGCGTGCCGTTTCGATGCTGCTGCTGCTGCTGATAATCCCCACGCACCAAGAACCCCGTGTGCAAGAGGTCGGACGTGCCAGCTTCAGCCTCGCTTGACCGGTGTCCCGTTGCAGACGGGACGGCCCCAGGGTGCCAAGATCTTGTCTCTCTCTCTCTCTCTCTCTCTCTCTTTCTCTCTCCAAAGAAGATTAAGCTTTTCCCGGGTCTCTGTCGTGACACCCAACCGCCCTCCTCCAGGAAAGCTCAGCTGGTATGGTCGCAGCTTTAGGGCCCGAGCTGGCGGGTCTAGACTATTTCCAGGCCATCGGAATGCAGTTGCGTTGGATGATAGTTGGTTGAGAGGTACGAATGGTGCAGAATAAAGGTGAGACAGACGAGCACGAGAACAAGGCTATCGAGGCTGGCTGGGCGTGAAGTGAGGTGATGGAAGAAGCGATGGTGAGTGGTTGATTGGCGTTCAGTTTTTCGTTTATCTTGTTTCCTCTTTGGTCGGCGACGTGATGATGATCAATAATACTCGGGTGTGAGTGATGTGGTCACTGGGATGAAGAACGGCATGCATGCAATGGTCTGAGAGAAAAGTATTGTTTTTTTATTCTGTGAATTTTGGTGTAGTCCAATATCTGCAAATGAAGTTCTATCGGATGCTAAATTTTCACCAAAACCGGCGAGGGTTAGGAGTTGACAGCACCTAAATCCCCCATTGTTTTTTTTTTTTATAAAAAAAAACAAAGAAAAGAAAAGAAAACTGACCGCAGCGAAAACCCCCTCATACAGCAAGAGGAGAAGGAAAAAAAAGACAAAGAGAGAGAATGATAATATTAAGATGATTTTGTTGTTAAAAAAAAAAAAAAAAGAGACACCGTCAAAAATGAGACAAGAAAAAAGAGCCCAGTCGGGAGACCATTGACTTACCTACCTTACCTGCATGTAAGCAAACCGAAAGCCACCGAATATGCACGTCTTCCCGACCTGCATCTCATAGTCTGATCCAAGTCCCTCGATAGTCAAACAAATGATCTGCCCCAAAGAAGGAAAAGAGGAAAAAGGAGGGGGGGAAAGTCTCAAAGACAAATCGTATCAACCCACCACCAACCACCCGTCATCCATCACATGTTGGTGGTCTGTCTACTCTTTCCGAGCTGGAGAGTGAGTCTACTTTGCTGCACGCCATAGTACTACTTACTGTCTCAGAACTGCATTAGTGATCCCTAGAGCCCAACCCACAACCCACCCAATCCATTCATCTTCCATCATCTCCTCCGTTCTCTTCTCTCCCAAAAAGAAGGAAGTGTACTTCTAGGGCAACCGGACTTGTGGACAGGCACACACACACTAGTTCTAGGAGGAGGAGGAGGAGGAGGAGGAGGGGCGGGACCTAAGATCTCACGCTATGAGTTGACAGACAGAGACCAGACCAGACCATCACCACCAAAGAATGATCCCATGTACCTCAGCCGAAAAGATACTTTGCTGCGCCAGAGTGGCCTAACGGGGGTTCAATACTTGTGCTAGCTCCAAAAAGACAAGAAAGAGAGGTGCTTGTGTGTGTGGGATGTGTGTGCGCCAGCCGTGTGCCTCGCCAGCCATGTCTCACCTATCCAGCCCTATGAACATCCAGAAAAGGACTCTCTCGGCAAGGTTATTTTTTTTTCCTTTCTCTTTTTCTGTTTGCTCCTTATACGGCCAGAGACAAATTGTTTATTGGTGTCGTATGACATTTTGATGATCCCCTAACACACCGACTACCCCCGACTGACCAGTGACCACTCGCGATTCCAAATCTCACTGTCCCTTTTGGATTTCATTTTCTGCCCAATCCTCTTTTTTTTTTCTTCTTCTTGTTCTCTCTTTCTCCTTTCTTTCAGCCAGCCATAAAGAGAGACAGCACAATCTACTACGCACGGACTGTCATCAACCCGGCTCAGATCAACCGACCGAGCAACCAACCAGAAGGACAAGCAGCTCAAATGCAAGAGGCAAATGGTAGTACTTAGCAGACCGACGCGCAAGGAAGAAGGTGTGTATGGGTACTATGGTAGGGTAGATGTGTGTGGTCGGACAAAACAGTAAAAGTAACATTGATGACGTACATTGGCCCGAATTTGGTAATCTCTGTTTTTGTTTTTCCTTTTTTTTTTTTTTTTTTTTTGTGTGTCCCTTTTATTTTTCCAGCCAGTCATAACAGCTTACCACCCCCGCCCGGAGCAATCGGCCTAGTACTAAGTACGGACTGTACTGCAGTGCCAAAGGGCACACGTAATCCCCCTCCTCCCCCTCGTCCCAGTTCCCCATCTGCACATTACAGTGGAACACACAAAGTCTGATTCTCGTGTTGTATGTAATACTGTGCTGGACTCTTGCACAGTCTCAGCTCGCACGGCACGGAGACGGCGCACCTAGTACCCACCGGCTCTGTTCCCTTCCGCCCTCCTTCGTGTGATGGTTGTCTTCTTTTTTTTTTTTTTTTTGCTGCGCGGTTTTCCCCCCTCTTCCTTTCTTAGTTTCTTACCACGCTGGATGTGATGCTACCACACAAGTCATGGTGGTGTGTACTATGTAAACTTTGTGGTGAGATCATAACTGGAGCTGCTGCAAAGTAAAGTAGTAGTACCTTGAGCGCGTTCTACTTACAAGTGTACAGTAGTACATGTCAACCACACTAGAGGGACACAATCACACACCAGCAGTTTAGCTCTGTCTCGTGCTTATGCAGGAACAGAAAACGGAATCACATAAAAAAATAAAAACGCAAAAGAGAGGGGCCTCCCGATGGGGGCGGAACCAAAGTCTGGTCGGGGCCTGTTAGGTTTCCCGGTGGTGGTGGCGTGCCCTGCCCCATATACCGAACCGGATATTGGCATGACTTGACTTTTGTGTTCTTGCTTACGGGGTCTGATCTTGTCTGACTGAAAAGTAGCTTTGGAAGAACCCTGGGTGAGGGAAGAAAGAGAACGGAAGGAAGGGGGAAAAAGGCAAAAAGAGAAACTCTGACTAGCTCAGCCAACCCTGCTTACATGTGTGCTGCCTGTATTCAGCAGAAGGAGGAGGAGGAGGGAGGAGGAGGAGGATATGGAGGGGCAGTGGGGCGGGTGTTATAGTACACGTCAAGTCAGATCGGTTCCCATCTACAAACAGTAAAAGGAACATCTACTTTCGGGGGTAGGAATGGTGTCGTGCGCGTCGCGTAAGCTAAGAAGTAAGTAAGCTGCATGGCATTCTTCTGTCCCAAAATCCTGCTTGCTGCTGCTGCTGCTGTTGTTGCTGCAAGTGTGATCCCTCAGAACCCAACAAGAACCAGCTCTTTGTGCTATATATGAGGGCTGAGATTGTTGGCTTTACTGGCTGACCTACAGGCTTATTCGCTGCTAAAAAGTTCCCCTTTCCCGTCCGCAGTAGGTTAAAAATGGTTCCTCCTTCTGGGGCGGATAGTTTGTGGTTTGCACCAGGAACAGCGATGAGGTGATCTCGACAGCAGATGGGTCTCCATATCATCATTATCTCACGAGAGGGAAAAAAAAAAAAAAAAAACAAGAATTAGTGATCTGCCGAGGGGGAGGGACGGAAAGCTCAGCTTTCTTGTCACTCATCAAGACAGTGGGAGGGTGTGAAAAAACTTGCTTTTCTTTCTATTTTCCTCACGCTACAAGGTTTTTTAACTTTCAACGAAATAAAAATAAAAAGGGACATATTCTACTGCACGTCAGGTCAACGGTCCCAAAATTGCCAGCACGCAGAAAAATAGCAAAAAGGCCAAAAGACAGCCCAGTAAGACAGCCCCCATCGTCCAACCCCTCCAAACCAACCAACCAAACCCCCACCAAGAATCCTATCCCCTGGAATCCGCGGCCGGATCGAGGCCACACATCTTCTCATCGCACAGAGGAATCCTTTTCTTTTTTGCCCTTTTTTTTTCTCTCTTCTTTTCTTTTCTTTGCCTTTCTCCCCACACCCACCATCGGAGGAAGACGGGCGGCGACGGCGACAGCGGGTGGCGATAAGCCTGAGACACAGGATCTAGATCTTACCTAGGTAGGCGATGACACTCGCGATGATCCGAGGGAGAGAGAGAGAGAGAGGATTGTCCACGTGGACCACACACACACACACATGTACAGACACGACTGCGTGCCATCGTGAGATGTAAGAGGGGGAAGAAACACGGAAGGTAGCAGTAAGAAGAAGGTGGGTAGGGTTAAAAAAGTGAAAAAAAAAAAAAAAAAAAAAAGAGGATTCGGAACGAAGGATGTTTCGAGCCTGCATACACAGACACAACCAAAGCCGGCTGAGATCGACGCTTGGGGTATGCGAGGCAGGTGACATACTCTCTCTCTCTCTCTGTCATGCTGTCAGTCTTGCATTTTCCCGATGGTGATGGCTTGGTCTGGCCCAGAGGAGAGAAAAGAGATAACACAAAGTCTCACGTGCGAGGGCGGTGTTTCAGGACCGGCGCCGTCACTATTATCGGCGTCGGTGCCGGCGATGGGGCCTTCTGAACAGAGTGAACTGCCGTATGATGATTCCCTCTACTACATACTACTACCAAGTACTATGATTGCTCTTACAGCTGCAGTGTTAGTCAACAAGCACAGGCTGATCACCATTTTGTCATCACAATCAGAAGGGAAGAAAGGCAGCCCACACAATATAGAAACGAATGAAGAAAGTTCGCTATAGAGAATAGAAACTTGTTACAATGTTTGAATCCTCAACAATGACTGTTCAGTCCACACGGCACCCAGTTTGTGTTTCCCTTTCCTGGCCCAAAACAAAATCCATCCATCCATCCCCGTCATCCACACGCTACAAGGCTCGCTTCTCAAACCAGCAAGAAAAGGAGGGAAAGAAAGAAAAAGAAAAAAACAGCCCCCAACCACCAGTAATCCACCACCACCTTGTAATCGTGCCAAACAAGCCCTGTGAATTTTAACATACTCCGTTACACGCCCACTGAGATCCTCACCTGAAGGATTCGATCAGGTTTTTTTTTGTTGTCCTCCCAAGTGAACCAAACCGATTTGTCATTCAAGCATTGCGCGCCCTCCCCCCTGTGTTGTGTGTGTGTGTGTGTGTGCCGTGAGGGCCTGTGGGGGGAAAAATAGAGAGAAGAAAGCTTGGCTAGCAAACTTGTGTGTGTGTGTGTTGGTACATTGAACAACAGGAGAGAGGGGCAAGATGTTTGTAAATGCTGCAGCAAAACTTTTGATGTGTGTGTTGTCGTGACTCCCATCTCAAAATGACGCCGTTGGTCGTCGGTGGAGTTTGAAAGGTAACTCTCACCGTAAGAATCCCTATTGAGTTTGGGGGCTCGGCTCCGCAGAAGAGAAGAAGGAAAAGAAAAGAGGGAGAAAAAAGAACAGCGGAGTGAGCCAAAAAATTAGACGTAGATTCTTCTTTACTCAGCTCGCTTTCTCTTCCTCTTGCCGGCCGAGTCGCCAGAGTCTGACAGGTCACCTGCAGTGTTGACGGGAATCTCGGAAGCCACCTGGAACAGCACCTTGCCGTAGTTGGCGTACTCATCGGGGCCAGGGGCGCCGGGCATGGGGGCTGCCGAGTACATGGCGGGGTGGTAGTGGCCGGCCATGTCGTGCTCGTCGATGAGGTTCATGACGATGGCGCCGGAGCCGTGGGTGCGCTGGTGCTGGGTCAGGTTGTCGGAGCGCGAGAACTTCTTGCCGCACTCGTTGCACTCAAAGGGCTTGTCCTCGGTGTGCAGCGAGCGGTAGTGGCGCTTGAGGTGCTCCTGGCGGCGGAAGCGGCGGTTGCAGAGCTCGCACACAAAGGTCTTGCTGGGGTCCTCGGTCAGGGACTGCTTGCGGCCGCGGCGGTTGGGGACCGACGAGGGGGTGCCGCTGTCAGAGCCGGAAGAGGCGTTGCTGCCGCTGGGGGTGGAGGACTCAGCCGCAGCAGCGCCGCTCTGGCTGTCAGCACAGGAGGAACCCTGCTGTGGCTGCTGGGCATCGGCGGCGGCGGCGGCGCTGTTCTGCTCGGCCTCGGCGGCCGTATCAACGCTGATGCTGCTGCTGATGCTGCTGCCGCCGTGGTCCTTCTTGATGCGCTTGTTGCGGTGGCCGTCGCAGCTGGCACCCGAGTCAGAAGGGCTGGGCATGCCGAAGGACTGGGTCTCGTAGTCGCCGTAGGAGGAGAGGCTGTGGGAGGTGGCGCCGGAGCTGGAGCGCGAGCGCGAGGCCTGGTCGCCGCCCAGGTGGACGAGGCCCTGCACGAAGCTGTCCTCGGAGGCCAGGTCGGAGAAGTCGTCGTAGATTGGCAGGCCGTGGGGCACGGGTGGTGTGACGTCCGAGAAGGAAGAGCTGACGCTGGAGGAGATTGCAGGGGTGGATGTTTGCCCGTGGGTGAATGTGTCACCCCGGAACACAAGCTCGCCTTCCTGTGTCGCCAGCGCCGAGATGGAGAACTCAGGAGCCAGTGTCGGGTTGACCGTGCCGACCGTCAGGTTGCGCGGGTCACAAAAGTCAAAGTCTAGCGAGGAGGGGTGCTCTGATGTGACAGAGCTGGCGTAGGCCGGCGGGGGCGGAGAGGGGGACAGCGACGGGCACGACGTCGTTGTGGAGGCTGCCGCAGAGGTGAAGTCACCAGGGGCGGGAGAGGAGCAGCTGGGAGCTTGGGCCTGCTGGTGCGGGAGGTACACTGCGGGAGGGAGGGGGAGAAAAAAAGCCAATGTCAGCACAACAAATTCACAAGCCCGCGTTCCAGTCTGACATTTTGAACTGTCATGATTTTGTGACTTGATCTTTTTTTTTTTCAAAAAAAAAAAAAACTCACCTGGTGTCATTGGCGGTGAGGCACAGCTGTGCCACTCCAGGTTGGGGAACTGCTCGACAGGCTGAGCAACCTCCTCCTCCTTGCTGAGTCCCATGGCGCTGCCGTCCAGCCCAGAGAACATGGGGTTGAGCGGCGTGGCCAGCATGTCGCAGCTGCCAGGGCTGCTGATGACGCTGCCGGCGGTGGACAGCGCGGGGGTCTGAGGGTAGCGCATGGCATCCATGCCGTCAAACTTGTCGGTGTCCAGCACAATGGTCGGCCTGTGGAGCTGCTGGTGCATGCGCACCGGTGAGGCCTGCGGGGTGAGCACCTGCTGGGGGCGCTGGTGAAGCTGGGCTTGCTGGTGGGCTGGCTCATGGGCGGCTGCGAGCACGAGGAGCTGGGCCGCGAGAACACCGGGGTCGAGGGCAGCGGCGACGAGGGCAGCACAGGTACTGGGGGGAACACCTGGATCTGCTGTGGGATGTGGTGGTGCGCGTAGGCGTGGTGAGCCTGCTGCTGTGGGATAAAGTGGCCGTGACTCCTGTTCTCTGGGTGAGGGTCTGGGCTGTAGTAGAAGAAGGCCGGGGCCATCTGCTGTTGAGCCATCATGGGTTCCATTGTGTGAGATTGTTGCCGGGTCTGCTGAGGGTTTCCTGACATATCAGTCTCCCAAGTTCTTCTTCCTCACCGCCGTGTCAGAGGAGGGGGAGGACCACCCACCAAGCTTTTTATCTCCTGTGTGTGTTTTTTTAAAGTATTAAGGATATATGGTGCGGGGTTTTTGTAATTGTACAAGTCTCTGGGCCGAGAGGCGCTGTTGATGGTCGAGGCAAGCTGGCCAAATGATAGTCGTATCGGTTCGTTCCGATTCAAAGAATGGATGGCAGCTCTCGAGGTCCTGTTGTGGGAGCGAGAGTGCTGTCTTAATAGTTTGATACTCGAGAGGCGCTGTTGTACATAGGTCTCGTCTTGAGGTAAGGTGAGGGAGGGGGGAAGGTCTGATGTTGATTGTACACCCTTTCTTTCCTGGTCCGGGAAGATATAAATGGAATACAGGTGAATAGAGAGGGGTGTGGGAAAGAGACGCGTCGTCGTCGTCAACAACTATATCAAGAACGAGAGGTATACTTAAAGAAGGGATGGAAGCGGGTGTTCCAAGCTCGAGTCAAAAAAAAAAAAAAAGGGGAAGAGAATCGATATGTAAATAGAAGAGGAGAGGAAAAGGAATCATGCGTCCAACAATCTGCCGATCATGGAAGTGGAAACAAGAGCGAGCGTGGTCTGAAGTGGGATCTCCAGAGGAATATGTAAAGAGCGGCGGGCGACGTGTGTGTGAGAGAGAGAGTGGGTGTGCAGGAAGAGAATCAGCAGAGACACAGACAGGTAAAGGTCCCAGGATCATCGGATGGGGTGGCTTCTGGACTTGCGCAAGGGTGTGAGGTACGGGGGCCTCTCTCTCTTCTCTCTCCCCCTCTCTCACTCTCTCACTCCTCGCACCCTGGCTCCTTCATGAAGCCACCACAGAACGCGGAACCGACTTGCTAATGCTCCACGACAACAGGGCCCCCGGGCCCCCGTCAAGCGTTTCCTCCACCGAGCCCACCCACCTCTTCTTTGGGCTGTCTCACACTGACTGCTCTATCTCACTCTCTCTCTCTTGTCGCCGCTGACGAGGCAGCGAGGGCTCGACTAGTGCCAGGGGGGACCAGCATTATCCACCCGCCCACACCCTTTCTCTCCTCCCCTCCCCCTGTGCCCTTGTCTGGGGCAAAGGTGGGTGGGCGCAGCGCTAGTCCATATCTATTTTGGCCGACCTCTCCCGACCAGGCTGTCGGAAGTACCGCTCATCGATGGGTACTTAGTCCTCTGAGACGAGGGTCCCATGGCGTTCCGGGTCCCCGGAAGTGAACCAGATTCCAAGCAGTGGGGAACAAGAGGTGGGACCCCTTTTGGAGTGCGGTGGGCAAACCCCTGCCTCGACGCTCTCCTCTCGCAAACAGAGGAGGGAGAGAGAGAGAAAGAGAGAGAGGTGAACAGAGAGAGCAAAGAGAGCCTGGAGGGACAGGTTACTTAGCACATAGCAGTACGGGAGAGCATACGACATCTCGCAGCTCACAAGTGTGGGCGACCCTTGCGTGTGCCTGCGTGACAACTCTGTGCGTTCCTGCAGACGGCGCCATCCAGAGATTGGTTCACCTCTGCTTGTTACTGGTCAGTTGCCTACCACAAAAAGAGGCGGCGTCTGGCTCTGCTGAAGCGGCAACACGAGGACTGGGCCCGGAGGCGCTGTACCATAGTACGGTGATGCAGGCACAACAAATACGACGGGGCTGGGCTGATTTTGCCACCGCACTCTCTCCCTCTCTCTCTTTTCTTCCGTTTTCCTTTTCTTATTGGTCTTTTCTCGCGTTGCCAGTAAGAAACACCTGGCGGCTATTGGGCGCCGCGAGGGAGCGACCGGGTTTGTTTGCGCTCTCACCTTCTCTTTCTCTCCCTCCTTCAGGCCGAGAGGGCTTGCACGAGCAGGAGACCCGTCCCACAGGGCACGACAGGGCCGAGGTGTGAGCTGTACAGCAGCTGGGTCGCTGTATTGTGATGTCTAGTGCTGGGTCTTGCAATGGACTCGAAGGTGTGGAAACCCAGAAATCTCGCAGTAGTCATGATACGAGTGCGCATGCTGCTCCGTGCATGAATAGTGCACGCAAGATCGTACGGGGATGTCGCTCGTAATTTGGAAACAAACTGGGAAAGGCCCCATTGCTCAATAGTATTCCTGCCATGTACCATAGTACAGTACAGTAGTACATGGTGTACTTTGTGGTGGTAAGTCATAGTCGTTGTACAGACGTATAATCGCTCAGCTGGTTTGGCGGGGGGCCAGGCAGTATTGGTCAGGGCCTGCACGCACGCTGCGTGCGAGATCGGGGAGCGCATTGGACAAGACCTACTTAGTAAAGAGGGGGTCCAAGGACGAATCGCTTGGGGTTTGCGCACAAAGTCATAGTACCCCCACCGCTGTCGTGGGCTCGGTGGCTGCTTGGGCCCAATCCGACGCGCTGGTTGGGCCTCGGGCCCCATCACAAATCTCCACAAGTCTTGTACAGATTCATACTGTGCCCTGTTGGGGCCTGCATAACGTCGGCGGAGCGGTGGGCGCTGCTCCACCTGATAGGACAGCAACGCAGAGGGCCAGCCGCTCGCTGACCGCACAATCCAGCGTTGTTGTTCGACGCTATCGCTGCTAGACATGCTGGGCCCGACAGCAACGCAGCGCAGCAAGACAAATCCATTCGCTGCTCGCCGTCGAGACGCCAGACCGATTGTTTGGATTCCAGCGTTGCTGGACCGCGCTAGGCATGGTCGCTGGCCATTCTGTCCAGAGCACATGCAGAACGTGGGGTCCCCCCCCCCCTCCCCAGAATCGTCCAACAGGACTGGACATGACAGAAGCACAGGCGCCTCGCCAGTCGACTGCACCTGCGAGCGCGATAGGACGGAGGATCTCTTCGCTGCCCAGAGTGGGGGAGGGGAGTTGTTGTGTGGTGTGGTGTGCTGTACATAGATCTTTCGACCCGGTGCCCAGCGGAGGTACTTCGGCAGGACAAAGTTTCGCGGACCTGTTTGGAGACACTCGACTTCATGCGCTGGCAATGATCTTCAGGCACCTCCCATGCCCACCCGAGAGCTCCCCGTGCCACGCACTTTTGCCAGTCTATCCAGGCACGCCGGGGTCTCGAAACACGCCGCTCAAGGTTCTGCTGGGTTGGGCATATCGTCAAGCGCGGTAGATGATCCGCTGTTCTTTTCTTTTAAGGCACATCTTCTGAGCGTCGACCATGACAGGAATCGGCTAGCTGGAGCGGCATATGTCTCTGCAGAGCATGGCGCGGGGAGAAAGAATAGACGGATCCTGTTGCTCTCCGAGGAGCTACTGTAGGGTTGGTCTTGGCCAGCAACAAGAACAAGCTTGCCCCAGCCAGCCAGCCTGTCGTCATCTGCATCACACAGTACGTGGTAGATACGACTTTGAGCTGGACAGGGCATTGTGAGTGATGCCCGGCCGCAGTGCCAGCCCCTGCTGGTGGCTGTACACATGCGACGAATAGGTGTCCTGAGAATGCAGTTCGCCTCTCGAGCCCCAGCATTTAAAAAAGAATGAAGGCGGCGATGTGTGCAGCCAGCCTTGTGTGTGGAGTAAACGGTGACGTTGGGTGGTCCACCCGTTGAGGCCTCTTGGAATCTCTCCGACGCTGGCTCGTCTTCTGATCTTTGAACTGGCTTGCAATAGTATTGTACTTGTACTTGGCTCTAGTGCGGTGATTGACTTGCAGCCAATCCGAAACACTGGCATGGCTCTGGCGTCAAAAGAACAATGGAGATTCGACAAGTTCCTGGTGGTGACCTGCGTGACGAGATGCATGGCAAGTCACGCCGAGAGGCCAACCAGAGTGCAAGTCGAGGCGGGCCGGCGTGCTGCAAGCACTAGACACTGGAGTGTGGCGTGGCTGGCCAGTCAGGAGGGCCAGGGCTCCAATCTGCTGCAGCAGAGTCTCTTGTGTGTGTGTGGGTGGGCGGGAGCGCCCTGGAAAAGCTCGTGATAGCCCGACGTGCCACTCGGTAGCACTGTTGGCTATTGCCCCCGCGTCTTTGCCGCCTGTCGCAGCGGCTCGCCTGATCCCGTGATGGCTTGTGATGTGCGATGGCTCGTGGTGATTCTGATTGTTCAGGTTTTTGAAGGCGTGTTGCAACTTTGCCATCACTGATCATCAGCCGTCATCAGCCCTAGGCTAGCACGCCCGTCCAGGTCAATCGGATATTGCGTACGTGATGTGCTCGAGATGAGGATGACACCATGATAGGACACCGTCTCGTGTATGCGCGCGCACACACAAGCATGTGCATCTCCTTGTCTCTCGCTCTCTCGTGTAGGTGTGGGTGTGTCGCTTTTTCTTTAGGGTTGACAACCTTTTGAAAGGCGGTGGCACTGGTACTGATTCTGTCTCCGCCGTGGTAGCCAGCACTATGGTACATGGCACAGCACTGCATACACGCTACAGCGGGTGGTAGACACTACTGATTACTACAAAGTACCTGAGTACGTACTGTACTATGTACTCCATGTACACTCAACCGCCTGAGCAGCCCGTCGTGGTTGCCCTTTCTGGGCCAAGCTGCTGCCTATCAATTTCTTCATCTGGAAGCAGCAAGCCCTGAGGAGGGAAAGAGCGAGAGAGTGAAGGAGCCATGCATCGTCATCCTTCTTCCTCAAAGGACAAAATTGTCTTTTCTTCTTCTTCCGTTTTTGTTCCTGACTCGTCCAACTCACTTAAGCTTCTGCTCGTCGACCACTCCTCCGTCCTTTTGGGAACAGCGCCTATTGGCTTCCTCGGTTGCTCCTTTTGGGCCTGCAGATTGCTCTGCTTGGTGCTTGGGAAAAACCATCAACGCCAGACCTCGGTCAGCCATTCGAGGCCAAATCACAACACCAGCAGATCCCACGCTGGTCCACCGGATGCTACCACAACTATAGTACCGTACTAGACGTATAGTACCTCGTCGATGCTTTGTTCCCCCCTCACGCCGTTGGGCGCTGTTGGGCGGACTATCTTTGGTGATCTACCTTTTCGATCGGCGTCTTGAAATGAAACAACCCCTCCTCCTCTTGCTCTATTCGTCCTGCTATGTGCAGTAGCGGATCGACTCTCGAGAGGACAGCCAGCGACGGTCCACAGAAGCGACTCAGGCGCGACAATCATGTGAAAGACATCGGCACACACACACACACACACAAGAAACCTTCGAACGCAACCATTCCCTATTCGCCCACATTGCCGCCGTTTCACCTGTCGGGCACTGTCGCATTGCAGCACCAGACCACCAAGCAGCGATTGCCGCCACCACCTACACAACAGATACTATTACGAAGTAGGGAATTTGGAGATCGAGTACGGAGGACTATGGTATGCCCCTCACACACCCCACGGGCGATATTGCCATCTGCCCGAGGGCCACTCAACTGGTGGCTCGTGACTGGGAGTTGCGCGCGCGCGCCATGCCGGCGGTCTGGTCTGCACCATCCCCTCCTGGGCTCTTATGCATGCCTACTATACGGTGAACCGTCTCACAGCCTGCAGACTGCAGCATGCAGCATGCAGCATGCACCACCTCTCACCACCGCCTCTAGTTGCATGAATTTCATGTGAGAAGGGCGGCCCACTATCTCTTTCTGGAAGCCTGTCAGTGCTGTACTCCGTACAATCAGGCACATTCGATCCATCGCATTTCAACCCTCGACAGTGTCCACCCGCTGGCCTATCACAGTAACCCTGCTACGGCTCACCAGCCGTGGAGGGGCCGCTGGGCCATCTTTCCAAACTTATCCCTGTCGTTCTGGGCCCCCAACAAGGAGTCCTCGCCTTCACCGGTCTTCTCTCTGGAGTTACTTCGCCGTGGGATGAGGGGGGTCACTGTGTACCTCTCCTCCGTACGAGCCCACGGTAACCCGTACTATGCAGCTAAAGTACTAAGTATGGTACCGTGGTACCTCGGATACACAAGTCGTACCTTGCAGGACAGCCCTGCACTTCTGCAGGAACGAGACAGCCACAACAGCCAAAGTGAGCAAGTTGGATGCGACCGTACGGAAAATTTTGGGTCCCTCCCACCTGGCTCGACTTGCGGATCCTCCCAACGGCCAGACACTTAGAAGCTCAGAGAAACAGCCTTTGCGAGCCAACACCCCTCCCCCTCACTCCCACCAGGGTGTGATGTGAGCACCCCTCCTCTGGTGGTCTGTCGGGACGAAGGATTGCTGACGAGATCTTGGTTCCTGAGATCTAGAGCACGGGCGGGCAACAGACACAGCGCCGAGGTACACCGCGTCTACATAGTTCACACATGATGTCGAGGCGCCTGGCCTGATTGATCCTCCCAGGCCAACGCGGCCCTCTCTGCTTTGTACTGTACCTTGTGCGCTTGTCTCATGGATACACAGTGCTCAATGCAGCCGACGAAAAAATCAGTCGATGCATAGCCGGCGTTCCTGTCCTGACCGTTCAGACCGTCTTTTGGGCTACCCCCGCCGGACTGCGTACTTATTACTCTGGCAGATGGGCTGTGGGTTCATCCGTCAGACCCGGCAAAAATTGCTCCCTTCACCTGGAGCAACCGGGTCGCAGGCTTTGGATTCCGGGCCCGATAAAAAGAGAAGAGCCTGCACCCGGAGCCAACCGGAAGGCCGCAAGAGAGAGGCCCTAGGAGACAGGCCCAGAAGATCCCTTGCCTCTGTGCAACTCATGGACAGGCTCTGATATCAATTCTTGGCAGAGGGGACCTTGAGGGCTGTCCTGGCAACGCCTGCCCACTCACTAGTGGGCATAGTGTGCTGGCGCGGATAAGCGCGATTTCTCTTGGTCATCAGATTGCCTGCACAAGCGATCTCGCCACCAAACTGCTGGGCCCCCTTCCCCAAAGATATGAAGCCTGACTTGGAGGATCCGGACCGCTGGTATCATCGTGGTACAAGGGCTCTCTCCGTCTCTGTCACTCACTCATATATCATTTCGATCATCACTAGAGCGGAGGTCTGGCCTGGCTTGGCGCGGATCTAACGACGCCGCCTCTCTGCTCGGCATTCGGACACCCAGAGTTGTGTGTACTATGTATGAAAAGTCACTATCACCAGCAGCAAACATATCGCTACGGCAGGCAGGGGCTCGCCGGTGTTCCAAGCCTCGCCTATGAACCGATGCGAGATCAGACCAAGATGGTCTGCCAGGCACGTGTCATGCGACGATTCCCCACAAAAGGTGAAAACCTCTCCCCTGCGGGTCAGCGGCCTTGAACCTGCCAGGCCTCTGATCCCTCTCATCCCTCTCACCCCTCTTTCTCTCTCTCTGTGTGTGTGTGTGTCCCTCTTATCCCCCCTCTTCAATGGCAGAAATGGGTGCTGATCCTAGCGGGACTTCCGCGCAGACAGCCGGTCCGTATCCGACGGTCAGGAGGAGTCTTGGCTGCTCGGTTCCCATCAGGCTGGGATTCACCTCACACACACAAAGAGCATGGTATGGGTGGACGCCGAAAGCAGACAAGGGCTGTCGGCCGCGGATGACTGCACAGAGTGTGTCCAGCTTCTGTGCTGGTCAACAGCAGCCCACCACCCCGGCCCAGCAGTTCGCTGCCCCGGATTTGCACAGTGAGCCGCATCAAAGCAGACAAGGGCCCCCTACATCTCTCGACACGTCGAGCCACAATGGTACTCGGTGAGAGCCTGTGTAGTAAGTATTTCGACGAACTGAAGCCTCTGGTTTTTCGACGCCGATCCGCTCGGGGGAACCGTGGAACGCCTTTGCGAAACCTTTCCTAGCGTGGCACATGTTCTCAATCCGGCCTGTAACTGGCTCAAGAGTTACAGGGACAGGCTGCTATGCGCTCTTGCCTGTTTTGCCCTCATTACATTTCTTTTGAATCGACTGGATATCCAGGGAGGAGAAAGTCGCTGGACTCACTCGAATGTTACACATCGGGCCTTTGACTAGATTCGAGACCGCAACATTGCCCAACGGTGGTCGAAACCCTACCGCACTTGCATGCCAGTTATGCAACGTGTTAAGGACAGGGTTATCAAAGACCTCAATGCGAACAGGTACTCACCGCCATCCTCTCTGCAGTAGCCATCTGGGGACGGCTTCGTGGCATCTGTTTACTTTGAGGGGTGCCTCTGCAGCACAAAAAGCGTTTAGCGGGACTTTCTTTGTTGGCGTGTCAGGCGATTTCCACAATTGAATGAGTTGGTGAACACCGCCCATTCTGCAGCGCACGGGCTCAGGCCTTGGAGTTCTCGCGCATTATCATCACCACTGAAGGCCTCTAGCGACGGGCTGCCGGACCCATCTCGGAGCTTCATGCGGGTCTAAGGACCCACCGACATGGGGCCTGTGAGCCAATTGGCACATCCCCGGGCGCAGCCTGGCAGCCTTCTCGAAGCGAGGGTCGAAGGTTTCAGGGTCCATACGAGATCCTTCGAACGGCCTCTTGTGGGGGCGGCCGTGGGGTCATGAACGATTCGACGGGTCCCAATTTTGCCCTGCGACGTCGCCAGTGCCACCGGCTGGCTTCCAACCTGTCGCAGGCGTTCATCCACGCCGACCAAATTTTGATACACCCAATCTCGGCCATGCTTGGTACTCATGATTTGGAGATCCACAGCAAGAAACCCACGCTGGTTGTTCACGACACTAAGAAAAAACAACTATCGAGCTGTCAAAAGTGGCCGATGCTACTATGCAACCCCAAAGACGCGGCCACACCGACAAAGAGGGGGAAAAAGGAAAAAGGAAAGAGACAAAGAGGAAGAGAAAATGGATCAAGAATCTTCTGTCAGATCGTCTTGTTCTCTCGAGTGGGCCTGCTGGCTCTTGGAAGCTCAAGCTCTTGGGACCCAGGGTCCCAAGTAGGTGTGCCGTTTCCTTCACCGCGTCCCTCGCCGCCTGTTGGGCCAAGAAGGGCGGTGCCTTATCAAAAAGCACCCCAGACGGGGGAAGGGAATGCGTTGGTCTGAAAGGCTCTGCCCTTGGCAAGCCAGCGTGGCCAGCTACTCGTACTTTGGACACACACACGCACACACACCTCGGCGTGGGTTAGTCGCTCATGGATGAGAATCCATCGCGGGGCAAGGATTGCTCTCGTCGCGTTCGGAAAGTTGTGAACAACTTGCCCACACGCATTCTAGAAAGGCACATTCAACTAATGTACGTCGGCGCGGCCGCATTCTCTATCTCGTGCTCGAAAAAAAAAAAGGTGCGGGGGCGGCCAAGCTTTCGCTTCCATCGCCTCTGATGACCAAATGGCTCTGATCTCTATGCAGTTAGAGGGCTCATCGTAGAATTGCGAAATTCATTTGGGAACAACACACTGCCTTTCCCAGATACCAAGTTTTCCCGCCCGGCCTTGTCTCGGGCGGCACGAGCCGTAGTGGTTACGGCTGGTCGCGACATCATCCTTCCCTTCACACCTGGAAGAAAAAGCACCCGCCACTTTTCAGTCCTCCCAAGACTTCAACACCCACAGCAACAGAAGGAGGCGATCTACAAAAAGACGGCTGTCCAGGCCGATGTGAATACAAGCGCAGGAGCATTGGTTTGTTTCGGTACAACGACCATGGTGCACGAGGAAACACTCCGTGTACCGAATAAGCCGTGGATGCCCGAAGCATTGCTGCGCACCGGAGGCACAGACCGGACACCGACTCTTTTGTTTCTGCACCTGAAGGCAGTCTAGATGTGACCACTCTGAGGCACACACTGCATACGCAAGGTCTCATCGGAGCCATGCACGAGCATTGCAGATCCCACGTGGTCTACTAAAGAAAAGAAAAAGAGGTCTGTTCTGAACGAGAATTGACGGCCGTTGGTTGAAAACTACTAGCACAGAAAGGCAGCCCGTACATCGGGGCTACACGGCTCATCTGAAACAACCGTTGTGCGTGGCTCTCTGTACGGACGGGCTTGCTTGGCGACAGCACTACTGCAGGGCCGGGCAACTTGCCAGTGGTCAGTGGCCAGTTGGTCAACAACACCAGCTGCTGCACGAGCGGCATGCAGGGGTGTTGCAATTTTCACATCCATCTGCAGTGCCAGACTCCTGGAACCGCAGCATGCACATGCATCGGAGGTGTTACCCTCGGCCCTTATAGAGTCCGTTTGTGTGTGACGAACTTCTACATATGCCCGTCGATCCATTGCGCCGTCGAACGTACGGCGCTCCGGCACATACAATTGAACGAGGTTCGGCTTTTCTGTCCTGTCTTTGATTGATTGTCTGCAGACTTTTATGCAGAAACCTGCCTCCACACCCACACACCCACACACATTGGGAATTTTGGCCAACCTCAACCTAGTTGCAGACACACCGATGTTCTCCTGCCCCCCCCTCTCTCTCTCTCTCGGGCCAATTTCGACTTTGGGACGCGCAGCTGGGATTGGTGCTTAGGCTTTCGAAGGATCTCAGGTCTCGTCGGGGATGTGTGTTCGTGGTGTGGTGCCTGTTGCCACAGTCGTCCTGCTTTGGAGAGGGAGAGGGGTCAGACCTGCCAGGATCGGATTCTGCCTCGGCCGCCCGGCTGTGCAAATTGGTGGTTGAGACTGTCCAAAGACCGTCCACTAGTTCGTCCCGTTGTGAAGGGCTCGGACTGGGACACGGACTCGGCAGATATCATTTACGCACCCCGAAAAGTCGGCATGAAATCTGCTCTAGAAGCCAGACTGACTCGATTTCTGCAAGGCACATTTTCGGGGTACCTATGCGACACCAGCAGCACCACCAGCAGCAAGCATTGATAGGACCAGGCCGCGCCATCCACGGAGCCTCGGACGGCGCTACATGTGATGATGGAACTTTGGAACTTTGGAGCACTATGAACGACTTAAGACGGCGACCGAGGAGGGCCAGTGCATCATCTTGTCTTACCAAAGAGGGCCCTCGCTGTCTTAGTACGCGGCTGCGGCGCCAGCCGCTCTCTTGCTCTGCTGCTTGCTTCAGGGCAATGATTGGGCGTGCTATCTGATGATGTAAAATTTATGATGACGACAAGGATAAGCCCTCGGTGTACTTCTGCTTTAGAGGGAGAACGCCTGACCAGTCTTGATCTACCCGAGAAGAAGGGGGGGGAGAGAGGCTGTTGCCTCGATCAGGCGTCGTATTACGGGCCTTTGGGGTGGGATGAGGCTGGATCCGCACGTGCTACGTAGTAGTTCTGTCGCACAACAGAAAATCCTCTTCTTCTGTGCAACACACCAAAGGACAAACGTTTGACGGGATGCAAAAGGATATGAAGGCGCAGGGTCTTGCCTGTGATGGGTGCGGGCAAGGATGAGGCTGTCTCTCTTCTGACGGCCCCAGGACGGGCAGGCTAAGGCCTGACTCCTCACTCACTCTCTCTATCTCAGTCACGTCCACGTCGTGATGAGGCTGAGAGGACTAGCCACCGCGCGCTGATATCAGAAAAAGAAGGTTGACGCGCGGATCGACACGGCGGGTATTCCTCGGTTCCCTGACCCAGCAAAACGCACCTAGTACGAAAGCTCCCCCGTCTCTCCTTATCGTCGTCGACACTATACAGAAACTATGACTACGTTATGCTACGTAGTAGCAGAATAGTAGTACTTGGTAGTAGTACGTTTAACCTTTTCTCTTTTTACCATGTGGTTTTATCTCCAATGGCGACAGTCCAGTCCAGCGGCCTTGGCAGCTTTCGGTTGTCTGGGCCCCCTCCCCTCGGCTGTTTCACTGCTATTTTGGACAAGCACAGCCTGGATATCACCCTTGTTCCCTGTTTAGCATTGCCATGCGTACCTCAAGATCCTAGAGAGAGAGAGGGCGCAAAGGTTGAGATGGGAACGACGAAAGACCTATACGTTTTAGGAAGTCAAAGCCGCCGACAACGTTTGGTGATGATTGACGGGTCCGTCGCCGCCCCTCTCAAAGATGACGATATTGTGTCTTGGAGAGGGCCATTATTTTCCCTTGGGGACGGCCCGGGTGCCTGGGCTCGCAAAACTGGAGTGGGCCATTGTGTCCTCCCCCGTCAGTCCACGCATGGCATGATGAGGCGGGTTTTATCTTCAGACGGAAAGCGGTTCACAGTTGCTATTTTTTTCCCCACCACGATTGTTTCTCTGGGGAGGAGAGGGTTGAAGAAAATCCCCCGTCCAAGGCTCTCCGTCTCTCTCGGGGCTGCCTACTGTGCTGCCTTGCTTTTCTGTGCCTTGGGACGGGGGGGCCTCTTTGATGGCGTGCATCCGATGGCCCCCCATTTCATCCAGGCACCTCTGCGATCTGTCACACAGCACACACAGATTCACTCGCCCCAGGAGCCGACCCGGCCGAGGTATCATTTTCACGCACGGCCATAGCTGAAATCGTACCTCTTCTCACTCATGCTGTGGGCAATAAAACAATATTATTACAAGTATTATTTTGCCACTCGGCGCCCGGGATGGTGGTCTGGTTCAGGTCTATTGTTCTGGCTGCTGCTGCTGCTGCTGCTGCCCGACCCAATGCATCATCTCTGGGATTCGGAGGTGGGGGCCCTGGGGGAGGGAGGTTTTGTCTTCTTTAGGGCATGCTTCCCGAGACTGTCATCTAATTTCTGAATTTTTTCTTTCTTTCTTTTCTTCTTGCCAAGGGTTCTGATAGGTGGGTAGCCCAGAGGTACGGAGGTCCAGAGGGATCGTCGATGAGCTCAGGCTGCTGCTCTCTAGGGCTGTCGGACGGGTACCATAGTGCCGGTCCAAGACGCCTGCTTGGATCCTGCATTGGCATAGTAACTGTAGTTAAGCGAGGTGCGTTGTTGGCTGCAGTCGACACAGAGGACATGTCATGTCTCTCTCTTTCTTTTGGGCCTACTTTTACGCGTAACTGTACTGTACGTGCTCACTAGTCATCGGTGGACATGGGCGCGCCTGGATCTTCTCCTCTGCACAACAGTCATGTCATGCACAAACTCGCTGCCCCCTTGCTGAGGCCGCCGGGTCGTCGTGGCTCTGGCTTGTTGTCCCCTCCCTTCCCGCGATTCAGTTTGCCTCTCTTATGCGCATTGAGCTGCCCACGAGGAGCCTATACTGCACATGTGCCTGTTCATAGGAGGGAGAGAGATCTTGTCATGGTGCTTGTCATAGCTGCAGGGCCAGGCGGTGGCCACCTCTCTGGGCTTTGGTGGTTCAGACATTTCTGGGGCCAACATGGATCAAGACAAGGATTCTTTTTTTTTTTTTTTACTAAGTATTTCTTAAAAGGAAGAGGGTAATAGTAAAGAGAGAGGGTAAAAAAAAAAAGACATGCTATGTATAAGTTGACTAGGCAGCTCATGTGTCATCTTGATGTAGTATCATCTAATGATTTTAATTTGTGGATAGTTGCGTTACCTAGCAATAAATCCATCACAGCAACCCCAGCAGACAACGCGTGCGCCCGGACAGATGCGCGCAAGTTCTGATTCGCGATTGGACGACATTGTGCTGTACTAAGGACCAACACCACCTTACTTTATGCAAGGTGGGGAATCACAACGGAACAGAAAATCATGTTGCGTGGTTTCGTGTTGATTGTACATAGCAGTACTATGTGCAAGTGACTACACCCACTGTACATAGTATCTGCTTCTCTCCTCTTCCCTGTAAACGACACACACGCACACTTACTAAGTAGTACACACGTTATCAGCAGAACTGTAGGGGGCCCGCTTCGCTGCTGGGCACAGTTTGGATATGCAGCTAGAGTTTGGCAGACGTCATGGCTTTTCAGGGCGTGCTCTAGGAATGCCTGTCGAGAGAGGGAGAGAGGGAGGAGGAGAAGGGGGGGAGACAGACAAGCTTGCGTGGGCCTCCGTACTTGGCAGTAATGGTGGTGGCTGCCCCCTCCCGTGGTCTAGGTCGTGTTCTGTCATAGTAGTCCGATTCACTGCGGAGAGGTGATTGACTGATAGACCAAAAAGGCTGACAGAACAGGACACACACACTACTTTGTGTGGGGTTGTTCTTTTCTGGAGAGTTGATGCCCAAAAGAGACGATCTCTTTTTTCTTTCTCTTTTTTCTTCTTTGGCTCTTTGGCTCTTCGTACTCTCGGGCCAGAGTCATTGCTGCTGAGCGCTGTCTTAGCCCGCTCTCTCCCTCCTTTCTTTTTTTTTTTATTATTTTATTTCATTATCTCTGGGGGCGAAATACGACTTCTCATCATCGTAATCAACCAACGGCCCACCCAATAGTGCCGGCCAACAGTCGAACCGAACGCCTCAAACCCAGGGGGAGGAGAGAGAGAGAAGAACAGTACTTAGTAAATCCTTGGAAGGGGGGAAAGGCGGCCGGAGGTTCCCGCTGGGGCCGCAGAAGTGGAGGCCTTTTTTTTTTTTTTTTTTCCCTCACTTTCTATCTGTTGCGCTCTGTCTCTATTCACTTAGTACTTTCTCTCGTTTTCTATCAATCTGTCTTGACACCAAAATAAGGGACCTTGGGGAAATGGAAAGATGGTCTTCCGCCGCCACTCTGCGCCCGTAGCGAGTCAGCACCCATCCCCAGCCCCTAAGGCCGGGCCGACTAGATCAGAGAAAGAGAGAGAAAGAGAGAGAGAGAGAGAGAGAGAGAGAGGGAGAGAGAGAGATGTTGGGGTTGAGCTATTGATGGCATAGCTTACTTAGCCTTTGAGATGGGGGTTCGAGATTGTTCCCTGGCCCAGGGTTTTGCGATGGTGACATCCGCAGTAGCTTTGCCGGGGGGCCGACTGCGTGCTAGATAAGAAGGCCTTGCGGTGAGTTACTACTATGATGTGCTACGTACTAAGCAAAAAGAGAAAGGAATCCTACCTGATGGGTGGGGAGGAGGGGGAAGACCAAGAGAGGTGGCCCTCTTCTTGAGATGGCGGTGCCGAAGAGAAAGACAACAAGAAGGCTCCGTGCTTGATGCTGGTTTAGATAAGTAGGAATGCTGTCATCAAAGCTGAATGATCATCGCGCAGGCTAAACGGTGTACAGCAAGTATGGCCCAGAAGAGGAAAAGAGAAAAGAAAGATACCATGTAGCCTCTTTCTTTTCCTAAGCTTGCCGTGTTGTGGATTTTTGATCTAGCGGGTGAGGGTCCTTCCACGGGTGCTACATTTGCCGTGGACGATAGCACATTCTAGCGTAAGGGTCTGTGTGTCTGTGTGTCTGTCTGTGAGCAAGTCTGTGTGTGTATGTGTAAGTCTATCAGTTCCATTTCGTTCTAGAAAACTAGAAAAAAGAAAGAAAAAAAAAAGAAATCTAGGGTCCTCGTTTCCCCGGGGGCCAGGAGGGTCATGGGAGACACGAGAGAGACCTAACTATTGCCATACTATGAGGCTCCCAACATGGACCAAGGTCTTGGACGGCACGCCCGAGTTCAGTTCTTGGTTTGTTCGTTCGTTGTCTCTCTCTCTCTCTCTCCCCGTTCCGTTCACTTCTCCGTTCACTTCATGGCAGCAGCAGCAGCAGCAGCAGCAGCAGCAGCCTCGTTGGCCTCATCCGCCCGCTGGACACACTCCTCCATCACCCGCCAGAACATGGGAATGTCCAGGCCCCTCGGGATCCTCACCCCGTCCCGGCCGGCGGGCAGCAGCGTGGCGATGGTCCGACCCAGCTGGGACCTCGAGCCCGGGCGCTGCGCCTCCTCGTGCGTCCCCTCTGTGACGACCTTGACGTTGAAGCGCTCGTGCTGCCTGTCTGATGGTGCTGATTTTGTTGTTGATGATGATGACAAGGATGGGTCGAGGCTGCTGGTGTTGTCGTCTTGGTAGTCGTAAAAGGTATTTCCCATGGGGTCCCGGTGAGGACGGCGGCTACGGCCAGAGGGTCGTGGAGGGGTGGGCCCTCGACGATGCCAAACATGTCTCTAGAATGATTTTTGACAGATGGTTAGCAAGCAGGCGTCCACTACCTGTAATGATAATAAGTGAAGAAAACAACAAAACAACAACAACTCACTTGTACGTCTTGGCAAAGAACATGAGCAGCTCGACCAGCATCGTCCTCAGCGTCGTCTTGCCCTTCCTCTGGCCCGTCGTCTCGACAGATGCCACCTTGGTCCGGTCCAACAGGTCGCCTCCCCCTGCTGCTGCTGCTGCCGCGGCGTTGGGCCCGTAGAGGAGGAGCTCCTGGACGTCCTGTCGGGCCAGGACGAGGTGGGTGACGTCGAGGGGCAGGATGGTTGTCTTGGCCGCGAGGGCCTTGTTGTCGAAGATGAAGGCTGCGGCCTCAGGGTCGATTATGATGTTGCTATGTGTGTGTGTGCGTGTCAGTGAGATCCTGTAGGTGTGCCCCTTGTGAGATGAGGTAGTATTGGATACTGTTGTTACAGCCACACGTCTCTCTCTCTTCCAAGAAGAGAGACAGACAGGTAACTGTGATCCCTCACACGGAAAGAAGAGAAGAATGCCACTCACAACTCTGCCCAGGGCGTCCAGTTACCAACTCTCGCCTTGCCCTCCACAATACCATACACCGCGTTTGCTTACCGCCAGAGAAATGATCAGTATATATAATCCGAGACCAAGGCCCAAGAGAAGAACGATATACATACTATGTCCACCCCCAATCGCACCTCCCATGATACTCAACCCTTTGACATGTCCCACCAGGTCAGGACACGCCTGAAACAGCTGCGCAGCATTCGTCATGCTCCCCGTGGCCACCACCCACGCCGTGCCCGGCGCACAGGACCGCAAAGCAGCAGCGGCAGCCTCGACGGCGGATACACCGGTGCGCGCGGGCACGAGGGGCTCCGGCAGCAGGCTGGTACCATCGAGACCCGACTCGCCGTGGATGTCCTCGGCGTTGGCGTCCAGGTGGGGCCTCTGGGAGGGGAGGCGGCGCCCGGGTAGATGGGCACCTGGTTGTGTTTGGAGATGGCGGTCAGGACGCTGGCTGCGTTCCAGCTTGTCTTTCTGGAAGGGCGTGTGTGAGCGTGTTAGCAATTCTCTCCACTCGTGTGAACAATGCTTGTCTTTTTTGCCCTGTCGTGAGAACTCATGATCAATGAGAAGTGGAGTGTCTATCAAAGACGGACGTACTCTAGGGGAGCATTGCCAAAGACGGTCGAGATCCCGAGGAGCCTGATGCCCGGGTGGTAGGCTGCGAGGAGGATGGCGAAGACGTCCTGGGTGAGGAGAGGAGACGGTTTGGTTAGCGTGTGTGTCTGTATGTGTGCGCTTTCACTTGCATTTCTCCAGTGGCTGAGACATGCAGGATAATAAATGCTAGACGTTGTGTGCAACGGTGGACTACATCACCTGACTGCTGTCACATGGTCGTACAAAACATTGAAAGAAAAGAAAGGAAGGGAAGAGCCATTTGACATGACATGACATGACGTGCGGCAGCAGCAGCAGCAGCAGAAGGTCTTCAGTGTGTGACAAAGTAGGAGAGGTGAGATAACTATAACGTCTCCTTGGTGACAGTGTGGAAAGGGGGAAACAAATCATTCTCCTTACATCGTGTCCCGGGTCGCAGTCGAGCCATACTGGAACAGGCTCTTGTGTGGTATCAGCCATGGTATCAGGATCAAGCGGTAGTGAACCTATCGAGATATATCTCCCAGCGTGGGCTTTAGGAGAAAGAGGGGAAAATTCAGTCTGCTGTGTCCCGTGAGCTGAACCGATAATGAGCTGTGATGCTTGAATGAAGAAAGGGAAAAGAAGCAAGAGTCAATAAGAGGGATCACGTCCAGTCAGTCGTACCTTTCTCCCCAGAGGCGTCAGAGTCTCTTGTGTGTGTGTTCGTCGTGCGTCGTGTGAGAGCTCAACGGTAACGTGTACACTTTCCCCAAGATACCGGTTCGGAGATATGAAGGCCTTCTTTCTTTTCGGGCGGAGCGGCGAGCGGGTTCGACTCAGCACAGTTACTTAGGTTTGAAGGGGCCCGGGAGCGGAGGTTTTGGTTTTTTTATGGAGGGAACCCACTATTTTTCGCGGCATGTGAGCCGGTTCTCTATGCCGGAGGGGAGAGAGAACTGACGCTTCAAACTCGTCCTCCAAATACTGATAGGCAACCACGTTTTGAGGAGGAGAGGAAAATGAACCAGAGTACGTAATAATTGAGCAAGAGGACACTTTATAGGGTGAGTCTTTTTTTTTTTTTTGGTGGTGTGTGTTTTGTGTGTGTGTGTTGGCGAGAGACCGAAATCCTCAGCTGTGTTCAGTCGCAGAGAGGGAGCGTAAAAGCTGACAGGTCGCAGAGTGTGAGTGCAGATCGTCGTGATGAGTGGCGGCCGAGGAGGGTGTAAGTCCTCCAAAGTACGGTACGAGAGGCAGGGGTATCACAGGTTGTTGGCATTCATGCCGGCGTCATTTCTGACTAATCTCTCTCGACCGACCGACAGGCAGACAGGAAGACAAACGCCTAGGATTCAGTCGCCTTCCTCTTCTCGAGAACCTTCATCACGTCGGCAAAATTGTTGCCGTCGCCCTTCTTCTTCTTGGGCCCTCTCTTCCGCTTGGATTTCCCTTCGCCGCGCCCTCCCTCCTCCCCCGTCGTCGCCGCCGTCTCCCCACGCAGACAGCTTGACCTTGCTGCCGTCGTCCTCCAGATCCTCTTCGTCCTCCATGCGGTTCGTTCCGAAGCCCATGTCGAGGTCGTCGGCATCTCTGTCTGCGCTCGCCAGCTTCTTCTTGAGCCTCTCCTGCTGCTCCGCCGCCTTCTGCTCCTCCTCGGACCTGGCAGCTGCATTCAGCGTCTTGGCCTTCTTGAGCGCCGCCAGCACGGACGGGTCGTTCAGTGCGGGGCCGCTGGTCTGCTGTTCTGATATCAGGTTGGTCTTGAAGTAGCTGCGAGGGTGCTGCTGCCGCTGCACTGATAGTGCTTGTGCAGACACCTCGGCCCTCGGCGGCTTCTGTGCGTCGTCTAGCTCGCCCTCGCTCTTTGGTGGGCGGCCGTCACCGTCGGGGCTGGCTTTCTGTTTCACCTCGCCCTCGGACGCATCGCTGTCGTCGGAGTCCGAGTCTGAGCCCAGGCCTCGTAGAGGGTCGTAGTCCGACTCCACGTCGGAGAACATCTTGATGTCCTCCTCCGCATCCTTCTCCTGCTGCTCTTGTAGTTTCTTTTGGTAGTATTCCGGGACGTCCATGCCCAGGACCTCGGCGTTCGGGTCCACCTTGAATGCCTCGCGCTCCTTCTCGACCTCGGCTGCGACCTTCCTGACCTTCCGCCTCTCGTTCCCGTCCTCGTCTACGATGATGAGCACTTCCCTGCCCTTTGCATCGCGCTCGATTCTCGAGCCGGGCTCCTTCTTGGCACCGATCTTCTTGAACCTCGAGCCCAGTGCGGACTCTTCCTGTTTCGCCTTCGCTGCTTCCCGCGCTGCCTTCATCGCCGCCAAGATCTGGTCTCTCGACCGTTTCTGCCCTGGCACCAGCGGTGCTGTCGCCAGCTGGCCCTTCTTCTTCCTCGCCGGGTCCTTGACTACAGCCGTGACCTCCTTGTCTTCAAGCTGCTCAAACGCGTCGTCCACGTCCTCCGCGGGCTCCTCTGCCTCCTCCGCCCCTGGCCCCTCCTCGTCCCTGCCCGCAGCACTGGGGGGAGCCTTCCCGTTGAAGACGTCCTCGCCCTTCCTGACCCTCTCGAGCAGCTTGAAGTCCAGCCCTTTGATCAGGTGTGTGCTCGACAGATCCCCGCCTGCGATCTCGTCCCGCAGCTTCTCAAAAGTCGCCTGGTCAATCTCCTCTTTCTTCAGGGACTCCTCCAGTGCTTTTATCCGCGCCGCCTTCTCGTTTTCCTCCTCTTGCTGCTCCTGCTGCCTCGCCCTCGCACGGTCGACATATCCCTCGCCAAACCTGCTACCCTTGGGCGCGGACGTGCGCATCTTCTTCTGTGGTCGATCCTGCATGTTGCGCTCGGCGAGCTGGCGGGCGAAATCGACTCGGCCTGCTCCTGCGACAGATCGCCTGTTTTGTGACAAGAAAAAGAAAAGAAAATGGTTAGCTGGGAAGGTCCCTCTTTTCCGCCCGGCTTGTAGGAAGCTTTCGTGGCACAGGAGATAGAAATAAATCAAAATACCTACGGTGTCATGGGTATGCTGGATCTCTGGCGCGAGCCCAGCGGAGCAGCAGCAGCAGCAGAAGAAGAAGAGCCAGCGGCGCTGCCAAAGTGTCTTGGAGAGGATGAAGACGCGCCGCCATTCTGCTCGCCACCTCCTGCTGCCTGGCCCGAGTCGGCCTGGATCAGCTTCCGGAACTGCTCGTTGTTCATCGTGTGGGAAAGAGGCTCAAGAAGCAGCTCTCTCCTGCTGACCATGCATGGTGTGTGGTCTTGTTGTGTTGGGACACGCAGGAGGGAGCGGACGAACGAAAGGTGCTGGCGAGGTCATCGTGCACTATTGGAGCAGTGCTAAATGTCCTGGAGCGTTAGGGGGCAGGGGGTTCCTAGCATGTGCTTATTCATCATTCCACCACTACACCCTGCTAATCTTTGGCCCCGCCACAGCGCCTCAAAAACTTCATCTTCCTTTCTTCTCTGAAGTCTGCTCTCTTCAACGTTCACCCATCATTTACTGCCATGCTACGATGAAGGGACCTCGTCCTCTGTCAAAGATCTCAGCAGACTTCAGCATCAGGCCGAGATGACCTACACCCAAGAGCCCAATTCATGTCTCTTTCTCTCAACCGCTGATTTCTTTGATTTATGCTGGACCGCGGTTCCTTCCAGGTCCTCAAAAACTCGGCCTGTCTGGATGAATTTCGGTGAAGCTGAACACGGTTACGACGGGTTTGCTTTCGAGTGCTAACCTGTCTACGTGATAATCAATGGCGTGACAGGCTTTTTGCACACCATATCGACCATGGCGTCTCGGAGCTGTATTGATGTTGCTCTTATTCGAGCAAGCAGTCGTCGACCTTGCGTACCGTTGGATCCGTGAGGACGAGCCCGTGGTGCTGGACCCGCGTAATGTGCTCGACGATAGGGCGAGGCAAGCCTTGGCCTTGAGCCCCAGAGCTCGCCTGGTTGATGACGGACTTCTTTTGCTCATCTAGGGAAATGGGACAGCCTTGCTTTCACCGGTGAGTGGTTTTTGGTGGTGGTTCCCCCCTTCTTCTTATTCACGCCTTGCCTTGGCTGCTGCATTCTTCCACCTCCCCCACTCGCCAAGCTCCTTCATGATGATCAACCTTTTATAATGGACGACTTCCTAGCCACAATGTGCGGAAACCAGGTTTTCATGTCTGATGGGAGCGTTTTCTTTCACCTCTGGCATCTATCAAAACCAAACCTCGCCTGACCCACGATCGGATGGCTGACATATCATTCAAAGGAAACGTCGGGGGAAAACGCAGCGGCCATTGTATGCAGATGCTTGTTCAACCCATTGACATCAAGCCCTGGGCCGAGAGATACTACCACAGGATCATTTGTTGAACGTCCCCTGAAGATGTGCTTTCAGATATTCCTCACGGTTGAGTTTGAACTTTGCCAAGTTTACACAGGTCTGGGTTGTCTTGGGTACACGCTCTCACTGGGCCTGCACATCTTGGGACTACGGATATCGCTGAGGCACATTGGCTTGGGGAAGACTTGGCGGAGCTTGCGTGCCCCCACTACAAGGGCGAGGTACGTGTCTTCATCTCCTCGGTCTTAGGCGTAGTATATGCACACAAGTTGCTGGGTCATACAAAGTCTTCGTCTTTGCGTCGAGAACAATCATCAACGGCGGCCGCCCTCGTCGGGGGCCGTGTCCCTCAGAAGCGTCAGGACATTCTACTTTATCGACAGCAGCACAAGCATTGCGTATACGAAGGAAACCGTGCATCATGGTTTGGGCGTGGTCTCTCAACACACACCCAACATATGCAGCAGCTCAGAGCCTTTTCATCTCCGAGGGGAGCCCAATGGTCAGCTAGATGGTTACGGTTCACAGCAGACCATGTCATCTAGGATGGTCCACCTTGTTGTCTTGGTTCTCCGGAGCCCCACGCAGGGTAGGACCTGCGCCGTTCAAACGGTTCTCGGCGAGGAACCAATGCTTCTTCCTTCAGCCCTGTCGATCAACTCATACTTGCAAGATGACACTAGGAGTAAGGCAGGGAGGGGTAGGTGATCATAGGAGTAAATATATAAAATCCTTTCAGTAGCATGCATGTATCAGTCCGGGTCAAGTTATTCAATCAGCTATACTTGACCTCTATAAAAGGACGTATCACTCTATGTCCGTGGTTCCGAATGATGATGGGAGAGATGGGTTAATAAGGCGAAATGAAGGGAATGTTCTTTCCTCCCCTGCCCCCTACCCCTCAAGGTCTGCTATGTACCGATACTCTGTCTTGTTATGAGCCCCCTACATACAGTGGGCCGTGAAGCTCATCCTTCTTAAAGGCCATCCTCTCTTGTACAAGCAGGTAGTAGTCTTGTTGGGATCTTCGCGAGGTTACTTTCTCTTCCCTATGATCTGTCCTCCCTCAGAACAATTAAGAGCATGCTGCGATATCATGCACCTATTCTTCATGTTCGATGAATATTCAGACAAGAGTGAGTCAGCAGAAGTGTGGCATCAAGCCAGTGTTCAGATGGATGCGCTGCGGAACCCTGACAAGCCTCGACCTGAGGGAGAATGGATCGGCGGCGGGTTCACCAGACAGTAAAGACAACAAACTTCTCAGTCCCCTCAAGCCCCCTCCCCTCCCCCTTCTCCTTTCTTTCAACGGCAAATGTGGATTTGCTGATGTGAGTCTTGTTTCTAAGACTTTGCATTCGATTTCCCGATTTGTGTACCGAGATATTGCGCAGACGCTGCATCAAGAGCTGGGAGGACCACGTGACAGCGGTAGCACATCAGGTAGACGACAATTCCAGGGACCTGGAGATTTTTATGCGCCTGCGAAGACTCACGTCTGGCGTACCAGCTACAATCACCATATGCGAGATGGACCTGGGCATCCTGAACGGCCTCCAGCGGCACCCGGCCATCGTCGAGCTGGAGACGACTGCCGTTGACCTGGTCTGCATCGCCAGCGTTGCGCTGTCGTACAATAGGGAGCAGGCTGTAGGTGACGACGAGAAAACATTGTCACCGTGATCATGAGACAGTTTGGCCTCCAGATCCAGGCTGCTTTCGACAAGGCAGGCGACATGAGCACGACAATGATGACGCATTTCTATCGCCTGTATTTTAATCTTCCACGGTAGATTGGTCCTATTGACCTCGACAAGCAGAAGCTCGTGGATAGGATGCTTGCACCTCTTGCCTAATGTCACAGACGAAGAGGGACGTGGCCCTGTCCCTGTAGACGACACCAAGATGCAGACCTGAGAGGAGGAGGATCATCATCCCTTACATCTCTAGCAAGTCTTTTAAGACTGAATCCATGTATTGTACTTTGTTCACGCATGATTATCACTCTTGTATACCCTACATATAGATAGGAACACGAACATGCAAAGAATGCATAGGGATAAAAAAAGAAAGAAGAAGAAGAGAAAAAAAAAAGGGGGAGCGGATAACACACCGGCAGTTATCGCTTGCTTTATTAATACAGCACCCCGCTGTGGACTTAGGTATGATATCAACCTGCAGTTATCGTAGCCGAATTTCGGGATCTTTTTGAAGAGATACTCTGCAAAAATATGGTCAAAGGAAGAATGTTCGCTCGGAACGAGGCCTGTGGCCTCAGGAGGCGCGGTGTATGGAGTACTTAATTACATATGTGCCCCGTAATTCACCTCTCACATGTGAAAGGAAGAGCAGCGTCGTCACTGTCTGAATAAACATCACGCCATGCATACTCGGATCTGGCCCAAATGTATCGGTTGACTGCGGTCAGCGTCTAAGTTGTCACCTACAGCTTTGGGAAAGGCGTACCGTTTCGCACTGTTACCCGGTGGTGGATCTCACAGCAAATGTATTACTTGACAAGGGGGCCAAAGTCGACAAGCGACACACGGACTTCAACGGCCGGACAACGTCCAGGAGCTGGCAAAGAATTCCAAGGTTGCTGGTGGAGTTTTGATTGACATCGCTAAATCCTACAGGAACTCGATTCGTAGTCAAAGCACCTGTGGCAGTGATGGCTTTTTCTCGCTGCCTAAAGCGGTCAGTCTTTTCCAGGACCTCTGGATCTGCGGTTCAGTATACGATATGGGGTTCTTATGTCCATCTATGTGTCTTGGTTTCATTGAGACTCAAAATGTGCTGAATTTAGTATAAATTCATGTCCCAATCGACTCGTTTTGGAGGTGATTGTTCTGTAAATGGTTTCCCAGAGTGTATCATTCCTTGAAAATCAGCTTCTATTCTGAACCATGACTTCAACCATTGATCTATCGCTTCAAGAAGGCCTCACAGGCAGTCGTGTTCTTGCAACTCTGGCAGCACTGCTCATCGTGTACCTCGTTGGTGATGCCGTCTACTCGCTCACCTTGCATCCCCTCGCCCGCTACCCAGGCCCTGCCCTGGCCGCTGTGAGTCGTATCCCGTGGTGGATAAGTGCCCTCACCGGGAATCAGATTACCTGGATGCTGGAGCTCCATTCCAAGTACGGGAGCGTGGTCCGGTTCAGCCCAAACGATCTGAGCTACGTCGACCACGGCGGAGAGGCGTGGAAGGCACTTCATAGCCATACCAAGGGCACTAAGGAATTCCTCAAGGCGAAAGAGTGGTTTGTGAATACGGCAAGCGGTAGGATGGCCAAGATTCTTTTTTTTAGGCTGTATTTAGATTACATTAATGTGAAGCTGACGCGAAGCCAGGCGTGCGAGGTATAAACAACTACCTGGAACCCGACCAGCACCGTCGTCTGCGTCGTACCTTTGCGCCAGCCTTCTCCGACCGGGCCATCAAAGCGCAAGAGCCGCTGTTCCGGAGACATGCCGACATGCTGGTCTCCAAGCTCAGGGAGGCTGCCGAGACGGACAAGTCTCCGAACATGGTTGACCTGTTTCAGTTCACGACCTTTGACGCGATGGGCGACTTGACATTTGGGCAGCCTCTGGGACTGCTCCAGAACGGCAAGTACTCGGACTGGATCCGGCACGTCTTCGACTCGATCAAGATTGTCCCGGCTGCGCAGTTTATTCAGTACTACCCGCTTCTCAACTTTTTGTTCGAGCGCTTTGAGCCGAAGTTCGTTACCGAGTTGAAGTATAATCACTTCAAAAACTCGGCGGATCGGGTAGACCAGCGGCTCAAGAAAGGTTCGGCAGAGCCTGACATCTGGAATCTCGTCCTCTCCGCCCAGGGCGAGGACAAACTCACGCTCGAGGAGATGTACGTCAACTCTGATGTGTTCATGGCGGCTGGAAGCGAAACCACAGGTATCTACTTGCTTTTCATTGTTTTTCAATTACCACCGACTTAGTCCCCCAAAACTGACTTCTTTAGGTACTGCAATGGCTGGTCTCATCTATTTTCTTCTGAAGCATCCAGAAAAGCTTCAACTGCTATCCCGCGAGATACGGACAAGTTTCACGAGCAGCCATGATATCACTTTCGACAACACGGTCGGCCTGAAATACCTCAATGCTTGTAAGAGGCCTTTTTATTTCTGTAATCTCACCTTTATTTGTGTAAGTAATTTGCACTCACACACGTGGCACACACCTCATAGGTATACAAGAGGCTCTACGTCTGTATCCTCCGGTTCCTGCTGGCGTGCCCCGTGTCGTCCACTCGACAGGGCAAGAGATACTAGGGAAATGGGTTCCTGGCGGCACGCGCGTCTCTGTCCATCACATGGCCACCTACCGCAGCCCCGAGAACTTCCGCAACCCAGATGACTTTGTGCCGGAGCGTTGGCTCGGGACAGATCCGACGTACCAAGATGACCGGCGCGAGTCCCACCAGCCTTTTGCCTACGGCTCGCGCAACTGTATCGGCAAGAATATGGGGATGCATGAGATGCGTCTTGTGCTCAGTAAAGCCTTGTACAGTTTTGACCTGGAGCTGTGTGATTCTTCGGATGTCTGGACGGACCAGAAGGCGTTTGTGCTGTGGGAGAAGAAGCCTCTCATGTGTAAGATCGTGGAGGCGACGGTGTGATACGTAATATCTGTTTTAACTAGTAGCAAGGGATAGGAGAATAATAAAGAGAGAACAGAATTATTGACTGGCTCCTCAGTTCTCGAAAGATGTCTTCATGCCCACGCTGCGCCGGCTGCATCCCGTCTTCTCCGCCATGAGCATGATACTTCACCTGCCTGCTGGTCTTTGCCACAACAGCATTGTCCAACATGTGCTCTGCTGGGATGCCCGTCTCGCTGCCGCCATCGTCGTCGGAACCGCCGTGGAACCCACCCTTCACATCTGCACGGCTGCCAAGCCTGTTGACGCCCTTTTTGCTCACGTTGGACAGCCCGTAGGACTCTGAGGTGGGCTTGCTTGATTTGCCTGCAACCCGGCGCACGATGGTCCGGTAGAACAGAATGCACGCTGCTAGGGTCGTGGCTGTGACTTCTGCGACCAGCCAGATGAGGAGGTCCGCCGTTCCATCTAAGTATGAAGAACAAGAAATAAAGTAGTGAGGGACTATTTGACCAGACAAAGGCGTGTAAATGGTTCTTGTGTGGAACCACTGGCGGCAGCTTTACCCGAACCTGTAGACTGCCTCCAGATCAGTCTTTTTTTTTTTTCCGACCAGTGGTAGTGGTTGTACATGACGTTTTTGTAGGATTAAGTCAGGCGATGCTGCAAGATGGTGTGCTGCTGCGCCGCCATTCGTGTTCGCCTGCAGCGCCTGCAGTGTCCGGCTAATAAGAGCGTCCATAGTGCAGCTGAACGTAAGCAGTGTGATTGAATCAGATATGGCCTGCTTCTTCCCCTCCCCTCTCTTCTAAAAAAAAAAAAAAAAAAAGATCCGGATTTTGATCGATCTTCATTTCGGTTGCGATTCGCAGCAGGAGTAGGAAGGGAAAAGAACCTTAGATTCTAACCTCTCTATGCTTCTTAGCCGCGTGTTTCAGCCCTTGCCTCTTTGTTGCGTGTCGCGTGCTGACAATCTTGTCCCTCCCCACCTCCCCAAACTTTACTGAGGCTGACCTCCTCTCTCTGAACTGACATTTGTCCGATAATCCGGCATCAGCAATCTTGAGAGTGGGCGGGTGTCATGGGTGCTGTCTTCTCTTCACTGGGGGTCCTTTGGCCGTCGGCGTCGCCCTGGTCGTCCTGTAAGGGAAACAAGATCTATAGAGCTCGCATTTGTCACAAAATTCCCGATCAAAAACACCCCCGCCTGCTGACACAGACTGAGATAGATATGCTGTCTACCACGTATCTCTGCCAAAACCGCTCGCGGGCATCCCGTACAGCAGAGATGCGGCCCGGAAGCTGTTGGGCGACGTGCCTGAGATGATGGGATATGCCATCAGGACCAAGCGCATTTTCCTAAGTGACTCTTGTGTGTTTTCTTGGCTAGTTGGTTTGCAAAGGAATCGTAGCCCAATATCAACCTTACCTGGCCGTTGTAATGATATAGTGTGATTACTTTATGCTGACAAGACGACGATATCCCTAGTGCTGGCTGACGTCCCGTTCTCGCTGCCGTGGGTGGTCGTCACGGATCCCTTTGAGAGCCAGGATATCCTGCTGCGGCGGACCAAGGATTTCGACCGGTCCGGCTTCTTCGGGGACCTGATCAACGGGATCCTGCCGGAGCAGCACATCCAGTTTCTCTCGTCCGACGACCGCTTCAAGAAGAACCGCAACCTCATCAACCACCTGATGGCGCCCACGTTCATCTCGCAGGTCTCGGCGCCCGAGGTCTACAAGGCGTCGGCCACCATGATCAGGGGTGTGGCAGCTCAGGTGCGACCTGCCAGAGGCCGAGAGCAACACTTACCAGCGGCTGCAGATGATACAGCGGTGGAAGCCGGACCCGTCGTCGTCGCTGTCTGGGGAGAAAAGCGACATCGACACCAGCGTGCCCGAGGTCTTCTCTGCGGTCCTGACGCTTGCCGACTCGGTCACAGACACCCAGCTGTCGCCCATGCCGCGTCTGACGTCCTGGGTGATCCGCAAGTTCCCCTATATGCGCAGGGCGATGGCGATCAAGGATGATTATATCCGCGGCAAGACGGAGGAATGCATCGCGCTTATTGAGGCAGGCCAGACGCAACCGCGCAGCGCCCTGCACAGCGTCCTGCTCCGCGAGCGCGATGTCGCTGCCAAGGAGGGCCGGCCACCAGCGTATCGGCGGTGCGGCATCGCGGACGAGGTCTTCGGCTTCACGACGGCGGGGCATGATACCAGCGCGACGACGGTAGCCTGGGGCGTGAAGCTGCTGGCAGACCACCCGGGGCCCCAGGACAAGCTGCGCAGGGAGCTCCGCGCCGCGCTGCCCGGCGCCGCGAGGGGAGGGGCGCACCCCGACGTACGCAGAGCTCGCGGCCGCGCACGTGCCGTACCTGGATGCGGTGGTCGAGGAGGTGCTGCGACACGCCAACACGATTGCGTTCGTGGTGCGGCGCATACCTGAGGGCACTGACGTCTTCCTCATGGCGAACGGTGCGGGCTATCTCGAGCCGAGCATGAAGATCCCCGACTCGGAGCGGAGTCCTGGAGCCCGGCGGGCTGGGGCCAAGGCCCTCACCGGTGCGTGGGAGGATGCAGACGCCGGTATGTTCCGGCCAGAGCGCTGGCTCAGGACGGACGAGGGCTCAGGCGCAGTGGTGTTCGACTCGATGGCGGGCCCTACGCTTGCCTTTGGACTGGGGCCTCGGGGCTGTTCTGGCAGAAAGCTGGCGATCCAGTCGTTGAAGCTGCAGCTGATCTGGAACTTCAACCTGCTCAAGTGCCCCGAGGCGCTGAGTGGTTATAATGCTGTCCAGAGATTCGCCAGAGAGCCGACAGACTGCGATGTCCGTCTGTCAAATGCTGCTTTTGAGGGTCTTTCGGGTTCTGAAAAGCTGGGCAAGGGACCTTGGTCGTATGTAACAATGTAATTCCAGCTGCTTGCGCTGCCATCTTGCACCTGAACAGCATCTCTTCTTCATGGCACCACCGGATTTTGGGACAAGAGAGGAAACGGCATCTTGAAGGCAGGTTCAAAGCCAGGTGGACTGGACTCAATAGCGAGCGACAGCAGTGAGACAAAGGAGGAAAATGACGAAAGGAGAGGATGGCGATGGTGACGACCTTGATTACATAAGTGAGCTCGATTTGAAGCTGGGGTCTAAGTGACCCTAACCCTAAGTTGCGCGACAACCAGGGTGGAGGCTTTCAGACGACGCGCTTCACGTCACCACCCAGTTCACACGTCGTGCAGCTTCTCATCCACACCGTGACCAGAAACTCAGCATGACTTTCACACAGCAGACCATCCTCCTATTCTTCTGAAGACCTCTCGCTGCACTGTTCCGATCTGTCTATTTCTTGGCTTTTTGTCAGCACGACCATGAAGGTCACACCATCGACTTTCTCAGCCTGGCACGTTTATCCGCTGCTGCCGTGATCCGACGAGGCCCGCGCCCCAGCTGTCGTGAACCATGGGCAGTCGACTAGACAAGAACTCCAGCGCTGTGCGCAAGCGCATCGAGGGCCACACATTCACCGACGAGGGCGGCGAGGAGTATGAGGCGAGCTCCTTTGGTGGGTTTGGCGACTACATGAGGCGCAAGAAGATCAAGCTGCAGAACCTCGATGCCGAGCTCAGGGATGCCAGCGGCAAGCCTCAGATCTTCAAGGGCATCGTGGCCCACGTTTCCGGCTACACCCAGCCCCCTCTGCACATCCTGCACAAGGATCTCGTGGCCCACGGCGCCGGGTTCCTGCAGTACCTCGACGGCAAGACCTCGGCCACGCACATCATCGCCTCGTCGCTGACGCCAAAGAAGGCCGTCGAGTTCAAGGACTACCGCATCGTCAAGCCGGCCTGGGTGGCCGACTCCATCGCCGCCGGCCGCGTGCTGCCGTGGTCCGACTACCGGGTTCTTGACGAGGGCCCGCGGCAGAAGCTCATCAGCTTCGACGGCGGCAGGCTCTCCTCGCAGGCCAACACGCCTCAGAGGGGCTACAACGACCATATCCAGAACAGCTACTATGCCAGCCAGTTTAGGAACTCGGCGGCACGGCTGGGCAGTCCTTCCTCTGCGTCCCAGAATCCTACGCCATCTAGATTCACGCCCTCGAAGCTTCGGCCGGCGGAAAGTATCGAAGATGACGATGATGATGATGATGACCGCAAGATCCAGGGTGGACTTGGATTCTTGGATCCCACGAGCTTGGCCCCTGCCGATGACCACCAGACAGAGGAGGAGCCTATGCAAGTCGATGATGACCTGGGTCCAGGGAAAGCTGGGCTTGCCCAAGATCAGGAAGAAATATTCGGAGACCCTGACCCTGATGAACAACGTCTTCCAGACGACAGTGTCGAAAAGAGACCGCCTGGCAATGCGCACGAGAAGCCGATGACTTCTGAAGAGCATAATGCCTGGCTTCTGTCCGACCCAAGACTGAGGAAGTCGTCCACTGCAAACCCGGGATTCCTGCAGCAGTATTACGACCAGAGCCGCCTGCACCACCTCTCGACATGGAAGGCAGAGCTCAAGTCTCGGATGCAGAGACTCGCCAACGAGAAGAATGCGGGGCCCCGCAAGGCTGTCAAGCGCCGACCCGGAGCGCGACGGTATATCATGCATGTCGACTTTGACAGCTTCTTCTGCGCCGTCTCCCTGAAGAACGCTCCCGATTACGTCGACAAGCCCGCCGTGGTGGCACACAGCACCGGCACCGGCTCGGAGATTGCTTCTTGTAACTACCCAGCGCGCAGGTTTGGTGTCAAAAACGGCATGTGGATGAAGAGGGCCCTGGAACTATGTGCGGATCTCAAGGTTTTGCCATACGACTTCCCGGCGTACGAAGAAGCCAGCAGGCTTTTCTATGAGGCGATACTAGAGGTCGGTGGTGTTGTGCAGAGCGTCAGTATCGATGAGGCTCTGGTCGACATTACCTCGCTCGTGTTGAGCGCTTCGGGGTCAGGCGGCCATGGTGTCTCTGAGGGCAGCATCTGGAGAGAGCAGGAGAAGGCCAACAATATTGCCACCGACCTGCGGGCGCGGATCAAGGACAAGACGGGCTGCAACGTATCCGTCGGCATCGGCGGCAACATCCTGCTGGCCAAAGTTGCTCTCCGCCGGGCGAAGCCAGCTGGTCAGTACCACATCATGCCAGAGGAGGTCCTGGACTTCCTGGGCGGGCTGAAGGTGGAAGACCTCCCCGGCGTCGCCTACAGCATCGGCGGAAAACTGGAAGAAGTCGGCATCAGGCTTGTCGAGGACATCCGCGACGCCTCCAAGGAACGCCTCGTCTCTCTGCTGGGGCCAAAGACGGGCGAGAAGCTCTGGGAGTTCGCCAGAGGCATCGACCGCGCCGAGGTGGGAGACCAGCCGGTGCGCAAGTCCGTCTCGGCAGAGGTCAACTGGGGCATCCGCTTCATCAGCCAGCCAGAGGCAGAAGAGTTCGTCATGAACCTGTGCAAGGAGCTGGAGCGGCGGCTGCTGAACGAGGGCGTCAAGGGCACGCACCTCACCATGAAGATCATGCGCAGGTCGCTGGATGCACCCTTGGACCCTGCGAAGCACCTCGGCCATGGGAAATGTGACACGTTCAACAAGAGCGCTGTGTTTGGCGTCGCCACACATAACGCCGAGGCGATTGGCAAGGAGGCCGTCTCTATCCTGCGGTCCTTTAGGTTCAGCCCGGGCGACTTGCGAGGCTTGGGTGTGCAGCTTCAGAAACTGGAACCCATCAAGGCGTCTGCGACGGCGCCTGATGGGAGCCAGAAGAGGCTGAACTTCGGCGCCTTTGTCACTGCTCCGGTTCATCCCACCACATCCAAGGAACCAGAAGTGTCTCTAAGCAAGGGTGCTGTTGCTGTTGATGATGATGAGATATCGGATTTTGACAGCCCCGAGCAGCCAAAAACGATCCATCATCGTCCTCAGACACGGCGGAGAGATACTTTTGATGATGATCCCATTGCAGAAGATCCCATGACTCCCCAGAAACCCAAACACCCTCTTGTGCACCCAGCCCTCGCCCTCGCCCTTGCCAACGAGGCGGACGAAAAAGCCAGCACGCCATTGAACTTGATGGGGACGCAGTTCATCATGCCGACCAATCCGGATGCTGCTGTCATAGCCGACCTGCCGCAGGACATTCGCAGCCGGCTGATGGCCCAACCATCCAAGCCGCGTAGGCCTGGGGCTGGCTTATCCAGGGAGCAGTCTCCTGCTGGTTCCGAGTTCCGAGATCAAAGCCCCGCTCTCATGGATGATCAAGAGATTCCATCTGATATCGATCTTGAGGTGTTCAACGCCCTCCCAGAGGACGTGCAGATGGAGATCTTGGCATCGTATGGTGAGAGACGCAGGCAGGCCAACCCTGGTCAGCCACAGACTCCACGCAGAGACAGGACCAGTGCGCTTCAGCAGCAGCCCAGGAAGAGTCCTGCCCACCAGCGGGGAGGCCGAGGTGGGATACGGGGCATGTTGAGCCGGACCCGCGAGAGACAGCAAAATGCCAGTGCGGGGCGGGTGCAGACCAGCTTCGTCACCGTGAATGACAGGAGAGCAGCGTTCGACGAGAGCGTCGCCGCCGAAGAGATCGAAGAGCTTGACCCGGCCTTCCTGGCCGAGCTGCCAGAGGAGCTCCGAAAGGATGTCATGGCAGACCACCGAAGGCAGAAGCTGGCTCAGAGGGCCGCCGGTCCACTGGGCCTGAGCCTGCCGGGGCCGGGGCGCCGCGGTGCTGGTCGTCGGGCCAGGGAGCTGACGAGCGGCGGGCAGACCAAGATCAACTTCCCGAAACAACCGCCCAAGGTCGCGTTTGCGGCGACGTCGCTGACGTCCGTCCAGGAGGTGAAGGAGATGCTGAGCGCATGGCACCGCGAGACCAGGGCTGAGGGCCCGCATCGGGCCGACGTGCAAGTGCTCGAGAAGTATCTCGCGCGCGTCGTCGCCGAGGAAAGAGACATGGAGAAGGCGAGGAAGCTGGTCAGGTGGCTGGACTGGATCATCGAAGAAGAGGATGGTGATGCTGATGATGAGTCTGCTGGGCATGACAGGGGGACAAGGGGCTGGAGAGAAGCTCTGGCCGGCATCAAGAGCGCGGTGCAGGGTGCTCTGTGCGAGAGAGGCCTGGGCCCGATGACATTTTGATTGGTTCTACCTGTATGGCGATTCATTTGGACAAAGGGCTCGTCCAGCTTTGGTTCCATCATGATGATGACGATGACAACAACGACGACAATTATTGATATTACTTCCGCCTCTGCCATACCGAATCTACACAGCATTTGGTAGAAGAGGTATCTGCATCCCTCTCACACACACAACAGACACTCTCCTCTCTTGTCTATTGGCCCGTGTAGGCTGATGGCTGCGGAGATCCGACCCAATCACGAGGAGATGAAGGATTGAGAGAGGAGAGATGTCTCCAACTCCATTGCCGAGAAACGATTATCCAGCGGGGAGGGAGGTTGCATATGTGTAATCGATCCCCGCATTGCATGGCTGGATACAAGACCGTATCTGGCTCCTCACCTCTCCAACTCCCAACTCCTGACACACACGTACATACATTCATTTATACATACATCACATCAAACATGGCCACTGTCGAGCAGCAGCACCAAGACACCCAACCCGCAGAGCAGCCTCCAGGCCTGCGAGTCATCGACTTCTCAACAAACCCGCCCCTCCGCCAGATGACCACCACCCTCCGCCGCGTCTGGCTCCTCGACCCGTCGCTGTCCGACCAAGAGCTCCAGGACCCGGCCACCGTGCAGGAGCGATTCCGCTCCCTCTGCGAGGCCGTCTCCAGGGAAATCACCACTGACACGGAGGAGGACGACGGCGACAACAACGATGACAACAACAGTAAGGTCTGCTGGGACCACGCCCGCTGGCTCGGCCGCACCAAGCTGCCGCTCCTGGGTGCGCCCGTCGTGCGGGTCCAGGTCCACCCGCCGCCCCCGCACAGCGCCGAGTCGCCGTTCCGGGAGGGGGTCTACGATAGCTACCGGCATGTGTTTGCGGACCTATGGCGGGTCCTCAAGGCCGAGCAAGAAAAGGAAGAAAAAGGTAAAGAAGGAGGAGGAGGAGGAGGAAGCAGCAGCAGCAGCAGCAGCAGCAGGCTGTTGGGCTGGTTTGACGCGTCGGACGGGTCTGCTGTGTCGCTCGGGGTGCTGAGGACACCCTTTGCCAGGGGCGAGGAGCTGCTGGCGTACCCGACGGATACCTTCCTGTGTCCTGTTTGGGTGCGCCCTGGGGCTCGGATCACCTTCTCTGTCGGGGGCCAGGGGCATTCCTGGTCTGCTGGGGAGGAGGAGGCGATGTGGACGACAGGCCTTTGGGCGCGTGGCGAGGCTGAGGTTTCTCTGACGACGGAGGTGGAGGATCCCAGCGAGGACGGGCTTACGATTGCTGCTGTGTTTGTGGCGGGACACTGTCGGGCGAGGGAGACAGATTCATTATAAGGCTGTGTGAGAAGTATCTGATTATTTGTCAGGAGAACACGGTACATTGGGCTAGCACATTCACGTCACAAACCACTCTTTCTCTCCTCGTTTTTATTTCGCCGTCTTCCCCTCCTCCCGGTCCAGCCACTCGCTCGCCCGCGCAAGCAACACCAAAGCCTCATCCGCCGTCTTCTTACTATCCAAAAACTCGACACACCGCCTGACCCTCTCGCCGCTCTCCTCCATCTCAAGTATAAACGCATACTCGCCCTCATAGTCCAGGCCTCCCTCCCCCCCCTCACTGCGGAACCCCTTCACAATCTCCTCCCGGAACACCGTGGCAGCACTAGCCCACACCACAACACTGTTCGACCCCTCGCTCTCCCAGAACTGCTTGGGCTTGACGGGGAATCCGACCAGGACCCTGCGCAGGCCGGCCATGTGCTGCAGGAAGCCGGCGCGGTCGCGGGCGGGGGCGTTGAGGGAGGCGGGGGCCATGATGTGCTCGTAGTCTGGGGTGGTGAGGGAGGTGAGGAGGTCTGGGTCCAGGGTGTCGAAGTGGGCGAGGTAGGACTTGGCTGTCCTCATGCGCGTGGACATATCTGCTTGGGCCATGGCTTTTGGTGGTGGTGGTGGTGGTGGCTCAGACAACGACTGTGGAAGAGGCGTGAGGAGGGGGATGTTGGGAGGGTTGGATATATGGCTGGATCCCAGGTTGAGTGAGTGGATGTGACCAGTCAATTTTGTATGTGTTTGAGGTGTCTTGGACAGAGCCGATGAGGAAGGGTTGTTAATACTAAAAGAAAGCAAAGCTACCCAGTAAATATTTCCCCTTTCTGTAAGGGAGATTGCGTGGTTACCAGCCTATTTAAGTCCGTTTCGAAAGATCGTCGCCGTGCAGCAGCATCAGCAGCCAGAGGACAAGGCGGGGTTTAGCAGACGTAGATGATATATCCGATCTAGTCAGGCAGTAAGTATATCATCACACTTTGTACAATATCAAAAACCAGAACGTCCATGCAGCGGCCAGTGACTAGACAGGTTGCCCCCATTCCTTCCCATGCACGCCCTTCGTTCAGATGTTATAAATCTGACGTCAGGGTGAGCTTTTGATCTCCAGATGACAAACTGTGATCAGACCCATTATACCCAAAAGTACACCCAAAATCCTCCCATGCCACCTTCTCCTCCTTCCTTTATGCCCAGAAAACTCCCCATGCGGTTGCAGACTTGGTGTCTGTATCTAGTCCCTCAGGAGTATCTCTCGCAGCGGACCAGAAAAGACCACAGAAAAGAGAGGGAAGAAAAACAGAAAAGAAGAGCAAAGTTGGCTGACATGGCCTGGATCTGAGACCGTTGACCGCCGACAAACTAGGACCACCACCATCACCACCCCCGCCTGCGGTGCCCCCAATTGTCCTGCAATGGGAAGTATCCCAGATTCGAGTCGCTCCAAGAGACATTCCATATACCACCGTGCTTTAACCCATCATCCCCAGACACAGTGTCGACCGTGCCTTAACCCTTAGATTGGAGTCCACTGCAAAGAAATACCCAAACAAAAAACTCAAAAGAGGAGCACGCAGTAGTATGAAGCGATGGCTGGGCGTTGAAACAATAACATCTACTAACTGCCAAGACCCGACAGGGATTTCAAACTTTATGTCAGATGGTTTTCCCTTCGCGGTTGATGTTGAACCTGGGCGTTGAGCTAGGATAGAGAAGAGGTGATATGCCTTCTTCCCTTTTGAAAATGGTACTGCCTACTGGCCATACCGCTCATTGGCCATACCAAGCTCTCTGTGCATCCGGATGACCCCCTCAGCAGCGCCTTCTGTGCCCAGAAAGTCCATCCAAGCATCGTCCATGAACTGGTCTGCCGCTTCGAAGGCGGGCACGTTAGGCCACATCATGGGATACACGCTCTCCATCTGCGTCTGCGGGCTCTCGTCGACGGCCAGCATCATCTCGTCCATGTGCTGTTGGTGGTAGGGATCCTGGTGGTGTGATGAACCATGCTGCTGCTGCTGTTGTTGTTGTTGTTGCTGCTGCTGCTGTTGCTGCTGCTGCTGCTGCTGCTGGTGCATGTGGGTATGTGCACCTCCGTTGCCGTGATGGGGGTTGTTCATCATGTGGTTCGATATCGACGGGATATTGTTGACGGGGTTCATGCTTGGTGAGGCCAGCGGGAATGGTGGTGGGACGTTATCCAGATAGCGCCCACACAGCTCGGAGATGACACCGTAGCACCGTGCCGCGCTGACGTTGACGGGTGCGAGAGAGGCGACGGTCTGCAGGGCGGTGGTGATCTGACGGCGCCAGTCGGCAGCCTGGTCGGACAAGGGCAGGTTTCGAAGGCAGATGCAGGGGATCAGTGCAGCTTGGAAGATGAAATACCTATAGGTATGGTGTGGCCAACCCTCCCAGATTAGATGGTTGATCCTGATGTAGTCCGTTGTAACAAAAGGGGGAGGGGGGAAAGGGGGCAGAGAAGGAGGAGGAGGGGGTTTGCATGACTTACAAGGCATACCAGGCGGCCATTCGGGTATTGTCGTTGGAGGACCAATAGTTGCTGATGGAGGTGATGGAGTACTTGGCGTCGGCCAGACAGCTGTTGTAAGCATGCAGGCTGGCAGGCGAGTCGTCGTCCGGCCGACCGTCGCGGGCCCGGAAGGCCTTGCGGATTACGAATGGGCGGTACATGATGATGCGGAAGTTCCGGTACCGCCAGCTCAGGCCCACATGGGCGAAAGTGTACTGCGGCGGGACGGTGGCAGACTCGGTGAAACAGGGCGGGATCTGTTTCAGCCAGGGCTCGATGCGCTCCTTGTCGAGCTCCACCAGCTCTTCGGCGCTCGGCAGGGGTTTGCCGATCACTCTGGTGTAGATGTAATTTGTGGCGAGGTGGAAAGACGCCTGGATCCGGACAGCAGTGTAGGGCGTGATGTCTGAGGTCTCGGCGGGATAGCTGAGTGAGCTCGGTGTGAGTTCCTACAATTATTTATTTTCTCGTGTTAGTGGTGAGTGCGCAGTCGGACCAAGTAGGTTCTTGGTGGACAGGAGGTGTTGGGAAAAGAAGAAAGACAGAAGAAAAAAAGAGAGAAAAAAAAAAAAAAAGAAAAGAAAACTGACCCGATCGTGAACATTTCTCGGCAGAGACACCTCGACACCATCAAAGGGCCAGGTGAGCGGCCTGCTGAAGGTGATGGTGGCGCCGCAGTCGAAGACGCAGAGGGACCACCAGACCCTGCGGCGGATCTCCATGTTCAGGGGGAGATGTTCCAGCCCTGGAACTCCTTGTGCAGGCCAAGCCCCATGGCCATCCTCACGGCGAGGCCCAGGTAGTTGTAGGCCGAGTTCGGCCTGTCGCGCTTCTGCTGGTAGTTGGACGTGAGGGTCAGTGCCTGGACCAGGGTCAGGTTGCCGAGCTCGAGGAAGTTGAAGGTCAGGATGGAGCGGGCCTGTGCGAAGAGCTGGAGGTCGAGGTTGTCCGGGGACTTGGCGGAGCTCCAGACACCGATGGCGGCGACGACGTAGGCGAGGACGAGCCACGAGTCGCCGTGGGGGCGGGGGATGACCTCGGAGAACTGGGCCCTGAAGGTCGGCTCGTGGAGGATGGGGTAGCTGAGGTGGTAGAGCTTGAAGTAGGCGTCGATCATGATGTCGGCGATCTGGCGGTTGGGGTTGGGCTGCTGGACCAGGGACGGATAGGAGCTCATGGACGGCCTCGACCTCGTCTGGGAGGTCCGCCTCTTCATGTTGGGCTCCAGCAGGCGGATGAAGGCCGCGCCCGAGGCCACGCCGAGGTAGCCGCCCTCCTTCTCGCCGACCGACAGCGAGGCCATGCCGTCCAGGGCCGTGTCGTCCGGGTCGTTTGGGTTGGGCGACAGCGCGGCGGCGAGGCTCGCCATGTCGTCCTGCTCATCCCACTCGAAGTCGTCGGTGGCGGGCGGCGTCTCCAGGATGGTAGACATGCCCCTCTGGGGCACACGGAAGGGGGCCAGCCGTCCGTTCTCGGCGCGCTGGGGCTGGAACTCAGCAGGAGGTTTGAGATCGGCGGCGGCGGCGATGGCATGAGCGGGTGTCAGGCCTCGGCTGCCCGGGGTCGACTCATGGTCGAGAGCCGCATCGTCGGAAGGCTCGGGCTTCACCTGAGACGGGGTCGTGATGGTGTCGGAGGAGCCTGAGGCCGATCCCGGGTGGTCAAGCCTACTAAAGTCGAATTCCGAGTCACTTGATGTGGCGTTTGGCCCCTGCGAGGGAGATGCGCTGGACCCAGATGCGCCGCCCTTGTGCGGCTGAAGGTGAGGCGGTAAGAGGGCGCGCATCTGGCGGACCAGTGCCTCGGCCCTCTCCAGCCTCTCCTCCACCTCGGTCAGGTGTCTGTATACATCGTTAGTGATGAAGTCCAATAAAAAAAATGACAGCAGTGGAAGTCGGTGATGACACAGCAGGAGGAAGAAGAGGAGGAGGCGGAGGAGGAGGGAGGGAGGGAGGAGAGGAAGGCTCTCAAGTAGCAAGAGAAGAGAAGACAAAGAAACAAGACCTACTTTCTGGTCAAGGGCGTGCGTGAGTGCTTCTCATAGAGGCAATGTCTCCTGTATTTGACACAGAGGTTACATGTCGGTATTGCCTTGTTGCATTTAGACTTGCGGCGTCGACATTCTTTGCAGGCCTGGTCAGCAAAGCCGAGCGGGATGTCGAGGTCTCCGAGCCCGGCGCCAAGGTTCAGAGCCATTTCTGAAGTTCCTGATCCGAGCCCGGAAAGGCCCTCTGAGAGGCTGGTGGCATCTGCCGACGGTGAGCTGTCGTCCATCTCTCACTCTCACTCTCTCTTCCTCTCTCCCTCTCTCTCTCTCTCTCTCTGTGCGTCCTTTTTGGGGGAGGAAGGGGGAGGAGAGGGCGGGTAGGAAAGAAGTTTTTCTGATCGGGCAGCGAGAGGCAGAGCAAGGGACGTGGTTGGTGGCGATCGGGGGTCGTGACGAGGAAGGAGAGGGTTGTGAGGAAGGACAGAAAAAAAGAGGGAAAACAGGATGAGCGTGAGCCCGACACGGCGTGCGGAAAAGCGCAAGCTGTCGGTTCAGGTCCAAGGTCCTGTTTCTTCAGCTGGTCACGCCTGGACTCACGATGTTTTACGGCGGCCTGTCCACCTGTCTGACTGGCCCGTCCTCGCTGCCCCAGTGGAGGCTCCAGCCCGAGGGCCCCACGCTAAAACCCGCTGGAAATTCTCAAACGTCACTGGCCCCGAAGACCTCCAGCCACTGGGTCGGTTGGTTACTCAGCAGGGAGCACTAACAACAGCAGGGCACCTTTCCCGCCCTCCAAAGCCCCAGATTGGGGGCATTAATTAGCATTGGGAGAGAGCACGGGATGGGCTGTGGAGGGGAATTAAAAGAGAGGGAGAAAAGAAACCAAAGAGCCAAGGCCCACTGTTTATCTTTGCTACTTCTTACTGCCATGTGCCTCTTCTGCCAGCTAGTACAAGGTTTGGTGGCCTCATATCACACATATTACATGCTCTGGTCCCAGGCTGAGAACACTTATCAGTAAAAACTTAAGTTCTTCTACATGATGACCGCAATTTTGGTGACCAGGCTTCCTTGTGTGAGCAGGGAGACAGACCTGTTGCTCCAGATCAAACTGTCAACTTGTAGAGCAAATAGCTATGTATCTAGCAGGCCAGGCTATTACCTCAATGACCACTCACACAATCATCAAGATCTATGCAATTGTTGCTGTTCAGAGAAGCTGCAAACCTGCTGCATTGAGAATCATCAGACATCACTAGCCTAATGCACCTTAGCTACAGTACTTACAGTAAGGCTTGGTTCCTCAGCAGCAGCACTAGCACTAACAGCAATGCACCTGCCGCTCTTGTAAGCCCCAAAAGATGTGGAGAGAAATCCCACTTTTTTACTTTACTTCTTTTTTTTTTTAAAAAAAAAAACAACCGTTTTCTTCCCCTTTTCCTTTGCTGTTTCTTTTCACCATCTTCCTTTCAATACACACTTCATTACTTCACTCTTTCAAGACCCTGAATCTTCATCTACTGCCTACTCACTGTGCATAATGCTACCTAAATAAGTGCATACCTGACAGCAGCACTAGCGTAGTCAACTGACCTGAAGGTCGGTTCCTTTGGGACGATCCAGGGTCCTCGGTTCTCTCTCGCCGCCCCTGAAAAAGGCCCCTTGGGTTGGATTCATAAAGTAGTCAGGCACACACGAGCCACCCGGTAGCCCTTCCCATTGGCAAATAAATACACTTCAGCCCCTCTCTGGAAAAGAATTGTTCAGGGGTGGGAGGGGGGGAGAAGAAGAAAGGCGATTCCCACCCTGTCACGACGTGTCTCTCCTTGTCAGGTCTGGAACGCACAAGGCCTGCAGAAAATGGTTATGCAGGGCCGTGTCTGTGCTTGCTGTGGCTCACGTCTTCGACAACAATACAACAAGGACTCGCCACGCCCCTTGTGATACTAAATAAAAGACACACAAGTCCGTCTGTACGGTACAAGCCCGCGCGGTCCACCTCCACACCGACGCCTCTTGCGAGCTCCGCAGTCCCCGGACTTGGACGAACTGTTCAGAGCGCCTCAAAGGACCCTTGACCCACCCGGCTCCCTCGGCTGACCCCTCCGAATCGGCCAGCTGCCTCTCGATGGACTCCGGTCCAGCGGCCGTGGGGTGTGTGCTTTTGTGGTGCCCACAGCTTGCCCGTCGGACCCAGCCTCGCTCGTCCTGGAAGGAGCGGGCGACATTCGAGGCCATCTTGACACGGCCCAACCAGACACCCGTCGTCTCTCACCTCCACCTAGCCTCTTTTTTTTTTTTTTCGTCTTCCTCCATGTGTTTCTACTGCAGGATCTTATTCGTTATTACAAGGCAAGCTTATTATCAAGTACTTGGGTAGAATGGTCCCTCCGCCCTCCTGAGTCGTCACGAGGACACCACCCCCTATCTGCCGATGTCGGCATGATTCGCCACCATCTGTTCAACACGGGAAAGCGTCTTGGCGGCTGGACAACCTCACTCTGGGATTTAGACTAGGTGACATAAAAGGACCCAAGCCATTAGACGCGCGTTGTGAGATTTAGACCTACGGGCGTGTGAACCACCACATCGACCTCAGCAATACTGTGTATGGCAGCTCCCGTCACAGCTGGTGGCTAGGAACGAGCTCCGAGTCATGCATGCTGCAATGCCCCCATCGCAACATGCTTCATAAATTCCAAGATCACGAATATTGACACGTACGACCATACCTAGTGGAGAACTTGGGATCCCGTCCGCTCTCCCCTAAATAAGCCATTAAGGGCTCTTCCAGTAGTCGCCACGTCCCTTGAGATATATCAGCATCAGATTTTACGGAGGCGACCTGTTTCCGTGGCCGCCGCCGTCGTCTCTCCGTAAACCATCAGTTTCGGACGCGGCGGCACAGCGGCGGCGCAGCAGCAGCAGCAGCGCCGGACATGATGAAGCTGACCTGGCCATGCAGCCGGCCTTCGAGGCGCTTAGCATACTGCCCGGGACTTAAATTTATTGTAACGCGTTAATCTCTCACAAGTTATTTTCCGCTTATCGAGCTGGAGGCCACCAAGAAAAGAAGCAAAAAAATTACTTCTGACCGAGGTGCGTGGCTTTTTTCTCCTTGCTTTATATATATATATATATATATATATATATATTTATAATTATCCCACAAGCCCACCGTCCTCAGTCTCAGAAATTCAGTATCCAAACCACATCCTCCTCGCTTTCCCATCATTATCCAGTCATTTTTCAGTCACTTAGAATTCACAATGCCTCGAGGTAAAGGCCGAAACAAAGACTACAATCGGGGCCTAAAGGATAGAGCAAAAGGAATCTTTAAGAAATCTGAACCAATGCCACCAATGCTACCAGTGCCAACTCATCCTAGGTAGGTAGTCAAGAAACACGGAGTCAGCTTATGGCAGTATACCTTTCTTACAGAGGTAATTTTTCTTAGATTCCCTAAAGGTTGTGCGATTTCTAGGAAGTGCACGGTTGTGTCCAAGGGAGTTCTCGGGGTGAAGAGATCCGGAGGTCATGCCGGCGCCATCCGCACGCCCCAAGACAGAGGAATGAACGCTGACGGCCCAGCGGGCTGGAGGATTTCAGCTTACCTCATGCACCAACATGTATGGTGATGGGCGGCGAATGCCTTGACAGTAGGTAGTGGCTGAGACGAAACGCAGGAATGGCGGGGGTGAGATATCGAGGCTGGTAGAGCAGGTAGACGTTACATTCCAGATTTTCGCTACTTGCCGCAAAATATGCCCCTTGAACGAAAGGTGCAAATAAAAGGGCGAGATCTATTCCCAACGCTGCAACGAATACCCAATTCCGTGTCCAGATTCCACCTATTCCATATTTTGAGCTTGCTTTCGGCTTGGCTGTAGAGCACCCATCGCGGGGGAGGTCGTCACGCAGCATTTGGGAGAAGAGTTGCGCATCCGTTATACACTCGAGGTTGTGCCGATCGGGGGACTAGGAGGACGGGTAGGCATAGGGGTAACGTGAGGGCGAAATGAAAGCAATGACCTAAATGGCTTGTTGCGTTAATTTGAGTAGCCCTAGGTCGACCGGGGGATCTTACATACCTAAGCTGTAGGGGAGCTGTTCTTGCCATCCATATCTCGACTGCTTGCGCGGGCACGGGCGATAACAGCCTCGCTGCCGCCATGAAACCACATGACCAGCGCGGTGCCGGCACAGACCGACACGCCGAACACGCCGAACAGACCCAAGCAGAGACTGACGCGGTGGCTTCGGGCGAGGTGGCGCTCCAGGATGGTGAGGCTCTCGGGGCGATCAGAGGGGAAGGTCATGTGGCCCTTGCCAATCTGAACGTGAGTGTAGTTGCAGCCGCGAGCGCTAGCCTCAGACGCAGCAGCGATCTCCTTCTAAGAGTCCGTCTGCTTCTGCGTACGGGGGCAGCGCATTGCGCAGGGCCGAGGCGATAAGCTGGCTCATGGAGGGGGTTGAGGAGGGTGGATGTCGATCTTGAGGAGGTTGTTGACGAGCAGGCGCTCGTTGTTGTGGTTGCGGCGCAGGAAACGGTGGTGCTGGGAAGGAGGCTGGGGAGTGATGGCAGTGCCACTGCCATCGGCACTCATGCCAGCAGTTGATGCAGAATCTGAGAAAATTGGCATGTCGATTGTCGTGTCGGCGTTGTTGGTTTGCGATGATGATGATGATGGTGTCGGTAGGTAGGTATTTCGAGCAAGTGCTGGCTTTGTGGCGGCGGTATTAGGTAGCTTGGTTGATTGTGCAGCTGATGTGACGCATCTTATCGCCATGATAAGAATGCTATTTAACATTCAACCGGGGCCCCTGCAGGTGATGATCATACTACTACCACAGTAGGTACTTAGGTAGGTGGGGACGTACATAGTATTAAGACAGTGGCTTCAGGGCCCAGAAATGATGCTGGTAAAGCAATACTATTGTTGTTGATTGATTAAAGAAAAGTAAGCCGAAGCACCAGCCAGGCCCTACAAATACGGACACCTGAGGGGTAGCCCTTTCCACCGCACTACATACAGTACGGATTGTGTGTTGGAAGAAAACATTCCCATTAGCACGCTGGTCCGTGCGTTTTTATTTATTTATCAGCTCGGCCACCAGGCCATTAGCATTAGATTCCTTTCTTTCTCCTTCAACTATCAATTTCAGTTCATCAACACCATCAAATCATCTTGTTTCCTCAATATTGTGCACCATGAGCAGGATTTCTTTCCGTGCGTGGTCACTTCTCTGCATCAAGGTTGGCCTTGGCACCTGTGCCGTTGTGGATTGGCCAGACGGCCCAGACCTCGCTAGCGCACGTTGCCTCAGCTTTCCACCGTCAACTTCAGATCAGACATCACCATCTCATCACAGCAATCATCATCGTCACCACCACCATCGCCACAATTACTCTCTCCGTATGTGCAAGTATGGTTGACGAGAACAGGACGAACGACCGCTGCGCATCCCGATCGCCTTTGCCCTCTCCATCCTCTCACGGCCACGATCACTGTCTCACTGGCCACCAAGGTGAAGGGGTTACCACGAGCGGTGGTCCTGCCCACGATCCCGACACGCCCTCATCCCTGTCCATTGCCGGAGACGATTTCGACGGCTGCAAACCTCTGTCATCATCCCCCATCCCACACATCACTTTCGCTTGGCTCGAGTTTCACGGCGGACGAGACCAAGGAGAAGGGGAGGCAGCAAGCGCAGGGCCGTCCTCAGGATCACGAAGTCGAAGAGGAAATTCAACGCGCTTGTGCCCTCATCCGCCAACACTACCAAGATCGACCCTTGGGTGAAGAACAAGCCGACATTGCCGAGTGTTACCGATTCCACCTGGACCCGAGAGCGTACTGCCAGCTAAAGCAGCTCCTCAAGGAGGACGGCCTTCTTTCCTACTTCGAAGACGAACTGCGCCACGACTACAGCCCCCAGAGGTACAGTCTGAAGCTTCGCCTGATGGTAACACCATTTCACGAAATATTCAAAACCAAGTTCACCGGCGAGATCAAAGGGAAATTTTCCCAGATCACCGACCGCCTCGATCGCGAATACAACTCCATCGCACATGTTGCTACGCAAGAACCCGACCCCGAGCGCGATCCCGCCGCTGCCTCTGCTACTCTTCGGACTCGCGCAGCCGCCCTTCGAGAAACCACTCGTGTGATCAGGGAACTGGACGACGCGTCCCACGCGACCGTGCGATTGTACGACGGAAAAGGCAAGGCGTCCCCTGACGGACAGTTTCGACATGAAAGTCGTGTGCCGCACTTCGTCTTCGAGATCGGCTACAGCGAAGAGGCGGACTCCCTACAAGATAGCGCGCGTGATTACATCGAAGGGACAGACGATATCAAGACTGCCGTCACGGTCAATACCGCCTATACCCGCCAAAAAGGCGTAAGGCTCGGCTTCGAGAGCAGAGAGAACAGCAAGACCACGCACTGCTGGGGCTCGGGGCCGCAAGTGTCGAGGCGCCGCAGTCAGTTGGCGACGAACAAGACCAAGCAGACGTTGATGACCCGATACCAATCGACCGAAGTGCAACGATCGGTTTATATCGTGGCGAGGGAATCGTTTTGAGGGACGCCACGTTTCGAGATCGCCATGGCACCGCACAAGATGGTACCCTGACTCCGAGTCTGGATGATTTCATTTCGGACGAAACCGCACAGAGATTGAAGGACATGCATCCACAGCAAGACACACGGCCATCCATCCACCCCTCGGACCTCCTCGTTGAGATGTCCTTCAGCCAGCTTGCAGGTATGCTACAGAAGGGCGACTGGCATCAGGACAATGATGATATGACGCCACCACCAGAAGCCAGGCCTCGGAGAAAACGGAAGTTACTCTTTGATATGGAAGATGCTGGCAGTGAAGCTTCAACAAGGTCAAAGAGGCGCAGGCCCTCATCGTGTGCCACAGCTGACCCTGGGCTGCAAAGGAGACCACAGACAAGGTCGATGGGGCAATCTGAGATGTAGACAGTAATGGGCATGTTGTATTGATATCCAACTGCTTTGAAGATTCTCACCTACCATAACCTGTGAGGGGTAGGTCAAGCTGACAATCTGCTAACAGCTGACACTAGTGATATCCAATTTACCAGTGACATTGGCACGGTATTGGCCAGTAGCATTCTCCTAATGAGCACTCAAGTACTAGTAAGAGAAGGCTTGCAAATTGCTAGTAACATAAGTATTTACTAGCAGTGGTGGCTATCACAAACTTGATTACCAGTACCGAATCAAGCCGATGGTGCCAAAAGGCTACAGAATGACAAGTCTGAAGTACTGGTCTATATGCTGTGCCGGCACATTGGCACTGGTAATTAATTGCAAGGTAGGTGTTGGTCAAGCTCACTATTAGTAACTACTGTATATTTTCTGAAAAGAGTAGTTAGAAAGAGCTTGAATTCTGATACCTTGCTTACATGGACTATCTATCTAATTACCTGAGACTGTTTTATTGAAACCCAACCTTTCAAAACACAAGCAACAAAAAAGAAACAAACATATGGTTCACTGAAATAACTGACAAAGCACAGAAAACCCTAAAAGTTCAACCCGAACTTCAACTTTCCAGAGCCATTTCGAGAAAGCACATACTTATATATTCATTCCTGCATCATGTTCATTGCGAAATCCAAGAGCTGTCTTTTGTATGTAGTGAAGGTTTGGTGATGGCGAGACCAAGCTTGCTGTAGTAGGGGTGTTGACAGAACTGCTCACTGAGTCGGGGCAGAGCAGGGATACAGTTCTGATGGTAAAGATGTTCCGTCGGGCTGTAGCATATTGTTCTGTGCTTCGTTCCGAGTCATTCCCCCGGCGTGAGTGAAAGAATCAGCGTCAAAGAACTCCGGCGTTGGCTGAAAATGGCACTCAGACGACCTCGGGAGGAAGACGCGGTGGTTGAAGGAGTTGATGCCATGTCTGTGTCTGACGGAAAGTCTGCAGTTGTGCTCTTAGGCGAGGAGTTGTCTGTCTCTACAGAATTTGATGAGGTCAGGTTGCTCGGCGTCGTCGCTCGGCAACACTCTCAGGCTCGTCAGGTGAAGTTATCTGGCCAGGAGGGATAGCCCGAGACCCAAACGATGCCACGTCTAAAAATGCAGGTAGGTACCTAACGTTGAGAAGACCTGCCAAACGGGAGGTCAAGACAGGTATGGCACAGGGCTGGCAGCGTGCCACTACTACTTAGTGGATGCCCGCGCCGAGGTCAAAAGCTTTTAAGTTGCATCACGGCCGGCGCATTGCAGCAGAGTACCGTACATCGCCCACCTTTCGACCCCTTACGCAGGTGCACGTCCACGGCCCAACCTTATATGTACACCGGCTTTTTCGACGCGCCCAGGTTCTTGGGTTTTTCAATGACAAAATCCACCCTGGTTTGGAACAAACCGTTGAGATTGAGCCCTCTGTGCATGAGCTGGATGAAGTCGGCGCTGTGGACTGCTGGCGTGGCGGGAAACCATCCGCGCGAAGCCTGAAAGCTTCCATGCAGAAATAATCCTTCTTGCCTACGCTGGACCAGATGCAGGTACCGATGGATGTACCAACTGCGGAGTTCGTTCAGAACGACCTAGTCACCGCGTTTATGGGCCGTCATTCATACCACATTGACCACTCGAAGGCCACCCACAAATACCCATGGGTGCGCATTTTACATCCCTTCTGCGTATTGCACCCCAGTGATTGTGATTGAAAGTAGTGTCCCTGATCCTCTATATGGCTTGACTTGAGTTTATAGGGTGGCGAAAAGAAGTCTCGAGCAATCTTGTCAAGCCGCAATTGACGGCCGAGAACAGTTGCCGTTGACAGAGCGGCGCGGATATTAATCAATTAATCTCTACGTGCACTATCTCTAAGTGCACAAAGTCTTTGTTTCCAGTAATCCAGCTGCCTAAGACAATAGTCTCTCTCCCTTTGACAAACTTTGTGGAAGCCTTTGTCCAGTTGATCTTCTGTATATGTGGCGGATCTGGACACCCGACGAGCGAAGCGGCCTTTGCTGATGGCCCTTTCAAAATCCACAACCATGACGCTAGCTTGACCGGAACGAACCAGATTACGTAGTTCCGCGTCTTGATGTAGCACGCCCAAATCGTGAATCCGCTTCAGTTTCGTCTCGAGGTCTGTCTGCACGCCTGCAAGCCACGTCCCCACGTCCACGGTCGCATCGATAGGGCGGCGGGAAAGGAGCGGGAACCCGCCCCAGCTGAGCAGCAAGTACACTGGGAAGCGTGCAGATACTTTGGGGAGTCATGTCGGGCTTGGGCATCATTGGACACCAAACCGAGACAGAACGGTACAGCATCCCCTTGTACAGCACGCAGCTTTCGATATATCCTCTCCTCGCTCTGCAGGACGCCAACCGTGTCCATGTTCATATACCTCTCGTAAGACCTGGGAGCCTTGGCAATGAGAACATACCCGCCCGGATCGACACGCACCTTGAAAATGGCCGACATGGCGCCGAATCGGCCTGTGTATGAGGCACTGGTGGTGGGGTTTCCAAAGACCTGGGGGCTGTCCTCTGTGTCGCACTCTGGCTCTCTTCGAAAGAATGGAAGCTTTACGGAGAGGAGCGCGCCAGACTTCGAAAGCTGGATGCGGAGGGTATTTGGCCGGACTGTTGCTGATGAACAGCCGCATTGGGACATGACGGATCGCTCCGAGTGCGGTTCACGATGGAGCCGATGCAAGCGGACGTGCAAAATGGTATTGTGTCCATGTCGGCAAGGGGCGTCAGACACCGTGAATGCCAACTTTGCTCTGGAAGGGGCGACTTGATCGGCTTGGCCGAGGCGGACTGGTCCGTGCCCACGGTTGGCGGTGCTGAGAGCTTCGGGCGCTCGACAGCGTCGCGTTCTCTGCCTAGCCAGACTTATATAGCTGAGGTACAACCTCAGCCCATCATATGATCTGCCATATCTGCAGCGTCGATACGGACGATGGAGGGAAGATGCTACTCGGTACCTCCAAGGTTTGCGGCGGCCAAGATGCTGGGCCAGAGATATTAACACAGAGGATTCGGGGCCCTAAGATGATGGCTTAAAAGAGGTCTTTTTATTGGTGGCGATGTTGATGCTTGAGGAAAACAAAAGCTATCTCTGAAAAGGTCCGTGGTAGCTAAGTACGGTACTTATAGAAAGAACGGCTATCGGATCGGCGCAACTTCCTACAAAGTCCGTTTTAGCGTGGAATTCGTAGCGCCCGCAGATGATCCTAACCTCCAGGCAAATTGAATTAATTTTCCAGGTATTCCAATTCTGAAAAGGTAGTAATTTTTTATATTTTTCCGCTACTTTTGTAAATGTCTGATATTTTTATGTCTTTCCTTCTCGTTGAGTTGCATATTATAACTGTGTGGGAAAAGTTATCAGGAGGTCAGGCCTGTCACCCGCCGTGCCCAGGTGTCACCCGTACTGTCACCCCGCAAAACAGGGGCTGTGATGAACCGGGAGTCTTGGAAGCCTCTCTCCTCACGTCGTCTGTCTGCAATCTGGTGCCTTTGGTGGACTACAGCCTGGCAAAATGAAACCGTCTACATATGCATAATTGCAAATGGAACCCTGTAGCCTGCAGTACCTAGGTAAAGCCTGCCCAGGTATGTATGCAAAATTGCAAATGGGAACCTGACATGAAAGTTTCCATTTGCAACTTTGCATGCCAAGTTCATTAGAGTTTAGAACGGCGGTAGTTCTTGCAGTCCGAAAGATGGCTTAGTAGTTGAATAGGGAGCAATTTTTCAGCTGCGCCGTAGGTCGCTACTTTAAATCAATTTATTTGGCTTTCTGCGACCTCTGCTCTCAACCAATAAAGCGAAATCCTTCCAAACTCTGTCGGTCTCCATATGTTCAGTTGATGGAAGGGGTAGCGAACGGTCTGAATTCGTTTCTCCACGGTTGCCAAAGCAAAGTTTTGATTCCGGGAGATAGTGAGGAGATGTTTTTCCAGCGATTGCGAGGAAACTCATAGACTGTGAAAAGGTGGGGGTTAAAATAAAGCAAAGCAGACTGTAATAAATAACATCAAAGGGAAATGCTGTGTAAACGGTAGCTAGACGTGAGCCTGGTTAATAGAAATGGCCGCGTGTGGTAATATTCTGCTAACAATCAGTACAGAGGAAAATAAGCTTTTAGGTCGATTTGCAGAGGAATATATTATCTCGAGCAAAATCTGTTGAGGGCCAGATTAATAGTTAAGTGGGTGAACATTAGCAAATACCCTGTGTTGTATGTTTTGCCTTGTTCTTGTCGTTTATTTTGTTGTGACCCTTAACTTTGGAGGCGGGGTGGGGCATTAAAAGATGCTGGCTTCCTGCACTTGATAGCAAAAGAAATTTCGAGTACTTAAGATCTTAAACAAATTCGCGGGTATATACAGTCAGTCTTCTGGCTGTTTTCCGCCTATCAAGGACATGAGTTGCCCAGGTATTAATTGCTGAGTAAATAGATGTGAGTCCTCAGACTTCCTTTAATATATATATATATATACATAGATCTTCCCCTGTGGCAACTATATACTTAGTGATCTGGCTGCAGGACAATAGAAGCAATGCTATGTTTTAATTGCAGCTATAGACAGATGCTGCATTTCTGTACTGTAAGCCATTAAAATGAATCGTGTCAATGAGAGGAAAGGACTTCTCCTCTGAGGCTTTGATCACGATCACACTATACCGGTGCATCACGTCTCTGGGGTGCAACATCTTGGTGTCCTGGTTAAGTGCAAACAAGGACATGTAATCATATCCAAAGCAACAGTGGTCGAGTTGAAATGCCTTCATAATCATTCTTCAGATTTCACATGCAATGGGCCTCGAATTGCTCTTGGGTGTGTGTTCAAGGTTCACTCCCAACTTCACACTGCGTTTATACTGCCAACAGATTCCAACACGACGGGATGACCAGGCAGAAAATCTGGAGGACAAATTTTAGTACATAGAAAGATCATCACATTTAGTGAAGGATGTATCAGAATCATTTGGAGATTTTCTGTGTTTGATCCTCAGGACCAAGGTCTGCAGTTCTTCTCCTTCCAGAAGGAATATTATCCTAGATCCGCTGGATAGTACAAAAGAACAATGGAAGCGTAATTCCAATTTGTGTCCACTTCAATGTTAGTTGCCACCACCTAAGTACTCGCTTGCTTCCTGTGTAGAAGTCCGATTTCATCATTGGCAGTGACAGCCATCCACAAGCAAAAATCGGCACTTGAACCAACTAATACATGATATACAGGGGATTTCTTGCCGGTGGTTTGCTACCACCAGCCAATCGGTAGTTGAGTAGATGACTATTAGTGATGAAAGTACAAAATCAGATATCAATCAACCAGACTCCCTGCACTGGTTGGTTGTTTGTCTGTACATCTAAGAGAAAGTGACATATGATCGGCCGGCTGCTCCAAATTTCTTGTCCAGTCAAACATCGACAGATTGGTGGTTTGATGGTAAAAACAGGAAACATCTACTCTAGCCCAGTGTGGTGCTGACATCCCTGGAACAGTGAGACGGGATGGTGCAGGTGGAGGTCGTCATCCGTGTAACCTGGTGAACTCTTCCGGTCCGTGACTCACTAAAACAAAAAAAAAAAAGCAACATAACTAAGTACATCCTCAACCAAAAGCTGATGAGCAAACCTAGGACCGGATCCCTCTCTATTTCTTTTCAATGACACCACTGATACAAATTAATTTTTTCTTCTGCTTCTACAATTCTCCAATACTTGAGAGGGACAAAGCTGTCCTTGAAACACAGTCATGCACTTTGTAACTGTCAATGTCTTCACAGACACTCCCTTCCTGGGCAACCCCTCGCCATCGTCATTGTCGAGGACAAGGAGCGAGCATCCCTAGAGGAGGGCAGCAGCAACAACAACAACAACAAGACCAAGAAGCAGCTCATCGCCAAGGAGTTCAACCTCTCCGAGACGGTCTTCCTCTTCCTCCGCCCAGGCGAGACCCTCAGCTCGGCCGACCGGTCCTGTCCCGAGCGCGAGATGGGCATCTTCACCACCGACGCCGAGCTGCCCTTTGCCGGCCACCCGACCATCGGCACCGCCTATTTTGTGCTGCACCACCTGGGCTGGGATTTCGTCACCACCCTCGTGCCCCGCGCAGGACCCATCGCCATCTCGTCGCCTTCTTCTTCCGTCGGTGGTGTTGGTGGTAGCGTTGGCGTCACCGCCCGCATCCCACATGACGTACACCTGCACTCGCGCACCCTCCGCTCCCTCTACGAGCTGGGCGACGCCGCGGTCACGGCCCAGATCCACCCGGCCCTGCACCCGGACCCGCAAGTCCGCGCCGCCGAGCTCGACGCGCCCATCTTCAGCATCGTGCGCGGCATGACCTTCCTGCTCGTGCGCCTGTCCAGCCTCGAGCAGCTCGCCAGCGTCACCGCCGCGGGCAGGCTGGACCTGGGCAACTACGTCAGCCTGCTGGATGCCGGCTCCTGGGGTCATGGCTTTGTGTCGCGGTACTATTACTGTGTCGACGACACGAGACAGGGCGGTGGCGATGGTGATGGCGACGGTGTGAGGACCGAGCTGGTCAGGACGCGCATGGTGGAGCTTGCCTTTGAGGACCCTGCCACGGGGAGTGCGGCCTCGTCTCTGGGCTGCTACCTGGCCCTGCAGGGAGGGGCGGACAAGGTCAAGTATCTAGTCACGCAAGGGGTGGAGATCGGCAGGAAGAGTGACATTGTGGTAGAGGTTGACTCGGGCGACGGGGTGGACGGTGGCAGGGAGATCAAGGAGGTGAGGCTGGGCGGGACTGCGAGGATGGTCATGAGTGGTGAGATCAATGTTTGAGGAGCAAAGAGAACAGACAGTCATAGCCCAGGCGCTGACGTTTCGTATGTTTAACGAGAAAGCAATACATCATGCACAAATATCCCGTGACCATCGTTTTTTCTTCTTTCCCTTCCATTCTTGCTTCCACGGATGCTTGTATGTATTCACTAGCATCTCTCTTTCTCTCCTTCTCTCCACAAAGACCCAGGCATACGCCCTTAGCTCCTTCGTGAGAACACCAGGTCCAGCTTAGGAGTAGCCATGGTGAAGTTATCTCTCACCCCAGCCAGAAAGTCCTCCTTGGTCTGGCCCGGCGCAAAAGCCACATCGTAGCGATGGGCAATGAGAGTCGTCACGCGGCGCACCTCCATCAGAGCCAGCTGCTTGCCCACGCACGAGAACCGCCCTGCAAGGATGGAACCCATCAGTTGCTGGGGTTTTCACACTTTGCACAACACTTTGAAGATACGTACCGACGGAGAATGGAGCGTAGACAGTGGCATCCTTGACCAGCTCCGGCTTCGTGGTCCACCGCTCCGGGATGAACTCGTCGCCACGTGGGAACGTCCTCGGGTCTGACAGACAACGCTCTTCATTAGAACATGATACTCTCACTAGACAAGGCCTGGATCAGTGCTACTGACCTCGATACAGCGTATAAGCTGGCGTCACGACGATCGTGTTCCCAGGCACAAACGTCTCCCCGACCTGGATGCCCTGCGGCGGCGTCTGCCTCTGCAGACCTGACGGCACGGGCGGGAACAGGCGGAGAGACTCGTCGATGCACGCCTGCAGGTACTCGAGCCGGCCCAGGGTGCTTGTTTCGAGGTCGTCACCGCCCAAAGTGCTGCTCGTATCCTCGGCAAAGAAGGCGTCCACCTCCTTTTGGAGTTTCTTGTAGACGTCGGGGTGGGTTGCTAGGTTGTAGAACAGGCAGGTGAGAGTTGCTGCCGTTGTGTCACTGAGACAAAAGTATCAGTGAGTATGCCCGTTAACTATGTGTCTCTATGTGTAGCAGAGACTTGATTTCAATAAGTACTGACCTCCCTGCGACTACGATGAGGCTACAATCACCGTAGAGATTCTGCATCTCCTGCCACGAGGGTTTGGGGTTCTGGTTGAAGTCTTGCAGGATCCAGTGAAAGACATCGGGAACTGCTGGCTCGTTCTGAGGAATAGTGATTAATACCACGCCTGTCAGCGTCACTGTCCGAGCACATTATTATCTCCACCTAAAGGGCCGGTGGATTAGGGCTCAGGACAAAATCCTTACCTCTCTGCGACGCGCGACAACGCCCTTGACAACTCGCTTGAATTTCATATACTCCCAACGGCCAAGGGTTGCCTTGAAGATGGGAAACAGCCAGACCATACGCTGTTGTCGAAGATGGTGTGTGTGAGCCAGCTGGGGCATCCTCAAGAAGAATAAAGGTAATAATGTAAGGAATTCTTATGTGACTCACACTGAAGAGTCCGATCAGGAACATATTCGCATGCGTGGTCTTGTAAAAGTACTGGTTGACACCCTCCTTCATCAGGTCGAAGCTCTTCCCAAAGGCCAGGTCGCCCATGATGTCGAACGAGTAATAACTTTTTTGTTGCTAGGTCAGCAACATGTAGTGGGCCTTTCTTAAGGATCCTGTCAAAGTCCTGGTGACGAAGCAAAGAGAGAGGCCAATACGCACTTGAACCAGGCCGAGACATTGAGTCCCTTGCCCTTCTCACGCTCAAACACCCCGAGCAGCTCGTCAGTGTAGCCAGCAACTCTACCTTCATAGTCTCGCAATGCTGTAATGAGATGATTTCAGAATGGGTCTGTACAGTAATATCGAGAAAGATGTGCGTGTGTGTGTCTCAAATTTCCCCCCTTCCTCTGGGCAGCAGGTCTAATCTACTGACTTACCCCTGTTACTAAAAGCTCGATCCCAGGCCTTCCTCCGCCGCGCGTGCTCTGTCCTGTCACGCACCATCTGCAGGGAGATGTTGGGGTTCAAGACATTATACCAAGGCCCCCTCTCGCACTGCGAGGCGGCCGAGTGGACCACGGCGAAGGCGGCCGGGTCGGCGATGGACAGCTCCGTCGGCCCAACCCGCACAAAGTCGCCATACCTGCCGTGAAGCCGGCGCACGTCCTCGTAGAGCTGGCCGCGCCTGAAGCTGGCCCAGGTCATATAGAAGGTTGAGAGGCGCGCCGCAGCAGGGCCGGGGAACCTGCCCAGCCGGTGGAAGAGAGCCCTGTACACCAGGATGCTCGTGTACAGGCCCGCCAGGGCGGCGGCGAACCAGTACAGGCCATGCTGGAGGGCGTCGGCCGCGGCCTCGGAGAAGAGCTCGTGGGCGAAGAAGCTGAGGAGCAGCTGGAGGGCGGCGCCGGCCTCGAGCAGGGTGTAGCTGTGGGCGTCCCACTCGCCCGAGCGGAAGACGGCGAGGTGGAGAAAGATTCCTGCTGCGAAGGAAGCCGCGAGTTCTTCCTTGGTCGCCTGCACGTTGGTCATTTCTCAGATTTTTTCTCTCTCTCTCTCAAAAATCATGGCGGATCTGTGGATGGGTTTTGACTGTATGGGGTTTTTTGTTTTTGATTCAAAAGAACCCGGGTAATAGTCCAGCGTTGCAGTACTGATTATAGCCGACGCAGAAAGAAGAGAAAAGAAAGGGCAAAAAAAAAAAAAAAAAAAAAAAAAAAGAGATCATGCACTGTCAATTATAGTTTCAAACTTGTGTTTCCCGAGGCTGTTTGTACTCCGCACCCCTTGCATGCCACGCTGGTCTGTACGTAGTAGTGGCATGCATTGTGAAAGGGGTGCACCAGATTGGTCCAAAAGCCAACCTTCAGCTTCGGAGGCGAGATTTTGCCTCCTCAGAAAATATACAGTAGAGAAACAAGAAACCAATGGCTTGCCTAGCCCGTGCCAGCTCACACCGACAGGGCCGTTGGGACGTGCTTTTTTCTTCTTTGGGGCGCATTGTCGACCCGGCAGCCCGTGTTGAGCTGTCCGCTTGACGGCGGCCCAATCCGATTGAATTTACTGGGTAGCGAGGCAAGGGAGGGGGTGTGTCTTGGCAGGGAAGCCATGAGGAGACAAGCAGTAGCTGTCACGGGCTGTATCACATAGTAATTGCCAGTTCTTTGGCGGAGAGTAAGTATTTTCATGGACCACTACTGTCCTTCATGCTCACCAGATCAAAAGACAGGCTGGAATGATTAATGACCACTGTACTCCGCACATACATTATAGCAGGCATCCATCATGTCTGTACCATAAGTAGGACAGTAAAGGTACCCTAGGCCTGAGGAACTTAGAAATTGCGTACTGTTGCCCGCATCTGGCACATCACCCGGTCTCCACACACCAAGAAACTTGGCCCTGGCGATTGATTAAAAACGTTTTTGGCTGCCCAGGACTGTTGTGCTGTACACATCTCCGCCCTGGGATGAACAAGATTCATAATTTCTCCTAGCGAGCAGAAACGGTCAACTGGCGAGACCCAGTCTTGCCTCCTTTTCTTGGTCCCTTTTCTTGGCCCCGCCAGAAGGAAGGAGGTTTAAATTCTTGATCCAAACCCTCCCAAAACAACCGTGGTCTCTGTTTGCTCATTCTTTCTCTTTTTGCGTTATCTTGTGTTTTCTTTTCATCTAATCCGAGTGAAACATCTTTGGGTCCTGTGTCCTGTCATCAAGAGATAATACAAAGATAAAAAGTCCCTCTTAGGTAGCGTAAAAATCAGCAGCCTCGCACTCGCGTCGAGTGGAAACCCCCTGAGAACATCTACTATGTAGTACTGTATTCCGGGCTACTGTAGGTACTGTAGGTAATTATACTGCCGATCTTCCGCCCAGGTCCCACCACTGCGAAACGTGCCTTGGGCTAAGCGGAGAGAGAGGGCTGGAGTTGGCGGTCCTTGGGTGGATTTATCTCTCTTTCTCTGATCGCAGCACTCAGGTCAGAATCAAGACATCATGGCCACCCACCCGAAATGGAATCTCGCATAAGCAAAATGCCAATTCACAACCGAAAAGAGCCTCCTTCGTTTCTGGCGTGATGGAAGGATGATGACTCGAGCGACGACACATCTTTTGGCGGGGAATATCCAGCTGTCACTGGAGATTATACTCCCGCTTAGTTCAAGTGACAGCTGCCTTCAATCTCGCGCGGATTTCTCCGCTTCCCTTCAAAAGAAAAATAGAGAGAGGGGAAGGAAAAAAAAAAAAGCTAACCTGGGCCACTTGTGAGCATGATGGAATTTCCAACAGGGGGATAAGGTTTGTAAACGAGGTTTGCACTCGTACGAGACCCCACAAGGCTGGGGTTTGTCTATGGTGATCCAGAACCTTGGGAAATTCTATACGCCTTTTGGTTTTGATTTATCTTGCTCGCCTGTCCTGCGTTGATATCATTACAGTAATCAAGAGCGCAGATCAGTAACGGCGATCGTCGAGGTGCTCGCTTGGCCCAGCAGCGGTGTGAGCCGCGGTTTGCTCTTGAGAGAGAGAGAATGGAGATTAGTCCAATGGGGCCCCCGGGTTTGTACCAGACAGCTAGTTTTGTAGAGTGCTGTTGATCAGTGGAGGGGGAGGAGGAGGAGAAGGACAATGACGAGGACCAGGAACGATGCCTAGTGTATGCAGCCACATAGAATATCAACCCTCAACCCCAACAAAAATCAGCTTGGTGATGATGGCGATGATGATGAGATCAGTGACCAACTGCTCTCTCTCTCTCTCTCTCTCTCTCTCTACATTTTTGACACTACCTATGGTCTATATCGTTACGCGTCAGAATCACGTGTTGTAGAGTCCGCTATGATCACCACGTAACCCATAGAAACTAGCGGACCCGGCTATCTTGTAAGTTCGTATCTCTCTCCCTCCCCCCCCCCCTCTCTCTCTCTCAAAAGCAGGGCCTCCTTGACAAGTGGAATTTCGGTGCGACACTATGCGACATGTCACTCCTCAATGCAGACGCGGCAATCCGGCCAGTACACCTCACTTAGGGACAAGTGCCGCAAGTGCAGTCCGTACCGTGGGGGGGGGTTGGGCGGTTCTCGCTTTGGAAAGACAGCAGCAGAAGCAGCAGCACAATCACACCACGAACCCCATCCGGGTGGGAACACTTTGTTTCCCCCCTCTCCCTCTCCCCTTGTTCCGCTCCCTGGGGCCTGTCCCGGCTGCGAGTGGAAGGGATAGGAAAGGAAGCCGGTTGGAAGAACCTATGCCAATCCTTACTGTACCATGTACATTCAGGTTAGTCAGGACCTGCATATGTATGTACTTTTAGGTAATTCGCTCATACATACATAGTAGTTGGGAATTTGCTCCAAGTACGAACCGTGCGTGCAATAAACAGCAACATTCATCTCGAGAGGAGGAGGAGGAGGAGGCGCTCCACACCCATAACAAGCCACACGGTGAACCTCGCAAAGCTAAACATTTCGGAGAGTGTACAAGTAATAGCATTCATGCTTCCGTTTCAAGCCCAGAAAAAACAAGAATAAAGGCAAAAGTTAAAATAGAAAAGACGAAGTTCATTGGAAATGAAAAGAAAGGATTGGCAGACCACCCCATATAGTAGGGATACTCCCGTTCACCTATACCTGAAGATCTCTCTGCAAAAATGGCTGACTGACCCGCCTCGCCTCGCCCCATATTTTCAGGAACATGTTCGACTCGAAAGCGGGCAGGGGGAAATCTGCTGACAGTGGGACTGTGCATCTTGACCACTACTACTATGGTATGTATGTACGTCCGTACTTTGGGTGTGTGATTTCATAGTACATAGCATAGTAGCAGCACCATTTACTGAAGTAGTACGTCTACAAGTTTTGAAAGAACCCAGAAATGAGATCTCTTCCCCCTGGACCCGATCGGGCCCCTAGAGCTTACAGCACATGCTAATGTGCACAGTACTGTATGATGCTCGTGGCTTCATTCAAGGGTAAATTTACTCCTTTGCAACCCAACAAGTCAGGAAAGAAGGGGAAAACAGAAAAAAGACGGTCATCCCAGCCCTTGCACGGTTTATATGATCTACCTGCTATACTGCCAGGGCAGAGATTACCACCCTGGAAGGTTTATTCCTGCCAGGTGGATTCACGCGAGGGAAAGGCAGGGCATGGTTCCCGTTGCCAGTTCCCTCAATTCTGCTCTCCAGAGTAACATTCAGATCTATTCTTCCCATCATGGGAGGAGCGCCCTGGTTTCTCCTCGTTCATTCTTGACCTGGCCTCCTCGCCTTGCTCGCCTCCTAAATGTTGGCCCGCCCGCCCCTCCCAGAAGAAAACCCCCTGAATCCACCACCATGCCTTCGCCCCGAAGAACAACCGCGGCCGGGGGGAGGCTGGCTGCCGGAGCCCCCTCCCCGCTCCCCCGTTCAGAATATTTCTTGGTCTGCCCAAAAATTTAAGCTACACTACTCTTACCACTCAGACCACCCATAGCGAAGCCAGCAGAGGAGAAAGAAGACGAAGAAGAAAAAAAAGCTTTCCCATTTTCACGCGCGAGTCAGTTTCTGGCATGACTTGTGCCGCAGCTAAGCACTTGATGCATCATAGTACTTAGTATACACTTAACTTTGCAGTACTACGCAGTACCTACAAGCTTTTTGCTTGGTATGGAGGGCGAAGATCGTTCCCGGGGTGAGCGTAGCGAAGGGTTGCGGCAGCCCCGAGGCTGAGAGCCCCCCCGTGAAATTCAGTTCAGCCCGTCGTAAAGATAGTACTTGTGTATAGGTAGTAGAGCAGAGAAGCAAGCCCGCCCCCAAAGCCTTGCCTCCGAAGGGGAAGGGGGCCCCTAGAGTTTCGGTCCGGCCCTAGGAAGACAGCACCAGCGGGGACAAACGTTAGTAGTGGCTGTGGCTGGGTGATCACTACTTGTACGGACGTACTGTAGTATCGAGAACTAAATGCTGTGAGAGCGAGAGAGAAGAGAGAGAGAGAGAGAGAGAGAGAGAGAGAGAGAGAGAGAGAGAGAGAGAGTGAGCAAGAAAGAAGGAAGCTACCATGTACTTACAGAAGACAGACTGCCTCCTGGCTCATAATCTACTATACATAGTACTGTCTATTGATGGATGTCTGACTTAGACAGTATCTCATCCTTCCCCTTGAGTGCTGTGGCTACATACAGTAACCACTTTCTAGGGACAGCCAAGAAGGCAATCTTTGCCTGGCTAAACGCAAACACACAGACGCGCGCGCACAGTACGGTCCGGCACATAAATCGGAGGCCAGGGGGGTGAGAAGGAACAGGCAGACAGGGTAGTGGCATTTTGCGGGCCCCTCCAAGCCTCGCTTCTGGAAACATGAGATTTCTGGGGAGGGGGAACGGGGAGGGAGAAAAAGAAAAGACCGTTTTGGCTCCCTGGTTGAGGTCCCGCCCCTTGGTCCACTCTGATATCCGGTCCGAAATTCTGTTGTGCCTAGGCGAGGTGCCATTACTACTTGTATAATGTATAGACGTACTATGTACAGTTTTCGTAGTAAGCAGCCACACACACACACTCTCTCTCTCTTCTCTCTCTCACTCGGGAGGTCTCCGCTTGGCACGAGAAACAAAACCATACTAAGGTCCGCCGGCACTATTTGCGGAGCGGTTCCCCAGATCTACAACTTACCTACCTCTCTCCTTCTGCCTCCCTCTCTCTTCCTCTTGATACCTTTCTTTCTATCCCATTTATCTTACTGGCGGCTGCCTTTACGAACTCGCCATTCCTTCCCCCTCGGACCGCACTTCTTCCTTTATGAACCTCGACGACGCTGTCTAGGGCTCGACGACGACGACAACAACACCACCCACGCCCCCTTTCAGGCTGCGACGGTCTATGGTTTGGCGGACTGAGTGAGAAAAAGGGTGTGCGTGCGTGCGTGCGCGTGTGCGTGTGTGTGTGTGTGTGTGTATGGCCGAAAACCAATGGCAACGACAACAACAACAACAACGACCATGTATCACCTCCCCTCACGAGCAGCGAGGCTCGTCTTTTCGCTGCTGGCCTGCGCACTTGTCTCCTCTGCAGTGGTTTCGGCACAACCCACCAGCAGGAGCATACAATCGACATACTCGGAGCTGGTCGTCACTCTTCCCGAATGCGAGGTAGGTTTTCTTTTGGGTGTGGTGGCTGCACTATTGGGGTGTTTCTTTTTTTTTTTTTTTTTTTTTACCTTCGGGCTATTTCTTCTCCCTGCATTAGGCGCTGACACATTGCCCCCGCCGCCCTCCTTTTCGCGTTTTCTTAGGCAACATGCTTCACCGCCGCTGTGGCCAACTCGACCTGCACGACATCGGATATGTCTTGCGTATGTGCCAGTGCCAACCAGGAAGCGATTCTTGACTACATGAGGGACTGTGGCAATCCAAACTGCACAGTAGATGAGAGCCTGAGTGAGTTTATTATAGTTCCGGGGGGTGGCGCTAGTATTCGGCTTTTGATTTTTGGTGTTAGATTGGAAGGTCGGGAGTGGCTGCTGACATTGTTTTCTCGTGTTAGGAGGGGAGAGATATGTTAAAGTGGCCTGCGGAGCGACGGAGCACAATGAGGCCGGTCGCCTGCGGTCGATTTCATGGACCCTGTACGGTGTCGCCCTCCTGTGCTTTGGGAGCCGAGTGCTTGCACGAACATCACGATTCGGCGGCATCTTTTGGTACGATGATTGGTTCATCGTCGCCTCCTTTACTGTCCTGACTGCTGTGTCCATCGGCGCCGAGCTCAGTGAGTTTCCAATATTGGTCTCATTTATCTGTTTATTGTTGAATCCTAAGAGAAGGAGGCGGCAGCCAGTATTATTTGTATACTGTATACTAACATTCGATTATAGTGTTTGACTTTGGCATGGGTCAGGATATATGGCAGCTCGACAGCACTCGCGTCACCATCGTGCTGATTGTAAGTTATCTCACTGCTTGGGGAGAGAAAACGCACAGCAGGCACTGACACAGGTGTTACCAATCAAAAACCAGCTCTTCTACGTTGCCGAGTTCGCCTACGTTATCGAGAGCGCCCTCACCAAGACGTCCATCGTCGTCTTGTACCTGCGCATCTTTCCCTCGAGGGGATTCCGGGTGGCCTGTCTCTCCATGCTGGGCTTCATCGTCTGCTTCGCGCTCGCCTTCGTCATCACGCTCCTGACCTACTGCGTGCCGTTTTCGTACGTCTGGACAATGTGGGACAAGAGGCACAACGGAACATGCATCAACATGACCGCTCAGACTTATGTCTGTGCCGCCCTGAACATTGTCATGGATGTGACCATCTTCCTCATGCCCATACCCAAGCTGTGAGTTGTCCCTATCTACCTCTCCGTTCCTGGACCACAACCCAGGTCAAAAGTATATATCTATATCTATCTATATATATACACATATATATATATGTATGGCTAATTATTCCCTCTTCAAATAGAGTCAAACTCGAAACCGACTGGAGGACCAAGATCGGCGTCATCTTCACCTTCATGCTCGGCCTCTTTGTGACCGTCTGCTCCATCATCCGCCTCAAATACCTCGCCGGCTGGGCCTCATCGGCCAACCAGACCTACGACTACGCCGCCCTGGCCCTCTGGTCCCTGATCGAGCTCAACGCAGGCGTCATCTGCGCCTGTCTCCCCGGCATGGCCTCCCTGTTCCGCCGCATCAGGAGGAACCAAGAGGAGAAGAAAAGGACCCAATCCTATGGCAACTCGTACGGGAACAACAGCAGCGCCAGCAAGGGCGGGTCGCGCATGCTCAACAGCGGGCTCAGGTCGTACGGCGGCGGCAAGAATGATATCATGAAGACGACCAGCGTGAGCGTGCAGTACAAGCAGAGGGCCGACGATGAGCTGAGTGATGAGATGGAGCTGATGGAACAGAGTGTTCCGGATGCGCTGAGGCTTAACAGGATTGATCGCTGAAGAAGAAGAAGAAGAAGGAGGAGGAGGAGGAGGAGGAGGAGGAGGGTGAAGAGTTGGGAGGGGGGGAAGAGATATATGGAGAGAGCTTTTTTCTGGACTCCAAAAAGAATCTGTGGGATACATACTTAATGTATACACCAACACACAGTCGCTACCTCTTCACCAGCCCCGGCCTCCAGCGAAAGACAACAACAAACCAAAGAAAGACCCAAAAAAAAAAAAAAAAAAAAAAAAAAAGAGAAAAATTTTAGCAGTTTTAATTATTATTAGCGATTCTCATCTGCCTATATGGTAACGCCTCATCACTCTGGTCAGTGGCACTTAATGAGGTGAGTTTGTAACAATTCCTTTCCGCATTGGTTATATTTATAATTTGACACGATTGTAACCTTTTGTCTAGTAGCAACTGCCACCACTCCTGAGGCTTGATTTGGTTGGCAGTAGTGTTCTTTGCAGGGCTTCGGATGCAGGAACCGGACAACAACTGCCGCTCCACTGTTGCATTCGGATCCTCTACTTGTTGCCCAGTGATCTTTCAACTTAAAGTCTCCCTCAAATACTATCAGCACACGTCTCTGAACGTCCAAGCTCCGATTCCGTAATAAGTAGATGCTGCGCACACGGAAGAGGCCTGCAAATATGGCCTTGAGAAGACTGGCGAGGTTGGACTTGTGTCTAATCAGGTCCAGGTATTTACGTCCACTTTCTCCAGCGGATCACCTTGAGGTAGAACAAGGACTGAAGTGTGTGTGTTTCTCAGTTCTCTCTACTCGACGCTCGTCTCCTGCTCAAGATAAGCACTGTGTGTGGAAAGTACGACATCAAATTGTTGACGTGTGGGTCATTTGTAGGTATCCAGGATCAACTACTATCGTCATCTGGAGGCCCTCAATGTCACCAATGATTTTGACATACTATTAGCACAATTTACGACAGTACGAGGGGCTTATTTCCTTCAAACTGGCTCGACCAAGCCCTTACAAAGATCTAATTATTACTCCGAGACCAGCCAGCTAACACCATCCCAACGCGAGGTAATGAGCTTACCTACACAAATTTGTCACTCCTACCCTCGAGGTAGCACACGTAAGTAGAATTCCAATTCTAATTTTAGTAAGCCGAAGGTCTTTACTTTTGAGCTGGACGGGGGCGATCTGGCGGCGATGAATGGGGTGGCGCTGGGAGATGATGCACCGGGCTGGGCGAGTGTGGCAGGTGTGTTTGGTAAGCTGGGGGATTGTGGGAATAAGTATCGTGCGATGCATTAGATGAAGTGAAGGTATGAATGGTGAGGGAATCGAAAAGAGAAAGAGAGGGGGGGTTGCCTGCAGGTCCGTTCCTGCAGGCTTCCTGAAGTGGACGAGACGAGGCTGCTACAGGAAGTGATACATCCCACCAAAGATATCTCTACTAGAAAATGTCCATAGGCCATACACAGTAAATTACACTTACTTTTTCTCTCTCGCAAATATTTAATAAAAAATGAAGAGGGTCTGGCTTATGATTTCCAACCTTGGCGTCATGAACGGAGCAGATAATCATCAGTCAGCCCAGAAAAACCACTGTACGTCCGTATAGTAGTAATCAATTACTCAACCTCGCAGTAGTTGGCTTGGGGGTTCCTTGGATTGCCACCTGTAGCCCAAGATCTTATATAATGTGTTTACTCAGAGTCCCCAGATAACAGTGTGACCTCGTGCGACCTTGCTAAGAGACAACGTTCCTTGGGCGGCAGATTGGCCGCAATACGAGGTTGCTCAGTAAGTACCTACCTACTTGAGTACTCTAGAGGAGGGGGACCACACCGACAGTTTGCGACTAGTTGAACAAGAACAGGATACACGTGATCTGGGTTGCTGAAGGAGCAGAATGACTCTTGGAGGGGACAGAGTGGCGAGCTCAAGACTCTTGTATAAATATAGTGCCGTAGCCACACAGAGAAAGAGAGAGAAAAGAGAAGCAGGCAGAGCACGTCCAGAACCGGGAAGCCAACATCATCTTCTTCTTTCCAGACCTTTGACCATATTGCTACTACTATTTCCTCTCCCGTGGAAAAGTCTTGATCAAAGTGTGAATTCACAATGCAATCTCTATCCAACATTATGATCATGCTCACCACCGTCGTGGTGGGTCTTCTCTCCGCGGCAGCATCCGCAACCCCTATCGAGAAGCGCATCGTCGCAGAACAGTTCGATGTCTCCGACTTTTACGCCGGCTGTGAGCCTCACGGAACCCTGTGCTCGTAAGCCAAACTGTCTCCTCCTCTCCTTCCTCCCTCCCTCCCATATCTGAAGGGAAAAAGAAGAAGAAGAAGAAGACAAGAGAGAAAGACAGGGAAGGGGAAATACTGACACCCCCCAGCTTCTCCTTCCAGGTAGCCACCAACCAGGACCCCTTCCCCACAACCTGCAACGCCTCCTTCATCACGGCCTACACCCTCCCCGACGTCCCCTTCACCGCCTGCCAGGACGCCTCGTACATCTGGTCTTTCCAGGCCGTCAAGACTGCGGACACGACGGGGCTGCCGTCCAACTATACCCTGATCCTGGCGGACGCGGGCGAGGCGCTGGCGGCGGCCAAGTTCTGGGATGCTGCCGAGTTTCCGGTTCTTGTGGATGGGGCGGCTGATTATCAGCAGTATACCGGGCCGACTTCTTTTGTGGTCGAGTAGAGGCTTTCTTCTGGCTGTATTCAGTGTGTTGGATGAGGAGTGTGAACGCCTAATTAAACGGCATTGCATATGTCCAAGTACCCGAGAGTAAGGACTCTCAACCAGGCCAGGAGGTATCCAGTCCCTCTATTCACCCACCATCAAACTCCAGATAGTTATACCTAAGAGATCAAATTGCCACACACACTCACAAATCATCATCACAATCAGAAGCCAGGAACAAATCTTGTGTATGGGCACTCATGACATTCAATTATCATTAAAAAAACCCATCTCATCAATGTCTTCCTCCTTTCCATCAAGTTGTTTTGTTCATGCATAATCTCATCATAGACCAGGTCTCAGCCAAGAGCCCGTCCTGTTTCTGTTCGTGTTGGCGTGTGCCGTTTTTATCCCAATTGTCCCCTTTCCCCTTCTTCTTTCCGAATGCAAAAACCCCTTTCCTTCTCCCTCATTATCCGCAATAAGGAATAAACAAAAGTTTCTCATCATCAAGGACCCAAGAGGAAGCCAGTTCCTCCAAGTCTTGCCCTCTAGGCCTTGGGAGAGAAGGGGGGAGAGAAACAGGAGGAAAGGAATAGAGGATGGAGAGGTACTCCGAGATTTCATTCACTTCTCATTTCGAAAAGCCACCTGCACAGCAGAAAGACAAATCAAGCTGAAAATGAGAAACAACGAATCTCCAATAAGCCTTCCCACCTGGAATCCTCCCCTCCCCTCCGACCCACGGCCCGGGTTGGTCATGTACACACTTTGCCCAAGCAGTTTCCATCATAATCATAAAAGAAAAAGAAAATCTCCAATCCGAATACCTCATTAACCCTAATCATCATTTGTTCATGTTGTTTTGTCGTTCGTTTCAGGGTGACAGCAGTAGTGGATGGCCCTCGCTCAGCAAGCACCATACCGCACACCCCTCTTACCGAGCTCCTTGCGGCCGACGGGGTCCTCGGGCCAGATCCAGCCGCGGCTCCTCTTGGCCTCGCGCTTCTCGGCCAGCTGGGGCTGGGGCATCCAGGTGTCGCGGGGCAGGGCCTTCCTGCGGGTGCCCTCAGCAGGGGCGCCGATCTCAGCGCGCCAGGCGGCGTGGCCCTGGGGCAGGGGCTCGTCGGAGGCGAGCATGCAAAGGCCCCAGAGGGGCGAGGCAGGCGGTCATGGGGACGGAGTCGGCGTCCAGCTCACCGTCGGCGGCGGAGGGGACACCGCTGGTGGCGGCGTTGCCGGTGGCGGCGAGCTGGCAGCTGGTGACCTCGACGAAGCCGAAGTGGGGGTGCCCTCGAGCCCGTTGCGCACGACGACGAGCTCGATCTCGGTGAGGATGAAGCCGTAGCGGCAGCCGTGCTCGCGCATGACGTGGTGCAGGTGGGCCAGGCCGCGCAGGTACTCGACGCGCTTGACGTTGCCCTCGACGCGCATGCCCGTGTTGAAGCGGTCAAAGGACTTGACGAGGCCGACGACGCGGGCAGAGGGCTTGCCGCCGAAGATGGCCGCGGCGCTCGAGGCGTCGCCGGGCACGGTGGCCACAAAGGTCTGCTCGGCATCGCGGGTGGCGTGGGGTCCCGTCCTGGGGGCCACGGCCAGCTGCAGGGGCCGGTTGGAAGAGAGGGCCAGGGCGGCGTTGAGGCGGGGCAGGTACCACGAGGCGTAGATGGAGGCCAGGGCGGACTCGGTCTCTGGGTGGCGCTGGGTGGGGGCGGCGGGCGAGGGCAGGTAGGTAGAGGGCAGGGGGCAGGTCAGGAGGGAGGCGGCAGCGCCGTTGGACAGGGACAGCACCGTGGAGGTGTTGAAGGAGGTCCAGGGGCGGATCTGCCGCACGTCCCACCAGAAGTGCTTGGTGTGGGGGTCCCGGAGGGGGAAGGAGATGGTGCGGACCAGGCTGGGCGCGGGGTTGGCTGCCGTCAGGTAGTTGAGGATGGTGGTGTTGTTGACGGGGCCGGCGGCGGCGGCGGCGGCGGGGGCTGAAGCTGCTGGACGACGGGCTCAGGGGCGGCAACAGGAGAGACGTCACGCTGGGTGTACATCTGCTGGTGCTGCTGGGGCTGCTGGGCGTAGGGCTGGAAGTACGAGCTGGGCGCAGGGAGGGCCGTCATGTCCGACTGCGAGGATGAGACGCGCATCATGGACGGGGCGACAGGCGACTCCTGTCTCATGCCGCAGGGTCCAGCCTGAGCGGCGGCAGCAGTGGCAGTGGCAGCAGAGTTGGGCCCCACGACGTAGGTGGGCATCTGGCGGTAGGTAGGGAAGCCAAACTTCTCAACGGTGACGTCGTCCAGGTTGCAGGACGAGGCACGCTGGGAGCGGGTGGTGTCGACGACGGGGGCCGAAGGGTGCTGGACGGCAAAGTTGTTGCTGGCAGGGAAGATGACGGGAGAGCCCATCAGGGTGGCAGGGCTGCCCTCCTGGCTCATGGGAGGCGAGTAGGTGGCGGGCAGGGGGTTGGGGTTGTAGATGTTCTCCGGGTTGGTCATGCTGCGGGAGTGGCCGCGGTAGCTGCTGGTGGCGCTCCTCATGGACGAGGAGGGGGCGGGCGAGGTCCTGGCGCGCTTGGTGGGCCTGGACGAGGGCTGGCAGTGTGCCATGGGGACCATGTTGGGCACGATGTTCTGGTCCTGGCTCCTGATCTTGGGCAGCAGGAGGGGGCCATGCGTCCTGACCACCGGCGACCGGGTGGGGGTTGTCCTCCTGGTGCTGGTGGTGGCGATGGAGTGTTGTGAGGGGGACGAGTCCATAGAGTAGACTGTGGACGCCGTGGACGAGGCACGGGAGTGGCCCTGGCTGTGGACAGCAGCAGCAGGAGCAGGAGCAGGAGCAGGAGCAGGCATCTCCAGTAATGGGGCCTCAAAGCTGTAGTGAGGAGGTGTTGTTGGGTCACAAGGGAATGTGAAGTCGAATGTGATATCCCCGAGAGACTGTTGATACAATATTAGTAAATTATTTCTTTAATTTTTTAATTATTAGGATTTGCCTGAAATAGTAGGCAACAAGAGAGGGGAGAGAAAACCCACGAAGCCATTTTGTCAGTTCTGCTGGGCTGCGAGGACGCAGCAGGATTATATTGGTTTGGGAATTATAAAAGATGACTTTTTGTTTGACAAGCGAATCTGACAGGAGTCCTGCTCCGGTGACGATGCTGAGGTGAATTTGGGAAAAGAAGTGTGAAGTGTAAAAGGTCTCGTATCAAACGGCCCAGCCTTTCTTGAAGCCCTTTTGTTGGAGAGTGATGATATGAGGATTGACAGGGCCAAGGAAGTATAGAAAGGGGAAGTAAGCGTGAGATGAGAATTGAATAAGGTGATGATGAAGAGGGTAGAAGAAAAAAAAAGGATCAAAACAAGAAGCGTGATTGCAAGAAAGACATAAGAGGGTGGGACAAAAGACAAGAAGGGAGCCCGGGGGGAGGCTGCTCATGTTTAAATCCTCGTCACAGGTCAGGACGGATGAGCGGTCGACAGGCGGTTACAATTATCCAAGCCAGGCCTGGATGGAGGGCCGCATGGGAGGGGGAGGGAGAGCGAGTGTGGCCCGGGAAGCCCAAGCCGACGACCGCAGGCTTGCAGTCTCCAGAAAAAAAAAGAAGGACAAAAAAAAAAAAAAAAAAAGAGCAGGACAAGGGTCCGCGATCTTCCTTGTTCTATGTACTACCATAGTACGTACGGTAGACGCGCCCCATCAGGTCCGGGGTCTATGGGGGCATGGCGTGTAAGCCCGCGGTAGGAGGAGGACGCGAGTGGATATCTTTTTCCTTGTACCCAGCTCAAGGTACCATACAGGCCATGGTATTAGCTCATGGTACATACTAAGTAGTTACCTTTTTGTCTTTCCTTCTTCTCTTTCCCCTCTCTTTTTGGTATTCCACGAGCCTGGCGTGCCTGGGTTGGGTTGGTCTGGATTGTACATGGCCAGATCAACTCTTGGCGCTACCTGAGAAGGAAAAGTCAAATACTGAGAGAGATAGTGTGTGTGTTCGAGAGAGGTACATAGTAGAGAGAGAGAGAGAGAGAGAGAGAGAGAGACATACTATTACATTACTTGCACAGAGAGAGGGAGAGAGAGGGAGAGAGAGGGAGAGAGAGGGAGAGAGAGGGAGAGAGAAAAGCCAACCCCCCCAAATTCGGGAACAGGGTTCGAGGGTGGTGGCCAGCGCGGCTGCGTAAATCGGTAGCCGTGTCTGAAACGCGCTGAACGAAGGTGACCTGTTCTGTCTCTACCGCTTGTCTATTCTGACATTTGTCTATTTTGACATTTGTTTATTCTGACAATTGTCTGTTCTGGATTCGTCTATTCTGACGTTTGTTGATTCTGACATTAGACAATTGACATGAAGTCACAAGGTCACGCACACTGTGGATGATCTTCTTGTCCGGGCAGCGCCCAATGTGAGGAGTCTCCTGCTTCTGCTTCTGCTCCTGCTGCTCGCTGCTGGGTCAGTAAGGCCACGAGACCTGCAGCTGCAAGGTGACCCAAGGAGCAAGGGTGACAAGGGAAAATGAATAGAATAAAATAAAAACCGCAGGAAGCATGAAGCCTGAGAGACCAGGAGGGTACTTGATTTCGCAGAGACCGGCGGTCTGTCGCGGATGTATCTCGGAGGAACCAGGTTGTTGAGATATCCTGTCCTGCCCTGCTGCTCCCCCTCCCTGGGGGCGAGGGGGTACCATAGTACAGACGTATTAGAGAGAAAGAGAGAGACTGACTGCCCAAAAGAACCCATGAAAGGAAAAAAAAACAAGGTACATTAGTACAGACTGTACATCGTAATATGGGGCCACTTCTCAAAGGCTGGGCCCCGTGAGACCCGATCTGGAAGACGCACATCGATGGAGCCTCTCTCTCTCTCCAATCTATCCCTCACGAGGCGAGGCACAGAAGCGTGAAGGGGGGAGGGAGAGAGACGCGATAGGCGATGCGATGCGGTGGCATGCGTGTGGTTCGTGTTCTCAACCAGGGTCGTGCGAGTTTCTTGCAGGGCGAAAAAGCGATCCCTGCCTCGGGTTAGTGCATAGCACCAAAGCTAGTAGGCTAAGCTATCGTTGTATATACAAGTAGCACTTACTAATGTACTATGTATGCACCTATGGTACTACTGTAGGCCAAGAAAAGAAAGGAAAGAAAAAGAGGCTTTCCGGGTGGGAAAGGGGGTCCACAGGCCAAGCTGGACGAAAAAGCCTGGAAGAGGGCACGTTGACCGCCAGTGTTTTCTGAACGCTGAGTGGCCAGAAGCGCTGTGGGGACCTTGGGCCTGTACTTAGTACATGTACAGTGGACAGGGGCGCCGGGATGCTGCATTGGCGCGTCTTCCCTTTGACTCATACTTCTTAGTACTAGGTAGGTACTCATGCTGTGTGGAAGGAACCACGGACTAATAGTAAGGACGCAAGTGACGATCCTGATCTGCTTAGTGGGTAGCAGTGGTAGTACGGACGTACAACACAGCAACTTTGGCAGAAGCTTTCAGAAATACGGATGTGCTCATGGTTGAGGAGGCAACGCTTGCTGGCTCTGGTTTCTGTGGAAGCAACTCGGTCGTGCATGTCTAGCGTTGGGTCCCTCTGCTCCCCCCGGCATTCTTCCGTCTACTAGACAGACCATGAGAGGATAAAATTGATAGTGATGACGATGACGATAGAAAGAGCCCTCCTCTCCACACCTCCCCGTCCTGTGTCTCACCTGATACACACCACCACACTCAAAACAGGTGCGGGACGCAGTAGCTTTGCAGCAGCACCAGAACCTCCACGAACACGTCTAGTACAAACAGTACGTTGGGCAGCACCCCGCGCGGGACGCGCCTCGCCTCTCCGAAACCCGACGAGGAGGGAGAAGGCGGGCGGGGCAGTGGACGGGTATGAGCTGCTCTTCTGATCAGTCATGCTGAGACCTGCATCGTGTTCTTGGGAGGGATTAAAGGTCACCAGACACAAACCTCTGACGGCACTGAACCCACAAACACCGTGAGTAGATACTACCGCATGTGGTACAGCATGGCTAGTACAAAGTATGTAGTAGGAGGATGGCGTCGGGCAGCTTCCGATTGTCTCCGGGCCTCGATGTTGGTCTCGCAAATCCTTGATTCTCCCAGGTCGGTGGTGCATTGTGCATATGTGTGCGTGCCCTATTTGCTGGGCTTGGGGGCCTGGGGGCTGGGCTGGGCTGTCCCCCTTGTCCTCTGCCGTGCTGTATGACTGCCCAACCTCGTGATCTCCCTTCTGAAGGAGTGTCCCCCCGCCCGTGGGCCCTGGGTTTGGACAGCTGGCAGACGCTGAGTGCTTGAAGATAACAACTCCTCAGCAGAACCCACCACCCGCATTAATCTGCACACAGCACTTGTCATCAGTCAGCCAGGCATGTGATGAGAGCTGATTGCCAGCGCAGAGCAGCAGGACCCATTCGCTCATTCCCTCCCCCGTCCCCGAGACAGAGAGTGAGGCTTAGCATTCTGACGCTGGCCTGGTTCCCCGGCCCCGGGGTGGTTGAGGCATCGGCATCCCCCCAGTTCTTCTGGCCAGCTGTAGCAGACCTGGCCGGGCCAGAACGGACCAATGAAATGTTACTTCGTATAATCGGTCTCTTTTTTTCTTCCGCCCCCTACCAGCAGTTCTCTGCTGCGTGTGCCCATCTTGAAGGCGGCGTCAGAACAGGACAGACAGCCTTTGGGGCCGCCAGCGCAGTGTCTAGGCCAGAGGCCCAGCATGCATAATCAAATCGACATTTTGCCACTATGCAGGGCATAAGACGTTTACTCCAATCCCATCTGAACAGTTCTGCCATGTGGTGCCTTGCTGATTGCATATGCAAGGAGGGTGCACTAAAACAGCACACACACACACACCACATAGCCTTACAGTGACCATCTGCTCAATCTCTGGCCCAGATCTTTTCATCTGGTCTTTTTAGCTCGAAATTAGATGGCATTATGCAGGGCGCGGCAGACACCAAGCAAAAGAAAAGTGCACTTTCGAGATGGGGAAATGAGAGGGGGTGTGTGTGTGGGAGGTGCGGCTGTTCGGGTGTGCTGAATGGCGGCGGGCAGTTTTGGCGCCTGGCTTGGGGGCTGAGCTGGTGTGGTGGTAAGTGATTTAGTGGTGGTGGCCCTCTAAGCGGGCGGCTACGACGCTGTCAGTGTCTGTGCCTATGTTCCCGCTCCCGCCCCCTCCCTCTTCCCCTTCCCCTCGTAGGCGGCCTGGCGCTTAAATGAGAGACAAGAAAAAGACACTTCCCGCTGTGTGTCTTAGCAAGCTGAACCAAGACCAACCTGATACCATGGCGAAGGCTGCGGCGGCCCGTTTAGCGAGATAACCAGTTTAGCAGATCAATCACAAGCGCGCGGCGTGTAGGCCATCCGGGACCGCGGCTGTGCACATCGAAAGAGAAGCGAGGTTTTAAAATTAAACGTGCTCACCTCTTCTTTTTTTTTTTTTCCTTCTGCTTTGGTTTCCTTCTTGGGCGGATGGCCTTTACGACGCCTCATTGGATCCCTCCTGGGCGGCTGTTTGTAGAGTGGCTTGATCATCCTCATCTTCATCAAATGAGACCTGTGCCGTTCGATTTCTCCCCCGCCCGCGTCTAACTGAGAGAACGCACGATGCAACGAGAGAATGCGATGGATTTATTGCCCACGGCCAAGGACAAATCGGATGACTCTGTGCTTCCCCTTGCACAGCCTCGGTTCTGGACCTCATACTATGTACTAGACAGTATTAACAGACCTGCAATATCGCCCAATCAGCCGCCGTGTCTGCGCAAATCAGACACGAGAAGAGGGGTTGTCTCTACAATGCTACACTGTACAGCCCAGCCAGGCCACTCAACCCCCTCCCCAGAAGACCACTCGCGGACCCGTGCTTGGCTCGGGGGAGAAGAAGGGAAAAAAAAAAAAAAAAAAAAAAAAAAAAGGGCAAAACGCTCGAGCCCCCAAATACTACCTGACCAGAAGAGAAGACCCCGCCTGTCAATCCTTCCCGGATGGGTCGATCTGAGCTACTTAGTACTTATAGTAGTAATAGCAGTAGTAGTAATAAGACAGAGAGAGGAAGGAATCCAAAGAGAGGGGAGAGAGAGAGAGAGAGCCATGGGGGGCCGCGGGAAGGAGAAACAAAACAAAAAGTGGAGCCCGCTCACCCTCCACGGCGCGAACCAGACTCGCTCTCGCCCCTGCACTCGACTGTCATTGGTCACAGCCAGAACCACGCCAAAGTTGGACAACCGGGTCGCGTCGCGGTGGGCGTTGAACCTCTTCTCTCTTCTTTCGTGTACATTTGGTGTCGGCAGAGGACAAGAGGCTTACACCTCGCGACCTCGCCTCCCCCCCTCCTTTTCCCAGTGCGGCACTATGCTTCCGGTGGCTTGTTTCTGATTATGACTCTTACGATGTTCCATGCTTTCCATTCGGTTTTTGTTTCTGATCTGCATCTTAATTTAGTGTGTGATGTGTCTTAGTGTGTATGTGAGTATTCGTTGTGTGTGACATGGGCCGTTCACTCCTCTCCCCAGCCATCGTCTTTTTGTCTTTTCCGCCACACCGAATCCTCCTCCTCTGACTCTATAGACGAATGGACAACGCATCTGGCAGTATCATGACTACTAAATTCGTACCATGTACCTCGCCTCTCTTTGTCATTTTCGTCCGAGGCTACTGCGGTATCCTCGCTCGTTTTCCTTGCGGGGGAGAGAGGGAAAAAGGGAACGTTGCCATATCCACTTTGCCCGTAGTTACCACAAGTACTCCGTATATGCTGGACTTACACATAGCATGAGCTACTAATGTTCTTCTTCGGACACCATATCAGGTCCGACCCGAAGAAACTATCCCCTCCTTGTCTTCCTCCTTCTCTTCCCCCCTGTCCAAAAAAACCGACAGCTCACCGCCAACGAACACCTGCATCCAGAGACCCCATCCCACCATTTCCCTCCCCACTGCCCCCCTCTCCACACAAAAAGCCCATCGAATGACTCACAAGAAACCCGAGCAACGATGAAACATCTCAGGACCTGAAACAAAGAGTGGGGTGGGTTGTTGTGATGGTGTTCCCCGAGCAAGAGGAAGAAGGAGAAAGGGAGAGAACCAGAGAGGGGGGAAGAAAGAGAGAGAGAGAGAGAGAGAGAGAACCCGATGCCTCGGTCGGTTTTTTCCGATCGAAGATTTCGGAGGACCCGCCTGCCATGTCCATCGCCAATCTTGAGGGTGCGCGCCCGGATCCTCTGTCGCCCTGACCGGCGGTGAAGTTCTGCAGGTTTATGCATCACATCTCTTTTTCTTGTCCCTTCCCTTGTTACCTGGTAGAGAGAGAGAGAAAAGGGGAGAGATACTATGTAGAACCTCTGACTCTCTTTGGTGGTAGACGAGAGAGATCAGAAGGGGGAGGGGGTCAAGACTCAGTCTCAGTCACCCAAGATGGCCGGCCCCCTTTCTCCCTCTTGCCTCCCAAGTCTTGCATACTCCTCTCATGCTTTGCCTCCATGAGAAAATTGACAACGCGAAGAAAGAACAATTCCACCACCTTCTTCAGCAGTCGAGTGGGTTCTTCTCTCTCTCTCTCTCTCTCTCTTTTCTTCGCCGCTACCATCGTATTTACTACTGCAAGTCCTGTTCTAGGATCAGGACATGGTAAAGGGTTGTTCCACCCCCAGTAGACAAGGGCAACACCGCTCTTTCGCAATCTCGCCTTACCCATGCTCGAACCCTTCCCACCCTTTCTCCCCCGGCAACGGAAAAGTTCTAGAATGCAAGGGGAGGAAGAAGAGTCTGAAGAAAAAAAAACCCCCCAATCAGATTTTTGCCCCTGAACCCCGGTAAGATGGAAAGGGGAGAGAGAAAGATCCCAAAATTCGCATTGCACATCACATCCATGTTTTACGAAAGCACTATTATGGTAGCTTGCTTACACAGCCCCCCCCCCCCCCCCTCCCTCCTCCTTCTTCATCGGTGGTGTCTTTTCTTTGTGAGGGGGACAAGAAAGAGCCTCGAGTGGGTCTCTTGGTCGGTATGTTTCAGGTGGCTCAAACGGGGGCAGAAAGTAAGGCGACCAGTTGGCCATTCGAGTTTCCTGAACAGAAGGGGGGGAGAGACACAAACCTTGTTCGGACTTGATGGTGGTGGTGACCCAAGTAAGACTACCATATCACAGTTACACTGCAGGGCCGTGCATTCTAGTAGTTTGTAGACAGACCTTGTTGCTGATTGTTGAGGCTTGCAGGCCTTGTGTGTGTGTGAGATGGTCCGTCCGTCCACCGACTCCCCATCCATCATCCCCCATTCCCACATCTCTCCCACCGATTTGGGGCCCGGATCGAAGTCGTCATCTCAAGTCGGATCGTGAAGCCATCTCATCCACTCGATCTTGATGGGCCCCGCGCCCCTCCTCCCCCCTCTCTCTCTCCCACGCCATCCGAGATTGCCAACTGTGACCCGTTCCTTTGGGTTCGTTTGTCGTTTGGGGGTGGTCTCGTCCGTCCAGTCCGTCGGTCCGTCGGTCAGTCGGTCGTCCTTGTGTGCTCATTCCGTCACCAAGCCACCTAGGCAGACGGACAGACAGACGGACGGACGGACGGACGGACAGGGAGGCAGGCAGGCGCATAGGCAGTGTCCCTGTCTTCTATACGAGATTTGAGGATTAGGGATAAAAAACAAAGCAAAGAAGAAGCAAAGAAAAGAAAAGGGTATCCATTGGCCAAAGTAGCAACACCTGCGAATTTACATGCACGGGAGGGGGAAGCCTCCCCTCCCTCACTCGCTGTCTCTCTCTATCATCAACTTTCTCTATCATCACTTTCGCTTGTCCTGCCATGCGCCCCATCTCGTGGTTGTTGTCCGGCCAGAAACGCCCCCCTCCCCCACACTCCATCTACCTGCTTCTGTTGCCAAAGCCGTCGTCAAGCCACGTGTGTATAAAGTCGTAGAACCCGGTAGAGTACCCCATTCTGACAGCTGTGCCGTGTCTGTTCTGGCTCGATTCACCTTACCTGCTTGGGACTGCCCCGTTTGTCTTCGCCGGGAAGCTCGTCATCAAACAATGGTCGGTGGTGGGCCTGAGCTGCTGAGCTGGAGGAGGAGGACCCCGCAGGACTCTGGCCTGATGATGATGATGATGGTTCCTCGGTGTCCAGCTTCATGATCTCTTTTGGTAATGGCGTTCTGGTAGCGTCTGACCTCACAGGGAGGTCGGCGTCAACCTCGGCTTCTTGGTTGTTCGGTGCCATGTTGAGCCCGGCCAGCGCAACAGGCGGGGTCAGGCTGCTGGAGAGCCCTGGGGCCCCATCTTCGTCACCGCCGTCTCCAGTGCTGCCACGTCGCAGGGGGAGGGGCTCAGCGCAGCCACCCGCGCCGCCGACCTCTTCCTTCAGCTTCCTCAGGGCCCGCCTCATCCCCTCCAGCCTCATCTTTTCGACCACGACCATGCCCCTCGCAAGCTCGCGGATCGCCCTGCGCCCCATCTTCTCGTGCATGTCCTGCCATCCTGCGAGCTCCGCCGCTACCGTCTGCTGGGTGTACCGCAGCTCGCGCGAGAGATTGCCCACCTCAGCCTGGCCCGCGCGCACCCTCTCCTCACGCTCCTCGTTGAGCCGCTGGCGGGCATCGTCTAGGAGCCCTAGCGGCCATCGCGTGGAGCGCGACAGGGACGAGTAGTTGCGCTCTACGGTGCGGCGCAGGGCATTGATCTGGTTGATGAGGCGGGGCGGCCGGGTGAGCGCTGTCAGGATGGCGTCGATGGTTGACTGCAGGGCCAGCTGCGAGGAATGAAAGGTTGCGTAGGGGTTGGCCGATGTAGGTGAGAGGGCCCGCACATAGGTCTCCATGGCGGCGAGATACGCCGGCGGGAGGAACGGCAGGGTAGACACAGCGCGGTGCAGGAGTACCGAGGAATCGTACAGGTCCAGGGCAGAATTGCCTACCACGTTTGTCCTCCGCGCCACGCTCTTTGTCGAGTGGTTGACGCTGCGGACGTTCTCGCGGGCATGGTCGACAAACTGTTCAACCTCGCGCACATCCTCGAGAGGCTCCAGCTCCTCGCGGACCTTTTCCACGCGGGTGTCCGCCTTGAGCTTGGTGCGCTGCTCCATCATGTCGGCCTGTAGATCCGGCACCAGGAAGAACTCCCATAGCATCTCGTGAGTCGCAAACGTCGGGTGGGCCAGCAGGATGCGCAGGAACCAGTCCATCCTGATCTGTAGGTCCTTGAGTACGGCCCTGCTGGGCTTGACGGGGATCTGGAACGGCGATCGCAGGCCGGCCAGAGACGGTATCCACGAGGCTGGGTGCTCCATGCATAAGAGCTTCGCAAGGTGCTCAAAGTCTGTCAGCGAGCGTCTGCACGTCGTCACGGCATAGCTGTGCTTGTCCACCGGCGCGCCAGATTTCAGCACGAAGCGGATGCTGGCGTCCTCGACGAAATAGGACCGCACCACTGCCGTCGTGCGCGAATCGTTCCCTGGGGGCGCGCCGAAGAGGACGAGGTCGTCAATCTTGTTGCGGACATCATCATCTTTGGCGAGGTCCACGGCCGTCAGCCCGCGCAGCTCCTTTGCCGTGATATCAACCCGAGCATCGCCAAAGAATGCCCGCACCACATCAAAGCGGCCATATTTGCTAGCCACCATCAGGGGCGTGAACTTGCGGTCGTTGACGGCGTTGACGTCTGCATCGCATTTCTGCAGCACCCTCAGGCAGAGCTGCGCGTCGTTGATGATGTGGAGGAGGGTGTTACCCTTGGCATCGATATGCTCGTCAAGATGAAGGGGCTGCCCGTCGCCTTGACACTCGGTCGCGAGCTCAAGGGCCTGCTGCACCATCGTGTGGTACAGCGTATGGTCATATGAGCGGCATATCGCAAACAGCGGTGTCTGCCCGTTCTTATCCTGGAGGGTCCACGGCATCATCCTCCCGTAGTTGACAATCAGGAAGGGCGCGTGGAACATGTAGTGAGCCACGCTGCGGCCCCATACGTCCTGTTTGGCGAAATACAACCTCATCTTCTCTTCTGTGATGACGGGTTCATTGTTCATAAAGTCTAGCAAGGTCCGAATCACCATCTCGTTCCCGAGCTGAACCGCAGCGCTGAACAGGGTCGTCTCTTCATTATTGCTGTCCTCAAGGACGACATCTGGCGGGTAGTAGGACTTGAGGCCGAGCAGATATGTCAGAGCCTCTGCGCGTTCGTTCTGCACGGCCATCATGAGGACCGACTCGCCAAACGAGTCTTGGGTCTGGGACAGGCGTTCGATCGATGTATCGCCCTCAATACCGCTTCCAATGGTCCCGATGCTCCCAGACCGGGAGTGGAACGAGATCTCTGATCCGCTCGAGAGGCTTCGCACGTCCATGGCCACCTTTTTATCCGTTTCAGGGGTGGGAACACGGACTCTGTTGTACTGCCGTCTAGGTCTTCGTGCCTGTTAAAGGGGAAGACGTGGCTGAGGTCGGAGCCCATCGAGAAGCGCTCAGAACTGGTCAGGACGGTAGAGGATCTCCTGGATGATCCGTTTGTGAAGCTCCAGTGGCTGCTGCTCATGGACGCCCGGCGGCTCGACCGAGCCGACGACAGAGCAGCAGCTTCCTCCTCCTCATTGACGGCGTCGTCAACGGCGTTCCCACTGGGCTCCATGATCTTTTGCAGAATGTCCAGGTCGCCCTGGGCCGCCGCATCCCAGAGGACTTTATTGCGATGGCTCGCCCTGCGCAGGCCTGTCGAGTCGCGGTCGAGGTAGACGAGCACAGCCTCGAACGTGCTCAGAGCATAACCCATCTCGCCGCTGTCGACGTCTTCGACGAAGATGAAATGGCGCATGTACAGGAACCGTGCCTGCAGGTGTTTGATCTGTGCCCTGATCACGACGAAGAGAAGGAGTGACACCAAGGTATCCGCATTGATGGTGAGGATCGTCTTTTCTGCAGAAGGAGTCACTGGGCGGTTGTCCGGTATCGGGGGTGCATCCCCGAGCTGTGTCAACGACTTCATGGTCGATAGCAGGATGTCCATCATCTCCTGTGGGCTCCCGGCGTTTGTGATCTTCTTGAACTCGTCGATGGCCCTCGCCAGCCTGGAGATGAGCTCCTGCTTGCCCCGATGGCCGCCTTCGATAAAGATACCCAGCTGTGAGACGTCCACGAAGTCCATCTGTCGGATCTTGGCCTCGAGCTCCAGATCCTCCGGCCTCTTGAGCGCAGCCAGCCTGGGGAACAGCATGTTGTGCACGTTCTCCGTGACATAGCGCTCGATGAGCCGCTCCACGACCGGCCCTGTCAGCTCAGTCGTGGCGCCCAGGAGCGACAGCTGCTGTTTGTCGACGCTCTGGAAGAGATCGATGGCATTCGTCACGGCCGTCTCGAGCGAGACCCGGAAGACCTCTTCGTCGTCTTCGGCATAGAACGGCTCCAAGAACTTCTGCGCCCTCTGCCCGTTGGGCGGCTTCTGGATCTGCGACATGCTGTTTGACCTGGCGTTCCTCGTGGCCGCAGTGATGGGTCCCTCGGGCGCAGGGTCTGGGATGTGTGATGCTGACGGGGGCGGCGGTAATGGACGCTCTATGACCAATGTGAACTCGCGGAACAGCTTCTCGAGCCCGGTCTGCATCTGCCTCGCGATGATGGGGAAGTGGTTGAGCAGGTCGTGGAAGCTCTTGATCTCCTTCTTTCTGGGGACCATGGAGGCGTCGCTGGTCTCGGACTGTGGTGATGCGCCGTTCTCTTGTAGTGCCCCAGCCCTCCTGGTCCCCTCGACGAGCACTGCCGGCGTGATCTTGATCTCCTCCCAGGATCCCACCAGCGGCCGCGAGATGTAGTAGACGAGCCACCCCCTAGGTTCCAGCGTGTCTGAGTACCAAATCGCATCTCCGAGGAGGTTGGCAGAGGCCAACGTCTTGAAACCTGGCGCGCAATGCTGCTGTTAGCTCGAGGACCTGACCCTCCTCAACACGAACGGCCTTTTTGTGGTAGAGGAGACAACAAACCCACCTTTGTTCGTATAGACCACGCTGTCCTTGATAACGACGTTCCTCCCGTTGATGGTATTGTACTGCTTCGCCTTGCCTCTCATCTCGCGCAAGTTCGGCATCGAGTCCTTGCCTCCGCCCGCCGGCCCATTCCCGCCGGCGCCTCCTCCTCCTCCTCCTCCTCCTCCTCCCACCGGCCTGGTCGGGTCTGGTATGCGCAGGACATGGCTGGCAAGGAAGTCGTCTGCGGAAACGGTCTCGGCAGCGCTGGAGCCAGGGGCGGCCTCGGCCTCACGCGAGGTGAGGAGGACATCGGTGGTGGGAACCAGGAGGACGTGGTGCTGGACGGGGCTGCACTGTGACGGGATTGGGCTCTTGAAGAAGGCGGCGAGGAAAGGGTTTAGGGGTTGCATTCATTCGACTGGTGACCTGCGACAACCTGTCGGTCGCCCCCTCTCTGCATCAATGGGTGGGCTGGGCTGGGCTGTGTGAGTTTTGGTGTGCACGGCTGGGTGGTTTTGTTGCCGGTACTGATGAGATTCCGACCGGGAAGCTGATGTCACCAGCAGAAGGTGCTGCTGCTGCTGCTGCTGCTGCTGCTGCCTTGCTGGAAGGGTAACTGAAGCAATCAGATGGGTGTGAGTAGGATACAGTATGCTTGGTAGCTGAAGTGGGCAGTCAGGAGGGTGCAGAAGGTAGTTGACATCGGCAATGCTGTGGTGAGGAAAGAAAATGTGTACAGAAGGGATGGGCTGAAGTCCCCAGGTGGCAGGTCAGGTCGGCTGGATGTCTCAGCGCGCTCAGGAGAGCTCAGCACCATCAGGCAGGCCTGTTGTGTGACTTCATCCAATCAGTGGGCCTGACCAGCCAACCCCTAAGTAACAGTGATATCAGTGCCCGGCCCTGGACTGGGGGGCAGCTTGGGGCCTGTGTGGGGAATCCCGCAGGCGCCCGTGGGTCCAGATCCATCTGGTTGTCTGCTCTCTCTTTCACATGCTTCTTTCAAACAACTTTATCTTTCTCTTTGTTTCTCTCAAAAGAGAAAGTGTGGGCAATCCCTTGTGTAAAATCAGTGGATCAGACATGGGACAAGATGCATCTTCCTTCAGGCTATAGCTACTGTGGCCAGTCAGTATCTCCTCCCACTCCTGAGTCAGCCAGAAAGACACCCACACACACATCCTTGATACTAATCATCCCATGGTCAAATCAGGAAGCATCTCCAAATGAAACATCTCATCTGATCATGATGTCAGTCTACATATCTTGGGGATGCCGTGTACTTAAGTACATCATCTTATAATACCTTTTAAGGGCACAGCATGACACATCGAACACTACCAAAAAAACTTCTACTCAAAGGTCCAGGCATCCTTCCTACTGTTGAAAGAAGTTGTTCTTGGTCAGATAGCAGCATGGATGTGACATTCAAGAAGCTCTCTTTATTAAACTCAGTAATGGCATATAGAACTCCTAATTAATGTAGATGTGAAAGTAGATCATGTTGCAGTCCACAGCCAGCTTGGTAGGCTCATATACCGAATGTACCATAGTACTCGAGGATCTGACAAGGTGGACATGGGAGTCCAGGTGAACATATAGGGAGTCAATGTGATGGGTGGCAGAATGGCTGTGAGGACACATGAGGTTAAACAGATGATAGTAAACGAATGAGTTGGTGCCAGAGAAACAACTTTGATATTGTCTTGACTTGAGAACACATGTTGAGGGCCTCCAATCTACTCAGAATATTCCACACCGGCCATCACATATACAGTATCATTCTTTTATGAGACAGGTGGTGATGGGTGTCTGTAGATACAGCATTTTCTTGCTACTCAAGCCCTGGAGACTAGATAGATTTCCACCAGAGGGAATGTAATGACTAGAACTCACTACCTCCTCTCCAGAAACCAGAAGAAAAGAAAAGAAATCAAGAAAACAAACAGATACGGTGGTGATATCATGAACAAGACTCAAAACACTCCAAACTCCAGTAATCCTCGAAAATCGACCCGGTTACACAATTTCATGTTAGCACAGCCTCCCGCCTCTAAGCTTTAACACAGGAGGAAAAATAACAGCCACCACACAACCTGATGACCACTGAGTTGCATCCGACCCATCCGTGTCACATGCTCATACCCAGCGATCCGCGCACAAGTCTGTCTAGACCTGCAGAAACAAGTCTGCCGACTGGCTCGTGAGAAGCCGAGTCAGGCGGGTTGGATCTCGACGACGGTACCCAGCTTTACATGGAACCAGGCCAGAAGCGAGAAGCCACGGCGTGCGCTCAAGTAACACGACTGTTGCCCTGATGTCTCGGGATGGCGACACAACAACGGGCCGGACTTTTGTCTGGACTATACGATTCGATATCGTGTATTGTCAGGCCTCTCTCCCATGCGACACGTAAGAGCCCGATACCTTATCGTTGTTGTGCACCACGATTCTCGCCGCGGGAACTGCTGTCGCCAGGTCTCGGAGTAGGATTGCCATCTTGAGTCTGTAGTTCAACCAGCCGAGGGCCCTCCCTAGAATCCCGGAGCATCCTGGACCTCTCATCCGAATCGCTCTCCTCGTCTAGCAGGTCGCCGCCCTGCGTGTCGAACTCTGGCGGCTCGATCCAGTCCCTCGGCACGATGCAAGGGAGAGCCACCCCGATGCTTGCGGCCCTGTTCAGCCAGCCAGGCCCGCTGCGGCCCGTCAGCTTCTGGCAGAGGTACGCCGTGAAGTGATTGCAGTTCTTTGTCAAGAGGTTATATGATGCGCCCTGAAAGTCATTCGAGACCTCGTGGATGATGGCGTCGATCTCGTTCTGCGGCGACAGTGTGAAGCCATGTAATATCTCTTGCTTGAATGTAGCGCCCGGCGGGAGGGTCCTGGGCGTCGTCCAGTACACGCCTGTCACACCGGGCTTGTCGTGGCCGCCGTATGCGTATTCTCTGCCGTTGATGACGACACCGGAGTGGAGGAGGGACGATCCTACGGTCCATAGCAGCGACGCGAATCTGCCGGGCTGCAGGATGTCAGCTGGAGAAAAGGAAGCAAAGAAAAGAAGAAGCGTGTAAATGGATAGGAGGATAGAGTCTGCGTACTGGCATGAGATCATATACATTGATGATGATCTCGGTCTTTTGTAGGGACAAGGTCGACCTGTGAGACCTGGCCGGCTTCGACGATGCCTTCTTTGGTGCCATGGTGGGTGCTATGTGGTGGAGAACCGATTTCTCTCTCTCTCTCGTGTCAGGGCGATATGGTCTGTTGGGAGTTGAGGGAGGGAGTTCCTCAGGGAAGGACAGGAAATGGTCGGAAGTTCAGGTTCCAAGGGCGCAGGTGTGGGTGATATCGGTTCCGTCACCAAGCCTCAGGTTGTCACTTAGGCCATGCAGAGGTCGCGTGCGCGAGGACAGAGGAAGGTGGAAGGAAGAGAGATCCTAGGAGAGAGGTAGCTGAAACGCTCGAGAGGTTTCTATGTGACTGAAACAAGAGCCCCTCACTCGAAACTTGCCAACCACACTGCGCAGGCGAGACGTGGCCGTCAGTGAGGTGTGTGGAGGATTGGTCGAGACGGCGGCCAACGTGTCAGACCTCTGTAGTAAGGCAAGAAGAGAGGGGACAAATGGATGTGGACTGGAGTCAGCCTCGACGTTGGCGCTTCCCATTCCGGTGGTGCTCCTAGTATCCTGGGTTGGGTCCTTGTGCATCAGCAAGCAAGCGTTGGGCCTCGGGCGATGTGGCCGAGCTTATCAGCCATGCTCACCAGAGAGACGACCCCTGCTTTGCTGACGTCCAGTGAGTAAGTTAAGTACTTAAACTTAAGTACTATGTATCCGCAGAGAGGCGTCACCACAAGGCGTCACCACAGAGCGTCATTCAGGGCAGTTGACTCCTGAGGCTGACTGACTTTGGGGAAGCTGGAATAAGGGACCCCTGAAGTCCCTCCCCCTGTTTCATGCGGGGAAGATAAGTACTCTGGTACCGGAGGCTAAGTTTCTCCTGTTCCCGTTTAGACACAGCAGAGGAGAGAGAGAGGAGGGGGAGGACGCTGTACCGCCACTCACTAGTACCAGTGTGGCACTACAGTGGCACTACAGCATGGTAGTGCGCTGTAGTGGTATTGTGTCCCCGGCCTGTGTTTCCTTGCTGGGCGCGCTGGGCTCCGTCATTCCAGTGCCCCACGCTACCGCCTTGGAAAGGCAAGCTGCAAAATTTTAGAGCTTGGTGGGAGAGAGGAGTTCACAACTTTCTCTCCCCGATCCCAATCCAAAACCCAACCCAACCCCGCCATCACATTTTCACATTTTATCTTCACGTTTCCCCCTTGGCTGCGTGAGACGAGGGCATCCCGCCAGGAACCAAGACGACACACATATTCCGGCGACACTCTCGACGTCAGCTGCAATCTCGCAGTCGAAACAAAGCTGACGTTGGGCTGGAAACAGCCCTCCAAGGTCGCAACCACGTCCTCGCTTCTGCAACCCCCGCTCTGCTTCTCTTCTTGTGTCTGCCGCGCCTTTTCCTCACCCGCAGCTAGCTCTGCCTTTCAGCCACGCCACGTGCTTAGCTGCACGCTCCTCTTCCTCTCCACTCGTCCCTATTCCAAAAAGAAGAAGATGCCTCCCAAGAAGCAGGTAGAGCCAGAGAAGATCCTCCTGGGACGTCCTGGCAACAGCCTGAAGAGCGGAATCGTAAGCCCCTAAACACACCACCGACCGACCACACGCATGTACAGGCCGTCCCTCTGACTCCCTCTCTTTCAGGTCGGCCTTGCAAACGTCGGAAAATCCACCCTCTTCCAGGCCATCACCAAGTGCCACCTGGGCAACCCGGCCAACTTCCCCTACGCCACAATTGACCCCGAGGAGGCCCGCGTGATCGTCCCCGACGAGCGGTATGACTGGCTGTGCGACAAGTTCACGCCCAAGTCTCGGGTTCCCGCCAACCTGACTGTCTACGATATCGCAGGTCTGACCCGCGGCGCCTCTACCGGTGCCGGTCTGGGCAACGCCTTCTTGTCACACATCCGTGCTGTCGATGCCGTCTTCCAGGTGGTGCGCTGCTTCGACGATGCCGAGATCATCCACGTCGAGGGCGACGTGAACCCCACCCGTGACCTGGACATCATTGCCGAGGAGCTGAGGCTCAAGGATATCGAGTTCGTGGAGAAGGCTCTCGAGAACCAGAAGAAGAAGACCCGACAGGGTGGCCAGAGTCTGGAGCAGAAGAAGGCAAGAGAGGAGGAGGCGACGATAGAACGAATCTTGCAGTGGCTCAAGGACGGCAAGGACGTCAGGCACGGCAACTGGAGCCCCAAGGAGGTAAGCCGGTCTTTCTGTGTCTTCCTACTCTTTTTTTTTCTCTACCCAATGCAATGAACCGTCATGTGTCATCGGTTATACCGAGCACACAACAATCTTCATGATGACAAAAGGCCATAGTGCCTGATCTAATCCCAGCTCGTCGAATGCCTCACCAAAACAACGCAGAGTGCATACTGAGATAAAAATTCGTCTGATTTTCCAACACTCAACTACATTGTCATGTTTTCGACCCTGATTGCTGCTCTTGCTTGGACAAGGCTCGCTAACATGGCCATCATTATCAGGTCGAGGTCATCAACCCGCTTTTCCTGCTCACTGCCAAGCCTGTGGTCTTCCTCGTCAACCTGTCGGAGAAGGACTACATCCGCAAGAAGAACAAGCACCTGCCCAAGATCGCCGAGTGGTGCAAGGAGCACGCGCCTGGCGACCCGATCATCCCCATCTCGGTGTGCCTCGAGGAGCGCCTGTCTCAGTTTGAGAACGATGACCAGGTCAAGGAGGAGTGCAAGACCATCGGCGCCGACTCAGCACTACCAAAGGTCATCGTCCAGATGCGCAAGGTCCTCAACCTGGGCAGCTTCTTCACAGTCGGCCCCGATGAGGTGCGGCAGTGGACCATCCGCAACGGCACAAAAGCCCCTCAGGCCGCCGGTGTCATCCACGGCGACTTTGAGAAGACCTTCATCCAGGCCATCGTCTACAACTTCACGACCATGAAGGAGCTCGGTGACGAGGCAGAGGTGAAGGCGAAGGGTAAGATGATGACAAAGGGCGGGGGACTACGTCGTACAAGACGGAGATATGTGAGTGCCGACATTTTCCCCCATGACGACTCTGGTCTACGGAGAGAGAGAGAGAGAGAGAAAAGTGACATGCTGACGAAAATTGTATAGCTTGCTCATCAAAGCCGGTGCTGCGAAGGGGTAGAGTGGCGGCGAGAGCGATACATCCGGAAGATGATCTAGTGGTCGTCGAAGAATTGACCTGGTCATAGTAGCCGCAATAGAGAAAGCGCTGACCTTGTCTGATCTCTCGAATGCTTTCCCAACAATGCTTTCTCAAACTCCGGCTCCTGTGATCTGTCCATGCTCCATGTGCATAACAAAACATCTCATTGGAAACTCCCCGTGCTCACATGAACTGAAGGGGTAAGTGAAGGTAATTTTGGACGTTTTCTGAGCCATCTCGAATCACACTTGCGTCGGAAACGAAATCAGGACCTAGGACACTGAACCAAAGGCGAGCAATGCATGGGCCAAATCAAGCGACCAATGATTATCAACGGTTGCCCAGGATGCTTTCTTCATGAACCCCTTTTCTCTCTCTTCTACTTGAAACCCAAGCGTAAATTGAGTGCGTCCACACGGCTGATCAAGATCGGTGGTGGTTGGGGGTTGGTAGTACTTTTGCCGCCCAGGATAGGTAGTACGGTGTCATCCTAGCTAGCGAATGTCCCTTGCATAACCGCCCTCCATCAATGTCAGCTTGCCGTTTCCCAGCCTTTCTCTTTTTTGTATTTGATCAGTCGGTTTTAAAGTATACAACAACCTCAAGAAGAAGAAGAAGAAGAAGAAGAAGGCAGAGTAAGTACAAAGAGGGAGAAACAAACGTCAAGTGGTGTTGTGGAGGTCAATATTGTGCAGGCACCACGAGCTGCTGCTTCTGCCTCATACCTTAGAACCAGGTCCATCCGTCACCTGTTCACCCGCATACCCAAACCTTTGCGTTTTTGTGGCTGACAGACTCTCATCGACAGTCCCCTCAAGCAAACCCTATATGATGTCTTCATCTTCGATACCCCCTCTCACCCAGACTTCTGTGGCAAGCTACTTCAACCATGTCTGCATGCTTTCCTTTTCGAACCTATTCTCCACGTCCCCTCAAGAAACAATGTCCGACGAGCCTGGCAAATACCCAGGCATGGGCCTGCTCATCCGACACTGGCCTGCATTCCAGCTGCGCGGGCCCGACCTCCCGCCATCGTACCCGATCGGGACTCACCTTGAGGTCCCGGGCTCGAGCTCGGTGATGCTGGGCGTGCGGGAGGTGGCCATGATGGCGGTCATGGAGCGCCTGACGGACAAGCCCGAGTGGCACCGCGGGGTGTTTGACGAAGCTGTCGTGAGCAGGTGGCGGGAGGAGGTGATGGCCGTCTCGGACAAGAAGTGGATGAATATTGCCGCTGTGCCGCAGAGCCAGTGGGATATTCGCGAATGGACCATGAGCGATGGCAAGCAGGGGATCGACGATGGTAGGTCGAGGTATGTTCGCGGATGGGAGATCATGAACGACGAGGCTTTTGATTATGTGGGTTTTTCTCCTCTTCTCTTCCTGGCCTGGGGGCCAAGGTGATTACCTTTGAACCTGAAGCAGCACCAAGGCTCACTTGACTGGCTGGCTGGCTGACTGACTTAATCACAGTGCATCGAGGAGCTGCAGAACAAGGCGCGCTACTATGAGAAGACGGGCCTGATCCCGACCCTAGATGCCTCTGCTGCGGTTGTCAAGTCGGACGTCGCGGTCAAAGACAGCCTCCGCGAGGCCCTCAGGCAGGCGTTCGAGAAGCTCAGGCGTGAGCAGGGCAAGAGGCCAGACTGGCATCCCGAATCGAAAAACATGGTCCAAGACCTTGTCCACCCATCCAATTACCCCCTCGTCTTTGGTCAGACCAAGGTGTTCGAGGAGGAGGTCGTCGGCGTCTCGGATGCGATCTACAAGTGGGCCGGGAAGGGCAAGGTCCTCGAGAAGCAGCCGAGCATATTCCTGCAGCCACGGATCCCGGACCCTATAGGCCATACCTACTGGTCTGATGAGTACCAGTGGCTCCCGTCCAACGTCGCCTTCCGAGACGACGGCAGCGTCAGGCTGACCAGCTACATCAACAACCTGCACCCGACAGAGTGCCCAGAGATCTACGCCGCGGTGGAGCAGCTGATCCAGGCGGCAATCCCTGCGTGGGACCAGTGCCTCCTGGCATACAGAGACTCCCAGCTCCGGGGTCCCGGGCGCAGGGGGCCGCGGTTCACCCTCCCGGCCAACCCTGACGACGAGGTGGCCGAGAGCTGGCATCCGCATGATCCTGTCGTGGCAGAAGAGGCGGAGCGCGAGCTCAAGGGAGGCGGTGGAGCTGGCGGAGGACGTTGTGGTGAGCTTTGAGGAGGAGGACGTTGCAAGCAGGATGAAACTTCTGCGGATACCGGTGCTCCCTAGCCCGTCTCAGCCTCCTGTCGTTCACTACGATCCATACACGACGCCAGAGGGCGTGCAAGACACCGAGGGCGGCCTCTTCAGGAAGTTCAGGGCCTCGGGCCTGCAGGTCATTGTCAAGATGGCCTCTATCGAACTCACACCGAGCAAGCCCGAGTTCGAGGCCGGAAAATGGCATGTGAGTCAAATCTCTCTCTCGTGTGGCGGTAGTAGTGGTGGTAGTGGTAAGGACCGAAGAAAGAAGCGTGATTGGCTAACCAAAAGATGATGGATGGATTGGTGCTTTTTGGCAGGTTGACGGCATGCTCAACGAGAAGATCTGCGCCAAGGCACTGTACTATCTGGACAGCGAGAACATCACCGAGTCCAGTCTTGGCTTCCGGATGCAGACGGACGCCTCCGAGGACACCATTCCGCACGAGGTCAGCGAGGACAGTCTCCAGTGGCTCGAGTGTAATTTTGGAGCCGATCTCAGAGGTGGCTGCCGCATCCAGCAGTATGGCAGCGTCAAGACCCGCGAGGGACGCCTGCTTGCCTTTCCCAACGTCTTGTGAGTACTTACTGCCTTCACAATAAGCCATCTCTCTCTCTCTCCCCCCGAAGTAGACTTACTCACCTTGTCCTTTTTTTTTTCCCTCCCCAGCCAACACCGCGTCCCCTCCTTTGAGCTCGCCGACCGGACCAAACCTGGCCACCGGCGCTTCATCGCGCTCTGGCTTGTGGACCCGTACAGGCGCATCATCTCGACGGCCAACGTGCCGCCCCAGCAGCAGAGCTGGTGGATCGAGTCGGCGTTCGGCGCGACACCCGAGGCCCAGAGGAGGACGACGAGCAGGACCCCCTCGGAGCTGCTGCAGCTGCTGCAGGGGCAGGGCGTCGAGCTGGACTGCAGCAGCGGCGGCCTGGAGCCCAGACTGCCGCCGGAGTTGCTGGACGCTGTGCGCGAGGACTTTGAGCCGGACTGGATGAGCCCCAAGGAGGCGGACAAGCACCGCTGCAAGACCGAGGATGAGAGGAGGAGGGACGAGATCCATGCGCAGTACGACTGGGGCCGGAACATGTACCGCTTTGTTGTGCACTAAGCACTGTAGGAGGCGAGTGCTGTGGTTACTTACCCTAGACCTGTAATTGTGGAAGTCATTGCGTAAATTGAGATTCAGGTGAATGCAGGTTGGAAAAGAGGAGTAAAACAAAAAGAGAAGTCGCCCAGCGGCATTGGAAGCCGCGATCTCCATGCTCGATGACGCGGCCAAAACAACAAGACCCTGCCGCATGTGAGCAGGTCAATAAAAAGTCCATTTCGGATTGAATCTGAGGTACTTGCATACTGCTCACACCACCAATCAACTCAATGCTGACGAAGCTACGCAAGCCCACCCTGCTTGCTCATCACTTGCCGGGGGCCACTGAGTGGGGGATTTTTGCCTCTGCTGTCCCCGAAAATTGTTACTACAGTAGTGATAACAGGGTACGATCATTTTGTTCCGTCTTACACATGCCTTGGATCAACAAACACAAGTGCTGCCCTTCTCCCATATTTACATTTCCTATAATTACTTATACTTTCAACACTTGTCACATGGAATTCCTCTCTTACCTCCTCTACTCATGCCCATCAATTTATCCATAATCGCCCATAATCAGGAGGACACCTTTTGTTCACTTTCTCGCTATGGACGAGAAGAGCCCCCTCACGACGCCACCGACGACGCCTCGTGCGCTGTTGCATCCGACGTCACAGCGGAGGACAAGACCGCCCTCTCCGCTGGTCATCATGCTGGGCATGGCAGGCCTGGCAGGTCTGTACCACTTGCTAGGCAGCTTCAGCCTGCAAGGGCAGCACCGTGGTGGTCCTCATCACCATCATCACCACCACCATCACCACCACCCTCACCCTGAGCCAGGATCCCCTTATGGGAAATTTCCCCAGCCAGACGATCCATTCGGGTTCTTGCCCTGTACCAACCGGACCTTACCTCCTGCGCTGGACGACAAAGACCACGAGGCTTCCTGGGCGGAGCTGTTTGATCCTGAACCTGACCACTGGAGCTGGACTGATGACAAGAGCAACCTCGCGTCTGTGGATGGCGGTGGTGATGTTAGGACGACAAGGCCTGAGGATTCCTACGCCGGGCGCGGCATCTTCCTCTGTGGATATCTCGACGTGCCGCTGGACTACCTCAACGCCAGCGAAACCCGCATCGCCAGGATCGCAGTCACCAAGCTGCAGGTCTCAGGCCTGGCCCGCCTCGACAAGTCCTCGCCGCCAGGCTCTGGCGTCAAGAGCAGGAGGACGCTGCTGATCGAGCCCGGCGGCCCTGGCGGCAGCGGCACGTCCTACGCCTGGAGGAGCGCCGAGGAGAGGACGCTCAAGTACACCAACGGCACCTTTGACGTGCTGGGCTGGGACCCCCGCGGCGTCAACGCGTCGCAGCCTGCCGTCTCGTGCTATCCGTACGACGCCGACAGGGACCGCTGGCACATGCTCACGGGCCTGTACCGCGAGGAGTCGGCCGACCCAGACACCCTGCTGCGGTGGGCGGACGCCATGAACAATGCCACCTTTCACGCCTGCCGGAAGAGGCTGGGCGACCTGGGCCGGTTCATGACGACGGCGCTCGTGGCGCGGGATGTCGACGAGATCAGGAAGGCCCTGGGCGAGGACCAGCTGGACGGGTACTTTGTCAGCTACGGCACGGGCATCGGCCAGACGTATGCGAACATGTTTCCTGATCGTGTTGGTCGGCTGATCCTTGACGGGACCGAGTATGTTCGTGATCATCGCCTGCTGGGCGGATTTGTAAGTCTTGTCGTCATTTTTTTTTCCCCCTTTTTATTAGCAATTCTTCACTCTTACTGAACCTTGCTGCTCCTGCTCATAGGGCTGGACATCTCTTGACAATGTGACAAACGCCTGGCACGATGGCTTCCTCGGGGAGTGCATCAGTGCCGGGCCAGAGCATTGCATGCTGGCAAAGCCAAATGGTGGTGAAGAAGAAGCAGTTACTCTCGAGAACCTCGAAATCCGCATGCGGACCCTGATATACTCGCTCATCACCCACCCTGTTCCCGGATACCACGAGGAGAGCGGCCCCTCCCTGGTCACATACCGCGGCCTAGTGCGCACCCTCTACTCGGCCCTCTACAACCCTTCCACCTGGCCCATCATAGCCCAGATGCTCTACGAACTCGAGCAGGGCAACTCAACCCTCGCCACGACCCTCATCGAGAAGTCCGACTGGGAATACGACCCAACCCAGCCCCAGCCCCTCTCGCCCCGGCCCTCGAGCGATGAGCTCACCAGGATGGTCGTCTGCGCAGACAGCTACGACGCCCCCTTGCCGCCCGAGGGCCTCGCCTGGTGGTCCTCCCTCTGGGCCAACATGACCTCCAAGTCCTGGATCTCAGGCAACTCCCGCTTCTATTCTGTCCTGCCCTGCCGCCACTTCACCACCTACTGGCCCGACGTCGCCGAGGTGTACCGCGGCGACCTGAACCACACCCTCGCCAACCCGGTGCTGCTCATCGCCGAGGTGTACGACCCGGCCACGCCCCTGCGCAATGGGCGGCGGCTGCTGGCTGAGATGGGCGACAGCGCGCGGCTGATTGTTCATCATGGCTATGGCCACTCGACGAGGGACACGTCTGCCTGTACGGACTCGATGGCGAGGGCTTATATACTCGAGGGCACTGTGCCGCAGGAGCGGGAGACGGCTTGTTTTGCAGACCGAAAGCCTTACCTGCCGGCGCCTGGGAGTGATGATACCCCTAGCAGCAGTGTTGCTGTTGCTGTTGCTGAAGGGGTCAGTGAGGAGGACCCGGTCGAGGTTTGGAGGAAGCATGTTGAGGATGTGGCACGGTGGCAGCCTTGGTTGCTGGGATGATGATGGGTGAGGACGGTCTGCTTGCTATTCTACCCTAGAAATTCGTTCCTATATTCTTCTCTTTGGAAAGATCGTATTTACGAGCTCACTGTAGACCGGACAATCCAATCATCAGAGCTCTCTAAAGCACATGACGGACCGGAAAGAATCCTTGCTTGTCCTGTACGATGGTACACAAGAGCCAACCAACCCCCAGTCTGTGGTAGGATTGATCAACTAATGCCAGGTTAATGCCAGGTTTCCCGGGGATGGTCGGCCAAGTTTCATGTCATGGCCTAATGATGGCCTATAAAGGATATATCAAGCAGAGCGCGCGCCCCCGGTTCCCCTTCCACTACCCAACCACAGGAGACGACGGGGGTTCAAGTTCATTGGGTTGCACCAGGGCCCAGGGGTAATTAGTTCTCGTTTAAGTACCAGTAAGTACCCCGGTCCAGCGACGTGGACGCAGCTGGGACGAGACAGAGAGACTGAAGAAGTGGTTGGGGAGAGAGAGGTTGGGAAACTTGGGAAATGGACAACACCTGCGCGACGTCATATTGCAGACAAACACACACACACACACACTTATTAAACGAACCAACCCTTGTACAGGCTATATAGTAGTACTCTATACGTCTTAGTCGATTCATAGATAAAAAGGGGCCCCTGTGGTGCTTATCTATTGTCTTTATTTTGTTCATTCCTCTCGTCCTCTCCTCTTCAACACCGAACGTATCATTTATTCATCGCTTCTTCAATTCATCCGTCTCTCGCACCTCGTTTTCCTCATCCTAAATAACAGTCACGTTCTGTCATTTCCATCAAAATGCCCGAGGTCAGCGCCGTCCAGCAGCAGCAGCAGCCCATGGAGATCCCCATGGAGTCCAGCGTCGTCACGCAGCAGCCTGTATGTTCACTGTTAATAATACACCATCTTTCTGCATTTCTTATTCCTTCCTCTTTCCTCTATGTTTTTTTTTTTTTTTTGGGGCGTGTTCGTCATTCATTTATCTAACGATAGCCTTCAGTCGGCTGATGCCCAGCCCCAAATGGACTCGGATGTGAGCATGCGCGGAGGATGCGGCGAGTCCATCGACTGCTGCGGGATTACTGAGGGCTGTGGCTGCTGTTGATAGGTCCTAAGAGGGGCCCTCTCCCTCTGTCTGTCTTTTTCTGTTCTCAGGGCGACGAGAACGGAAATATAGAGATCCGTCAAATAGCGAATGACAGAGCACACCAGCACCGCCTTCCTCTTATATAAACCATCGTTATCACAGCGGCCATGCGCTCTATAAAACCCGAGGCGATGTTGAGTTCCTGCAGATGTAAAGGATAAGGCTCTCTCCACTAGTGACCAGATCAGGCTGAAGGTCCGTCGATCTCCTCCCTTTTACAGTACGCGGATCTTGCCCAAGGCTTGGCAAAAAAGCTTGTGTACTGTATATTACAGTAGTAGTTACGTCGTAAGGCTGAGCTTCATCATTCACGGACACGCCGTGTTTATAATATTGTCTAGACTTCCTGGGGCAAATCCTTATCAAATCTTAGAACTAATCCATCCCATCTATGGTGGCAAACTTCATCTACGGAAAGTGGGAGCAAAGGCAATTTTCATCCTCTCCAGAAGGATGATTCCCTTTTTCTTTTTTTTTTCTTTTTCCCCTCTGTAAAAATTCATAGTCCACTTTTGAACTTAATCCACGGTACATCCGAAACCTGCGTTGAAAAAAGTGTGGCTGATAATTTAATACGAAAGCCGCAGTTTCATCCTCTCAAGCCTTTTTAATGATTACAAAAAACCCAAAAACTCCCGAGAGAAATTCGACAAATCGCTTTCTCCGCGCCTTCTCCAGGTGTTTAGCACAGTTCACAGTCAATCTCTGCAGCAATGTGGTAGTTAAACCATCTCTCTCCTCGCACGAGAAAAAAAGGGGGGGTGGTCGGCTATGGTCGGCTACAGCCTCGCGGGGGCTGTCCCAGCAAAACGGGCCGAGAACCGAGGGTTGTTTTACAAGTTCATCCCAAAGATCACAAGGACGACCCGGCCGGCCAATCAAGAAAAGCACAATACCTCATAGCATCTTGAGATGGGGGCACGCGACCACAAGTATCCTCTCCCTCCTTGGCAGGATGATGGCAAGCCCAGAACCCAATGGCCCCCCTTCCCCCTCTCTTCTCTCGTATTTGCTTGCTTCACCTGGCAAACCGGAGGGCGCGTGGACAAAATCCTCCACGAGGCCCTAAGAAATCCTACGCCTTGCCAGACCAAGGACAAATTAGGCACTCATTAGCGCAGCCATGTGGCAAAAAACAGAGGCGCGCCATCACAAGAGGAAAAAGAGGGACCAGGATTCTCGTTTTTCACAGGACCAGAAAAAAACAAGAAAAAGAAAATAGAGAAACTGGAATATGTAAGAAACACGCTTTCCCCCGTCATGTGCTGAGAGTGTGTTGTTTATTTGCTTGGTTGATGACAACGTGGCAGAGACAAGGTGGGCGGATGACCCGATGACAGCTGTGTGTGTTGGAAGAGGTCTCACCACGAAGAACGCCGCAGATGCAATGGAAGAATGTCATTCATGGGTGGCGGGTCATCGCGTGTCGAGACCAGAAACTATCTTTTGTTTCTGTATTCTTATTGCTGTTGTTGTTGTATTCGAAAAGGGAGACTCGGGTCGGCGACGAGGCTGATGCCACATGATATAAAAACCTGTCCTGTCCGCAGATTATAAGAGTTGGGTCCAGAAGCGTTTATTGCATCTCATGAAGAGTATGGCAATATCTATTGACACCTAAATGTATTTGTAATAATTAAAAAAAAAAAAAAAAAAAAACTCTGCAAAGTTCATATGATTTCCTTGCATCCATCTATAATATCTCATACTCATAAGACGCCCACATGAAGGGACCAACTCCCTTGTAATCGTTCTCGTCTGTTGGAACCGAAGTATAGTACTGTGTGTACAAAAATATCGGAATTAGCATTTCTTCAGCCGCCCCCAAAGAATGAGACATGTATGAGGTTATTCTCCCTCGGGGCAGAACTTACTTGAAAAGTAGCATTGCTGGCCAGACTCCCAACCTTGACGGTGTCTTCCCAGTCCAGTGTGCCGTCGTCCTCGTCCACCACCACCCATTTCGCCACCATCATCTCGTATGCTTTCTTTGCCGGCCCAACATGGGTTCCCGCGTCCAGAAACCCAAGTCTGACACCCTGGAGAAGCCCACTGGCGAACATGGCGGTGGCGCTGGACTCGATGTAGTTACCCTGCACGCCCACAAACTCCTCATCCATGACCAGCCACCACCCTCCTCCTTCTCCACTTCCTCCTCCTGTTGCTGCTGCTGCTGCTGCTGCTGCTGCTGCTGTTCCTGCTCCAACCGACGAGGTGTGATAGTGATGATCCTGCGCGTTGAGGAGCCCTCGGCGAGACCCTGCAGGTATCCGACCAGCCTCGCATGGCCAGGGTGGGCACGCGGCATCACCCCGAGCGTCTCGAGCAGCGACGCCAGGAACCACCCGTCTGCCCGGCCCCAGACCAGCGGCGAGGCGCCCGTGACCGGGTCTGCCCACACGGCTTGCCTGCTCTCGTCATAGCCGTGCTTGAGCAGCCTCGTGGTGGCGTTGCTGCAGTGCCTCTCGTACAGGTCGTACTGGAGCGCGATGTCATCCCAGGCCGTGGTGTTGTCCCTGTCGAAGAGGGAGGTGTGTCTCGCGTAGAAAGAGTCGCCCATGAAGATGCTGTCACCCCACATCTGGTTCGGATACGTCGGGCTCCTGTGCCAGAAGCCGCCTTCTTGGTTGCGCGGCTGCGTGTCGAGCATGGCTCGGATGCCGTCGGCTGCGAGTTTGTATCTCTCCTCGCCTGTTCTTTCGTACCAGTACAGAAGGTTCATACCGAAGCGGTATTGATCAAGGGAGTAGTCTAGTCATCATGTGATTGTCAGAAACCATGGAGGTTGCGTATGAAGAAGAGGTTTTCGTCCTGCTAGTATTGTTTCGTCGCTTCTCTTTGCTTTCGTCTATCTGTCAAGAAAGGGAAGAACGGGTTACTTGCAACTGTAGTTGTATCCCGTGATAGTTCCGTTATCCTGAACAATGGACATCTGATCTTCATACAAGTTCACGAGCGTCTGGTTCTGAGTAAGCGCAATAGCCCTCTCCAGCCCTTTGTAGACGACTGCTGTTCCGTAGTCGAAACCTTTGGATATGCCATGCCTGATCTGAGAGTCTGCCATCCAGGCAAGGTACGAAGTCGACGTCAAGTTGGTATCCCGACCATGATGTAACCCCTTTTTCACGGCTGTGGCAGTCACGATGCCAGACCCCAAAGTCAAGATGATGCTGGGGAGACTTTTCATCTCTGAATGTGCTAATTATGACGATGTTGAGGCTGAGACTTGGGCTGGGAGAGAGGCAGGCAGGCAACGGAACCAGCAGAGACAGAACCATTCAGAGAAACAGGCGAGTTGCTGTTCCTAATTATACAGCAAGTTCCTACCTACATCATCGGCACCTCCTCACGGTGGAGCAAGTTTTGCAGATCCGAACATCACAAGTTAGTTCAAAATTATGCATCTGTTGGAGATCAGGATAGGACCGGTGGGTGTCCCACGCAAGCAAATCAGTGGCTCGGACGCGAGATCTCCAAATGACTGCACGTCGGACAAATTCCTGCTGCCCCAATTTCCATCAATAGAAAGAAGACTACGCTGTTCGTTTCTCGGAATGTGAAGATCTGGCTCTTCTCTCTGCCGAGTAATTAATTATATAATCATCAATGGACAAGTTACAGTCACTATTGAGGCTACTGCTGCTTCCACAATCTCGTCATATATTTGAGCCAACTCGATGAGACAACATGGAGATGGTAGCAGGCATTAATCCAGAGAGTAAGTAGCACATGTTTCTGACGAACAACAAGCCTGCGTATCTGACAGCTATTGAGTCTCTATGGCCTGAGAATAACGTTAGGAAGAGGGCCCAAACACTTGGCACACCCAATACTTTCTGCCCTGGGCAAAAAGCCTACTACGTTTCATCGCAAGAAATTTCCAGCAGACGAGCCCAACATGATCAATCACCGCTAATTGCACGGCAGTCACAGAGGTTTCCCAGCATGAGGAGGGACATGCGCAACCATTGCAACAAGCCTTGTGGTTCTAAGCGGGTCCAAAGGTAACACATATACCTAGGCCTCGAGCCACAGACGCCAGAGAAAAAAAAAAAAAGCCCCATGATATTACGCCTCGAGCTCGGGAATGAGTCAAAAAATGAGAACGGGAGCCGATAAGCGAGTGCCGACATCATCATGACGCTGCTGCCCAGTCACGACGAAAGCCAGTTTGGACATGGACTGGTAGAAAAGGGAGGGGGTGGGGAGCAGTGTTGTCTGAGTGAGTACTAAGTACGTATCAACTTGTACAAAGCCTCGGAAGAGGCGTTTATGGGATTTTTCAACTTGCTCACACCGGCAGTCACACAATTCATAATAAAGAGAGAGACAGAGAAACAACATAGCCCTGGACAACGTTATACCGTGGGGGTGGGTTTGGTTTTGTTCTTCTTTTCTTTTCTGTTCTTTGCGGCGTAGAAGGGAGGCAAAGAGCCTCATATTTGACAGGTAATAGTCATCTGCAGCCCTCCGGTTGGGGATTCCCTTCTTGGTTTCGATACAGTATGTATATACAATATTGTTAGTCACTTTACTGAGGCTGCTCCAATGGCTTGCCAGAACAGCTTTGTCTCAGCCTGCACATGGGCTGCTGAGAATTGTCCGAAGGATCGGGTTGTGGTGGTACCGGCGCATGGCTGAGCGGGATCAGCGGTCGAGGTCCCCGCCCCCTTCTCCCCCTTCACATGACACCCTGTTGCCCTCTCGGTTTGTTCCTGACGGACGAGAAGAGGAGGAGGAGCAGGAGGGCATTGTATCGGCTTGCACCTTTTCGTTCCTTTGTCCACCTATGTCATCGCCACGTTGCCTGCCGGAATTAAAGTAAAGCTTTCGTCCATCTCCAGGATATAAAACCAGCCGTCACCATCATGGTCCATATTGTTCTTGTTCATCAGAGTGCTGGCTCACACACCACACACAAACACGCAGCATAAGCACTGTTTGATTCTTCCTGTCGTTCTCTTCTTCTCTTCGACCACACACTCTCCTTCAAGACGGTTTATTTGGGGTCATACGACCACACACACACATACAGCAAAAATCCTTCCTAGATGAATTCAGGACATGCAATCGCCTGACACAAGTCCTCCCCAGCCGACTCTGCCCACCGAAGAGACCCCATTGCTCCATTGCACACCACCACCACTAAGACTTGCCGCTGCTATTTCTGCTGTTGCTGCAGAAGGTGCCAACAGGACGGCCATGTCGCATTCCGAACAAGGACAACAACAACAACACGAACACCGTCTTACAGACATCAACATGGACGTGAGGTTCGCCGACCGGCAGCCTCCAACCCCCTTAACCCACCCCCTCGGCCCGGTCACGACAGACTACTCGTGGGCCCCGCCCGCAGGCCTGCCCATGCGCGACATCAACGACGAGAACCTGCTCATCTTCCGGCGGGCGGTGGGCATCAACAGCGACCGCGCCGCGCCCTACAAGAACAGCGGAGACCTCCTGGAGAAGGGCAGGCGGCCCGCCGTGGGCATCTACCGGTTCATCATCCGCAACCAGCGCAGGCGGCGGTTCGCGCACCACGTCTTCGGCGTCCTGCTGTACGCCTGCCACTTCCTGCAGATCATCCTGGCGGCCATCCTGACGGCGCTGGGGCCCAACGCCAAGGAGCACGAGGTGGTGATCACGATCCTGGGCGCGGCAAACACGGTCACCGCGGGCGTCCTGGCCGTGCTCAAGGGCTCCGGCATGATCGAGCGCCTGGCCAAGGACGAGGTCGAGTTCAAGAAGCTGCAGGACTGGATCGAGGAGACGGAGTCGCTGCTGTCGGTCGGCATCATCGGGAGCAACCGCAAGGAGGTGGGCGTGCTCGTCGAGGTGGCGTTTAAAAAGTACAACGCATGCTTTGGCCGGGCCTATGAGATCATGGCGTCGTCGGATCTTATTGGCAACAGCCAGAGTCCCGCGGCAAAGGACCAGAGGATCCCAGCAGGGAGGTGAGGTTCTTGATTTTCGAGGAGTATTGCCCAGGTGGATCCTGGGATTTAATCTGGGGACATGTGTCTTTAGAAGCTACTGTACATTACTTGGATCTTCTTGTTCCTTTTCCATTTCTTGTTCATCTTCCTTTTTCTTTTTTTCTTTCTTGTCCAAGACTTAGATATTTTGGAGAGCAGTCTCCGTGTTCATATAGAGAGCTAGGTGGCGAGGCATGTTTTTTTCCTTTTCTTGGACCATAATATTTTCTCCTGTACAATAGTCAAATCATTATCTGGAAGTTGTACATATTCATATCACTATTCTCAACTCTCATGCTCAAGAACCCTCTGCCCTCGATGGTTCGCTCCCCTCACGTTCATACAACCTGCTTCTCTCGCATCTCGAATTCTTATGCCACCGCCTGGGGGCTTGCCTTGGAGTCCGCTCATCATCTTCTCGTCCTGCCTGGAATACTTACCCCGCCACCTTCGTCAGTGCTGAGACTTGGACCATCTAGTTCCTTTCGAGAGTTCTCTCTCTGACGCCATCAAACAGAAACTTCTCCTTACCCCCTCCCCCTTCCCTCAACCCATCACCCTCCTCCACACTCACTCACGCTCGACAATCTTCTCTTGTTTTTGAGAGTTGCCTCTCTAGTCATTCAATCTTGCTCTCTCCATCATGGAAGCAGAAAAACCAGGGTCAGCCCGAGCGCCGTCATAGAGCCACGCAACATTCTCCCTGACGAGGGTCGCGTCCTGACTAAGTCGGCCGGCTTACGCCTTGACGCCCCAGCACTGGGCAGATTTCAGGGAAGTCTCAAGTCTATGTCATTGTCATCAGATTCTTCTGATCACGCTGACGAAGACTTGGAGAACTACGTTTGTCGAGATCTTTGTCGTGCGGACGAGTAATGCCCGCCACGTGTTCTCGGACCAAACTCAGCTCACGTCCGCCCTATCAGCAAACCTCGACCAGTCCACGCCCACCTCCTTGCCATTATTTCAGATAATTCTGAACGACAGTTGGGAGGCAACCCCGCCTTCACTAGAGCTAAGGCAGCAAGGTCATGTCAGGTGATCATACTATTTCTCTATTGTATATATCCACATGCTGGCTCATTACAACGTTTTCTCTCTTCCCCCTCTTTCCTTCTTGGCAATACTGAATTCAGTAAGTAGAATATAAAACTATCACGAGTTCCCCTCGTCGGAAAAATTTATCAACCCACGACGAGGAACTCAAAGGCCGCCGCCCGCTGCCCGGCTCCAGCCAATAAAGAAAGCGCCGTGCGTGCACAATCCGACCAATCGTCTTACACCAAATTCTCAATGAACCCGCTTTTTATGCATTGAAAGAACAGCTGCAGTCTTGACTCCTCTCCTCTCCTAACTTACTGCCCCCCATTCCCCCTTTCACACCTCCAACTAACCAATGTGCAGCCAACTTGGCTAGAGTGTGAAAAGATGGTTGAGCCCGGTCATCAGAGATATGGCTCTATTGATAAGAATTCAGCCAACAGTGCCTTAGGTTACATTACCAAAAATCACATTTTGAATACTGATGTCGATTTTTTCTCTCTTCCATCTTACAGCCACCAGGTAAGTGCTTAGTATCCCATCCTTATCCACCTCCTGGCAGAGCTCACGGCCAAGCTTTCTTGACCATGTATCCTTCAGCACTCCTTGCACCAGCATCGCGTAAGGTCCTGCATGCATAGCCAGCCCATGAACCTATCGAGCCATCAATGACAGGTTGCTCTTTCTAGCACCCCGAATGTTCCTCAGGCGAGAAAAGTGATGGAGGGATAAAAAAAAAGGAATATATAAATATAGATATATATCCAAGATAGCAGACAGCGATCATCCGCGAGGCCGACAGAGAAATGCAGAAGAGAGGTGTAGATAAAAAACCACACACCCCAAGTCAGGTAATACTCGCTGTGTAGTGCCAGTGAGTGAGTGCATTGCCAGTGCAAGTGCTGCTGCAGGGCTCAGCCGAGGCCTCGCCAAACCCAACCAAAAAGAATACCAGATAGCCAACCCCGCCTCACTCAAGGTTCATCCAAGAAAAGGCCGCTGGCTGCATCCCTTCCTCAACCTTTCTTAACAAAGAAAATATGTATATATGAATAATAGACAGACAAGCCACCACACCTCCCTTCCCCCATCTTCCATTTTAAGACACAAAGTGAATAGGCAGAAAACAACAAGAAAAAAATTGAAGGAGAAACCAGATCTCTGGCTCGGAAGTAGAAAAAAAAAAGATAACAAGAACGCTCATGAGGTCGCTAGCTGATCATCATTGTGGAAAAGACAATCAAGATGATATGTATAGTTTTAAAAAATACAATGCGCGAACGGTAGAGATGATGATCTGGTGGGTATCATTGTCGCCTTTCAAGATAACTTTGAAGAGAAATCAATGCCAGACGGATTCATGTGAACGAGATTTTCCAAGAAAGAAGCAGACCCGCGGCGCGCTCTCGGCGCTCTTCCTTTTTTCTTCTCTGGCTTTCGTGTACTGGGCCTTTCAAAGCCGGCGGTGGTGGGGGCGTATAGTAGCATCGGGCGGGTATAGTCCAGATGGGAAGGTAAAGAGGGAGGAGAGGGGGAAATCATCATATCCTCGTCGGCAGTCCCGTGCCCATCGTCAGCTGGCTCAGGCTCAAGACGCGCGCCGCCTTCTTCCTCTCCTCCCCCCTGCTGTCAGCACCGTCATCCTCGCCTTGGTAACCAGCGGCGGCAGCAGCAGCCCCAAACTCATCCCCAAAGGCAGAGTACTGGTGTCCCCCAGGCCCAGGTGTCGGCAGCTCGCGCGGGGTCTGGAAGGCCTCGGAGAAGTCGTCCTCGCCGACCTCCCTCGAGGGCGAGCTGGCGATGCTGCTTCCGATGCCGAGGCCGGCGCTGTCCTTGCCGAAGATGCTCTGGGCCTTGCTGGAGGGAGCGAGAACGCTGGTGGTGATGGCGGCGGGGGCGGGCAGTGGGGGTGTTCTGCCTTGGGTGGTGTTGGCAGAGACGGGGGTGAGGTGGGTGCTGGCGTTGTGCCCAGTGCCGCTGCTGGGCGTCATGGAGCCCGAGCCGGCCGTCTGTGGGCGCAGCCTCTCGGAGGACTTGGACTTGGCCGGGTCGCGCACCATGGCAAACATGGTGGTGGACAGGTTGTTCATGCGCTCCGACAGCTTGCGCACCTGGTCCTCGAGGAGCTGCCTCGCCGCGCGCTCCGCGTCCAGCTGCGTGATGAGGATGGCCGTGTTGGACGAGCGGTCCTCTCCGCCGCCGCTGCTGCTGCCGCCGCCCTGCGATCCCCCGAGCGAGGGCATGCTGGTGGCGGGCCGCACCGTGGACTCGGAGGTTGGGCGCAGGAGGCCTGGCACGGGGGGCAGGGAGGTTGCTGCGGTGGAGACGGGCTGTGTGGTGGAGGTGGACGGGGGTGGAGGGAGTCCACGTAGGGGTTGTTGGGGTCGCCGCCGGCAAAGGACTCGTGCGACGAGGCTGTCGTGGTGTTGTCGTCCTCTTCGGATCGGCGCGAGTTTGCGTAGTGGGAAGAGGACATTGCTGCCCCGACCGGCATGCCAGGGACGTCTGGCTCGCTCTGGTAGATGGAGGGGATCATGGGGGAGATGGCGTTGCTGTAGGCGTACGTTGGGTGGCTGACCTGGACATGCTGGGTAGAGAATCCAGATGACCTGGTCGTCCCCGCCCCAGTGCCCGCCGACCCGATACGCCCTCGCCGAACGGCTGAGACTGGAACCGAGCCCGGCGTTGCTGGCGCGGGACCTGGCCCCGCCGGCGCAGTAGACACTTCCATGAACGGGCCCTTGAAGCCCGGGACGGAGTGACACAGCTGGTTGACGACGCGCTCCAGCTTGTTCATGCGGACCTCGAGGAAGGTAAACCTCTCCTCGAGGGTGACGGCCTGCGTGATCTTCATGCCGGCCATCTCGCTCATCGAGGCCACCGTGCCAAAGTTGAAGGGCTGTGGCGGGGTGTTGGGTATCCTCTCGGTAGCATGAGCATGAGCGGCATGAGCGGCGGCGGCGGCGGCGGCGGCGGCGGCAGAGGCGTCGACAGCAGTGATGGAGGGACGGCCCGCAGCGTCTGGGTTATTCTCCAGCAGCATCCCGTCGTCATCCGGACCAGAGGACAGCGGAGACGTCGGCCCCTGCTGGACATCGTAACTCTGCCTCCAGTAGCGGATCTCGTCGCTCCGCCTCCTGCCGTCGCCCTGCTCGAGCGCCACCTCGTTGAGCTGCGACAAGGACCGCGACCTCCTCTTGTGTCCCATATCACCACCACCCCCATTATTACTATCACTAGTGATAGCCCGGCCGATCGCGTCGGGGTTGTCAACCTCCTCATCCTCCAGCCTGCTCGCAGCCCTCCCGTGCGTGCTCGCAGGCCGAGGCGAGAGGCCAGCCCACTCCTCGCCTCTGCTGCGTGGTATCATGACCCCTGAGAAGGATCTCCCGCCGCCGTGCTGCAGCAGAGCAGCAGCCCCCTCTGCCTGCCGAACAACGGCGAAGACGACGAGCCCAGCGCATCGATGGAGTTGCGCGCGCTCTCGATGGCTGTGATGTCGTTGGGCCCGATGGAGTGGGATCGCAAGGCACGGTCGAACTCGCTGACGGGGGAGCGAGGTTACGCGCTTTTGTTGTTGAATGTCGGAGCCTGACAGGCCTGCGGTTCTGATGGCTGGTGGGACCTATAAGATATTTGTGTTTCACCGAGGATACTTGTTAGCCTCTGCTCCCCGCCCCCTCAAAAAAAGACATGTCTCAGCCAGAAGAAGCAACGACAAAACGACGATACTTACACTTCGATGCTGTTGCTGCTGCTGTCCCAACTGTTGTTGTTGTAGCTGTCCTCCTTGTTTCAAGCCCTGCCCAGCAACAGCAACCTGCCTCTCGGACTCGCTCACAGAGCTGAGGCTGCCCTCCTTCTTCCTGCGCCGCAGCAGCTTCCCGATCGCAGAGCGAAGCGTCGACTTCTTGCGCTGCGGAGGACTGTGGCGCCCACCACCATCTCCGCCCATCGACCCGCCCGTCCTGCCCGAGCCGGCGCTCATCGTTGAGTACCGTGCCGCGGCGCTGGTGCTGCTGGCCGGATGGGGGACAGCAGCAGCAGGCTTGGCCGAGCTGCGAGCAGCTGCAGCAGCCGCAGTACCCAACGTGGTGGTGCTGGTGGAGACCCCGCCGTCGGGGCTCGGGCCGGATGGAGGCATGGCTGCGGCGGCGCTGACGACGCCAGCAGAGGAGGGGGTGGTTGCTGTGTGTGGGTGTCGCAGGATGTTCTGGCACGGTCTGTGGAACGTCGATGATCTCTGGTCGCACCAAGCCGACTGCTGGGAACGTCTGTGCGGCTGTGGCCTGAGGCGGTGACTGTGACTGCGACGGCTGCGGTAGTGATAGTGGTGGCTGTGGTTGTGGGGGCGGCGGCGGGGGAGGCGGCGGCTGTGGAGGGACAAAGGAGGACGCCATGACCGGGGCGGAAGAGGAGTCGTCGGAGGGTGCCGCTGGAGGCATCACAGGTTCTACGATGGGCGTCGAGCTGGCGATGCCCGTTCCTGGTCTCCTCATGGGGAACTCGTCGTCCTCGACGGCAGGATTCGGGATGGGGATGGGACCTGAGATGCGGCCTCGGACGGACTGGTAGCCGCTTTTGGGCCTAGGCAGCGTCGACGTCGTTGGTGAGGCTGGTGCGCTCCCACCAAAGATCTTGGTCTTCTTCATGGTGTTGTTATTGCTGTTGATGGTAGTAGTGGCAGTAGTAGTGGTTGTTGTTGTTGTTGTTGTTGTTGTTGTTGTTGTTGTTGTAGGCGCAGGTTGCGCAGGTGGGTGGTTATTCTTGTTGTTATTGGGTCTCCGGGCCGAGAGGGGGAAGCTCCGTGCCGGCACAGGTGGCGCTGGCGACGGTGATGACGATGATGACGGCGTGTCAGTGGCAGCGTGGTGGAGGGGCTGGAGGAGGGTTGTTGAGGTTGGCATTGGTGGCGTCGGTCCGGACAGTCCATCTGGCATTCCGGGTCATGATAGGGGGGGGGGGAAGGAGGAGGAGGCAAGAAGGAGAAGAGTAAAGAAGAAGGGAGGGGGCCTTGGCTGGAGGGGAAGTGGTCCTGGTCTATCCTTTATTTGGGAGGGGAGTCTCCTGGATCTGATGAGTTTCCAGCTGGTTGGTAGCAGCGAGTGGCATATGCGGTGAAGAGAGTAGGGACTTGTGTGTGTTGTGCATGGGGTGAACTATTCCTGTTCAGCCTCGCCTCCCGCAGCTGGTCCACATGGCCGTCACACGCGTCTCAACATCCAGAGCAATGCGGCCCAGCAGCACCCAACACGCTTCTTCCTCACACTCGCTAACCGTCCCCGTTCGGCTGACAGGTGGGCTGTGCACAGAAACTCTCTCGCACACACAAGGCGTCTCGAGGGTCAGGGAGACCCGTGATCAGCCCAAGGGGGAGTGAGGGTATGAGCGAGAGAGTGAGGAGTGAGGAGTAGTAGTAGTAGTAGTAGTAGTAGGTGGATAATGGAAGGTTTGGTGGCGTCGGCCCCTCAGGCTGAAGACAGGATGGTGAGACCTCGAAGGGGGAGAAAAAAAAAAAAAAAAAAAAGAGAAGACAGGACTAGGCACCGGCCACAGCGAGGGTGGACAACGACGGCATGACAGCAGATCCCGGACTCTGCATATTACTGTTGTGTGTACTGGAACCACCGAGCCTGGACGTGTGGGAGATTTCGACCTGCGAAGAAGAAGGGGGCGCTGGACACGATGATGGTCTGGTCCCCCTCATGGCACAGCAACACGACACGACACAACACACACGAGAGCAGGATAATGATGTGTAAGTGTGCAAGTGGAAAGTAAAAAAAAAAAAAAAAAAAAAAAAAAAAGGGTGACAAGATGGTGGAGGGAAGGGAAAAGCTCACAAGGAGGCCCACGCGCGTGAAAAAGAGAGGCCGCTGGGTTGTTTGGTGGGCGCATCAGAGGTCATATGTGTGTGTCCGTACACACTAATACCAAGTACTATGTACTATGTAATGAGGAGCCCCAAAATGGACCGGGGCCCCCTCACAACAATGTAGAAGGAATGCCATGCAGTCCAGTGAAGCGAGAGAGAGCCAGAGCCGTCCTCGATTCATACTTGCTAGTCAAGTAAGAAGGAAAGGGAGGGGGGGAAAAGGTGGAAGCGCCACGCGTGCTGGGGGTCCCTGGTAGTGCATCTGCATGGGTTGCAGGGATTAAGCAAAAAAAGAACGGAGCTGGCCCAGGTTCAAACAAGGAGTACAGATTGCCAGCAGGCTCAAGCGCGACCCTCGGCAGGTGCGTGTACATAAGTTACTACGTCGTATTACTATGGGATGTACAAGTAGAAGTTGTGAGAGGGAGTGTTAGAAGTAACTATTCCAATGCTATGTGCTATTCCGATACATTGATCAGGGACATAAAAAGGGAGACCCGATAATGGCATCAATAACGCTTTTTGAGGGAGAGGAAGGAAGGGAGAGAGAGAACTTGCAGGCTCAGGGGCCCCTCAAGTTGCTCAACCATCGCACCTTCCTCTCTCTTTCTTATCCACTCTTGCGTGCGAAAGAGCAGGAAGGACCTGGGCAACAACAAAAAACACACTCACTCACTACACAGAGTACTTGGCATGTACAGCGCGATACGTAAGTACTATGTACCGCAGCAACAATCTATGGGGTCGTACCCGAGTCCACGGGCTCATAAATTACGCCGATCAGATACTGTGGCACCGCGGCGGAGACCTACATTGTTATAGTACCTCCTGGTCTAAATCTCTTGCCGAGATGTCCATCGTGGTAGAAGAGATGACGGAGCATTCCGGGTTGTCTGGGGTATCCGACATACACAAGCACTGCAGTACACAGTATGTCGTTGTACAGACCGTACTATAGTGTGTAGTATAACTTAGTCGTCCATGGTTGCAGGCCTCTCTCTTCAGCTGTGCAATGCGCTGCTGGCGTGCTGGTGTCTGCTGGCTGGCCATGCATAACCCACGCACCAGCGCAAGATAAACCTACCTCGACAACCTTGAGCACAGACGTCGATGAATCCGCTTAGCCACAGCATGTGGCCCCACGGAGCGGAACCAGTGAGACAGCAATCTGGCCTGGCCACTCCAGACCAGGTGGCATGGTGGATGCGTGGGTTATTGTGCCCCCCTTCGAATATGCAGGAGGAGTTGCAGCAGCAGCCTAGCAGAAAGCCAAGCAAGAGGCGTGTGCAAGCTCCTCCCAACCTCGTACGTGGCTTGCATAAGTCACAGTTAGTACATGATATGAGACGAACCATCTCTCTGCATGAGCCGAGCGAGCACTTTAATCAATTTAAAAAAAAAAAAAAAAAAAAAAATACGGGTTCTAAATTCATCCCATTCGGGGGTTGAGTTAGTTAGGTTGGTGGTGGACAGACTTGAACAAAAGGGTAGGAGGAAGACGAGAAAATGACTAGGGGGAGGAGGAGGGGGAAGGGAGGGGGTCGTTATGTGGCTCCCTTCTTGCGGAGAGGATGACCGACTCGGGCTTTTCTGTCTTCTCTGGTAGCGACATCCAACATCACCACCCACTGACCCAAACACTCGAAACATACAAAGTACGTCGTCCCGGCAGTCCTATATCGGGTGACTGTGGCCGTCATTGACTAGGCTGATTAGGTGCACACCACCCGCCCCGGAGGAATCACTGCCGCAGGTTTGCACACTGGACCCCCTTCCCCCCTCCTTGGATTGTCGTGAAGAGGGAAAAAAAGTCGCGGCTCTTGTTCCCACCCTCGATGAGATCTACAGGATGATCGCGGCCAAACCGCGAATAGGGAGGCCCGATGTGGTAACCAACCACACCCCCCTCCTTTTTGCCTCCCTCGATAGCATAGCTGCAGGACGCTTGCAACTCAAGGTCACATCCGCCGCGCCATCGTCGTCAGAACAGTCCGCATTGATAGGTGCGCAGGTTGCGCGGTCGCGGATGTGGCGGCAAAAAATCCATCAATGCACACTCAACACGCATGACGCTCTCGCTTCCATGCAAGCCTGCGCCCTTTTGCATGCTAGCTTTTTTATTTATTTTTTTATTGCGACCCTCGAGTTAGTTTATGGGCAAGTTGCAACACGAGACTGCAGAGGGAGAGTTTCGCTTGCAAGTACTATGTACTATGTACGGTCTGTATATGAGTATTATTAGCGAGAGCCGGAGCAGGAAGAGTGTCAGACATGCTCCGTGCCCATGCCAGCTTCTCTCTCTTGTTTTTCCTTTCTTCTTTTCCCTTTCTTGAGATGACAGCCCAGACTTTTAAGCTGGACTTTGGGGAAGGGTTCAAGGGGCTCGGTCCACCATCTCGGTAAGACTTGGCGAGGACTGAGCCAGCAGATCAACAACAAATCAATCAATACTACCTTGCATTATTATTTGCCAGCTATCCCGGGTGTTTCACGATGTTGTTGGCTGCTGCGTAGGTTTTTTTGCAACACACCCACTTGCACCACATGACACCTGCTGACGCAGCATTGGCGCGAAGAAGGAGGGCCGTGTCGTGCAGCACTGAATGAATTGCAAGGGGAATAATGAGGAGAGGGGGGAGGGAAGGCCCTTGCTCCGTTTGAGCAGGCATGGCGCAAGTGTCAGTGCCGATCAGTCGCAAATAGCTTGGTACATAGTAAAGTAGAGCAAAGAAGGGGGAAAAAGAGAGGACGAGGATCTCCTCCTCCTCCATTCTCGCCTCCGACCACTCCTTCCTTCACCCCAGTCCCGCCGGCCGATATTCGCCAACACTTACTTAGTACTCTATCCGTTTCATTCGTTCATTTCAGCATCTTGTTCCCGTCAGAGGGTCCAAAAAAACCTTAATCACTATTCTCCTCTCCCTCCCTTCCCCCAGATCTATAACACGGTCAAGTAAAGACCTGGGATCCTGCCCTGTGCTGGCCTGGCCCCCGTGGTGAGCTTCGGGCGCGGGAAGGCTATCTGGGCGATCAGCAGAACAGACGAGACCAGACCAGGACATCCCCTCATCCACCCCCCAGAGAAGGAAACTCGCCCCTTGTGCGTGTGCGTGTGTGTGCAGTGCAGTAACATTCCCCGCGCTAAGCCATGCAATACGGCTCTGATGAAACCATCTCCTGCAAGTGGGCAGACCAAAAACCTCGACCGAAGGAACACCTGAATACGAACTTTATTTTTTTTTTTCTTTCTTTCTTTTTGTTGTCAGGGGTCGCTTTGGGTATCTGTGGCCGATGCGATGGGACAAGAACAAAACACAGAGCAGGTACTTTACTGCAAGCCGCAGTTCCACATCCCCTACTCGTGCTTCTTCTCGGCCCCAGGGGGAAGAGAGGGGCGGGTCCCCCTGGCCAGCCACAGCTCGTTCCTTGGGCTACTTGGTAATGTGGGTAATTGTGCTTAGGCCTGCCGAGGCTCTCTCTGTTGTTCATCCAAAACACCCCATTGCTCCCCTCTCCCTCAGCCCCCTAGGCGAGAATGATCCTGCCTCCACGCGAGCCGCTGGATTTGAGGAAAAAGGGCCAATGGATAATCCCACACCTTGAGTGATTGGGGTGGCTTGCAGTGGCCGATGGAGCCGCAAGGACCTCCTCTGCTGTCATGATTCGTTCAGGCAGGGTCATTTTATTATTTGTTCTCTTTTAACTTTTTGCCTAAAAAGCTGCAGCCGGCTGACTTGCTGCAGGGTGCACACGCCACCACACAGCAGATCCATGGCTTGAGGAGGGGTCTTGATCTGGTTGCGAGCTGCATTAGGGGCTAAAGACTGGAGTTTCTAGATTTAGAACGACACAGCTTGCTTCTTGTTCTTCTCTAAAAACTTGCGACACGCATCATTATCATCATCATCATGATCATCACGAATAGTGTGTGTTGCAGTGGTTTCTTATCATGCCTCGAGAAGAGAAGAGAGAGAGGGAAAGGGAAAAAAGAAGAAGAAAAAAAAGACAAAGCTTGAAGCCCTCGGTTATGAGGGTAACAATACGCCCCCCCCCCCTGTCCCTTGTGGTGCGCTCACACTTGGAATCAGTGTACTGTGTAAGTCACAGGGATACCTGAAACCACTTACAAGACCAGGAGCGGGGAGGGGGGAGGCTTGTCCTATTCGAAAATATCCCGAGGGGAATAAGATGCACGTGGCATGTCCCGAGATTTTTCGTCGTTTTTCAAAAGGTACTAAGTAACGTCGAGCTGGTTTCTAGTCATATCATTCATTCAAAAAGGCTTCAAATGGCTTAGCTGGAGGGGAAGGGGTCCCACTTCCCTCGCTCTCAAGACATCCGAATTTCGAGGTGTACTATGTACGTAGTATTAGAGACCCCGTTGCTGATAAGTAAAATTTGGCGTCGTCGAGTCCCTTCCTGGTCCCCACCGTGCTCTTTCTCGCTCTCGGTCCCAGCTCTCTGGTGCCCTACCTGGGCACGTTCGTTTCGTCTGATGCCAGGACGGGTCCAGTGCGCGCGCTCTCGCTCTCGCGTTCTTTCTCTCTCTTCCGAGACCTCTAAAAATGCTTGTTGTCGTTGTCCTTCCTCTCAGACGACGGCTCTAATCCCAGGGGTCCAACGCCTCAAACACGCCCTGTAGCCGGGAGGGCTCCAAAAGGAATTGCATCATCTGAGGGGGACACGCAATCTCTGGGGGGGGGGGCACCGTCTGCAACGGGTGTCTTCTGTTACGCCATTGCCTTGTTCAAATCGGTCGCCGGAATTTTTATCGTCCGATCATTGTGACCCTTCCCCTGTCCACCCTTCGTGCTTCCCTCAGGCAGATGCTGCCGTCACCTCTGTAAGGTCTGGGTATCGAAGGTCGGCGTGCTCCTCGAGAAAATCCATCCACCGCTTCAGGAACTTGCTTCCTCTGTAAATGATGTACCAAAAAGATTGATCAGCCGGCGCTCTTGTCCCGAAGTTTGTGGGACCGTCGCAAGAGGTGGCTGAATCCGTGCATCATCTCCGACGCGGCCATTTCCCGGGTGGGGGAGGAGGGGGGAGAGAATATCTTGAACTGAAAAGGCGCAAAAAGTCACTCACTTTTTGACCGTCTCCGAGTCCCCGATGACAGTTAGAGATCGTTTCGGCCGTGTCATGGCAACTTAAGAGGGGGGTGTCAGCATCCCTCAATTCTCTTTGTTGATGTTGTTGTTGTTTGAACGGACCGTTGAGTCGTCTCTTCTCCCCAAGGAAGCCGACCTCGCCCTCGGAATTGCTCCTGACGAGGCTCACCACCACAGCCTCCTTCTCGCGGCCCTGGAACCCGTCGACGCTGCCGAGCTCGATACCTGGAAAAGCCTCCTTCAGGGGCGCAAGCAGGGCGAGCTGATTTACCGTTCATAACAAAGCCCACCCCCATTCCATGTCAGTGATCTGCGTTGCATAAACTGCGGCAGCAGCGCGGAACAGCCGCGAAGAGTAAAATTGCAAAGATCAATGTCAGTGCAGGGGAGGTTATGTCGTACCTGTGCGTTGTAGGGAGTCACGACAGCAATGTCCTCGGCCTTGACGCCAGCACCGACGAGGCTGCGGACATGCAGTCTGACCAGTACGGCTTCCATCTCGTTGCTCTTGCTCTCGCCGTGCAGAGAGGTCTTGGTGTTCTTGGGCGTGTCCTCCTCTTCCGCCTTCTCGGGAAAGTCACCGCCCTGCGTGTCAATGAAGATCAGCGGCTCGGACGTCTCATCGTTGGCCTCTACCTCGTAGGGTAGATCTTTGAGTAGCCGGTCCTTGACCGCGTCTGCAGCGAGCAGTCTCGACTCGTAGAGCTCGTCCGACGGGAAGCGCATGATCTTCTCGTGCATGCGGTACTGTGTTGTCAGCATCCTCTTGATCGAGGGCCCGTGGAGAGACAGGAGCCTGTCGAACAAGGTCGTCTCCAGGGTTGCCCCCTTTGGCAGCTTCTCGCCGCCGCCGCCGCCGCCGCCCTCCACTTTTGTTGGCTTCGTCTTAGAGTTGAGCGACTTGATGGTGGGCGGCAGCTGCAGATGGTCTCCTGCGCAGACGGCCTTCTTGGCCGACAGCAGCGGGACCCAGCACTGCGCCTCGAGGGCCTGACTCGCCTCGTCAATGATGACCACATCAAAGTCCTCGTCGCGGAGCTGGTACCCGCCGGCGCCGTGCAGGGTGGCGAGGACGACCTTGCTCCCCCTGACCAAGTTGGTGATGCACCCCCTCTCGCGCTCGCGGTACTCCCTGCGCAGTTCCTTGAGGTCTGCGTAGATAGCCTTGCGTTCCCTGCCGCTTTTTGTCTTCTTGATGGACGCCTGCTTCGCGTCCATCTCGCTGCGCACGTCCCTCACGATCTGGCCGGCCTCCGAGGTCCGCGTCAGGACGTCCAGGGAGTGGTTCAGGACGGACGGGAGGAGGCGTGCCGGGTGGCCGAGGCGCACGATGGGCACCTTGTGCGGCGCCAGGCGCTCGACGATGTTGTCCACTGATATGTTGGAGGGGCCGCAGACCAGGACGCGCAGGCCCTGCCTAGTCATCTGGAGGATCAACTCGATGAGCGTATGTGTCTTGCCGGTGCCGGGGGCCCGTGGATCAGCGCGATCTCTCTAGAGGCGAGGGCGAACCTGATGGCGTCCTTCTGGGAGTCGTTCAGCGTAGGGTCGATCCAGTCCACCTTGCCGACGTCAGGGTCGGAGGAGAGGTCGTCTGGGACGGGGGATGGACTTGACAGGCCGAATAGTGTCCTCATGAACAGCGAGTGCTCCGACTCGCCCATGACCTGTAGCTTCTCCATCGTCTGGTTCATCCTGTCATCACCAGATCCAGATCAGTGAACTGCTCCTCATCTCACAAACGACTCATCCTCCTCTGTCTCCCTCACTCACCTCTTAAAGGTAACATCATCAGCCACCTTGACACAACATACCCTCCCACCTAGCCCACCACCCTCGTCGCCCTCTCCGTCCAGTGCCACCCCGACATCTCCCCTCCTCACCCTCGTGACAACCCCCTGGCCCCTTTCCTCTCCAGCTCCTTCACCTCGCGCTTCTTAGCACTGCCCGCCGGCTGCTCGCTGACCAAGACAATGTCTCCCGTCCTGATCCCGTGCTCAGGCAGCTCGAAGCCCCCGTCGCCGCCGCCGGCACCCGAAGAGGAAGAACAAGAAGACACAGCCGGGTCCGGGGCGAGCTCGATGACGGTCTTGCCGCCGAGGCCGGTGCGGCGCGAGGACACGACGAGGTTGGTGAGGGCGACGCCGGCGCGCTGGAGGGAGGACGGAGCGTGGGCTGAGATGAGGGCCGAGGTCTCGGCAATCTCGGAGGCCTGCTCGGCGGCCAGCAGGGCGAGCTGGGTGGCGGCAAAGGAGGAGATGTCGACGGGATTGCGCTTGGGTGTCATTGTTTTTTTTTTTTTTTGATGAAGAGGGAGTGGATCTTCGGGAAGGAAAGTCTGGTGAAAAGAAGACTTGCCAAGGTGCAATCCTATCTGTCTTCAAGAAGGCTCATTCGATGTCATGAAGTGGGACTTGTGAGCTCTTCAGTGGTGGTTGTGATGGGCTTTTTCCGTTGTGCGTGGGTGAGTGCAGTTCATATCCTTGGAGTGGTAACAGTGAAGATACTTAGGCAGGCACCACCAAAAACAAAACAAAAATAGAGGGGCAGTTTTGGCATTAGCAGCCTTGCAGGCACTGTTTAAGTCTCCCACGCAAAACAATTCACATCACACACATTTTTTGTACACACTCCTAGTTGCAGAGTCCAAAATATGAAGAGCTTTATTTATATACAATTTCCAACATGGAAGTTTCATCTAAAGTCAAAAGCCAGCAAGCATAAGGGCTGCTACCCCCCCCCCTCCTCCGACACGAAAGCCTCCTCGGAAATTTCATCAAGCCCCCATAACTCAAACAGCTACAGCTTGCTCAATTCAATAGTTGGGTTCTAAATGCATTTGAGATGATTCATAATGGGGGAAAAATAATTGACTGAACTGCCCGGCTGCAAAACTATGGACGGTATAGTGATCCAATCTCTGTCCGTCATCATTTCTCCCAGACAAAAAACGCCATGTGAAACTAGCAATGCTCCGACCAGACCAGACGCCACAGCGGCCCCATACCGGAACGGACTGTTCAAATCGCTAAACTCTCCCCTTGCAATGCAGAGATGAGGAAACCCGAATCCAAAAAAGAAGAAGAAAAACAGCGTCTTCAAGGACTCATATACCGAGCTACATGTCATCCTCCACCATGCCCAGGACGTCCAACTCCGTCTTCACCATCCTCTCGAACTCGTCGCGGTCGATGCCCGCCGCCTGCGACAGGAGGAACAGGCTCCGGATGCTCCGCGACACGTGCTGCTTGACGCCGAACTCGTTCTGCTCCTGCCGGCCGGCCTCCTGCTCCAGCTTCAGCACGGTGTGGCTCCCGTTGGAGCTGGCGCTCGACGCAGGCCGCGGGTGTGCGAGCGCCGCCGTGCGCTCCTCATCCTCCTGCGACCGGGCGCTGGGCGTGGGCGCGAGCGTCCATCCGCCCGTGGACCCGTCCGTCTCCTCGCCGCCCGCCGCCGAACCTGACGAGCGGTTGGCGGAGTGCTGGAGGCCAAGCGGCGGTGCGGGGGCCGGGGCTGGGGCCGGGGCGGCTGCTGTCGAGAGTCCGTGCTGTTCTGCCACCTGGGCCTCGTCTGGGTCGTGGTTGTCCATCGCAGGCTGCACGCTGTCGTACTGGGCATAGTACGCATCATCCTCCTCTTGTTCCGAGAGGCTCCTGCGGGTCGTCTCCGGCTGGTACTGCTGAGCAGCTGATGCTGCTGGCGCAGGGGACCGCCCGACCTGTGGTGTCCGCGCCGGCGTGGCGTCGTACCGAGCCCAGTAGTCGTCGTCATCATCGTCGTCAGCGTCGTCGTTGTTGCCGACCTCTTCATTTTGCGGTGCAGGTTGGGCAGCACCCGTGTTCGGCGCTCGCAGTGCAGATGTCTTGTCATCTGTACTGGATCCCCCTCCCGAAACACCCTCTCCGCCTCAGGGATGCTCGGCTGCCCCTGGAAAGAGGCAAAAGGGCTCGACTTGTCCGGGACACTGACCTCGCCGACCCTCCAGCCGTCACCACCGCCGGCCTCGTCGTTGACGCACCAGACGAGCCTGAACAGCAGGTCAAACTCCTCCATCACGAGCAAGGCTTGCAGCGTCTCCTCATCCAGCCGCCTGTACTGCGTTCGCACGTCATAGTCCCAGTCGACCTCGACCTCGCCCGAGACGGGGTGTGGCTCGAGGCGGTCACTCCGGGCCACCTCGGCCAGGCGTGATTCGGCGCCCTTGTCGTAGGTCAGCAGCCGCAGCCATGGCTCATTACTGGTCGAGGAGAAGAGCTGAACGCGCTGGCGCAGGATGGGCGAGAGGAGACGGAGGATGGCGGGAGCGGGCTGCGAGGACAGGGAGGCTGCAGGAAGGGAGGGGAGGAGGGGCGTGAGGGAGGTCCCTCAGGTTGGGCGGCCAGATCGTGGAGGCCATGTTGTTATTGTTGTGGGTGTCGTTGTGGGTTCGATATGTCGTCTCGGGGCTCCTTGCAGACCTTCGTATTCGTAGGCGGGATGAGAAGAAGGGAGGACTGCGTGCTCAGGTGTTGTGTGTGCCAGTCGAACCTCGTCACATGCCAATGACGACAAGGCAGAATAAAGTATCAAACAGCACAAGGGAGAGGCACGGGGTCGAAAAGTCTGGTCTCGACTCAGGATCAGAACAAGTAGAGCTACTTGTACAGTCCAACTGAAAATAAACGGAAGACCAGTAGAATAAGAGAGAGAGAGGAGAGGAAGAGAGGGAGAGTATCAGAGAGTGTGCGTCGAGTGAGACACAACACGGCAAAGTCACCCACCCAGTAGCCTCAAACTTGGCGCTGTGACGGAGAAATGGACGAGTTCTCGCCTGGCCCCAAAACCCTGACCACATCCATACAGCCACCACCCCACTTTGGAGAAAGCCTGCCGTTCAATTGGCCCGGACAGATGGAACTAGCGGGAAGCAGGGAGCTACCCCTGTGATATCCCTGTGGAATCCCTGTGGCATCCCCGCTACGCTAGGACAGTCAATACTGTGGAACCTGCGTAATGCTGCGCACCTCTGCTTTCTCAGCGCCTCTGATAATGTCAAAGGAGGCTGATGGATTATCCCCGAGATTTCACCCACTTTTCTTCAAAACTCACGAAACCCGAGATTCCCACCTGTGCGGCACCGAGAGACGTGCAGCTGGACGGTGTGAGGGAGGGAGAGAAAGAGTCAGAACTGCATTCCTGAGCCCCACGGGCCAGCACAGGCGTACCATACGAACCCGCTCGTGTCGCCGTCACGTCCAAGCAGTGGACCGGAAGACAGCTCGGTCCCCCTCGGTGACTTTCCTCTCCCTCCCCTTGCCAGACCGGGAAATCCGTCCACCAGCCAGCCAGCCTCTCGAGACATCTACTTAGTATCTATCCGACAGGATCTCCTCGTCTATGGTCCCTCTCCTTGCTTGCTTGGAACCCAGGCGTTGTATTACAGTTCGAACACACCGCACGCGCCCCCTCCTGAGTCGGCCCTGATTCTACCCAATAGTGGTGTAATTTTATGCAGAACAAAGAGGGCCGGTTACAATGATGCGAGGGCGACCTGCGATGGAACCAGAACCAGCAGAGGTTGGCTGATCCGCCCCATGGGCCTTCCTCCATCGGGCAGGTGGCCTGAAGACCTAGATCGTTCGAGAAGATTACCCGGCGGCTTTTCGAAGGAGAAAAGAAGCAAGACTTGTCGGATCCGCCTTCGTGGGAAGGGCGTAGTAGGGTGACACTGAAGCCGGCTCCCGGCGGTTCGAGAGGCTCTCGAGGACTGATCTTTCAGAAATGCGTTGACGATGGATTGGGCAGCTGCGTACCCGGCATTGTGGCTCCGCGGAACATGTTTCGTCGTGCATATCTCATCCATGCTTAAAGCATCTAATAGACATTCAGCAAACGTTCAGTCCCTATAGTACAGAGACTCTCGGGCATTGTTTTGGTTTCCCCTTATTGTGAGGTGCTCTGCGCATCATCCTTCCATGACTGGCATATTCAAAACCGCCATCCTAAACTTCAACTAAGTACTTACTTATGCTCAAAAAGCGTCGAGTTCGACCGCTTCTATCACTCAACAACGACTTCTTGAGGGCACACATGAAAACGATCACAGAGACGTCATAGCTAGAACCAGTCTAGTATTGGTTATCAATGGGCCATAAATACCCGGCACCAAAAGTAATCCCGGAGCGCAAACTATGTGCTCACCGTATCCCGAACGCCTCTTTACGAACAAAAAAAAAAAAAAACACTTGATAACTATCACCGCCATGAACAAAAATCCGTTACCCGAAATTCCTTAATCCCAGTACTCCATCCGTGGATTTTCATCGAATCTCTTATCTAGCACTTGATCGAGACCGCAGAGAACTCCAGGCTGTTGCAATTATTGTTGTGGACCTTGTACGACTTGCCAGTGCAGTCGCTATTGGCCCACAGCTTGGACGATGCAGCCGCTATTAAGAAGGGGTTAGTCAACACGTCTTAGAAAGACTTGGAGGTTGGATGGTGTAGGGAGGCAAGGGAATGGAAAGAAGTGAGAGAGAAGGCAGCAAGCCATACTTGTTGATGGAAATGTAGGAACCGATGTTGGTGACAGGCCAGCACTGGGACTTGGTGCCGCTGCCCTGCCAGTTGAAGGTCTGCACCGCTCCGCCCTGGCAGGTCGTGCCGACATAGACCTCGACCTGGCCCTCGTGCTCGCCTCGGGTGTCGACGGCAGCGGGGGAGGCAGTGGCGAGGCCGCCGAGGGCGAGGACAACGAGGGTCGTGACGAACATCTTGATATGATTTGTATGTGGTGAATAAAGAAGGAAGACTAGTGAGAGGTTTGTTCGTTGTTGTGGTAAAGTGACAGTAATGCGGCGAGATGGTATCGCGAAGCTGTTGAAAAACGTTTTTTTTTTTTCGGTTTTGCGGTTCGTTGCTGAATGTGAGTTGTAATTAGACTGTGCTTGATTGTTGCTGTGAAGACTGATGATGATCTAGACGAAATTCAGCTTGACAAGAGAGCTCAGAGGCCGGTGTCCCTTTATATACACGCTTCCAGTACCGTTCATCGAGAGCAGCAAGCTCGTTGCTTCACCACACTTGCCCCGGTCTAGCCCATCGAGAGAGCCTCAAGCAGGAGGTTCCCCGTCAAACTCAGCTTTCTTTCAATGTTGGCTCCAATAATAAGAATGCGGCTCTGATTGTCGACCTTGTTTGCAACCTCAAATCTGTTCCTGGCCTGGGACAAGATGCGGTTGGTTCCAGAGAAGCGACCGAAGGACCGTCCTCTACACAAAGAAATGAGGGAAACAATAAGCGAATTATCCTGCTTGTGTAGCTTTTCGGCCGGTTTGTACGGCCGAGGGTTCCAACAGACTCCCAGGGCCGAGGCCAGCCCTTGTCGACCACTCTTGGAAAGAAAGGGGAAAGGTTTCGACGCGCGCCACCAACTCTGTGTTTACATAGACTATTTCGGCAGCATAGGATTAAGGGTTGCATCCTAATAATCCTTTGGTATGGCCGCCCATAATCGAATACGCTAATTACCTTGATGCTCAACTGGTGACCTTCGCCTTTGTATTGCTGACGTGCTGCCTCTCGAGCATCTGCCATAAACTAAACTTACATATGCACTAAAGCTTTCTCATGAGGGGGACAACTAATCATAGGCATTGAAGCTTAAGCTCGTGAGAACCAAACCCAGCGGTATGATTTTAAGATTATCCTATTAATTACGACGAGACCCGCCGGTCAATTCCGAGATCGCTATTATTATGTTAGTCTTTGGCGGATGGATCGGATCCCATGCACCAACATGCATTTATGAGGCTAGACATGCATCAGAGAATCTCAATCGGGCCTCGACTACTTTACAGGCCTTGGAGACCCATTATTCGGACATGAAACAATTCCTCTTGTTGACATATGAGAACAGGCTTAATTGGTATTGGATTATTGAGGGGGTTGCCGATTATCAAGGTCAGCTCAGAACCCAATGGTCGTGTCAAATATGCTGCTGTTCGGATCCTTGGAAGATGAAACTGCATTTTGGTAATTACCTGGTATGGGACACTGTCTCTCAATATGGCAGGAATTGTTTATCAGAATATTACGACTCCCATCAAGTTATCTTTTCAATATGAATCAGCACAGCAACCAAAACTCTTCATGGATCAAGTATGTCCGTTCGGTTTCAAAGGCCACAAGTGAGGCAAAGGAATGTGAGCTGCTCCTAAGTGTAAATTCGAAACACCATGGCTGTTCGAAAGAGAACCGCTCTGAGCTAAATAATTACCTAGGTATCCTCTCTTTTTGCCTTTATGCTTAGATCTTTGCCGTGCTTGTTCTACAATGAATTTTGCTTTTGCTCCGTCGTTCTTTCACGGAGTTTCCCGTTTGCCCATGAGCCTCCAAGGTAATTTACCATCATGAAAGGCTGGGGATGTCGGTAAACTTATAGTATCACAACCACGTAACAATTGTGATCTTTGTGAATTTCCAGCAATACGCCAGCGACCGCGTATATAAGATAGGACCACTAAACCTGCCCTGGCTTGGGGACCTGCCTCTACTCGTATTCTTGACCGTCACTGCAAAGACGAAGACAAGCTCCTGACTGCTCCCGTGGTCAAGCATACGGCTGACTATAACAACATAAATACTATCCGAACCCATGCTGCTGGAGTCATAACCTTCGTCAATAGCAGCGGATAATTTAGAGACTGCAAAGCCACAGAATAATACCGACTAAGAAAACACCTCACCAGCGCGCAATGACCGCATGGTCCGAACCCATCAGAAAATGTCAGACAAAGTCAGAAATGGACGAGAATGATCCAAGCTTAGGCCAGGGGGTTTTGTTGCCAAAGTCAAAGTGTGGACTAGTGCGGCGCAAAAGGGGCACCAGCACAGGGTGATTCAAGGTGAGTGTGTGACGAGAAATGCCAATTAGAAACCACAGGTAGATAGACGAGCCCGGGAATCGCAAAGGATCAAGGAAAAAGGGAGGAAGAAGCGTCAAGCACGAGGGGTGGGAAATGTCCACGGTGCCTAAAAAGAAAAAGAAAGATTCAAAAGAAAACGTAAAATATTCAAGCATGACGCCAAGAAGAATGAAGTGAGAATGCATGAGAGTGTCATTGAGGACATATAGGATTTTACTAAGAGTACCTAGGTATTTATTGTTCGACCAAGCAGGGAAGTCAAGCAAGGATCAGAGGCCTTCTGCTGATGTCACTGCGCGATAAGCCGCGATACTGATAAGATTTTCGGTGCACGACTTCCTCCTGGGCCAAGGAAGGGAGGAACAAAAACAGTTGATGCTCCTGACATACACACCTTTCTCAGAAAATTGCCATATATGCCACCGCCGGCTTCTCCGATAAACCAGCATGCCGTGAACGAACGCCTCGCCAGACCAGTCAGTCGCCTCTCACCCGCGCCTCTCTCTCTGTCTCAAGAAAGGATAACATCGTGAACACCGCTTTCCCCTTGGCGTTTGCGCCAGACTTTGGCAGGGTCTCAAATCACATTTTGTTGACCCGAGTGCATGTCTCCCAAAGCAGAGCAGCTCAAAGATGAGGTATGACACACACGCGGGGACATGATTCGCGACGACGTTGACTTGTGCTAAAACTCAGCGGCACAGGGCTCTCGGCTTCAGGTCGTCGTGGCTGGAGCCACGGCCGGTATGATCTCGCGGTAAGCCATGGCCCCCTTTCCGGCAGTCAAGAGAAGAGCTATTCTGATAAAAGGTATTCTATTGTCTAGGTTCATCGTTGCCCCCTCGACGTCGTCAAGATCCGCCTCCAGCTGCAGTCCCACTCCCTCTCGGACCCGCTCTCGCACCGCAACGCCCGTGGCGGGCCCATCTACAAGGGCACCATCCCGACCATCAAGACCATCCTTGCGACGGAGGGCCTCACCGGCCTGTGGAAGGGCAACGTCCCCGCCGAGCTCATGTACATCTCGTACTCGGCGATCCAGTTCACCACCTACCGCTCGACGACCCAGCTCCTCCGGCACCTCCAGGAGCAGCACGGCTTCCACATCCCTAGCGCCGCAGAGAGCTTCATCTCCGGTGCGTCGGCCGGCGCGGTCGGTACTGCCGTCACGTACCCGCTCGACCTCCTTCGGACGCGCTTTGCGGCGCAGGGCAACGACGACAGGGTCTACACCTCGCTGCGGCGCGCCATCGCCACGATCCGGCGCGACGAGGGCGCGGCGGGCTTCTTTCGGGGCCTCGGCCCCGCGCTGGGCCAGATTGTGCCCTTCATGGGCGTCTTCTTCTCTGTGTACGAGACGCTGCGCGCCCCTCTGTCGCAGTTCAGCCTGCCCTTCGGCGGCGGCGAGGCCGTGGCGGGCACCCTGGCCAGCATTGTTGCAAAGACGGGCGTGTTCCCACTGGACACGGTGCGCAAGAGGATACAGGTGCAAGGGCCGACGAGGAGTAGATACGTGCACAAAAACATCCCAGACTACGGCCGCTTAGGGGCGATCGGGACCATACGGACGATACTAAGGACGGAGGGCATGGGGGGCTGTACAGAGGCCTGACGGTCAGTCTCTTCAAGGCGGCGCCGACAAGTGCCATCACCGTGTGGACTTATGAGCGGGTGCTGAAGGCGCTGATCAGTCTGGAGGGGAGGACGAATAAGGAGGTAAAGGTCTTGTGAGTTGTGCATACACGGCGTTGGGAGAGGGCAAAGGGCAAAGGGGGGAGCGCGCATTACCGGCATAGAGGCGTTTATAAAAGTTTCACCCGCATTGCTAGAGGATTCATCTAACACGAGAGACATGTTCTAATTCTCCTCTGCCAGCTGAGAGCACTCTTCTCTCAGCATGCCAAAATAACTCTGATCTAGGCTGTTGCCATATTTCCAGACGGCCTTCCTCCTGACCCCCTCGGGCTTGAACCCAGCCTTGACCAAGACCCTGGCGCTCGCAGCATTGCCCTCGTACACACCAGCCTCGAGCCTCAGCGTCTCGGGGAACGTCTGAAAGGCCCACACCACAAACCCACCCAGGGCCTCCGTCACATAACCCTGGCCCCAGTGCTCCCGCCCGAGCCAGTAGCCAATCTCTATGGTGCGCTCCTCGACGTCCGACAGCGGCTTGAGCCCGATGCCGCCGACAAAGCGGCCATCAGAGCGCCGGCAGATGGCGTAGTTGATGAGCACGTCGGTGGGCGGATCCGTGCGCGTGGAGGGCTTGGTGTCCCTGCAGGCCCGGTCGTTGATGAAGGACTCGGCGCTGGCCAGCGTGTAGGGAGACGGCCAGGTGTTGCGCATCCACCTGCCGATGCCTTCATCGTTGGCCAGGCGGGCGGACTCGGGCGCGTCTGAGGGGTGGTAGGGCCGGATGAGGACTCTGGAGAGGGTGAGGATGGGTTGTGGGAGGGGGGTGTGCTCGCCTGTGTTTCTGCTGTGGATGCCATTTTGTGGTGGGTTATCTCAGACTGGGAGGCTTTGGTCTATGGGTTTCTTTCTCCTTTGGGGGAAACGAAATATGATATTCAGTAATGAGGTAACTTCATGGAGGATCAGTTGCGCACCAGTCAAAGGAGAGAGTGCTGTTGAGGCTCATTAATATATGTAGATTGGGTGGGGGAGGAACAATGTTGAAGGTGAGTCGAGTTGAGTCATCCGGAGAGGCGGTGATAAGCAGGAGCCAGCAGGAATCCTGCATCGGACGCATGCATAACGCCATACAAGATATCCAAGTTTGCAGCATGTGCACTCAAACATGGAGTTCAGTATTCTGGCAGGTGTACCCAGAAAACCTCAGAAACATCATATGCTTACAAGTTGATGCCACTTGACCACAGACATCAGTGTTGGGAAGAATACAGTAGGGTTGGACTGTAGCTAGGCCTGTGATTGGTGTGGCTAGCCCTTAGGGGAGAGGAGGACCCCTGAACTTACAGCATGTACCACAGCAGAGACAGGACCTCGAGGCCCTGTAGCTCCCCCGCAGCCCAGTGGAGTCCCCTGTTTCAATTCCGCCCCTTCATTGGAGCGCTGCGAAGAATCCTGGCTATTTTGAGAGCTCCTCGGCCGGTGCCGCGCAATTGGCAGGGAAAATGTGTCGTGGCCTCAAAGTCAGTCAGCTTCATGCGTATTCAGACACTTGCTGGATATCATCATCGCTTGGGGTTTTTTATTCCTTCTCTTTTCTCTCCCTTATCTTCCCCCTTATTTCCCCCAATCGAGTCAACATTAATTGGCTGGCTGGCTGATATCGGGTGGTGCATATCTTTCTGTCTCCAAGATACCGTTTGCGTTCCTTGCCGCTCTCTTCTGCTGGTGAACCCCGAGTCCGAGTCCGAGTCCTGCCCATCCCGACGGGTGCGTGTGTGCGCGCGCAAAGCTCAGAGCTTCTGACACTCGTCTCCTGCAGCCGCGCTCTTCTGCTGACGACATTCCTTATCCTCCCTCCTCCTCAAGATGCCAGCCAAGTCTCGGTTCACGAGGCTTGATGCCTTCACAAAGACTGTCGAGGATGCGCGCGTTAGGACAACATCAGGTGGCATCGTGACCATCGTCTCTTTGATCGTCGTGCTGTACCTGGCATGGGGCGAGTGGGCAGACTACAGGCGGACGGTGATACATCCTGAGCTGATAGTAGACAAGGGAAGAGGTGTGTGACCACTACTCCCTCTAGCCAGAAAGAAAAGGCCCTCCCCTCCCCCGCCTCCAGAGCGCTAACACGATTTTCCTCTTCCCAGGCGAGCGGATGGAGATCCACCTCAACGTGACCTTCCCCAAGATACCCTGCGAGCTCCTGACCCTCGACGTGATGGACGTGTCCGGCGAGCAACAACACGGCGTGCAGCACGGCGTTAGCAAGGTGCGGCTCCGGCCCGAGTCCGAGGGCGGCGGGGTCATCGACGTAAAGGCCCTGACGCTCCACGACGAGGGCGAGTCGGCCAAGCACCTGGACCCGACGTACTGCGGCGAGTGCTATGGCGCGCAGGCCCCGAAGAACGCCGAGAAGCCCGGGTGCTGCAACACGTGCGACGAGGTGCGCGAGGCCTACGCGCAGGCGTCGTGGGCGTTTGGACGCGGCGAGAACGTCGAGCAGTGCACGCGCGAGCACTACGCCGAGCGGCTGGACGAGCAGCGCCACGAGGGGTGCCGCATCGAGGGCAGCCTGCGCGTGAACAAGGTGGTGGGCAACTTCCACCTCGCGCCCGGCCGGAGCTTCAGCAACGGCAACATGCACGTCCACGACCTCAAGAACTACTGGGACACCCCCGTCGCCGGCGGCCACTCCTTCTCGCACATCGTCCACCACCTGCGCTTCGGCCCTCAGCTGCCCGAGGAGATCGGCAGGAAGCTCGGCACAAAGACCATGCCCTGGAACAGCCACCACATGAACCCCCTCGACGGCACCGAGCAGAAGACGGACGACCCCAACTACAACTACATGTACTTTGTCAAGATCGTGCCCACCTCCTACCTGCCGCTCGGCTGGGGAGAAGAAGTACCGCGACATGGTCGCCGACCACAACGCCGCCCTGGGCACCTTTGGCCAGGGCGAGGACGGCAGCATCGAGACCCACCAGTACTCCGTCACCAGCCACAAGCGGAGCCTGTCTGGCGGTGATGATTCTGCCGATGGTCATGCTGAGCGCCTGCACTCCAAGGGCGGCATCCCGGGCGTCTTCTTTTCATACGTAAGTTTTTTTTCTTTCTCCTTCCTCTAGGAGGAGTGGTCAACTGGATACTTTTGAGCTGACAGCCCACCTCGTGCAGGATATCTCCCCAATGAAGGTCATCAACCGCGAAGAGCCGGCCAAGTCGTTTGCCGGTTTCCTGACGGGACTCTGCGCCGTCCTCGGCGGTACGCTCACTGTTGCTGCGGCTGTGGATCGGTTCATGTTCGAGGGCGCGACGAGGTTGAAGAAGATGAGGTCCAAGGACCTGTAAAGACGGGGGAACTTCACGATATCAGCCTGTGAAATGTGGTCTGATTAAACTATAGTACCTCTGTCGTCTCTCTCGATTTTTCTCTCTATCTCTCTTAGTCTTCATCTCTTTCCGCTTTTTTTTTTTTTATTGGCATGGTCTAGGGAGTTTCGGATAAGTCGTTCATGGAGAATAAATATTCTAAAAATTTTGCTATATTTTATTTTTTTAAAAACAAAAAGAGAAGCCGAGTCGCGGGAGAAGGCAGCTCAGGGACAGGTATTCTACTAGAGATTGCTTGTTGCACTGATGTGCCTGTTTTTCTGTGCGTATTGGTGGTGCAGGGGATACCTCAGACACGCGGTCACGTTCTTCTGCTATCTGCTGTAAAAGGACGTGTACTAGTAATTGCACTACTGCCAAAGAACAGACTCCGTTCTCACCCTATATGAAGACGCGAGAGAGAGAGAGAGAGCGCGCGGAACGCGTGTGCATTATGTGATGGGCGTCCTCACGAGCCTCGGACTGGCTATAGCGCCGGTGTTGCACTGCACTTGGTGGGCATTTTCCCGGCCTTCACCGAGAGAGAAAAAATAGCCCTGCCTAGTCCAGAGTGGATATGATATTATGGCATACAAACCCCTCTTCTCTCTCTCTCTCTCATCATCTACGAGACCGGGTCGACGGATGCCCGCCCGCGACGGCCTGAGGAGAGAGAGAATACTAAGTATTTGCGGCGCCCTGGCCTCTCCTTCCTCCCCCCCTCCCCTTACTTGGGTACCTTTTTTCGAAATGTAAGATGACATTTTGCGTCTCACAGCAGCTGACAGCCTCGCTGAAACAATACCCTTCCTCGTCTAAGGATCGTCAGCGTTGCTACTTGTCATTGCTCTCCACAGGATTCGGTAGCAAGGAGTAGTGTGCATATGTGTGAACATAGCATGCAGAAGCAGAATACTACTTTCATTATTACCACGATCGCACGCAAGACAACGCCCGCGTTGGGCAAAGTGCGAATCTGCCCTCATTTAAGCCTAATTTCCGCGTGGGTATGTCGGCCCCGGGCCGGGTGTCGTGCTGGTTGGGCGGGGTCCCAAGTCAGTCTTTTGTCTCTGATCCAGCGCTCTCTCTCTCTCTCTCTGTCTTTGTGTGCTTGCATTTTCTTATGAAATCTCCGAGGCCGGGAGATGAATACCTCTTTTGGGATGGAGTCGGCGCTGAGGCATGTGAATAAGTTATGTAGGTGAGTGAGTTGACTGGTCTTTTCCAGGGTCTCTCCCGCGATGGCAGGGCAATAACAGATGAAAATTGGGTTTCTGGACTGTGATACAGAGGATACTATCACCATAGCCAAGAACTGGTTAATATCGCCATGCCGCACCGCACACACACCTTGGCAGGTCGTCGGTGTCTACTAATATGAACTCCACGTTCCACCTCCTCGAATCCAGATGGATCTCACCGCAGCCGAGGCCCCTGCAAGTGTACTTTTTCCTTCTTCTTCTTCTTCTTTCCCCCTTCTCTGTCTGCCTCTCTTTGAGACCGTTGAGTAAAAGCGGGGGGATCTGCCGGGTTGTAACTTGTGAGGTTCCTCCTGGGCAGAGATGGAACATAGCAGCTGGGTCCAGAGCCACCAGACTCATTAGCCCTGGAGCCTCGAACGGAGACCGCGGGCCCGCCAGGCCTCCCAAACCTGTCTGTGAGGGGTTCTGTGTCGCGCCTTTTTTTTTTTTTTTTTTTTTAAAAAAAAATCCCTTTGGAGAAAAGTAAAGATGCATGAACATGACGGATATGCGAGATCTCAGGTTTCTCTCTGGGAGGCCTTCGATCAAGCCTTGCTGGGGGCCCGGCCGGGAAGGCGATCTCAATACGGCAGGCTTGTGGAAAACCTGACGCGGGCCGGGTGATTTTCTCTCTCTCTCTCACCCTCTCACTCACTATCTCTCTCACACACACACAAGACACAAGACAAGGCCTTGCTTTTGGAGCTAGTCAGTGACGTGACAAACCAGTCGATCCGACAGTTCAAACGTTCTAGAACATTTAGTCTGGACGCTGGCGCGAGTCGTAGGTAGTGCACCGATTGGCGATCGTTTGTCCATCAGTGGCCAAGTGGGCAGACCTCGTATCACGTTGGACGGACGAGACGACGACTGACCTTAAGAATTTTTTTCTTCTTCTTGTTGTTCAAAGGTCTGGACCTACCTGTGTGTGTATATGTGCAGGAAAGCGGAGGCAGGTGTAGGCAGCAGGCAACCAAATAGGGCCCAAAACACATTCTTTTTGGGGAAATCTAATGCCTGTAATGCAGTGCACTACTCGGCTCCTCAACAACAAGGTTAGAGATTTCATATGTTCTCGCTGCATCGTGTGCTCATTTCGCGGCGGAGGAACGAACCTGATGACCACCTCCCAAGCGAGGTGGACAAAGGAAGCATGCTTGTGCATGTCCCGATCCTGCGCCATTAATCTGGGGAAATGCACTTGTGTAGGTCCACTTGGGGTAGTAGGCCTAGCTGGTCTGAGGAACGTAAAAGACAGAGGGACCCTGTGACTGGAGGCGCGAAAACCTTTTTTTTCTTCTTTTCTTTTTCGTATATCGCCGGATGTCTGAGGGTTATCGTGCATCTTCGATTGAGAACTGCCGTCGTGAAAGTTTCTCCTCAATACTCACCGAGACCGTCTCTCTCTCCCTCCTAGGTACTACGGCACCACAGTAGTATTGCGTACATACATAATAGTACAAGAAGAGAAAGGGGGCAGGACCACATGGAGAAACTTTGCAGCCTTGATCCCTGACCCAGTTCTCTCGTAGCGAAGGGGACCCCTTGCCAAATGTTCCATTTTTATGCTGTCGCCCCTGTGCTTAGACCGCATCTGGTCTAGCTCCTGCAGGCTGGGCGCCGATCCGCTCACGGTACAACGTCCCCAGAGCTTCCTCAAGGAGAGGAGAGGGGAAAGGTACACGAGCTTGGCCCCCTGACACAGCAGAAAGCAAGGTATCCCGTACTCCTGTACCCTGCACATATGTGGTGGGTGTACCGTAGTACAAGTACTCATACTATGTACCTAGTAGCAAGTTAGTACTGTACTGTGTACTCTATAGGGTCCTCTTTTCTCAATTGACCCCAAATTGATTGATTCGTCTCCTTAGTTTTCCTATTCCGCGTAGTTAGTACCTACCAGCAGCGCCATCCTTTACCCTGCCTTTCTTTTTTTTTTTTTTTCTTCTCCTCCTGCTGCTGCTGCACCTCCTCCTCCTCCTCCTCCTCCTCCTCCTCCTCCTCCCTCCCCTCCCTCTTACCTACCTACCTGCCACCCAGCTGCGTGCTGTCCCTGAGCTGGTAGGCGTGAGTCGGAGCTCCAGCAGAGTCCCAAGCGTCCCCCAAGGCCCCAGTCCCCTTCTCAGAAGCAGGCCTGCAGGCTGACGGACAGACAACTGTTTCGGATTGACTCTTGTCATCGCCGTGGTACCTGGTTCCTGCTGAGAGGTTGAGGGCGGCCACGGAGGTGGCATCATCTGCCAAGCCAAAACGTCAATCGACGTCTCAAACGTTTGTTCCGCGGCCTTGCGCAATTTCTCCGTCCTTTTACGCCCATCCTCCCGACGGACCTCCTCCTACTCAGGGCCACACTCGCTTTCTCTCCTCCTTTTTCTGAAGCAGCAGACCCTACGGGAATACTGGACCGTCGTCTCTCTGGACCCTTGCATTCGTTCTAGGCAGGATTATACGGCTGACCCTCCTTTTTCCCTCCCCCAACCAACCCAATCTCTCCCGTATGACGACTGCAACAGGCGGGGAATCACTCCAACCCAAAAGAAGCCCTGCGCTCGCCGTCACTGTCTTTTTTTTTTTTTTTTTTTCCAGGGTCTCAACCAAGGAAACCGTCAAAGCCCGTTCGTTGCACGACCCTTCTCAGACGTCAGCACCCACACACGACCACCGACCGAATTCTATCGTCCATTTTCACTCGTCCCGACCGACGTCGACACTGCCAGATTTGTGTTAATCACGAATCGACCGAGAAAAAGTCGCATCCACTTACTTCTTCTTTCGTTCTCTGTCGAGCGAGAAATTTCCCTTGTTCCTCCGCCGTTGTTCCTGAATCCTCACGACGCTTCCTACCGCACGCGGAGGCTTGCGAGCATCGATCGTTCATGCGCCGCCTGTTATTTTCCCACCTCGACCACATTCTGTCATATTACGATTCGTCATCTTCGATAGTTGCATCGTTTAAGCATTGACGAACACGCTTCGCGCCGAGCCCCTAGGCTGTCAGCCGTCCCGACTTCTAGAACATTTTCCCCGACGTCTCTCTAAGACAAACCACACTCTTGCGCGCATTCCTCAGGAAACGACATTACCCGCCGACGTCATCTGTGCGCGTGCCGTCGACCAATCCACGCGAGAGTTTCGCGTCATCGACTGAAGTGGTTCCCAGGACGAGAAAGACCGTCGATGAATTGAGCAGGTCCCATCATGGCGGCCCCAACACGACCCCCTTCTCGAGCTGCGCACCGACTCGCAGGCATCGATACCGCGCCCGATGAAGTCGCCACGGCTGCATGTGGCGGGCGAGATCCCGCCAGAGCTGTCGCCCCTCGATGCGTTCGCCCTGCAGAGCCGGCTGCTGGCCAAGCAGCTGGAGGAGAGCGCAAAGGCCGGGAAGAGGATGAGCCGCCTGCCTCCGCTGACGACGGAGAGCCCGCTGATCGTGCAGGGCAGGTCGGAATACTTTCGGTCCATGTCGCAGGAGTGCGCATCGGAGGCCGGAGACATGCAGCAGCACTCGGTCGGGCCCGCCATGAGGCCCGAGGTGGAGGAGTCGCCCATCCGACCGCAGTCCATGCACCCCCGAATGAGCCAGATACCCCCACGCCAGACGCCTCGCTCCCGCCCTTGCCGACGCCCAACTCCTTTGAACAGATACGAGGTCGGACCCTGGCACCCCTGAGCGACAGGAGCAGCTATTTTGGGGCGCGGCGCGAGCACTCGCCCTCCTCCCTCAGCAGCGTCAGCATCGATGCGAAGCTGGCCGAGGATGATGCCCAGTCGGTCAAGTCGGCCCGGCAGGAGCTCCTCGACGCCCCCTCAACCCTCCCGGGCCAGGCCCTCACCAGCCCGAGAAAACGAAGATCCCAGGAGTCGCTCGCCCCGCCGACAACTGTCTTTCCCAAGAGGACCTCCAGCATCATGTCACAGCCGGTGGACTCCACGGCTGCTGCTGCTGCTGCTGCTGCTGCTGCTACTGACGATGCCCTCGGCTCGTCATTTCACTCCTCGCAGGGATCGCGAAAGTTGTCTACCAGCAGCGCGGGCGTCTTTTCGCCTCACCAGCAGCGATCCCCCTCCGTCAGCTCCAACATCTCCGAGCTGCCCCGTCCAGCGTTCAACTTCTCGAGGCCGATGAGCCGAGCAGGAACGCCAGGGCCAGCTACGCCCGGGCTGGAGGCACGCTTTGACCCGCCAGTACGGCAGCCCTCCTCGGACAGCCACTCCTCTCTCTTTGCTGCCGACGATGTCCACACGCCCATCAGCATGAACAGCGAGGGCTTCCCCGACCTGGTGGAGGAAGCTCGACCAGGCGCACCGTCTTACATCTACTCCAAGTACTCCCTACCACGAGGGAAGATGCTCTCGCGGCACTCGATAGAGCGAGGGCAGCCAGGGGCTACGATGATGTGGGACCATACCCACCCGAACAACAACCAGCCGCAGTCGATTCCCTTTGGTGGTCAGGCACCACCATCGCCCCCGACACGGCCGTCGAGCTCTGGGGGCCGACAGACAGAAGAGCCCGGAAGGCCCTCTGGGGAGTCGAGCCTGAGTGTACCACGCCCCAGCACACAGCCGTCGCCTGGCAGCAGCAGCGGCAGCAGCCAACAGCCGGCAGCGGGCCAAGACCGGGCCTCTGAGGACGTTACGAGGGGTCGCAGCAGCCAGGACCGGCCTGCCACGGCGACCACGAGCGATGCCAGCACCATCAAGGCCCGGTCTCAGCACTCCACGGCGGCCACCATGGCTGAGATGTCCGCGGACGAACATGTCGACAAGGCTGTAGCCCTGCACGAGGACGGAAAGTTCAACGAGTCGACATACCACCTGCGCTATGCCGCCAAGCAGGGTCATCCCACCGGCATGCTGCTGTATGCGCTCGCCTGCCGACACGGCTGGGGTATGCGGCCCAACCAGGAAGAGGGTGTGCGGTGGCTGCGCATGGCCGCCGACTCTGCAGGCACCGAGATCGCCGAGGACGAGGACAAGGCCAAGCAGGGCCAGCATGTCGACAAGCCCGAGCAAAAGAAGCGAAAGGCTCAACTAGCCCTGAGCATCTATGAGCTAGGAGCGAGCTACATGAACGGGTGGGGGATCGAGCAGGACAGACCACTCGCTCTGCGGTGCTACGAGATCGCCGGAAGTGAGTTTTGAGAGACCTTTTCTTTTTTTCCCCCTCTTATAATCATATGTACTAGAGGCTAATCAACGTTTTGTGTTCACAGGCTGGGGTGATGTGGACGCGCTCGCCGAGGCTGGGTTCTGCTACGCCAAGGGCGTCGGCTGTAAGAAGAATCTCAAGAAGTCGGCCAAACTATACCGAATGGCCGAGGCCAAGGGGATGAGCATGGTCGGTCAAAGCTGGTGAGTTCATGCCTCCCTCCCGTGTCTGCCGAGAGAGAGACTCTTTGCGCTGGTAGCTGACGGATGTTGTCGTGGCAGGATTCACAAGGCAAAATACGACGACAGTGACGATGATGACAGGAAGAGCACCAAGAGCTCCAAGTCTGTGCGGTCCAAGTCGAAATCTCGGCATTTCCTGGGACTGAACAAGACCCGATCCAACACCACCGCCAGCTCATAACCAACCTCCCTCTTTTCCTATGTCTTCTTCCTGATACCTCTTTTTTTTCTTCCCTTGGACCCTCTCAAACCTCTCACGATGACGACCACCTTTTTTTTTTTCCCTCTCTCTCTCATTACCCCAGCTTTAGGAGTTTTCCTCTGCATTATTTGCTTTTTTTTTTTTTTTCGGGTGGAGAATCAGCATTTTTTCCTCTTTTTTTGTTGTTCTTTTGCTCATGAGCATTATGAATCATCTTCTATCGCGGCATTTGCATTTTTCTTCAGCCATTCCGGCTCACAACCTTTTTTTCTTCTTTCAAAGATACCGCAACGGCATAGCGGGGCCTACCCGATTTTATTTCGACCGTCTTTTTTTCCCTCTCTCTCGCTTTTGGACTTCCATTTTCGGACGGCAGGTCAACGTTGAACTGTTCTTGGTGGTCTTGCATATTTTTATTTTTTTCTACTTTCTCCTGAGCCGCGTCCTCCCAAAGGATGGATGTCGAGCCTCTGTTGGGCATTTTGTGCACCAAGAAAAACTTCTCTGAGGACTGTTTTGATTTTAAAGGGGTGAGGTGGGCAAGGTAAGGAGGAGGGCGGGGGAAAAGGCAAGAATTTGGGGGATTCAGACAGCTTCATGCTGGACTCAGAAGAGAAAGGAAAAAAGGAAACTTAAAATATTGTACATATAATCTTCAGCATCTGTGCTTTCGGTCCTCTTCTCCTTGGGCCCGGAGCGTCACAGCTTCTTTGGTTTTCTGTTTTTTATTCCCCAACTAAAGCTTCGAAAGCGAATTAATCTCTGATCTGCAAAAAGGCTGATCACTTTTTTGAACAACAAGAGGGATATTGTTTTTTTTTTTACCTGCTTAGGCGTGACTGAAGGCTGTGGGCCGAAAATGTGTGAATGTTGTGAGAGCACAGACTTGAGGAGAGGTAATGAATGAATGATGTGCTGGAGCCAAGGGAGGCAAGTGATATCAATTATGGGGCAGAAATCCTTTCGGGTGTTTCGGTTTTTTTTTTTTGTTTTTTTCCTTTTTCCGGCTTTGTTTCAACTTTCTTCTTCTTTCTGCACGACATGCCGAAAGAAGGGTCCACCTTATACGAAAACGCTCATGGGGGGAATCATCTGTCTCTGCTGCTGGGTAATGAAGCTGACAGCTGACAGGCTGTCGTTTCACGACGACCACTACAAACCACAGACCGCAGGCATGTGAAAGTGGAGAGCCTTGTAGATTTTAGCCCAGGGCGCACCAATGCATAGTACGTAATTACTGTAAGGTGAGAGGAAAGCTTGAAAGTACTGTACTTACATACTTGTAGTACTGGGTACTTTAGCACAGTAAAATAAAACCGGGGCGGGAATCCCTGGTGCCATCGCACTGCATCACGCAACGTCATACCACGACCAACCAAACCCCCATCTCAATTAATCTCTCTTCTCTCTCCTTGGCCAAGCTCTCTCCCTCTCTCTCTGCAGCTTTTTATAGCTCAAGGGGAAGCTTTTACTTCCTTCTTCTTATATCCTTCTTCCCTTTTTTTCTCTCTCTCAAGTGCGTCCCGCGCGATTCATCCCGACCGCCCCTTTTCGTCAATCTTCTCCGGGAGCTTGTATCTGCCCGGCTCCTTCCTGCCTTATACTTTAACTATCTTGGCCTGCTGATCTTCAGGGTCCTCACTGCTCGCTTTTTTGCTTTGCTGTCTTTTGCTGTTCATCCTTCCTCTTCAGACCAATCCCCGTTTTTTGATCTGGTGACAACGAACAAGAGCTGAACAATGCCATCCAATTGATTCAATTCTCACACCCGCCTACTACTGCCATTGCCACCATCACCACTAGGCTCTTCTTAATCTTCTTCTCTTGGTCCAAAAGGTCTCCGTTGCAACACCAGCGGGAACGCTGCCGCTAGCTTCTGAGAACATCCTGTTTTCCCTGTCGCTCCTCTCTATTCGTCATTCCTTGTCCTCGTCTCCCTCTCCCTCTCTCTCTTCTCCTATAAACCCATGCAGCCAGTTAGCCGGGAGCAGCTCAACCGCAACCGCTACCTCCGCGCCACTTCGTTCGAGGGCAAGTCGGAGCTAGGAGACAGCTTCAGAACCGCCGTGGGCGACAGCTTCGGCCCGCGCAGCAACAGCAACAGCAGCATCCACAACCCCCGCCGCCGCCGCCGCCGCCGACCTCAAAGAGAAAAAGGGACGACGACGACGACAGCGACGACGACGACAACAATAACAACAATCACGCAAACAATATAGACACCATGGCGGCCTCCGCCGGTGACATCGACAACAGCGCAGGTGAGACACAACTCTCTTTTTGGCCCAGGACGGTCACCGCGGACCACCACAACCCTCAGGACGAGCCCGACGCGGACGGCTGCTCCAGCTCCAGCAGCCCGCCCACGCACCCGGCCTTCTTCTCTCCGCCCAGAGCCGCCATGGTGACGGTGACAACATCGTTGCCAACATCGTCGGCAAGGGGTAGGACGGCAGGTCGGGGAGGTTTAGGACGAGGTGCTGGCGGCGCTGGTGGAAGACGAGGGCGAGAAAGAGGAGGAGGAGGAGGGAGAAGCCCGGGCAAGAAGAACGTCTGTCTTAACCCCATGGCAGCGCCGTTCTCACCCCTGAGCTCCCATCATGCCGGGCTGTCGTCGCCAGACAAGAAGAAGTCGCCGGCTGCTCAGCACACGGGCGGGCCTGTGGTGCTGGGCAGCTTCGTTGGCGACGGCTGGACTGGTGGCAACCTCCGTGTTGACGGTGGTGGCTATAATCAAGAGATGGTGAGGAGAGTCCTAGGAAATGTTGACACCAATTCTCTAGCTGTGCTGCCGAGTCAGATGATCAATGGGGAGGACCAGGTGGTAAGTTTCCAAAACCAGCACTGGGTGGATATACAGCGGAAGACAGTCCAGCGGGCCGTGCGTGTTGTCTTTTTGACTGACCCATTTTGTGCGCGGTACAGAGCATCAATGGTGCTTCAAAATCCCTCCCCACGAGTAAGAAGAATAACAAGCGCAAGTCGAAGAAGGCTGCCGGCCTGGATGGTGTTGGTGGTGAAATCAATGGACATCCAGACGAGCAGGTCCCGGCTGAACCGAGCTCCTATGCTGAGGCTGTCAAGGAGGATCCGGCGGACGTCGAGAAGAGAGAGGCCGAGAAGGGCCAGCAGAGGGAATCGGCCCGTTCAGCGCCACAGGGTTCAGAAGGGGAGGAAAACGGGGCCGCTGGCGACAAGACGTTCGCGGACGCGCTGAAGCAAGACCCTGAGCACACATCTGACAACTTGAAAGAGAAGAGCCAGTCAAAGGACCGGTCTCCCAGCCAGGCTTCTACCTCGGTGGAATATCCCAACATCCTGCTGGACGCAGACGATGGAGAGGCAGCACAGCGAAAGAGGGACAAGGATGCAGCGCCTGAGATCCTTGGCACACGGTGGGCGCCGCTCAAGGTGCCCTTTAAGAGACGTCTCCAGACCGCAGCCGTGCTGATGCACAGCCTGTGCATCGGCCTGTCGTTATCCATCTTCTTTGGCCTGTGTGCGAATCCTTTCTTGTGGCCTATCAGTAAGTTGGCTATAAAGATCCTAGTATATCATGAACGCCATACTGATTAAGTGTTTTTGCTTTTCTTTTTTTCCCCACGACGCAGTCATCATTTATCTAGTTTCGATGCTGTTCGCGACCGATGGCACCGACGGCAGGCTGAGGAAGCGCAGGGAATGGGTCCGCAGGCTTCCCCTCTGGACGTACTTTGCCGAGTACTTCCCCGCGAGGCTGCACAAGACGCATGATCTCCAGCCAACACGCAAGTACATCCTGGGCTACCATCCTCACGGCATCATTTCCCACGGCGCCTGGGCGGCGTTCGCAACGGACGCCCTGGGTTTCTCTGACAAGTTCCCCGGCATCACCAACAGCCTGTGCACGCTCGATTCCAACTTCCACCTGCCCCTGTACCGCGAGTACGTCTTGGCTATGGGCCTGTCGTCGGTCAGCAAGGAGTCTATCAAGAACCTCCTGACCCGCGGCGGACCTAACAACGAGGGCATGGGCCGCGCCGTCACCATCGTCGTCGGCGGGGCCCGCGAGTCCCTCGAGGCCCAGCCCAACTCGATGCGGCTCATCATCAACGAGCGCAAGGGCTTCATCAAGATCGCCCTGCAGACCGGCGCCGACCTGGTCCCCGTGCTCGCTTTCGGCGAGAACGACCTCTACGACCAGCTGGACCCGCACAAGCACCCCTGGCTGCACGGCCTGCAGCGCCACTTCCTCAAGGTCTGGAAGTTCACCGTCCCCCTGCTCCACGGCCGCGGCATCTTCAACTACGACGTCGGCCTGATGCCCTACCGGCGGCCCATGAACATAGTCGTCGGCAAGCCCATCCCCGTCATGCAGCAGGCCAATCCGGATAACAGCGAGGTCGACCGCCTGCACGACCTCTACACCGAGGAGCTCCAGAAGGTGTGGGAGCGCTACAAGGACGAGTTTGCGACCCACCGCAAGGAGGAGATGCAGTTCCTAGACTAAGATGGTCGACCAGGAAAAGGAAGACCGGGATAGAGTGAGTAAAAGAAGGGTCTAAGCTTATATTTGTACTACAATTTGTAGGAGAGCCGGAGAGGTCTGTCTTTAATACGTTCTTGTTGGGGAGGTTTTTTTTTTGTTTTTTTTTTTTTTTTTTTTTTGGAGCTGCGCATAGTTTGTTTTTGGAGAGACCTGGCTGGGCTTGCAACATTAGAACTGGGAGTGTGTTTTCTTTTCTTGGGAGGGTGGCTGACGTGAGCTGGGATTACTGTGCAAGGTGCCTAGACATCAGACAAAGACAATGCTATGCACTGCTACTCTAAACACATTTACCAGTCTATTGGTGTATCGTTTTCTAGACACTTCTACTGCTGCTTCTACCTGTATAGTGGCTTCGATCCGTTGGCGTCTACCCTTGCTCCAGACTTGCTCTTCTCCTCAAAGATGGTCTTGAATATCTTCTCCAGCTTGGGTATCACCAGCTCGCGGTTCTGGTAGATCTGGTAATGGCACACGATGCGGCCGCTGTCGAGGTACAGGCCCTGCTCCCGCGCCAGCTGGGCGATGCGGTCGTTGGTGCACCCGGCATCCTCGACGTCGATCCAGACCATGTTGGTGTGCACGGGGTAGACCAGCCTGCCGCCCAGGTCGGTCCACATCTTCTGGACCGTCTGGGCCACCTCGTGGCTCTTCCTGAGGAGGCCGCCCTCGCCGCTGGGGCCCTGACCAAAGGTGTCGTCGACGGCGGCGCGGGCGGCGGCGGAGACGACACCGGACTGGCGCAGGCCGCCGCCGATGGACTTGCGCACCCACCGGGCGCGCTGGATGACGTCCCTGGAGCCGACCAGGATGCTCCCGATGGGGGCGCCCAGGCCCTTGGAGAAGCACAGCGTCACCGTGTCGAAGCAGGCCGCGAACTCCTGCAGGCTTCCCGCGCCCGAGGCGGCGGCCTCCCAGAGGCGGGCGCCGTCGCAGTGCATCAGGATGCCCTTGTCGCGCGCCCAGGCGGAGATGCGCTGCACCTCGGACAGGGGCATCAGCATGCCGTTGAGCGTGTTCTCGAGGGAGATGACGCGGGTGGGGCAGTAGTGCACGTCATCAGCGATAAAGGCCTTCTGGATGTCCTCTAGGGTCAGGTAGACGTCGTTCGAGGGGCGGACGCACTCGAGCTGCGCGCCGGAGAGGGATGCGACGCTGTGTGTGTGTGTGCGTCAGCTTTGATGCCGTGGTTGATTGGTTTCTCTCTCTCTCTCTCTCTCTCTCTCTCTCTCTCTCTCTCTCTCTCTTTTTTTTGTGTGTGTGTGTGTGTGTGTGTGTGTGTGTGTGTCTGTCTGTCTCAGGTGGAACTCACCCTCCAGCTTCATATTTCACAATGTGAGAGCGGTAGTCACACAGGACACCATGAGGCGGCTGGGCCAGCAGGGATCTCAGGGCAACCTGGTTGCCCATGGTGCCCGAGAGCATGAGGAGGCCGGCCTCCTTGCCCGTCAGTGAGGCGCAGTGGGCCTCCAGGTCGATGGTGGTCTGATCCTCGCCGCGCACATCGTCCAGCAGGGTAGTGTTGATAATGGCCGTCAGCATAGACTGCGTAGGCGTCGTCTGAGTATCACCTTGGGGGAAAGACAAAGTTATCATGTCAGTATCCTTGAATCATCATTCTCGTCTCGTCTTGAGGGCCGCGGACTCACTCCTCAGGTCGACGCCGGCAGCGCCTTGGTAGCCGACCCATTCGTTCTCCTTTGTGGCTGGCATCTTGATACTATGAGCTCTGGTGCCAGATGAGGCTGCAGCAGACGAGGAGCAGCAGGAGAGCGGAGGGACAGGCCGCCGGTATATCCTGTTGCGAGACAAGGTTTGGTGAGGCCCAACGATCTTTGTGATCCTCGTGCGGAGATAACGTGCCGTTGTCGGACCAGGCATCGGCATGCTGCGGGATAAAGAAAGCATGACCACCAGCACACGCCTCTCCAGAAGATTTCTGGCCCCTTTCGCAGACCTTGGATGTCACCCCGCCGTCGTACTAAAGCGTAACTATCTCCAACCCGTCTAGGAATGGTGTTGATGAGTCTGGCTGGGACATTCTTTCGGTTCAACACACACCGCGCTTCGGTGGAGGTAGCGGCGCACCAAGTCTCAGGGTTAGGGGCATTCTGCTGCTTGTGGTGATGCGGTGAGTGCCTTTGGTCATTGTCAATAAGCTAAAACCTTCTCCTTGCCACAACACAACAACACCAAGTGCTTGTCCTGCTGGTGTCCTTTTGGCATCCTGCCGGTCTCTCCAATGGGAGATCAGACGTGTGCGGGATTGCCCAGGGCCATGCCCAAGATCCGCTTCTAAGCGAGAAAGTCAAACCTCCTCCAGAGTGACGAGCCTGCCTGTCCTGAGCCCTTTCTCATCAATCACTGCAGCCGATCACGCCTCCTCTCATCCACGCCCTATCTCTTTGCTGGTTGTTATAATGAGATACGCCAAGCCAGCCAGCCAGCCAGCCAGTCAGTCTCGTGGGCAAGATCGCAGCACAAGGCGATGCGACCGGGCCGGGTGGCCGGAAGCCTGCCTCAAGGTTCGACGCCTGCTCAGCCGTATATACGCACAGCATACCAAGATGGCTTATCGAGGAGGTGCGCCTGTCGGAAGCTTCGTCTTTCCCAAGGTTGAGAGGCGCTGTTGTTGATGGTCATGACGAGATGATGATACAGTGCCGGAGCAGGTTCTATCTCGTTGTCACCGAGAGCTGGGGAGCAGAACGAATATATGGGCAGGTCCACCGCCAACTCACAGATCGTGCTGAGGAGCTGGGAAGGGCGATTGGACAAGTGTTCTTGTAACTCTTGAAAGGACACTGTCTTTGGGCGCTGGAATCTGAGGGAGGGCGCCTGTGGGGGGCTCCGTTGACCTGCCCTTTCCTCCGATGGCCAATTCAGCGTGACGCATCAAGTTTGGAGCGTCATTCTCATGAGGAAAGACCCAGTGCTCTCTCTCGATTCAATTGACTAGGGAAAGAAGCCACTGAGGCGGTGTCATGGGGATGCCGTTGAGACTCCATTCAATACCGGGACTCTGCTCCGTTTTGATGAGACCACGGCAGGTCATCAAGGAAGGCTTGGTGATTCGGTCTCGTTCCACTATCATTGATTCGTAGGTGCTGTCCAGATGGGACGGTCACTTGAACCTCGTCATCACTTGTCTATTCTCTTCTGTCACCTTCCAATCATTTGATGCTATTCTGCTTTTGTCCCTTTTTTGTTCTTCTTTCCTGGCGCTGCAAATCAATGCTCTGCTCTCTGTGATCGAAACGGTTTCATCTGCGGTCCGAAGCTTCCAGCGGCATCTATACTATCTGTGCCATGCACTAGAGCTTGACCTGACGCCCTCTTTTTTTCTTCGGTTCTGCGACTCCTTTCCAGTCTCACCAAGGCAAGTAGGTGCTCCATTCACACGCCCTGGAGTAGTCTCTGCATGCAATGCACAAGGTCGCTTCTCCTCTCTCCCGTGAGCCAAACCCCAGAAAAGGCTTCAGACCAGACCAACTACTTGTTTTCTCTGGAGCCATGGGGATGAGACTGCGCCCGCGGGCCCTCGAGCTCAGTCGGGCAGTCAAGGTGTTGACCACACTCCTGACACTCCTCCTCTTCCTCCTGCTCCTCGGACACAGACACAGACACCACAGCAGGCCCGCGCACAAGATCTCGATCTCCGCCTCTTCGGTAGCCACAGAGCTCGCCGTTGCGATATCCTCAACCAGACGGCTACGCTCCACGGACATCTCACAACCTCAGTTCGCCGCGCCTGTCTGTCGAGAGCACGGCTGGGATGTCTTTGACAGGAAGCCGGTGCCAAGGCCGGGGCTGGGCAGCAGCAAGCGCAAGATATACGACCTGTTCGCCGTGAACACCGAGCTCGACTGGCTGGAGATCCACCTCAATTCGACCTACGACTTTGTGGACTACTTTGTCATCGTCGAGGGCCGCAAGACCGTCACGGGGCAGGACAAACCTCTGTTTGTGAGGGACTGCTGGGACATGCTCGCGCCCTACCACGACAAGATCATCTACCACGAGCTTGAATACCCCTCGGACCTTGATGACCCAGGTCTGTCGTCGCAGGACCTCGAGGGCCTCCAGCGAGACGCCCCCTTTACGCAGGTCTTTCCGCACCTCACTGGCGCCCAAGCACCTACGGAAGGCGACGTCCTGCTCGCGTCGGACGTGGACGAGTTCGTGCGGCCCGAGGCGCTCATCGTCCTGCGCGCTTGCACGGTTCCCCACGCCTGACGCTGCGGAGCACGTCCTACTTCTACAGCTTCCAGTACCTGCCCCGCGGGGGAGCGACTGGCCCCACCCACAGGCGACCACGTTCCGGGGTCTCGACAACACGATCCTGCCTCGCGAGCTGCGCTCCGGCGCCGGCACTGGGTGGGGACTTCTGGCCTCCCTGTGGCGAGCGCCCGAGGAGGAAGACCTGTGGAACGCCGGCTGGCACTGCTCGTCATGCTTCTCGACGGTGGATGAGCTGCCGAGGGAGGTGGACTCCTCGCCCTCCTCGCACATGCTTCTGGATGTCCTCAGGTACCGCGAGCGGGAAAGATTTGTCGACGGTGAGAGAAGAGGCCAGAGTCTGCTGGACCGCAGTGGCAAGGTCTTTGATAAGATCGAGAACAACACAGACGTGCCGGCGCCGTTGTTGGTGAACGCTGACAGGCCGCGCTGGCGGTATCTAGTAGATGGAAATGCGGAGTCGGCTGGATCTGTGGACGCCCCATAAGGTTGTTTAATACTTGTGGTGTCATTTTCAGAATGGAACCGCATTTCCTTTTTGCTCTGCTATAATCGCGAGTGAGGGGCCACTGGTCTCTTGTCCTACCATAATTTTGTATTGATTCGTGACCCCTTCTGACCGAAACATGCAACAGGCCACAGGGCCATGATGCGAGGGGCATGTCACTAGCAGCACTTCTAAGAGTACTGGACACAAAGGTGCCGAAGACAATGAGAAGGTAATTGTGCATGTGTCAAGTGAACCCCTTATATTCTGGCAGGCTATCCACAGAGACTGCCCTTTTCGCAACAATGGTAGCCCTCTCTATCTCTTATCTTTTTCCTCCTTCACTAAGCAACATCCATGACAAAACGACTGACTGAATCACTGAAAACTTCAACCGCCCTCTGCTGCCCATCAACGCAACTCCTCCTCGACACACACACACACACACATCATGCTCGCCGTCTAGCAATCAGCGAGCAGATAGACACCGGCACCCTTCTCGTTCTCGGCGAGGAAGCTCACGCTTGCATCACGAGAGTCGGTGTTGGGGATCTCGAAAAGGAACTCGAGGGTGTGGCTCGACGAGGGCGGACAGGCCTCCGAGTTGATCGTGATGCCGTACTCGCCAGGGTTGACAGCGACAGTGCTAAAGTAGGTCAGCTTTGCATCGACTGCGCTCACGGCTGTGACCTTGTCCTGGCCCTCGTGCTCGCTGGCCCCCTCGGCAGACGGCTGGTTTCCGCCGACCCTCAGCGCACCCATCATGCTGGCCCACGTGGCAAAGGGGCCGTCGTTGGGGATTCCGATCTTGGCACCCTTGGGGTGCATCATGGACGCATAGGCGCTGGCGTTGTAGCTGGCGGCGTAGACGTCGAGGCTGACGGAGGACGTGGCCGAGCTCCCCTCGCGCGACGAGACGCCGACGCTGATGTTGCCGCGGGAGACATCCGGCCACGACACCATCAGCTGGCAGTCCCAGGAGCTGGGCTGGATGGCGCCAAAGACAACGTACTGCTGGATGCGGTTGTACTTGACGCCGTCGGACGCGGAGACGGACTGGGCAACGTGGAAAGCCTTGGTGGTGCCGGCCGTGTTCTCTTGCATGACATCCGGCACAGCCTCGAGCAGCTGCCGCAGCACGGTGGGATAGTAGGTCGTGCAGGTCGAGGGCGCCGTGTGGGTGGGCGCGACGGTGTTGGTGGTCGTGGCCGCGGTGAGGGACGAGACGACGCTGGCCAGGTTTGTGTTGCTGTCGGCTCTGGGCACCAGCACCTCGTGGAGAGTTGGGGCGGCACTGGCGAGGCCCAGGAACAGCAGGGCGAGGATGGTGAGCAGAGCGTTACAATGCATCTTGAGTGATGCTGGAGCGAACAATGTTGGAGAAACTCAGACAGGCTGCAAGAAAATGGATGATGATGATGACCGTGAAGAAGTTCTTTCTGAGCTGTGCAAGTTGATGTTGATGATGTTGTTGTTTTCTGAGAAGACTGGGCTCCCAGAGAAGCACCACCTGCTGGCCCTTTTCTACTTGCCCAAACGTTCATGTTGACAGCCACTTCCCTCCCTCAAAGACCAAAAATGACACGGAAAGGCCGTTCTGCACCTAATGTGCCTTCCCGATAGACATTGTCACCCTGCAGGAGGAGATGAAGGCCGTTGAGGCCCGACTCTTTGGGAAAAGAGGTCTGAAACATACCTGCCAGGATCACAAGCTGCCATAGGTGAAAGCTTGAGCTGGTGGGATGACGATGTGCCTACTAGACTGCAAAAGAAATCCGCCCTCCACGATGACGCCGTCATCAACCTTTTGCAGCGAAAGAGAGTCCCTACGCGACTGCTTGGAGCGGTCGTGCTTCTGCCAATCTGGAGCGCCACCCAGAGACACCGGCCTCATCACACTCGCGGGCCATTGCAACTCCCCAGTGGTGAGCCTGAACACCCTGCAACATTTCAACAATGAGGGACCATTTACGTGGACCAGATATGCGCATTTCTCCTCTTCGGGATGGGCAGATATGGTCACCTTGGTGTCTCCAAGCGATATGTGGCAAGACTTGAGCTCCACTAATACAGGACTGTTGTGCTCGCAGATGGGGAAAACTCATTTGGCTGCGTGACCTAGAGAGTGTCCCACAACACAGACCGTCAAAGGAAGAAAGAGAAAAAATCTTTTATGGTACGGTGAGACCCGGTGTTGTTGTAATGTCTTGAATCTCAAGAACAGGGCAGAGCACCGCTGTCTACCGACGGGGGATTGCCGGTTCTTGTCAGTTCACCCATCTTTCCAGGTCAGCGACAACATGTTCTGGCACCATGGCGACCCCGAGGCCACGAAAGGCATTGGATGAGAGAAAAGAGGAGAGAAGGGAAGGAAGAAAGAAAGAAAGAAAAAGGAGGGCTGTAGGCTGTTACCACAACAGTTGCACGCCCAGATCACACAGGTGACCGACGAGCAGGGGAAAAGGAGGGGCCCTGCAACACCTCGAACAGCGTGTGATCCGAATTTGGGAACCATTCGGTGACACCTTCCAGATGATCCAGAACATGCAACTCCGGTGACAAAGACACACACAGAGAGAGAGAGGAAGGGTTGCATCCGGTGGCACGAGGACGAATCTGTAAGATGAGAGTAGGTAGGGGCTCAACGGGAGGGGACCTTCCCCAGCCTGGTCCAGAGAGACCTTACCCCTGAACCCCCGTGGCCTGTCTCTCTCTCCCCACTGACTGCTCCGGGCTGTGGCCTGCGCCCGCTGATCTTGCCGGCAAAATATCTCAGTGCTGCTTAGGTAACATGCTGTGTACTTTAGTACGGATGTACCGTGTACCATACCATAGGACCATAGTACAGGCGCTGGAGGGAAAGAGCGAGCAGAGGAGGGGTCCAGTCGGGGGTCCGCCGCTGTACTTACTTAGTAGTAGTGGGTGGTGCTACCGCCCGTAGAAGGTGCCTTCCAGAAGCGTTGCACAGCTCTGTGATTTGCTCGATGCAAGGGGAAGGAACATGGGAGGGAAAGTCGTGCAACGCCGCCTCTCGATTTCTGATTAGGCGAGGAGGGGCCAACCCACGGCTAGCCCAGCTGTTCTCTCTCTTCTGTCTCTTCTCTCCTCTCTCTCTCTCTCTCTCTGTCCTCTCCCCTCTCTCTTTTCCCTCTGTGGTGCTGTGTGCCCCCCGTCCCCCTCACACTGAGTAATGTCTCGTCTCGTGTGAGTCTTCGCCCGCACTTGTGGTCCCCCGGTTGGTCTGGCCCTTAGCTCCGCGGCGTGCCGTGGCGTATCTGAATGCGGGGAGGAGGGGGAACGGGACATGCCAGCTTTGCCTGCTTGGGATGATTGATTGGGACGGGGGATCGCCTCTGCTTTTCTTTACTAGGCCCAACAGCGCTACGCCTATTATATCACCACTCCATGACCCTTATCGACGACGTGGCTGTCCCCCGTCCTGCGCCTGTCTTGTCTGTTTTCTGTTGTCTGTTGTGTCTCTTTTTTTTTTTTTTTTTTGGTCCCTTCCAACTATACTCTCGTGCCGTCGACGTCGAGGTCAGAGAACCTTCCAGTTGCCGCTGTGGCTGTGAGTGAGTAGACCCATTGTGCTGGTCACATTCCCTCCTCTCTTTGTGTGTGTGTCTTTTCTCGAAGATGCCTCGTTGATCTCTCTCATACATATACTGACTTCAGCTTTGTCGCAGTCGCAGGTCTTAACTGCCCGCCTCGCAAATCCCCACATCTGGCTGGACGAGAGGCATCATGGGTTCTCTGGACAAGTCCCAAGATGAGTTTGTCGTTCTGGTGACCGGCTTTGGTGTACGCTCACAGGCCCTCGCGCACACACACACACACACACACACTCTCTCTCTCTCTCTCTCCCTCTCATTCATATACAGTGCCCTCTAACTAACCCTTCACTTCACCCGTCTTTTTTTTTTTCCCCCTCATTTAGCCCTTCAAAAACGACTTTCCGCGCAACCCGAGCTGGGACATCGCCTCCTCGCTCCCCTCGTTCCTCCCTATCCTGAACGCCAAGAGCCCGCACTCTGTCCGCGACGCCGCCTCCGACATGCCGCCTGTGCGCATCGTGGTCCACCCGGAACCGGTGCGCGTCACGTACAGTGCGGTCCGGGCACTGATCCCCAGGCTCTGGAGGCCCGAGTTCAGCGGTGTGCCGCGCGTCGACTTCGTGCTGCACATAGGCATGGCCTCCACCAGGCCCCAGTACGTCCTCGAGTCCCTGGGCCACAGGGATGACTACAGGCTGGCCGACCTCGACAACAGGCTGCCCGTGCAGGACCCCACCCGGGACGACTGGCCGTGGCAGGGCGTCCCGAGCCAGCTGGTCACGGAGCTGGACGTGGACGGCGTGATGGACAGGTGGAAGAGCCACCTGCCGGTGAGTTCTGCCCGTCGTGCAGTGGATTGGTGAGATGAGTGAGGGATATGCTGAGTGAGCCACGCTGACCTGACATGACGCTGTGCAGGAGAACAAGATCCCGCTCAAGATATCCACTAATGCGGGCCGTTTTTTGTGTGATTACATCTACTTCAACAGCCTTGCAGAGTGTTTCAAGAACAGCGAGCGGAGGAGAGTCGCGTTTCTGCATGTGCCCGCCGCCAAACCAGACCCGGCCCCCGAGTATGAGCAGCATATTGCGACCGGGAGGGAGATCGCCATACAGCTCATCAGGTCCATTGTGGAGAGCGAGCTGGCCAGAGCCTGAAGCCACTCAGAGTGCGAACGACGGAGGCACGAGACGGGAATTCCGACACACACACACACACACACACACACAAATGGCATTCTGGCTATATGATATTCTATCCTTAGCATGGGACGGACGGTCTTGGAAAGCGAAGCACACGCTGGGCATGGCAGCAAGCAGGGCATTTTCAGATGAGACTGGTCGGGCACCACGGGCATAGCAAGATTAATCAAGAGATTCATAGAGAGGATGAGCGTACCTCAAAGCATGTTTTAGCATTCGATACAAGGATCATCTATGTTTCCCCCTAGAGGAGTGAGGCTATATTATTAACCCAGCGCACCCAATTAGGGAACAGGGGGGCAGCCAAACTTTCATACGGGGGTTCTGACGGTGGGTTCTACCAGGTCATCATCAAGCTACGATCAAGTTCTCGGATATCACCTTCTATTTACTTTCCAACCCCCACTGCACAAGTATTCCTGCGAGCTCCAATCAAACCGACACAACTAATCAAGACGCCGGCGCCGGCGGAACCAGAGAGACGTGCTTGCATCTCAATTGTACCACTGCAGTAAGTAAATATTATCACCCAGACAAATCAGTCCATCCAAAAGGACAGAACAACAACGCACCACACAAATCATTCAGACGAAAGGGTCAAATTCACGCGAAACCTTTTTCCATTGCATTTGTCAAACCCTATGGACAGCCCCTAACGTTCCCAGCCGGGGAGGAAAGAAAAGAAAGAAAGAAAAACCAAAAACCTGGTCCCTACTCTAACACACCGAAATTGCAAAACCTTTTAGACGCCAAGCCGGAGAACAAAACAAGAAAACGAAAAAACCTTGCGAGCGACCCCACGGCGACCACGCAGCGAACACGCACCAAACATGTGGCTACCACGCGGCGGCGACGCGCTCAGAAGTAGTCCTTGATGCGACCAAAGTCGGCCATCTGCTGGCGCGAGGGCGACCGCAGGAAGATGGCGTCGAGGCTCTCCTGGCCGGGGAGGCGCTGCAGGACGAAGCGGGCGAAGAGGCCGCCCTTGGGGTTCTTCTGGGCGGGGAGGCGGCGGGAGACGACGTAGAGGCCGTCGTAGCGGATGCCGACGGCGGGGCGGAGGGCGATGGCGCTCTTGGAGCCGCGCAGGACACGGACGGGGCGGCCTGAGTGGAGGGACGCCTGGAGGACCTGGGTCGAGCCCTTGGGGAGCTCGTTGGGGTCGGTGTTGTCCTGGCTCCCAGGACCCGAGTATATGATGGTGTCGCCGCGGCTGGAGAGAGAAATACCGGGATGAGAATCAGCAAGAAGATCGAATGGAGGTGGAGAGGGAGGGCGGGCCAGGGGTCAGTGGGGTTTTTCAAGGCGCTGCAAGACGTAGGTGCCCACGAGTTCAGCTCCTCGAGTATGCACGAACTGCCTCCATCCGGCTAACCCGCACCTCATGGTCCAGGCCATCATCCCTCCACCAGTGCCAGGTCAACCTCGTCTCTGCGCCGTGGCCAAGAATACCGCAGTCTATCTCGGCGAGACAAGAGGGACGGAGAGAAAGGGAGAGAAAGAAAAGACAAAAAGGGGAACGTTATTATTACTTACTCCTCGTCGACATCCTTGTAGTGGCCCGAAACGACCACACTCCAGGCTCCGGTGAGCAGGTTACCCGAAACACCGCCCATGGCGGAGCCGTGGGCGCCGTGGAACAGGGCGAGCAGCTGAAAGGGAAACCAGTCGCCGGGGGTGAGGCCGTTGTGGCCATAGACCTTGGCAGAGCGCTTCTCGTGCATGTATCGCCGGTCAATCTGCATGGCGGCAACCTTGCCGCCGTGCCTAGGGACTAGGCCGTGCATGATTCCATTCACGCCCCAGATGGGGTGATTGGCTGGAGGCTGCCGGATGGCGGCCGTGCGGTCGTTGTCGTTGGCACCATCTGTGCCCATGGTGTTCTGAGGAAGGAGAGCTGCGAGGGCACCACCATCCTCGGCGTCCTCCTCAGCGTCGCCGTCATTGTCGACATCCTCAGGGGCGCGCTCGCCCCAGTTCTGGGCCTCGTACTCGTCATAGAGAGCTTTGGCGCGGCGCTTAAAGGGCTCGGGGAAGTGGAAGTCCTCTCTGTCGAACATGAACTTGAGCAGGACATCGATCTGGGCCTCAGCCTTGTAGCGGGGAGAAACCTCAGAATCGTGCTCAAAGAGCGCCAGAAGACGATCGATCCGTTGAACCCATTCGTCGGTCTGCGTATTGGACGGGAGAATGCCCCCGAGCTTGCGGCTCTGCTGGGCGTAATGTTGGACAGAGCCTAGCCGCTCTCTGATAATCCATTCCTTGCTCTCATCGAAAACCTTTGAGATAACGGGAATGATGATAGCATTGCCATTGTTCTCAACAGCGTTTCCGTTGGGGGAGGATGGAACTGTGGATGAAGACATCTTGAAGAATGGCCGAGTAGCCTGAACAGAGAATCTGGATGATTATGCTGGGTTTTGTTCACTGTGTATTACTCAAGCTTGGTTAGCCAGCTGCGTCTGCTTCAAGCCTTGTATAAATATTAGAAAATGATAACTTACAACTTGTGTAAGAGTCTGGTGATGCTCTGGGCTTGTTTTTGATAAGCAACTGCCGACAAGTTGCTGCAGTCTTGTGTTTGGTCGACGCGTCAGCCCTGTCAACAGACAAGGGTGGGGTGAGAGATGCACTTGGGCTGGAACTGTCGGCGCAAGGCTGAGTATTGTCAAGTGCTGCTGTTCACTTTTGGAGGTAGCAGGGGTTAAATGCTGAGTAGTCTCTTGCTGCCCACCTTCTCAAAGTGTAAAGGGTAGCTGGAATCTTGTGTAAGGAGATGTGTTAGTTTCAGAGAACAGCAGATATCTTTTTTGATGGGAATGTATCCTGGAGGGCTGCAACCAGTGCTGTAAGGCTGAGTGTCTGTTGATCATTGACTTACCTGTTGGAGGTGTAATAGCATGTGATTGTAGCCTTGTGCTAGTCAGACGCGCTGGTCCAAGGGAATCCTCTTCAAATTGTTGTACTTTGGGGGTGTAAGTGGGTGCTGTCAGGCTGACCTTCCCAGTGTCAGGCAATGAACTTGCTGCAGCTTCGACGCGTGGTTTCTCTTGTGAGCAATGATGACAAACGCGATGGATGTGGTTGCGCGCTTGGGTTTGCAGGCTGCAAGAAGATGGAATGTGATGGTTCAACCTTGGGAGTAACAACAGCTGTTGTCGAAGCGCAGCGGCAGTAGCGGATGATGAATGGCAGAATGTGGAATTGAGGATATGTGCACAAGAAGGTGATTGGGAAACAATCAGGCGCACTTCTGGATGGATTTGTTGTTCTTTTCTTGAGCAGAGGAGGAAGAGGTAGGAGGTTTGGTGTGGGGGACAGGGTTTAGGTTCGGGTTGAGGTTGAGGTTGAGGTTGAATGGGGTGTGAGTGGGATGATGTGCGTGCAGCGGCGTGGGATGTTTGGTTTGGTGTTGTTTTGGCTGCAGGTGATGGGTTAGGATGGCTCCGAAGTGCACCACCAAAAACAGCAGGTGCTAGGCTCAGATTTCCACACAATTGATAAAGAAGGCCAACAATGTGAACGAGAAGGGCGATTTTTATTTTTCTTCTTCTTGATGATAATAACAGCTTTTACAGCTGGTCAGTGTCAAATAGTTGGGTGAGGGTGCTGAAAGCTTGAAGGTGGGGTTGGAAGGGAGGTTGGAGCAGAGGAGAGGAAGGAGGCTGTTTACAGAAAGAAGGGAGGGGGGAAACAAGAAAAGAGCTCCCACATTTTAGTCCGATTAGATGTTGACCTTGACCTTGTGCAGAGGGCAGCACACATGCAGCCTTCTGGCCCAGCAACAGCAGCCTCCAAAGGCAAGTTGCACCTTGAGGGTGGCAACCAAATGGCAACATTGGAGGACTGGAGAAGTTTGGAGGCTTGCTCAGACACCAGCCAGCTCATCTTCAGCCAGCAGCCCAGCTTGAAGAAAATATGTTGATGACACTCGTCTCAACAATGGTCTTGATGGTCTGACCGATGATTATGCTGAGTTGTTTCTGGAAAGAGAAGCCTGGTCTGCTATGACCATGTGAGAAGCATCATCGGAGTATTAATTAGTACCTCGATCATGTCTCATACATTCAAATATATCCAGATACACATATACATATATATATATATATATATATATATATGCACACATGTGCTCTCCTGGTTTTATGTTACAGAACAGAGACAGAGCCTTGCCAGCCATTACTACAGTATCACGGTCGCACAGGCGATCATGAGGGATGATGGGGAAGGTGCAAAGATCTTCTGACCAATAGCAACTTCATAACAGAGATGGTTGGATGGGTACAATGGGTCACAGCCACACAGCAATTAGATCTGCCTGTGTACAAACTGAGCACATCGAGTGTGCTGATAAAAGAAGACAAGCCAGAGTAAAACCGGCAGCCATAGCTCAATTATATGGGACAATATCTAGTCAAGAATGGCTACTCTGGACAACAGATGGAGATCAAGCAGATAGAGAGATCCTCGAAGCTTTTCAAAGGATTCAACTTGTATCTACGAGGACGTAGTACAAGATACAGCCAGGTCATAAAGTTTGTGCCTCTAGCAAACAACCTTCTACAGTTTCAAATCCTTCAAAACACCCAGTAATACTGAATGAAAAAAAAGAGCACCGAATACCTCAGGCAGACCCTTCCTCAGCTGTGCGTTATGGGCCGCGCCCACATCATCTTTGGCTTTACTCTGCCAGCAAGAAATAAACACCCATTTCAAATAGCATGGAGGGAATGAATGACATAAAGAATGTCGGCATCTTTATATATACGACTGATCTTATTTTCACCCCTCCAAAATATCTGCGCCTCGCTATCCACTTTGACCTGTCCTGTATTTGCCCTGTTTAAATGCCCGTATAAATGCACCCAGATACACGAAACATCTCTGCCCAGAACATATAAACATATATATATATATTGGCGACACAGCTTGAGTTGCTCCAGAAAACGAAATTCATCTCTCATGTCCCCAGGTGGCCGCCCGGTCGAGCAACACACCACCATAATTCCAGTTACCGCTGGTAAGCAGGTAACGGCTCCGTCGGCGGGATAGAGGGCCGTGCAGACGAGCCGGCACCAGCATCGTTGTAAGTGAACTGCGGGCCGTACTCGTCCTCCTCATTGAGCGTCGGGGCAGATGGCTCGGCCCCGTCGTCCATGACTGCAGGCGGCGGCGCACTGGGGCCTGCCACGGCGCTGCTCCCAGGGCCTCCTGCATCATAGTCTCTCGGGAACTCGGGCGGCGCGCTCGCCTCGGCCAGCAGCCTCTGCCTCTCTAGTTCCTGCTTGTCGTCCATCGGGGTCGCACCTGGGGCGAGAGGGTCTGGCCCCGCAAGGTCATCAAGTGTGGGTGCAGAAGCTCCAGCAGCATCGCCGTGCAGTGGCGGCGGCGGGGTAGATGCGGTAGCCAGGGCGGACGGGCCAGCACCGTCGGCATCGATGACTGGAAGAAGAGCAGGGCCGGCGTTGGGTGGGCATGGCTGGTGCGGCTGGCTCGGGAGAAGCCTCTGCTCGGCCCGACGTATCCTCTCCTTTTCTGAGAGGCCGCTCTCGTCTGGTAGCTCTGGAGGGGGTATGTAGTGCGGTGCGGATGGCTGTGGTGGTTCCCCCGGTTTCCACCGTTCCAGTAAGGGTACTGGGTGACGGGTTCGGGCGGGAACGGCGGGAAGTCGTGCTGATACACGTTCTCGGAGCCGTGGTGACCTTCGTCGTCCTGTCCCTGTCCCTGTCCCTGTCCCTGTCCCTGTCCCTGTCCCCTGGGCCACTGCCCGTTCTCTCCATAGGGGGCGGCACCGCTGTCGTAATACTTTATGTGTGCCGCCGATGGTGCTGGTCCTACTGCCTTGCCCCGCCTGCTGCTGTCTGTGGTGCCCACGACGACCTCAAAGGAGTCGAAGATGACGCCCTTTTCTCGCTTCACGGTGTCCGTGTTGACCAGGCTGCCATCAAAGGATGCCACGCCCGCGTTCAGTTCTCTTGTTGATGCCGAGAGCCCACCCCCAGAACCGACCCTCGTGTGCTGTCCGATCTGTACCGCGTTCGACAGCTTGCCGCCGAGGTCCACAATCACCTCGAGTCGGTACTTGAAGCTGATCATCTCTCCCGGGACGCCCCTGATGGAGGGGAAGGCATTCTCGGGCACCCGGACGGACGTCGTGATGCTTGTGGTAAAAGTACCCGGGTCAACGATCAGCGGGCTGAGCGACTGGGACAGATCCTTCCGGAAAACGCTGCACGACCCAGCTGATGTCAGCGAGAGGCCGGCCAGCCCCGTCTTCGACTTGGGGTAGTACTCCTCCTTCTCTAGCTTGCGCATGTCCTCCTTGGACAGGTTCTTGAAGAGCGACGCGGGCGGCGCCGAGTCCACCCGCCCCTGCCGATACAAGGTGACAATGACGCCGTGCATGCTCCTGATGGGCTTCGTATGCTGGATGTTGACCCTGATGGGCAGTGTGTCGCCGGGCAGGCAGCCCCCTTCATCAGCTCGATGGTCGCCACGATCGTCTTCTCCCCGGATGCGGCCTTCCTGCCGCCGTTCGCCGGAGCGGTGCCCAGGCTGGCCACCTGGCTCAGCTCTGTGCCCCCTCTGGAGCCGTTGCTCACGGCGCTGTCCCCGCTGACCTCGCTCCGCAGGTCGCTGTGTACCGGGCTCCTAGGGTTCTGCTGCTGGACATCCTGATTTGCCTCGTCGGCCCCATTCGACCCGTCTGTCGATGTGTCTACGGCGCGCGTGGAGTCGAGATCCGAAGAGGTCTCGGCGGGGCCGTTCTCGCACGCGCCGGGGTTATTATTCTGTTGTCTTTCAGACACTGCAGAGGTGCTGGGTTTCTTCTTCTTGGCCTTCTTGGAGATGGGCTCGAGGTAGATGGTGCGCGGCTGGGGCGGGAGGAGAGGGCCCACGTCGACCTGCTGCACGAGGTCCACCTTGCGCTCACAGGTTGTGGTGGGGTTTATAGCGGTAGGCCTGGTGAGGGTCGCTGTGATGTTGTACGCTATCGTGCCCCGCTCGAACTACACACATTTGTTATCATCAAGTCAGCCCCCAGATGAGAGAGAGAGAGAGTGTGTGTGTGTGTGTGTGCAGGAAAGCATCTGCTCGCCTTACCTCTATGCTGCTGGGCAGGCCGCGCTCGGGAAAGACCAGCTCGAATCCAAACTCGTACTTGCCGGCGGGTAGTGATCCGTCTGCGCAGAGGACCTGTTCGTCCTGGAACAGCGAGGCATAGCCGTTGCCGAGGAATCTGAAGTGAGACACGCCGTCCGAGGCGAGGTCGATGTTGTTGCTGCTGCCGGCGGGGTCGTTGGCGGCACCTGCGTTCTTGTAGACACGGACGGAGCCGCGCAGGGCGACGGTGAGGTGGGTAACGTCGATGGCCTTGACGACGGCCAGGATGACGGCGCCCCTGACAGCATCGCCCGCGCTGTATTTACGATGGGGCTCGGCGGGTCGGATGTAGAACTCGACAATGTTGCGCGCGTTTCTCGAGCGGATGGGGAGGGCGAAGCGGGAGAAGAAGGATCGAGGGGATGGCTGGTCCTCGAGAGCGATCCGGAGGTCACCGTCGCCAGGGAGGGGGACCATCTGGCTAGCGATGTTGTTGCACGCGGGGGCCTCGCAACGAGTCGGCCTCGTCGTCCCCGCTGCCGTGTCTTTTCAGAATGCGTCTTGGGTATAGCTGGTTCCACACACGCGCGGCCTGGGTCGTCTCGGGTACCGGCCTGGGGTAAGGGTTGTGTGTGCAGATGTGTGTGTGTGTGTCTGTGTGTGTTGTTGTCGATAGTGTTCCTCGTGCCGAAGTTCCGATCGACCTGCCTCCAGGATGTGGGAGGCCTCCGGCTGGGACGGTAGGCTTTGTTGTCTTGTCTTGTCTGAGGGCCAGATCGCAGGAGCTCACCAACGAGAAACGAGAGAGAGAGAGAGAGAGGAGAGAGAGAGAGAACCGGATGGGCGGCACCTCTGCCCACCACCCCTCCACAGGCTCTCCCTCAGGCTGCGCCCACGGCGGCCCTAGAGAGAGAGGGAGAGAGATACGACGGCGACCACAACCCGCAACCTCGTCTGCGCCCGGGAGCCAGGTGGGAGCAGGCTCCGGATGGAGGGCGCAGCAGGTCAGCAACAGATGGGCGTCGCCTGCTGGGGACAAAGCAGCCCGCCGGAGCCGGACACTTCTAACACCCCGGGCTCGGGGGGCCGTGGTGGACGACAGGGGAGGATTCGCCGGTAGATATGTCTCTCCCTTCTCTGTCTCTCTCTCGAGTCCTGGGCTAGGAAGGACGTCTGACGGTCGGTGATCGGGAATAGAGATGGTCGGGCGATTGCATGTGCCAAGGAGGGACAGGATGGGGGTGGATGGCTTGGCTTGCCAAGAGAAATGGGATCAAGAGAGACGGGAAGAGATGTCGGCCGGGTCGAGGCGGCAGCAGGGAGAGGGTGAGAGGGTGAGAGACAATGAATCAGGAGAGCGCAGCGTATTAAGGTGGGTGAAACGCGACGGGTCGCCTCTCTCTCTCTCTCTGCCGGGAAGAGTAGAGCTTGTACGTATGGGCTTTTTTTTTTTTTTGCTCTGCGTGTGAGAAGGGATAGCGGAGGGGTCGAAACTGGGAGCGATGATGGAATGAAACGCGTAATTTTGCGAGAAGGGATTAGGCCTGACCAGAGACACTAAAAAAAGAGAAAATCGAAGAAAAGAAAGAACACAAGAAAATCCAGTTGCTGTGGTATATAGGATATATGATTTTAGAGAATTAGAACGACGTCTAGACTCCCAAGACCCAAAGGTTAAGAGATGCTGTCGCGCAGAAGACAAGATTAGGGCAAGGAAAAGAGGAAAAGAGTTGAGAGACTCTCTCTCTCAGAGGAGACAAAGAAAGAAGAGGGCAACCGTTGAGAGAGTTTCTTTTAGGCTGGTGGCGGGCTGCTTTGGGCCCTATCCCCCGCCCTGGTTCATGGTTGTAGTAGGTGCTTGCCGTGCTTGCCCGCTGTAGAGGAACCCAAACACAGTACTAGGTACTTGCTAAGCACTACGTCTGTACAGTACGTGGTACTTGTGAGGTATACGTAGTCTACTGCGCGGCGCCTTCCCCAGAACGACAAAACTGGCTCTGGGTGTGGGGCACGTCTACATAGTACATACTGTAGTAAGTAGGCACTCCTCTTATCTACGGTGGCTGCGGTGCTTCTTTTCATTTTCCCTTCGCTGACGGAATATTCCTCTCTTTGACACCACCATTCTTCAGCACACAAGATGCCTTGAAGATTTCGTCAATTCCGCGGTTTGATCTTTGCCAGCCAGCTCAAGGCTTGGTCCTTCTTTGTGTCATTGGCTATAGGATCTTGATCTCATCTCTCCTCAGCGAGCCTGATAAGCTTACCTTACTCCTCCCGCCTCCTCTCTCTCACGCACCGGTCTGTACTGGCTGGTAATCAGCTTTATACGTCCGTAGAGCGTGACTGGTCACAGTCTCTCCCAGCCTTGTCCATAGTGACGAGCCCCCACGGTTGCGAGCCTCGCCCAAGAAGATCGATTTTTTTTTTTATTCCCCTAAGGCTGGGGGCTCTTAGACGGTTGTAGCCTTGGCAAGTTGCTATTTTGGTATCCCCGCTATGCCTGACACCGTTGACGCGCACGCGTTTACGATGTACAGAACGCTGGGTCTGGGATTGGGATTCACTGGCTTGCGTCCCTTCATCACCTCGGTGGCTATAAGTGTTGTAGCTGATAGTCTAGGTCCACACACGCACACACACAAAAATTGTGAATATACACCGTACCGTGATGACGCAGCCGTCGAGCTCGGCCGCCCACCTAGGTAGCTGTGTCTCGCGCAGCAGCAGCAGCAGCAGCAGCAGCAACAACAACAGCAGCACCAGGAGGCTCCACCAGATCTACGCGGTTTACATCAGCTGATGTTTGACATTTGTATCAGCGGTCCGTCTGGCTTGCTAACATATGTTTTCCTTTGGGGCCAGCAAGCGGCAGGCATGTGTCACATCACCGGGGAAACTGTGACCTCAAAATACACAAGCATCCCCAGTGACTTGAATCTCTCTCTGTCTGACTGCCAGGGATCAATCTGGCAAGCAAGGTGTGTGGGAAAGGTGGGTCACCGACAGACGACAGATCTGCTGCGGGTAGGTCCCGGGGCGGCAAGCTTCGCCCCGTGAGAGAGCGCTGCGGCTGTTTGTCTCTTGTGATACCCTCATGCAAGGCTATGTGTAATAGCAACAGTGGGGGGCAGGCGTTGTTCCCTTTCACCTGTTCCCGAGATGGATCTTGTCTCGCGGGACTCTGGGCTGTTGCGGAGAGGGTCGGCAAGTGCCTCACCCGCTGCAATTCTCTATCTTTGTCTCGCACAGTCACCTCGCCCCCGACGTGATTCCCCAACAGACAAACCAAGATGCCACTGAGTAGAGGAATAGTCTAGGTCAGTGGCATCTGCCATTGGAGGGCGGAGCCTGTTCTCGTAGTTGATATCAAGCTGCGATTTGTCTTTATTTCTTTTCAACAAGTTCAGCCGGTCCTCTATACAATCTGTTCCACTGGAAAACAACACAAGAAAAATCCCCAAAAAGAAAAAAGAGTGTCAAACCACCAGAGAGGCGACAACATACATACACACTAATCTTACTATCAAGAGACCACCACCACGAGCAACTTCAGAGTCTCTGGGGAGGCACAGACAGACGCGCAGCACACAATGTGTTTCTCCTATCACAAGATCCACTACTGCTCCTACTGCCACAGGCAGATGTTCGAGGAGCCCAACCCCACCGGCTACACGGTCTGCGCCAGCGCAAAGGCCACCGGCTCGGGCAAGCTCGGCAACTGTGTCGAGCAGACCGTCCAGCGCATCGAAAACCGGGCCTACGACGCCTGCTGCGTGGAGTGCAACGCGATAGAAAACGATAGCCGGGGCCGCCACCGCAGCGGCGGAGGCGGAAGCGGAGGCGAGCGGAAGGGGAAGGGGAAGAAGAAAGACAAGAAGAAGCGCGGCTCGTGCGCCGTTTCGTGATGCCTCTCGCGGAGAGGGTCTGCCGGGATGGATGTTAGGTGGTAAAGTCAATGAACGGCTGACAGCTACTTGTGTTGTCCCTAGGCAAAAAGGGTGTCCAAAAGGTTTGCCTTGTGTGGACCAGCGGCGGCGATGATGATGATGATGCTGATCAACACCACCACCTCCTCTTTCTCCGTAACAAAAAGGGAAGTACACCAAGTATGTCTACCAGCCAGCCAGCCGTAGGCTGCAGTGATAAGATGACAAGCAAGCAAAGTGCCTTTTCTTTTTTTTTTTGGTTTTTTGGAGGCAAAGTCTACTCTTTGTCGAGACCCCCCTCGCAGCATGCATGGGCAGAGTCCACAGATCGATCCACCGAGAGATGGAGATCTTAATTGGTGACGACGATCCGAGGTCGCGAGAAACATAAAGATGGAGTACGTACGCAGCCCAGTGGGATCGCCGCATAGCACATAAGGGATGCGCCTCTTGGTCATCATCCATCACCAGTGAAATCGGGGATGGCCGCCTGGGTGGAACTCACAGAGCAGAATGACAGACAGTTTTTATGCTCTCTCGGCATGCATATTCGCTATGTTAGGAACAAAATAATGCAGGAATTCTTCATTTCATCGCAGCCAGTCTTGCTCGTACATTGATTGCTCGGTCGCTCTCTATCTGTTCAGTGTTTAGACAATCTTTTACCTGGCTTCGTTCGTCTCATGATAATGCCACTATGTATTACGATGTAGTATTGCGCGCCATGTCTGGTCTGGCATAAAATTCTCCCCCGCCCTCTCGGGTCATGCTTGCTCGCGTTCCGTACTATGCTCTTTGTTGGAGATATGTGCTCCTTCTGCTGATAATCTCAATCTCTCTTTTGAGTGTTTTTCTTTTCTTTTTTTGTATGCCCTGAAATCCAGATGCCGTCCTGCCCAGTAGTTCAACAACCTATCCAGTTCCAAACAATACCCAAGAAGACCCCTAGCCTGTTCATGCATGCTGTTGTTGAGATGCTGTGCTCTTTTTTTTTTTTTCTTCCTTGAAAAATGAATAAAGAAAACCAAATTGGTTCGAAAATGTGGCTCGATCCTGGAAACCGTAAACGCCGGCAGTGAGTGGAATGTGTGAATGAACCATGCCCGCAGTTGTTTTTACGTGGCGCGGCGGGGCATCTCCTCGCGCGTGCCTCGCCAGCTGAGCCTGCTTTCGCTGAAACTCCTCGCGTGCAGCGGACGCTTGGGCCGCAGCCTCTTCCCGTCCACGAGGCTCTCAGCCTTTTTCTCCTCATTCCCTCCACTGTTTTCTTTGTCCCCTCGGCAACAACCAGAGTCGAATTCAGCCTCGCCAACCTCAGAAAGAGACCCCAGACCCCCTAGAGCCCGAACTTCTTCTTGGGTGGCTTCTTGCCGTCCTTCTGGTTGCCCATGTCCTTGAGGATGTCGTCAAAGGTGCTGCTCGCGTTCCGGGTGTGGCTCGCACTGTTGGGTGTGGCGCTCCGCGGTGTGGGTGGGCCTCGAACCGGACTCTCGTTCCTCATGTTAGACGAGCTGCGGACGCTCCGGACGCTGCCGGGCCCAGAGGCACCGCCGCCGCCACCTGAGCTCTGTGGTCGTGGCGTGAGGGAGTCAGAGCGCGCGTGCATCTGCGAGCCATGAACGCGGCTGGAGCGTCTGTCGACGGGCGAATGCGCCGGGCTGGGAAGCATCTCCAGCCCCACGACGCCAGCGAAACTCGAGCGATACTGCGAACCCGTGCCTCGCCCCTGGGCAAGGCCGCTGCCGGGGGCGGGAACCCGCCTCAGTGGACCTGACGCAGGCGACCCGGGCGTTGAGCTGGCGGGCGACGCGCCGTTGCTGCTGTGATAGCCGACTGGATCCATGTCCTCGAACACGGCCCCAGGAGGCTGGAGTGGTGAGAGGGGCGGCTCTACTCCCGAGAGCGGGCCGTTCGGCGGCGGCGGAAGGCCGAGCAGGTCGGCATTCTCACCGTTCATCTTTGCCTCGTCCCAGAGCTTCGCTGCCTCCCAGCAGTGGGAGCGCTCGTACGTGCCCTCGACGGAGAACATGACCACGTCCGCTGAGAGCTCGACCTTGACAGAGCTGCCGGGGATCTGATACCAGGCCTTCCGCGTCGCCCCGGCATCCTCGATCCACGGGGCGTTGCCCATCGGCGGCTGACAGAGAAAGTACTCAACACCCTCGGTGAACTGCAGGTCGGGTGCATCAATGACCAGGAGGGGAGGGACTGGATCACCACGTAGAGGAAGAGCCAGATGCCCATCCGGTTGTCGGCCATCTCGCCCGAGTTCTTGCCCTTGGCCATGTCAAAGTCGAAATCCTTGAACTGTTCGAGGAAAGATGTGGCAACGCTGTCCGTGTTGAAGTTGTACGACTTGTGCAGGACCAGCTGAACCTCGTGCTCCTTGATCTTGCGGTCGAACTTGGCGCGGTCCTTCTCCTTCATCTCGTCGTACTTTGCCAAGACGGACTTCATGGTCGGGACCTTGGGGATGTCGAAAGGTATTGGCGGCAGGACAGGCGGGGACGATTGGTCGAACTCGGTCAGCATCTTCCTCAGGGCTTTGATGTTCTGGTCGGCTTCCTTGTCGGACACCTCTTCGGGCGCCTGGTCGATGACGCGTGGTGTGAGAGAGTCGCGGTCCACCAGCAGGTCATACAGAGAACACAAGTCCGCGTACAGCGCCTTGAGCACCAGTCTGTTGAGACCATTCTCCGAGAAGGGGTTCTTCTTGCTCCTTGCCTTGGGCGGCCAGCTCCCGAACAGCCCCTTGTAGTAGTCGTGAGTGAAGCTCTTCATCCGCGCGAAGGCCGCCTTCCACCTGTTGAATCGGACGTCTCTGAACTCTGAAGAGCCCGCCACGCCAGCAAAGAGCGCCGGGAATTCAAACTCTTCCAGTCTCGAGTTCACGCCGTCCTGCCGGTTGCGCAGATCCAGGTTCGCGCGCTCGAGGCGTCGCCGAACCTCTGGAGATATGTACTGCGTCAGGGGCGAGTTCAGAGAGACGATGGCCTGCCACTTGCCGACCGCGTGGGTGTAGGCTTCGTTGTACAGCTCCCAGCACTTCATCCGCTCGCCCAGGATGATGGCCTCCACCGTCTTCTCGCGGCTGTGGCGCACGTCGGCGAGAGCCAGCTGGGCCATGTAGAAACCAAAGCTCATGTCAACCGCCTCGCCCCAGGTCGTCCCGTCCATGCTCATGAAGTCGAACTCCTTCAGCAGTGACGATATCTCCAGGAACGCGGAGAAGATAGTCGGGTTTGCCTTGGTCCCCACAAGCGGCTGGCCCGTCAGGAAGGCAAAGAGATTCCGCACTGCTATCAGCCGCTGCAGATCGGGCTGTCCCGCGTCGCCCTGGTGCGCGTGGTCATGGTGTGGCATGGGAGGAGGGATGTACAGGCGGACCTCGCCTGGCATCAGCTCCGGCATGGCGAGATTCTGGGGCAGACGGGTGGCGTCCTCTGCCATCAGGCTGTCGCGGCCCGTAAAGCTTGTGCTTCTCGTACGTTGGTGTCTGCTGCTCTCCAATTCGCCCTGGATCAGCTCGTGAAACACTATTGAAGCCTCTATCGACTGAGCAGGAATCTTGAACGAAGGCCCCCTTCCGCTTCCTTTGGGGTAGAGGTGTACAAGGATGCGCCCGTTCTCATTCCAGAGCTCGGGAACCTATGGAAATTGGTCAGCGTGCTCTCAAAAAGACCAGACCAGACCAGGCACTCGGAAGAATCTCATGGTTGTTTATTTACCTTGTCGCCGTTCAGCAGGAAAGAGGTATTATAGTCTGCGTGGCTGTCGGCAGCTATGATCCATGCCTTGTTTGGTGACATCTTCTTCAGATCCTTCGAGACGGAGCCAGACCTCGACCTGCCCCCGGGCATCCAGGTCCTCCTCAGCCTCCCGCGGCCGTCGCCGTCATGAGAGTTCCTCGACGCTGGCCTGGGCTCCACGGGAGAGGACACAGCTCGAGAGCTGTCAAAAGTCGAGGTCCGGCTTGGCGGCGGGTGCGCCGAGCTGCTCCTCTGGCGCGGCAGTTGGCCTGGTGGTGAGGGACGCCTCTTGCCTAGCTTGTTGGAACGGCCGTCATGCCGGCTGTCGGACAGCGGAGGCTGGGCAGAGCTGCTCCTCCTCTCGCTGCCTCTAGACCCGGGCGGTGGTGCAGAATAAATTGGTGATGGGTCTGGTCGGGCGTATTCGAGCCCTTGTGGCATGGGTATCTTGGGGGGCAGGCGGGATGGCTGCTGGGGAGCACCCCCAGAGAGGACTGGCCCCTATGGTGCTTGTGGATGACAGCCGGCATGCCGTCGTTGTTGTCTTTGTTGTGGTAGTCGTCGTGGTCGTAGTCGTAGTCGTTTTGTTGCTGTTGGTGTTGTTGGTGTTGTTTCTGATGGCCGCCCGCAGCGTTAGCGGCCTCGGGGGACTCTGTGCGCTCGAAGCCAAAGTCAAAGTCGGAGACCTGTGTTGCTGGCGTGGGGGTGTTTAGTCCGAGGACTTCTGAAGAGCGGTCGGCGGTGGACAGCGAGTCGTGGGGATTGGAGGGTGTATTAGGGCTTTCTTCGAAGGAGGGCTGCTCGTTGGTCTCGATGGCAGAGGCCACAGGTTTCCTGGCAACAGGCTTCTCTCTGAGTTGCGACCGAGATGCTGTTTCGTCAGCGGTCTTTGGGCGCAGGCGGTCGGTGGCCGCGGCCGTGGACTTCTTCAGCGAGCCAGCAGAGCTTGTGGGCGAGAATAATGATGTCAGCACGTTCAGCTTGGACTTTCTCCTGCGCGGCGGCGTCGTGGTGGCCTCGTCCTCCTTCCCCACGCTCACAGGGTCCGACACCTTCACCGGCTGCCCCAGAGACTCGACGTGGCCTCTGTCCCGAAGTGAACCGGTGGCAAGCAGGTTGGTGACGGACCTGGAGGGCATGGCAAGGATAGAGCCCTTGCTGCCCTTGGAGGAGTGGGAGGACTTGCTCGACGGCATGTTGAGCGATGAGAAAGGATCAAGGCTCAGGGCTCGCTCCTCATGAGGCAAGTTCAGGATATGTGAAGCAAGGGTGAGGGAGGGAGGGAGAGAAGGGGATATGGCGAGCTCTGCCTGGTGAGCTCTCACTGAGGAAGAAGAAGACAAGACAACAAGACTAACCCGGTGGTGGTCTGAAGGCAGAAAGCGAGAGCCCACTCACTGCCAGGTACTATGTACCGTATTTGTATAATGGGGCCAAAATGGCACGCTCTGACCAACTAAGGACCAGGTTGGCACTGTACTGCGACTGTTGGCTGTTGGCTGTGAACCCCCTGGATCAGTCCGTGTGGGTGTGAATGTGTCAACACTATGGGACAATGCCTGATGCTGGTGGAGGAGCCACTCGGTGAGCCTTTGGGGCCCCAAGGTTGAGTGTATCAAGTACGTACCCAGCCAGGGAAATGGAGGTGAGCGACAGAGAGAGAGAGAGAGGTGGAAAGGTGGGGGGGCGCAAAACAGAATCAGCCAGGAGGCTGTAACGCCTGGTCTGGTTCGGGTTGGACGAGAAAGAAGGCGGCCTCGGGTGGAGCAATTGTATGTGTAACAGAAATGTGAGAAGCGCTTGAAGGACCCTTGCAGCGGTAGGATGATGGGGTACTAAGTATGTACTATGTAGTACTATGGTACAGTGGCACGAACAGGACAGGCTGCTGCAGAGAGGGGGAGGAGAAGGAGGAGGAGGAGAGGAGGAGGGAGGTGGGAGGAGGAGGGGGCCGTCGATGTCGTCTTGTGCAGGGCTGTGGAGGTGGGGGGAAGGGTGCTGGCCTGGGTCTGCGGGATGGGACCGAAGAACTGGGAGAACATTCAGAAGACTGATGTTGATCCGATCCACTCTTTCGAAGAAGAGAGACACAGAGAAAAAAAAAAAAAAAAAGAGGACCCACAAACCACTCGGCTTCGCCAGCAGCTGAGCAGGGATGGACGGAGACGACAGACAGACGATCAAGGCGTGCAAGGGTCAGGGCGAGGTGCAAAATAGCTCAAGAGGCAGGCAGAGAGATTTGATGGTTGGAAAGACTTGGTCTTGGGTGCGCCATGGAGGGACCCTGATGGGGTTTGTTTGATGTTTCTCGGTGGATCGATCGCCTTCGCAAGATGCGGTGGTGGTCTTGCTGGCGTGCCCTGCTCTGCTGTCTTGGCTGGAGAACAGACGTCATGCATCAGCATCAGCGTCAGAAATCAGATTGCGCATCAGCCTCAGCCTCAGCATTTAACATTAGCATTCAACGTTAGCAGCCGCTCCAAGCCGCTCCAGCCTGTTGTCTGTACTGCGTGCGTGCATGCGTGCGTGGTTTATGTGGAGAGGAGGGAGAAAGAAAAGAGAGAGTGGAAGGTCAAGTGCCGTGGCGGACTTTTGACCTGCGTGGTGTGTGGACTTTGACCTCTTTTCAAGGTCAGGCGCAGCGACCCGTATTCGGCCGGTCGCCTAAAATCCGCAGAGTCTACATAGTACGGAATACAGGCAGGATACCGAATCTGCCCCAGGACCAGGCGAGGTAAGGTAAGTCGGGCTTGCGTGGACTCCGTACTGTCCTCCAATGCGTGGGGTGGGAGCATAGCCCTGCCAAGCCCTGCATCGTGGAGCCGAGTCTGGCAGCAGGCCGCAGGTAGGGCACGTGCAGAGCAGGGCGGTATGTTGTTGGGTCTGTGAGTTTGTCTGTCTGTCTGTCTGCCTGTCATCTTGGGTAGAGAGTTGAGAGCTGTGCTGAGTTGGGCTGGGTCAAGGGCTGGGAGGTCAGTAGGCTGTGGAAATTGTCATAGTGGTGAAGATCCCAGGTTACTATGACAGTACAAAAGAAGATCCTCATGTCAGCCCGCGCAGGACTTTTTACGACGAGCTTCCGGGGTCAATCACCTAAGTACTATGGATGCACTACTTGTAGGAGGAAGGTACCGTGCGGGTAACTACTCTAGTACCTACTGTATTTGGCAGGGGTTGCACTTGCACAACAAAAGAAGGGGGAAAACCCTCTAGACTTACCTTTCCAGCTAGCAGGAACCCAAGTACCGTACATGGGAAGGAGCACCCGAATTACATCACTAGGTACTGAATCACTTAAGAACTTAAGTATGTATTTCGTACTATGTCTACTAAGTACGGCGGTAGTTTCGGAAGGGGCTTTTGCTACGCCTTCCCCCCCTCTTCTCCCCACCAACCACACCGACTCACAAACAGCAGCCTCGAAAACATACTTTACAGAGCACAGATGTACTTTGGTACGCACTCTCATGTGTGTGCGCTCGTGTCTGGCCGCCTCTTGTTTCTGATCTCGAGAATTTGATACCCTTCCAAGTCATCCTAAATACTAGCTCCGTTTTAGCAGCCCCAAAGTGCCGGGACCGAGACCCATCCGCCCTACCGCCCACGCCGCCCTGCTGTCTTCTGTCTTCGGATTCTCCCAACGTTGTGCTACTAGGTAAGTAGCTCCTCAAGGCCACGCCACCCGCACGGTCTACAACAGTACTATGTAGTACTGTGCCTTGCGAGAGTAGTGCTACCTTAGTACTATTACAACAACCAACAGCAAACCAACAACAAACAACAAGTTCTGTCGGCTCACACAGGTGCATGAGAGATGATGGATGAGTCCTTTTCATCTGGGGTCTGTGGCCTTCGATGCTGCCCCCCAGTCCTCATGCCTGTCATCCATCATCTCCACATAACCACAGGTGGTGGCGCTGATGTGTGCCTCAGGACCAATCTCCTGCCCCATCCCTCTGCCTCCCAGAGGCTGTATACGAGGTCGTCGACGTGGTGGTGAGACAGCTCATGTCTCCTGTTTACGCAACCAAAGGCGCGCCCGCGGGACGCTCGGAGGGACTACCTGGTTGCTACGGGTACTATGTAGGTACCTGCTGCTGAGTTTTCTTTTCACTATTACTTGGTAGCTTCTTCAGTGATCCGTCCTCTTTTCTGACTGAGACAAGGCCTTGCTAATAATAGCACGGCCATACAGGCACTGATGCCCATGACTCGAAGTCTTCGCCTCAGACCCCCTTCTGCAAGTCATCCTGCTCTTCCCGTTCCTCCCTGGGAGCCCCCTTTTGTGTCTTGTCTCCCTCGTGGCACTGGACGAGGACCATGTACGGGCTTTGACAACAACCAGCTCAGAACCGCGTATCGCACATCTCGAAGCGGGAGACGCGGGACAAGCCTCCCGCATCCCGTGCTTCCACAGCACGCCTCCACCCACCCACTAACATAATCGTCAGCATTATTACCTATCCAATACTACGACTAACTGCTACCACCTCTGCTGCAACCCCAGCTCGGGTCGATCATCGTCCAGGGTAGGCTCGCCGTCAACACCATACAATACACCAGCATCACCACAGATGGCGCCGTCTGCACCCTCTAATGTTCCTCATTGCAAGGTACTATGGTACAATACCAAGTACCTAAAACATACGACAGTATCTCCGAGACGTCCTGGGCTGATTTCCTCTGGATGATTCCGGACCTAAGTGGATAAAATCCCCACCCGAATCGGCAGATCAAGGGGGTGCTGGAGAGGGTGGGCTGCAGAGGGCACTCTTCTGTCCTCGGCACTATCACCTTCTTTCTCAACGTCATTTTGAATTTCCCTCCATCTCGCGCCTGTCTCATCACCCATGTAACGAGATCATCTTGCAAGCACGGCCAATCTTCTCGGCACTCTCTCCAAATCCTGCCAGCCCTGTCCGCGACTTACCGAGATAAATGTTCTGGGAGTGCAATTTGGCCACCTGCAGATTTGGAGGATTCCAAGGACAGATGCCCTCACCCGGGAATCTATTCCTTCCACCTCGCAGCGGCCCCGGCCAAACCGGAAACAATACCTTAAAAAGGCCTCTTAGGTTTTCTGGGGTTCTAAGTCGAACGTTCAGTCGATGCTAAGGCAGAGGGGCCTTGGCGATCCTGCAAACCACACAAAAGCCACGTCGGATCGTTTGTTCAGTGCCGGCGTCGCCTTCTGCAGGCCGCTACAGCGAGGCCCAGCCCAGCCCTGGCCGGGCAAGACAAAACCCTCTCTGGTTCGTGCAGTGTCGCAGGGCCGACTCGATGGCCTCGCGTGTTGAGGACACCTCACGCTTCATGGATGATGATCCAGCAGAGACAGGTAGGTATTGGCTGTTGCATAGTCTCCTCCTGGCTGGCCTGGACCTAGTGACGCAGCCCTGACCAGGGCTTGGTTTGCCGACCCGTTTCTATGAGCAGCACCTGGGTTAGCCTTCGCTGCGGTCTCTCCTCTGTGCTAGACCACGAACCGACGTGCCGCTCTTGGTCGAGTTGCATGCCTTGCGAGCTCCTCGTTTTTTTCCAAGACCTCGACTTTTTTTTTTTTTTTTTTTTGGTTGACCACCAAGAGAACGAGAAGTGAGATCAACGAAAAAGAATGAATCCAGCCGCCCGAACAGTGGCAGAGCGGACGCAGCCCCCTTGGTCCCCAACACAGCCAGGAAAGAAGGCTTCTGAATCACTTACTACTTGCTCACGCCCCAGGGTGCCCCAGATCTATTGACTGTTAGCTGCTTAGGATCGGCCGTACGGAATCCAATCCTGCGAGGCGAGCACAGAGCCGAAGCCAGCCCTGGAGAGCCGACAGAGTCATAGACAGAGTCAGCATTTGCTCTGCCACTATAGACGGGGATGACAGATTAGCAGACGGGCGCACTCTACGAAGGGCGGCGGCGGCTGCTGACGGGAAAAGATGAACGAGGTTTTCTCTTACCGTGGATACTAACATGTGCATCTCCCACTAACGCAAATCCACCCCGATGGCCGACGCGTCTCTCTCTCTCTGTCTCTCTCTCTCTCTTTTTCGACGCTACTGGCAAGAGCACAGCCTGAGGCTGCAGACATGGAGATCAAATGTCGGACGCTACAGACATTAGCAAAGTAACCAAGAGACAGCCGCATCTGGGGCAAAGCCTGAGCCTGGCGGTGGAACCCCCAGTCTCTTATGACATCGTTCTGGAGCTGGGCCCTCGACACACCCCATCATCGTCATGGGGACAGCCGTCGTGTCCCGTGCAGAGCATGTATGCGTTGTCCATGCAGTGCAACTGTCGCTGCTTGCTAAGCCTGAAGCTCAGCCCCTCGACCTAGTGTCCCTCTGCTCGAAGGGTCGTGCCGCCCAGGCGGAGCTGCGTGGAGAGTGTCTTTATATGTAAGCCCGCACACAGCATTCTCCGCCTGGCAGCAAACGAGGCTCGAGGGTGATCGTCGAGCAAATGTGCAGGTTTCTGGGTCCGCTGCGACCAAGGCGGACCTGCATGCCTGGGGCACACGTGCTGGAACAAGTGCACATCCTCGGTGTAAGCGGCTCTGCCAGCCTGAAGTCCTAGAGGCTTTCCCAACGAATCAGAACAGCACAACTCGAGCTCGATAGGATCGCAAGTAAGTGGCTCCGCCCATTGAGACTGTTGCTTCGATACCCTTCTAAAGGTTCGTGAAGCCCTTATCTACTGATCAACAGAGAACTTAACCTTCTTTCTCTTTTGTCGGACCCGAACCAAAGCACACCCTCAACACACCTACCTGGTTTTCATCGTCACCTCACGTTTCACAAACAGCCTTTGTGTGTGTGTGTTGTGTGTTTCTAGACTGCTGCAAATCGGCCGCCCCGCAGCCTTATCTCGCCACCATGGATCCCGTATACGACGAGTATTCATTCGACGAGATCGACCGCATCATCGGAGCGCTCGAGGACACCGCTGACAGTAGTCTGTGGCCCCGGAACACCTTCAGCCCGGGGACTCTGCCCGCATACCTGGGGCCTCCGACTGCAGATGGCTACAACGAATCATCCGTCTCAGAGAACCATGAGCCAGCCCTGACTCTGGCCACGACTGATGTGTCTTCGTATCGGCACCAGAGAGTCCCGTCCACTGGTCTCACGCCGAGGGGTGACCCTGGACCATATCACCATGGCTTCGATGCGGCACAGCAACAAGAGCCCAAGACAGGCTTCGAGACCCTGAGGGCGCCACAGGTCGACCTCCAGTACATCGGCGAGGCGCCCGAGATCTTCGTCGAGGGACAGCCGGCACGCCCTCCGGATCTTACACAGGAGTCCGATCTGCCAGGTAGCCTGTCGCCTGCGGCCCGGCGCCACGGTCCTCATCAACACGTATCTCGACGCCCCGGAGACTTACCCGTCGATGTATCGCCGCCGCCGATGCTTTCCGCCCTCGGGGGCGCTTCTGCCGTGGGCAACACTGCCGACATCCCCTCTCCGCTCCTCCCATGAAGAGAGATGGGAGCAGGAGAAGCGTTCGAAGTCATCCCTCCCGGAAGATCAGCGTTTCAAAGTGGCTGTGATGAGAAAGACGGGCGCCTGCCATCGGTGCAGGCTTCTGAAAAGAGAGGTGAGGAGTGCTCTGTCCTGCCACGCAACCCTTAGGAATGATCTAGTGCAAGTCCAAGCTGACGCCGCTTTTCTTTTGCTATCTTCCCACAGTGTGATCAAGGCTCACCCTGCGCCCTCTGCGACAGAGACATACACGGCCACCCCCAGGTATGTGACCGCGTGAAGATGGCCGAGCTGCTGCCGCGAGAAGACCAGCCAAGTAAGTCACTTTGTGAAAATCCGACCAACTCCCAGACACATACACATCCTTTGTAACATGCCGCTGACAATACACTCTTCTTCAACAGGTGTCTGGGAGGCAGAACTCGCCGAGCCGATGCTGCCCTTGAACAGCTATCCAAGGAGTAGTGATCCCATCAGCATCAGCGTTGCCTTCGACCCAGACCGTGGCGACTCACCCGACCTGGTCGTCTCCCTCCAAGAATACAGCTCTGGCACGAGCTTCTTCTCGCCTGCTGCCAGCTGGAGTCCTGAGCAGTTCTACCGACCGCCCCCTACGACTTTTTCTTCCATGTTCTTGACGACCGCCGGAAATTGGGCAGGAAACTTAACAGGTGCTGAGCCACTGCAGGCAGCTGGGCCGTTCGTCACGCAGTCACCTTTGACGGACGGCAGCTGGCCCGGCTACTCATCGCCTTCGCCCGCCTCACCTGAGATACACTATCGGCTCCATCCCCAGGCACGGCCCTCTGCCGCCGCACTTCTTGCCTGGGCTGAGAAGCAGGTAAAGCAGGATCTTGCACGTCATCAGACATTCGAGGCCGCCATTGGTATCTTTGCGTTTGCACTACGAGACCGTCCACTACCGCCATCTCCTACGCCCGAGAGGGCCGGCAGGAACAAGAGCACCAACGCACCGCAATCGCCTCGGTACCTGCTGCGCAACGTATGCGACATGATGAGCTGGTTCCGAATCCTGCGGGCTCAGGCGATCTACGTGCGGCAGTCGCCCGGCCTGGGATCTTACGGAAGCTCAGGAGGGGGCGCCGGCCACTCGCGCCTGCTGGAGGGCGTGCTCTCGGAGCTGAAGCGGCTGGCGCTCGCCGAGATCGTCGCTGCCGAGAGGCACGCTGTAGACCACCTGGACCAGTTCCTGAACACGGGCATCAAGGGCGTCGAGGTCCCGGTCCTGGCGTGCCTCTGGCAGATGATTCTTACCTATCGGCAGCAGATTGCGGCGTATACCGCCTCGACGAGTATGCATGCTACCAGTAAGGTCTTCTTTCCTTGATCGTCAAAAAAAAAAAAAAATTAGTTGTTGTTGTTGCTGCTGCTGCTGCTGCTGCTCAAACAATGGGCGCTCTTTTTTGTTGACTTGACTGACCTTGCGAAACATTTTTTAGCGCCTAGAGCCGTTGCGACCTCCATCGAGAACCTGTACCAGCTCCAGCGTTGCCTCCTCGTCAAGTATGGAGCCTATTTCCGCTCCTCGTCGCCCTTCTACCCACGGCGCGGGCAACCCTCCACGCTGGACCGGCTCCAGGGCGACCAGCGGCTCAAGAGGGCATGGCAAAACGTATTAGCGAGCCGTGAAGAGTTTGGTAGGTGTCGGTTCAGGCCTCGTCTCGTCATTCCCTCCCCCCTCCCCGGCCCTGCTCTAGTCCACGAGTGTGGATTCGAGAGAAGACAAGGTCTTTTTCTCCCCCCTTTTCCCCCTTTTCCAAGCAAGAACAAGGGGTTTTTTTCTTTTTCTTCCTTCTCTAGGTTCTCAGCGCAAGTGTGTGTGTGTGCGTTTATGTGGATGCGGGGAAGTATAAAGCGCGCGCGTGAGAGAAAAAGAATTTGACTACTAATCTTCTGACAACTCCAGACAAAGAAATTACGGCATCGATGGCGCCTATGGATGAGCTGCTCAAGGTACTAGTCGTGAAAATCGAACATGACCTAGGGCGCCGGCGTTCACAGAAGAGGCCCCCGCCACGCAGACCCCCGCCGTTCTCATGAGACGAAGAAGAAGAAGTAGGTCAAGCCACGTCACGTCACATCACGTCACGTCGCTTCGCTGCGCCTCGCCATTCCTCGCCCTGCCTACTCCGGCTGCTGGGAGTAGACACACACACACACACACACACAAAACAATGATCCTCCTCACACACACATTGTCATTTGTAGATAGGGCTTGGGCCGTATTTGACACAAGGGTGGCGGCGTTCTTCAACAGTTCCCTCCCTCCCGGTGTGGGATATTGTCGGCACTATCTACGACAAGATCGTCAAGAGAATATCTTCTTCACACGACCACACCCTCACACACCGTTCTTTTCTCCTTGCCGTATGCACTCCATCAGTGACTGAAGTGGGTGAGTGCGAGTGAAGCAGACAGCCTTGAGAGAGAGGGAGGAGGAACGGTGTGTTGTACTATATAGATTTGTATAGCTCTTTTTATAATTTTGTTTTTATGAGAACCAAAGGGTATCTATCGATCGTACAGATATAGAAAGCAATTTTTTTTTATAACAAGCCTGGCCACCTTGAAAAAGCATTCCTATGTGTTGTATATAGCCCCCCCCAAAAAAAAAAAGCGAAAGAAAGAAAAGGGGTAAATTCTTGACGCTTATGCCTTGAACCGCTCTATGCTTCCGGCCATATCGTCCTGCGCGTCCTTGACCAAGAAACTATCCCACTGGTGTCAGCACACACAAATATACACAACTTCACAGAGAGAGAGAGAAAACTCACTTGTACAACAAAACAGTAGGCCCCACAGTGCCCAGATGCCAGAGACAGTGCGCATCCACGCTCCCGCCAAGGACAGGAGGGAAATCAAACAGCTCCAGGCTCATGGCCAGGACGACCCAGGCAACGCACAAGCCGGGCCACGTGGCCCAGCTGCGGCCGGAGCTCCTGTACTTGACCCAGCTGTACCGGGTCCACAGGGCGTTCTGCGCGAGGCCGCAGACGACATTGGCGGCCATGTTGTAGGTATAATCCCAGCGCCAGAGCAGGAGGTAGCCGGCGTGGGCGAGGTAGGCGCCGGCGCAGAGGAGGGTCCAGGCGCGCAGGAGGGACGAGGAAGAGGATGAGGAGGGCAAGGAGGAGGACGAGGACAAGGAGGGGACGCGGCGGCCGCGGCGGTCGAGGCGGAAGTGGTGGACGGTGGTGTAGTACAGGCCGTAGAGGACGCTAGCGCCGGCGCCGAGGTAGTCGAGGGACTCGGTAAGCGGGAGATCGCGGGTGTGGAAGATGCAGCTGAGGAGCCAGCTGGCGATGCCGACGCGGGCGAGGCCGACGTAGTAGGGGCGCAGAGTGTACGAGGCCGGCACGGCGGCGCGGATCTTGCGGAGGCCGTCGAGGTGCGCCCAGAGGTTGGCGGCCGAGAAGAGCACCGAGAGGGGCTCCTGGACCCCCAGGACGCGGGTGAAGGGCCACTTGCCGTGGAACTGGACGACGGGCTGGGCGGCGGCTATGCGCTGGGAGGTGATGATGGTCTGGCAGGTGTGGTCGCACTCGGAGGGGCAGTCCCAGAGCAGGAGGCGGTGGTGGAGGGCTGTTTTTTTTTTTTTTTTTTTTGTTGTTGTCAGCTTCCTACAGCTAGTAGATAGGAGAAGTAGGAGAAGAAGAAGAAGAGGAAGAAGAAGACTACTCACGTATAGGCGTCTGCGATTGCCCAGGACCACAGTTCTCCCGCTCGCACACCTAAAGTTTCCCCCATCAGTCACTTGCCCTTCTTCTTTTTCTTCTCCTCCTTGCTGCCAGAACATAGAAACAAAAGGCAAACGAACCTCAACACATTCCCGAAACTCAGGCAGCCTGTCCCCCACAGAAGCCTCGACCACGGCGCCCAACAGCTGCGGCAGCACCAGCACGAGAAAACAGAGCGCAATGGCGCGCAGCCGGGCCTGGGCCGTCGTCATCCCGCCCGATGCGCTGGCGATCATCGTATCGTCATTTAATCCAGCGGTTTCCGTCGTGTGTGGAGGAGGAGAGGAGGAGAGGAGGGAATGGAGGGAGGTAAGTTGAGAATGGAAGGTCGAGGTCGAGGCGGGAAGGGGGTTGTTGGTTAAAGTTGGGAGGAAGAGAGATAGTAGAGAGGGGGAAAAGATGAGATGATCTTGACGTTGTGGAGGGGGAGCTTCCCTGCCTGCTGCGTTACAGGGGGCTCTACTACCTCATGCCATGTCAGTAAACTTACAGGCATGTAGCCCTGTAGGTCTGTACTGTTAGTGGTAGCAGTAACACTGTATCCGCGGGGGCACACGGCCTGGGAGGGTCCCACAACAATCACGGGCCGCCGGGCAGATCGTTGCGGGCGAGTCCGCTGCTAGGATCCGCAAGTAGCAAAACAAAGTTCAATCCAGGAGCGTACTTGTACATGGTATCAGAGAGATACTTTGACTGTATACCGCTGTCATATCACACAGAGTAGCAGCAATACCATCATCATCATCCTCCTGTTGGGCCTGAAATTGGTCAAGTATAATCTCAGTTCATTGCTGCCCACTACTTGAGCAGAAGGATTATTGTGCCCTTCGTGTCGTTATCCCACCCCACCAAATTATTATCCTGGCGGTGAGGACCAGTCCCGTGTCCAGTACCTTGAGGTTCCATGCAATATATATAGAGAGATGAGAAGAGGGGGAAAAAAATAACTTTTTGTCTCTCGCAGCACATCTGCACCTGTCTCTCTCTCTCTCCCTCTACCTTTCCCAGACATCCTCCCTCTTTCTCTGCAGATCCGTCTCGGTGGTCATATTCCGCCGAGTCTAGGCTGTGTAGGCCATGTGTGCGTGCCAAGAAACTTCATGTCCAAAAAACGATTGTAGGTAGAAGAGTAAGGTTCCAACCTGGTATCGTCTCGTAACATCATCAAACCCCATCCCGTTTCCCCTATATCGCCAGAAGATCCATCCACACAGTGGAAAGAGAAGAAGAAGAAGAAGAAGTAAGAAACCCTTGCAGGACCAAGATGCCTTGGAAACTCCTAGAACGCCTTGGTGACCAGGTTCGTGGATGAGCCGGGGGGGCGGGTTGAGGTTATCTGGTCGTCCAAACGACCTAGATTTCGCCAAATCGATGAATAAAAAACGGACGCCATCACCTCATAATACAGAGGTTGTCGTATGCGAAAAAAAAAAAAATGATTTAAGTCGAGAATTGTCAAGGTGTGTGTGTGAAAGCACGTGTTCGCCTGTCGAGTTCCGTTGTGTTCCCGCCGCACCGATTTGGTATCATTTCGTGGCGCACCATTATTTCATGATATCGTGAGGAAGGGAGGAGATAGAATACGTGTGCGAGAACGAGTGTGGGTGACCGCGTTGCGTGATACGGCAATCAATGTGGTGGTGGTGGTGGTGGTGGTGAGTGAAGATTCCCAGAAAGCGGTTTTCACAAACGAGACTCGGACCGCTAGGGGCTGTTGAAGTCCTTCAGACGCTGGTCAATGTAGGCCAGCCTCGAGGCCAGGTTGATGCTGGCAGGCTCGCTGGGGTGGGAGACGCTTGTTGAAGGATGCACGGTCGAGAAGCGGCGCCCAAACATGGCAGCGTCGAGGAAGCTGGGCTGGCTGAACCTGTTGGGCACGCTGAAGCTTGAGCCAGCGACCGAGAAGGGCGAGCCAAGCCGCTGCGGGACGTCCACAGGGACTGTGGGCTGCTGCTGCTGCTGGTGCTGGTGCTGGTGCTGCTGCTGCTGCTGGTGGTTCGTCACCTGCGCCGTGTCGATGAAGAGCTGCGGCTGAGACCGAGAGGCAAAGATGTTGTCCTCGCCGTAGCTCAGGCTGAAGCTCTTCTTGTGGGCAAGATGGTGGTGGTGGTGGTGGTTGTGGTTGTTGTCACCGCGGCCGGCGGCCAAGCTCGGGTCGAGCCAGAAGTCAGTGGACAGGCTGGGTCGCTTGCGTGCCTCGTGGGCCTGCCCGGTCTTCCTCTTCTGGGTCGATGATCGGCTGAGCCGTACTGGAGACTGGAGTGTCTGCCGAGGCCCGCTCACGGTGCGTGTCTGCCGCTGACAGGCATCTGCAGGGACGTCGAACACATCAGCCAGCGAGAAGGAGGAGCTGGGGCCATAACTCCTCGCGTTGATGGGGAGCCAAGGCGCCGCCGCTCCTCGGGGGACGGCTCTTCATCAACATTGGGAGGTGGAGGAATACGGTCCAGGCTCTCGGGAGGGGTCATGGCCAGCTGGTCAGGTGTAGAGCTGGTCAGCTGTGCGAGCGGTCCCTCTGGGTTCATGGCCTCCGAGGTGGTGACCGCCAGGGAGGTAGACATGGCGTGGGTCTCAAAGGTTGACGAGGCAGCGCCGGGGGTCGATCTTCGGCCCCACCGGGCGGTGGTAGTGCTGGTGAAGGGGGTTGGGCTCCGGGAAAAGTACGAGAAGCGCATCTGTCCGCCGTCAGGGCCTCGGGCCTTCTGCCTGCACAACAGTCTCAGGTGTGCGCATGTGGCCGCGCCGGTATGCGGCCACCGGATAAAAGCCCCAGACGGCTCTGCTGTCGGGGTCGAGCTGCCGCTCTTGGCGTCGGCAGCCGCGGTGGGTTTCGCGACCGCCTTGGATCCCTTCCAGCTACGGGCGGCCTCGCGCGCAACTCTCTTGCAGACGCCCTCTGGCGGGACACCGCTCTTGCCGATCTGAAAAGGCGTGACGCGGGGGTCCGACAGGTACATGTTGTATGTCGCCCACAGGTGTGCGCCCATCGCCCTGGTCCATGGGGCTTTCCTTGGTGTTCTGCTGCTCACACCACTCTGCGGGTGGAGCATGTCTGGCTGAGGCTCTTCCAGGTTGAAGTAGCTGTTTTTGTTGTTGTTGCTGCTGCTAAAGCACAGGGACTTCTCAGAGGTGGACACATCCGGGCTGAACTGTATGTCCTCATCCGAGAAACAGGACGACAGCTGGCTGAAGGAGGATCTGCTCGTGCGCGTTGATCGCGACGTGGACGGCCGCGACTCGGGCCCGGGCTGGACTCGCAACTGCTCATCCAGTCGATGGACCAGTTTGGGTATCGGGACGGGGTAAGAGATGGAGGGTCTTCGGTCGCAGGCGTCTTGGGTGGAGTGGTCAATGATCCGCGGACGAGAGGAGGGTGAAGCAGGCCGCCGCCCACGCCGCCCATCATCTGATCGTCCGCGCGCTCGGGATCACTCCATGGAGGGAACGCTTCGGGTTCAAGATCGGCGATCGCGGGTTCCTCGATGCTCGGGATGGGCACGTCGGCGGCGGCGACAGAGGCGAGGAACTGCTGGGTGGGTGCGACGAGGTGCTGAGGGTCGTGTCTTCGTTTTATCCTAAAGCGCGGCCGCGGGGTGCAGGGTGTCTGGCACTCGACCTCGTCACGGGGCTCAGGCGTCCTAGGCGCGGCGAGGCGACCTTGTGCGAACAAGGCCGCTGGATTCTGGTCTGCGCTCATCGCGTATCAATTTGATGCGCAATCAGCGCGATCATCAAACTCTAAGCGACAAGGAAGTGTTGGAATGCGAAAGCTGCTGAGGGCGGTTCGAGAGCGATGTCAATCGGCGTTGCGACGGATGTAGTATGGTATGCGCGCAAGTAAAAACCCGGCTCCACGAGGTTTCTGAGAGTTCGAAGGAGGTTACGATTGATTATGGAAAGGAGGATGTGTGTGGGTGTGTGTCGCGAAAGGGAGAAGCGCTGATGAATGGCAAAGAGATTGGTATCGTTATGTATATGCAGCGTGGTCTCGAATCGCGGTGGCTGGATTCACCGTCTCTGATTCGATGAGAGCGCCACGGTTTTATTGTGTTTCTCTGATGGGGGCGAAGAGGAGGAGGAGGGGGCGGGAGAAGCAGACAAAATGGCTAATGTCTAGATATTAGACGCAATCGAGCGAAGCGATCGGTGAAGATGTGTTAAGGAGGAGGGAAGCACAGTTCGTGATCGGAAAAAGAAAAAAAAAAAAAAGGGGGCCTGAAGGAGAGGAAATCGTTGTCGTCAGAGTTCGTAGGGCAAGAGAAAAGAAGGGGAAAAAAAACAACGAGACAGACGACGACGGGATTCTTTGCGACCGAATCGTTAGGAAGGAAGGGTTATGACAAGAGAATGGAGCGATCGTTGATGAAATGCGAAAGTGGGTGGGGAGGGTGGCGACGAGGCGGGAGTATGGATGTTATGTAGGAACGACGCACGCTCTGGGGGGTTCCTGGTCCGTCGTGGCTCTGGGAAGGGCAGAGAACAGAGAAAAGAGGGTACCGGGCAGCAGGTAGGGTAGTGGAGTGGCAGACTGGAAGAGAAGAGGGTGGGTCGAGGTTGAGGATGGGATGGGATGGGATGGGATGGGAAGGACTGTGGGTGGTGAATGAGAGGTACCGTAGCAGCAGCAGCGGGCTGCAGGCGCTGCAGCGATCACTTTTTCTTTAGCCCGATCAAGGTCCTAGGTCCCCTGTCACGATGTTCCTTTCCCCTCTGTACACCCGCGCAGGTACTTGTCCAGTGTACCGGTGTACTTTGTACGTACCAGTGCACTACGTACCGGTGTAGTACGGCATGTACCTGCGCACTACTATTCCCAGCGTACCTACTATGTTACATAGTACCTTGGTGGCCCTAGCCAGGCCTCGTTCTCCCTCTCTCCCTCCCTCTCCCTCTTTCTCTTTCTCTCTCTCTCTCTCTCTCTCCCCCCTACACTCTCTGCAAGAGAAATAGTTACAACTGCGAGTCCCTGATGGACGGATCCAGTCGGCTGCAGCATGTATGTATGATGTATGTGCAGGTGATGTCTGCAAGGAACCAAGGGGGTTGATGGGGGATGAGGGTCCTCCTCTCGACCCTCAGCGCCTACTGCAGGTGGTGGTTGGGGTGTGGAGACCTAGGCCCTCCCCCCGGGGCGAGACGTCTCGCGATAATGAAGAGGGAGCGCTACTGCTTGGTAGGCTGGCGGTAACCAGCAACAAGCAATGAGGGCAGTTCGGGCCACTAAGCAAGCAGCACACACCACTCTCCCGTTTCTAAATGCACGTGCGTGTGTTTTCCTCCCCCTCCTTTCTCTCTCTCTCTCTCTCTCTCTCTCGTTGCTGTTTCCGTCAGACGATGTAGAGGAGAGGCGGTGAGGGTCCTTTTTCTTCTTCTCATGTTTTTCCTCTCTTCCCACCCCGGTTGTTTGTTCCTTGTTTTGTTTTCTATTTCTATTTTCCTTCTTCTTCTCTCTCTCTTTCTATCCCAGACAGTGACACAGACTATAGATAGACAAGGGCACTGCGGCAGCTTGCGAGATTAGGTTCTGAGGGCACGGACAACTTGACCAGCCCCCCTCCTCTACCTCCCCCCCGGGGGCCAGATTCAAATTTGGGCGTTGCTGAGGCTCACAAAGATGCAAGCAAGTATTATGTACAGAATCACTATAAGTAGATGCAGGTAATCGGCCGGAGATACTAAGCTGGGAGTGGGCTGGTAGGAGTTAGGATGGATGGGACGGGTGGTAACGTGAGCGAAGGCTGTTGTGGTGGATACTACTTGTACAAGCCGCCGTGGGTCCGCAGCACTTCGCTACCCGAAGGGTCTCTTGGGGATAAGTCGAGGCTGGCCGGGGGTGGGTGTCCAACAAGTTCCAACAATAGGTAGGACTGAACGGGCTGACAGATCTGGACGTTGCAGCTGGTGGAGGCAGTCGAGGTGTGTGCGTGTGTGTGTGTGTCAGTGAGACAACATGGGCACTTGTCAATTGCTGATCCAAGGCCAAAACCGGTATTCAGGATTCACAGTTGGGTGATGACGATGCTGGATTGACTTTGTGGATGTAAATGTGGATGAGGATGAGGATGGGATGCCTTGTCTGGATCTTTTCCCCCAGACCTGGGGCCCAGAACACTCGGGAACCCGTGCGCTGAACGAGCCGGTTCGCTTGTCTGTCTATTTTGGTGGGGACTCTCCTCCCTGGTTGCGAATATTGTCAGAAGGGTTTAAAGAAAAAAGACACAAGGAGAACCCCCAAAAAAAAAAAAAAAACAAGAGAGGCTGGAGGCCGGTGTGACGAAAGCCCTTCCGAAGGGCGGGGAAATAAAACTACCAAAATTCTAGATGAATAGAATCCTGATTCAGAGGAGAACGAGCACCAAGGGCTGGAATCAGCAGCCAGCTTTTTGCTTTTTTTCCCTTTCTTGTCTTGAAATAAAAACCAAAAAAAATTGCGCACATGAAAAAGCAAAAGCAAAAAAAAAGGGAAAAAAAAGAAAAAGAAATCAAAAATTAGTCTACAGTGCGTGAAGGACAGACGGTTAGGCACACGAACGGACGAACGAGACTAATGGATGTGGCACATGTGATGTGCATTGCAGTGCAGTATGCAAGTTCATCTCGCTGCAGGTCGAGACGTACATGGTCATAGTATGAGGGATCGTGCATGGAAGATGGGCGGACAAGGAGGGAGAGAAAGAGGGGGGAAGAGAGAGAGAGAGAGAGACTGTGGTACGTAGCATGTACGTCTGTACTCTAAGAACCATCAATCAGGAAGCACATCCTGTAGCGACCACCGCGTTTTTTGGCGTCCGTCACGCGTCAACCAGACGCGTCATCTCCACTTTTTCCCTTCCCGCACCCTCTCTTCTGTCCCTCGTCCTCGTCTCTCTCTCTCTCTCTATCTCTCTCTTTTCTTTTTCTCTCCTTCTCGCTCCCGCCCACAATTCTTATCCAAGGGTGGTCCACTTTCTCATCCTGCAGTCAGATCTCTCTCTTCCTCTCTCTCCCACCTCGGGAAATAACGTCGTCCTGCACCACACCAGCCATGCCATTTTCTGAATCACGAGTTTTTATTACTGGGGCAATGATGATCACCAAGGTACATAGTACTATGCACAATAACTTGCTGTGGATACCTCTCGCGGGTGTGTAAACTTAGAAACCCGCGTCTTATTTTATGGAGCGTTAAGTGATCCTTGGTCGCTTTTGCTGGTTCAGGATAGGCAAGCGAGCATTTCTCCCGTCACAGGCTCCAGTGCGGGAAATGGACAGGAAAAAAAGAAGAAACAGAAAGAAGAAAAATCTAAAAATGGTTGGGAACAAGGGGCGAGGAACCTCACACAACAAGGCTCGATCTGGACGGGTTCTTGTGCGTCGTACTTTGCAGATTACTGACTACCGTGTACCAGTGTAGTAGTACTACGGTAGGTGTGTGTGCTGTGCGCCGGCTAGCTGCATGGAAGGATTCAACAATTCACACCCTCCCTCCTTGGTCTTCCTTCTTCTGCTGTACCGTTGATCCGTGTTTCTCACACGTTCTTCTTCTCTGCGTATCCTGCACGGTGGCTGGCGGGCGGCGGCAGGAGGAGCAGCAGCAGCAGCAGCAGAGAGGGAACAGGCCTGGACCCTACAGACAATATAAATGTGAGGGGCGTGCATGCTGGCGTGTGCTGCAATCCAAGTATCTGCAGCGGGGGTTGGTGAACCCAATTCAGATGAGATGTTGTCTGACCACCAGCCATGGCATATGCGGCGGCGGCCTGCGATGTCACGTAGGGCAGCTCCAGCCGAAAGCCGAGGGCTGGTGGGGGGGTGCTCGATCCTCACTGCACTGCACCAGGTCTCGTCAACTGGTTCACAAGAGATTGCCACCATGGCTGTCATTACGCGTTGTCGCTACGTGCGATACTACCATCGCCTTCAAGATCATGCAACGGCTTCTCCTCGGCGCTGGGATCGGCACAGAAAGAAGAAGGGCTGCTTCTGCTCAGTCTAGGTTCATGTGTGTATTCCGTAGATGATGGTCTGAAGTCTACCAATGGGGAAAGGAGGGGGTCGGTCCGCTGGCTGTCACTGGCCGGAAGCTGTTCCGATCGGGAAGACCTTGTGTGCAGTCCCCTGCTGGTGACCTATGCTATACCATATGCGCCCGCTGTTATATTACCTGGGGGAAAGCCAGCAAGAAGGGGCATTGAAGATCAAATCTCTTGTTTTACGAGGTGCTCTCCGATCTGAAACCGCCCAACCCGAAAGGCGCATAAGATGTGCGCAGCCCTGCGCAGCCGTCGAATGGTTGGCCAGGTCTTCCTTGGAAGACAGAGCCAAGGAAGACGGAGAGAGAGAGAGAGAGAACCCCAGCGAGGATGTCAGGTTGCATTAACGCCACGGAACACTGCCAACCAACATTCAATGAGGGTTCAACCGTTCCGAGGGTTTCTTTTTGTGATGGATGCAAGTCCAGAGTACGATGGTACTGCGGAACCTGAGCTCCACCTTGACACCTTTTTTTAAGGGTGCTGTGTGATAAAGTTGACAGCGGCACAGACAGTGGACCGTTTGTGTTCCTGTGCCTGAAGATCAGCCCACAGCAGCATCTTCTGCAGTGGACTGCAGTGGACTCTCGAGAGGGGGGGGGCGGACCAAAATCGAGAGAGCCTGCCATTGGGGCGCTCCAGGGCACCATGGAAAACTGGATGAGCTTCAACTGCTCGGGTCTTTACAGTATGCATCAAGAACCTGAACAACCCCAAACGATCAGCGGGCTGGGGGACTGTGGCGGCTGCAGCTGGCCTTGAGGCCTTGTCTCTCTTCATGTGTAGTCGCCAATTCTTGCCCATGCCGAATGGGCTGCTGGGAAGATAAAGGAAGATCGCCCATGTCGTACAGAGTCGGACGGCAATTTTCGAAGCTTGTGCAGGGGGCACAATGCAGGTGAGAGCACCAAGGGGACAGACCACCACCCTCTCCTCCATGAGCCTTGTACCAAGTCAGACCTCTCCTGCCAGCTGGCAAGCTAATGTGCGGGCCTGTGGCCTGATCTGCAGTATACAGTAAGTATATACAAGTTAGCCCAGGCCAAAGCAGGGCGCCTTCTTGGGGGTTTTGGCAAGAGCTATGGGTGGACTGCTTGCTGACAGGCCGGACCTGAAAGCGGTTCAGGACCCGGGGCCTCGCCGGACCCGCTTCCGGAAGGAGACCGGCCTTCCCGATCCGAGCCTCTCTCCTGGAGTTGAGCGGAACTGGGTTGTCACAACAACTCTTGTGTGTATGTGTGTGTATGTTTTCAGCACGGCACGTGAAAGTTGAAGAGCATATCGAGTCTGGTCTGCTTCGATAGGCCAAGACAGTGTGACAATCTAAGTGGCTCTAGCAAAGAGGGTTTGTCCACTGACTAGCTCGGGTCCAGCTGAGAACCAGTCGGCGCCACGCCCTTCTAGAACGAGGGACAGGCTCCAGCCTTGCTTCATTCCAAGCAAGGGAGCACAAGCTTTCCTTGGGTGACCCTTTTTTCCCCTCCAGCTTGGTCCTCGTCTTGCTCCTCCTCCTCCTCCTCGTCTCCTCCTCCTGCTGCTGGCCACACCCTGTCTGTCTTGTCAATGACCTGGTCAACCTGCTCCTCAGTATGATGATTGGAGTTTCGTCCTGCCCTACATCGTAGGCTCATCTCCTTTCTCCTTGCCTTTTTTTTTTTTTTTTTTTGCCCTCCTCTCCTTCTCTCTCTCTCTCTCTCTCTCTTGCTACGAACCTACCCCCTTCTCATCCCTTCCTCGGCACACTCGGCGTCATCCCAAGATGCCGTCCTCCCCTCGGCTCTTCAAGTACCTCCTAATCGCGGTCCTCTTCCTCCTCCTCGCGGTGCCTTACCTCCGCGACCACTCGCCCAGGGCCCGGGAGACCTACAGCGAGCTCCTCCGCAGCTTCCAGGACGAGAAGAAGCTCTTTGTCGCCGACTTTCTGGAGGGCGGCGAGGTGGGCGGCGGCCTGGACGGCTCCGAGCTGGCGAGCTTGTGCGCGAGCACGCAGTGGTACCCCGAGGACAAGGCCGTCATCGTGTCGTGTGAGCCTGTGCCGGGCGGCTTAGGGTCGGTGAAGAACGGGGCCCTGAACTGCGTGCGCTTTGCAATTGGGATTGGAGGTGCGTATCATAATACACAAACAAATATCATTTCTTGCCTCCTGTTCTGGCCAGGCTGGGCTTGTATATTGACACACCCCTTCCCACACAGCCCAGCTCATCCTCCCCAGAATAGCCCAGCGCTCCGTCTCGGACATCAGCAACCTCCACGGCGCCCAGCAGACCAAGGGCGCCGGCCTGGACTACATGTTCTCCGTGCCTCAGATCCGCTCCGCCCTCCAGGCGCACTGCCCGCAGCTCAAAGTCTACAGCTCCCTGGACGCCCTCTACGACAGGCCCTCCCTCCTCAAGCCCCTGGACCTGGGTCTCGCGCAGCTCACGAGGGAGTTTCTCAGCTACGAGGACATCCCCACCACCATCCTCGCCCGGCCGCAGAACCTGTCGTCTTACTTTGATGATTATCTGGATGCAAACCTGCCGCCCGAGAAACGCCACTACCCCGTGCGCGTGCACCTGGTAGGTCCCATTTGATACTATGGTCCATCTCTTCTACTAGAAAGTAAGTACTGAAAGTCGGTACTAATTTAATAAATCCGTCTCTCCCTTGCCTAGGCAAATACATTCTTCGCCTGGCCCGCCCACGAGACAGGCACGTCCAGCCTGAGGTCAGACTTCGGAAAGCTCCTCCGCACCCGCGACGACATCAGGGCCCTCGCCGCCTCTGCCCTGTACAACCTGGCCAAAGTATACTCCCTCCCCTTGCCCTCACCGCGCGGGGACAGCAACAACAACAACAACAACAACAACAAGAACAACAGAGCGCAGACCGCAGCCAGCCTCGTGGGCATCCACCTGCGCACCGAGAAGGACGCCCGCGACACCTGGGCCTCCTTCCCCGGCTACGAGGACCAGGCGGCCTACTTCTTGTCCCACCTCGAGAGCCTCCCCCGCCGCCGCCGCCTCCGCCCGGCAAGAAGCCCCGGAGGCTGGCCTACCTGGCCACAGGCCTCACCGCCGCCGACGCCGACGTGGTGCGCTTCCGCGCCCAGGCCGCAGAGCTCGACACCACCGTCCTGCTCAAGCGCGACCTCCTCGACCAGGCCGAGGTCGCCGCCCTCAACAGGCTCAGCTGGGACCAGCGCGCCCTCGTCGACTATGAGATCCTGCTGCGCGCCGGCTCCGTGCTGGGCATCGTCGAGAGCAGCTTTGCCTGGGACGTCGCCCTGCGCAGGGCCATGGCTTATGCGCAGCAGGATATCAGCACCTCGTTCACGGCGAGACCCGACGCGCCCAAGGAGGGGAGGGAGGGGGGGGGGGAACCGGAGCCCATGGCGATGTGGTTGGACAAGTGGACAACGCTGTTTGGCAAGGTAGACAGGGCGGTGTCATTCTATTTGGGAACTTGGCCTTGAAAAAGAAAGAAATCAGGGTATGAATCAATGTACAGGGCAGGATTGGGATCTTTTGTGGTGGTGGCGTTTAGGGTCGGTGTTTTGGCTTATAAGTGTGTGGGAAAGGAATGCATTTTGGACTAGACTTATTATTATTATCAATTATATTCTTTCAAGCGTCTAGATATCAGGATCAATCTTACATGCATGTATGAGTAACAACTTGTCAGTGCCTGCGAACGAGGTGAGTAAGAACTAGGTAAGTAAAGGTGAGGGTGGAGACATGTGCAAATTGTGTGCAGCATTCATATCTATCTACCAGACTTGCCTCTCAAACCACATAATATTAGCCCTGGCATGCACTATGGCGGGCATACTGGCCCAAGTTCAAAGAAGCCAATCTGTGTTCTATCCTAACCCTCAGGTAGACGCGCATTGCTCTCTCAACCAAGAAGCAAGGGCATAAGAGCACACAATTTGTAATGTAGATCTCGAAAGGGTTTTCTTCTTTTCTTCTCAAACGGCGTTCATAACGCTGTCGTTGCTGTCTTAGGTTTTTAAGTGCCAAGACCTCCCAATTCCCTTTCCAACAGATTGCCCCTTTCCTTGCCATTTTTTTTTTTTCATTTCCATCGCCACCATTCAGGAAAACTGTTGTCAACCACAGCTTCAACCGGCCCTCATATATCATTCATCTTGGACATCTTTGGTCCGTTCTCGACCAGCTTGACCCGCAGTCTATCGAGCACAGCCTGGCGTCTCTGCATCTTGGCCCGGATGGCCGTCTTGTCATCTGCCGTGAACCCACTCAGTTTCTTGCGCGGCGACGGTCCGCCCCGGCCACCACCGGTGCTGCCGTTGAGCGAACGCAGCGGGGACGGTGAGTGCGTGTTGCCGCTGGCCGCAGTCAGACGCTGGTTGGACGGCGGCGTCCTGAAGACGTCAGGGGTGCCCTCACGGCTCAGGGGGCCCAGGCTGCCGCTCAGACGGAGCTTGCGCATCTGGGACTCGAGGATATCGATCTCTCCGCTGCGCTTCTCAAAGGCCGAGGTCATCTTGGCAATGGTACGCATGATGGCGTCGACGGTGGGCACGGCATTGGGCTTTCCGGCGAGGGTGGCCAGCTTGGTCTTGAGCATCGTGAGGGCGCCCTCGGCGTCGGCCATCATCTTGGTCACGCGGGCGTACGACTGGCGGAGCTCATTCTGCTGCGCAGCCTGCTCGGCATTGAGCGGCATGATGCGAGCCGTCGTGGCCTGGTCGGGGTCAAGGACATTATCGAGGACGCGCTTGAGGTCTTGCTTCCTGGCACGGAGCTTCTGCGTCTCCCGCTCCAGGTCCTGACATGTGTCCCAGGTGTCTTGGTAGTTCTGAACCCGACCATTCTCGAGGTCTCGCGCCAGCTCGTCATCCAGGATGTAGCTGAGATCTTCCGCCTCGCAGAGAACCCAGTCGTCCAGGTTCTCAAGGTCGTCCTTGGTCTTCTCTTGCCTCTGGTCGGGGTTTTCCCCTGGTGCCCTTGGATGAAACCCGCCAGCGCCCGGGCATTCAGGCCCAGCGTCACAAGCATGCCGTTCATGTCGCGGTATAGAGCCTCCACTTGAGCGGCAATTGTCGAGGCATGAGCGTCTGCGGTAACACTGATGAATGCATTGAACTCGCCGATGTCCAGCGTGGCATCGACCGGGCTCTCGAGAAGCGCCTGGACCTTCTCGTACTCGTCGTCTTCCAGGCTGTGCTGCTCCTGTTCGGCCTGCTTCTTCTGCGCCTCCCTCTGCAGGGCCACGTTGGGGTCCTCCCGAGGCGGCACGCGGCTGGATATGCTCTTGCTGTACCCAGAGCTCTGGATTCGGGGTCCCACACCCGGCGCACTAACCGAGCGGGATCCCTCACCGGGCAGCATCCTTGGGGGTAGGGCATGGCGGATCGGGCTTGGCGAGCGCGGGCTGGTGGGACCTGGCTTAGGCAGCACGGGAGCACTTGAACCAAAAACGGACGGCCGAGGGAGTTGCTGCTGCGCAGCATCTGGCCGCGAGACGAGGGAGAAGGAGCTCCCACCCATCCCTCCAAAGGAGCTCTGAGGGGTAATGCCGGGGGTCCGGCCCACCGCAGTCGAGCTCGGGCTGATGTCCTTGGCGACATCGACGCCACTTCCTTCGCTGCCGCCATCTTCGGCTTCCTCCTCATCAGACCGACCCTCGCCGCCGTCTTGGTCTTCTTCATCATACTCCTCCTCGGACAGATCGCTTCCGGAGCTCTCAGGAACCCCGGGGGCCGCCGAAGGTTCCACGGGCGGCAGTTTTTGGTCGGGTTTGGGTTTGGAGACGAAATCTGGCGGCAGGGGCGCCTCCTCGGGAGCTGATGACTCCTGTTTGGGCAGAGGAGGCGGCATGGCCTCGGCATCAGACTTTGACTTGAGAGCAGAATTATCGACAGGCTCGGTGGGTTTCTTGAGGTCTTCTGTTGTTTTAGTCGAGGCTATGGAAGACGAGGAGCTTTCGCCAAATGGGTAAGCAGCCTTACTCGTTGCATCTGGTGGCAGTGGAGGGTCAGACGTATCGTCTGCAGCCCCTGGCGTGCTCGTGGCCTGGGCCGGAGCGAATGGGTTGGGCTTGGCGGTGCCAAACGTGCTGCCGAACAGGCCGGAGCTTGGCTTGGGCAGGTCCGCACTGGGCTGAGCGAATGGGTTGGGTTTGGACGCGCTCGACTGCGAAGTTGTAGGCCCGAAGAGACTGCTACTCGATGCAGGCCCGCCGAAAGGATTTGGCTGGGGTTTCGAGTTATCGGTCGAAGAGAAAAACTTGGACGGAGCAGGCGTAGAGGTTGGCGTCGTGGATTCCTGAGGGGGCTGAAGAGAGACTTGGGTTTCTCCTGCTCGACCGGAGTCGCTACCGACATGGCGTCGTCCTTCGGCTCTGGAGGGAAGCTGGTTTGGGAGCGGAGTCATTGAGTGACAAGCCAAATCCTCCAAGGTTGAAGCCGCCCTTGCCGCTTGGTTTCTCATTGTCGTTGGCACTGGCAGGGTCTGCCTTGAATGTCGTCCCGAGAATGAATGGAGAGGAGCCGAGGCCACCACCAGATCCATCCTTGGCTGCTGGGCTCGGGGCTGGAAATGCTGTGCCCTTGTCCGTGGGCGTGCTCTGCGACCCGAACGTGCCAGAACCAAACGGCTTACCAGTACCAAACGAGCTCTGGTTCCCTCCGCCAAACGATGACTGGTTTCCACCACTGCCAAATGTAGTCTGACCTGTGCTCGCTGCACCGAAGGGGCTGCTGGATGAGGATGACTGCGAGAAGATGCTCTGGCCACTGTTGTTGCCTCCTCCAAGACTTGCAAAACCGCTCTGTCCTGCAAGTCCTGAGAACCCGCTGCCTGTTGTAGACCCACTGGAGGCTGCACCGCCGCCAAATACCTTTCCGCCTGCGGAGCCTCCTACAGCAGGGCCTGCAGAGCTCGAGAAACCATGAGAGCCAAAAGCAGGGGATGCATTGGTAGCGCCCGTGGCCCAGGGCGAAGATCTTGATCCGAGCCCGCCAGACTGGCCAAATGCTGGTGCCGCAGGCTGACCTCCGAGACTGGGAGTTCCGAAAGATGGCGCGCCAAAGGCCGGTCCTGATGTTGTCGCAGAGCCTGTTCCGAAAGGCTTTGAGGGGGTTGGAGAGGGCGTTAAGGCCGGCGCAGTGCTGCCGAAAGCTGATGAGCCTCCGAAGGCAGAGCTGGTGGACTGCGAAGCAAAGGATGCCTTGGTAGTAGCAGGCGCGGCGGGCTGTGAAGCAGGCTCGCCCTGGAGCGCAGTCATGCCTGGATACGTAATGTTTTCTTTCACAGCATCGTAGTACACCATCCACCAGCCGGAGAGAACTCCGTCCTTGTTCAGTGCACACACGGCAGGTAGAGGGCCTGGTGAGTATTCGATCTCCTCATCAGCCGGTACAGGCTTGTAAACCTTGTCTCTGCTGGACAGGTCCAGCGCGAATCCGACTGGGAAGGTGTCAGTTGATTCCTCGTCTGTGGGTAAAGTTGCTCTCCTAGAGTCATCAGTGAACTCGGTGGTGACGAGGACGTTGGTGATCAGGTCTGCTGGAAGGTCGGTAGTCAGCGGAGCTTTGGCTTTCGTGACCAGCCCCAGGTCTCCTGTCGCTGAAGATGCAACGATCAGGAGCTCGTTGATAGCGGGCGGGTGGTCTCGGATGCGCAGGATCGTAGGATGAGGGGCTGCGTCTTCAAAAGAAGGAACGGGGTTCACCAGCTTCCGAAATTCAAAAGACGGTGTCTGGCCGGCAGGCGCGTGCCGCGTGATGGCCAGAAACTCGGAATTCGGCGGCGATCCAGAGTTCTCGTTGTAGACGGCCAAAAACAGATGGTTCTCCAGCCAAGTAATGGATGCCACATGATAGCCCTCTAGGAACGCTGGCTTGGGTATCTGTGCCTTCTCGGCGCCGTCCGGTGTCAGCTGAACGAGATCGCCGCTGGCCAGGCCGGCAACCAGCTGCTTGCCCTTGGTGCTCCAGCCGACTGCCGTGACCCCGCCTCGGATGACGGGACCGTTTGATCCTACAACAAGTGACTTTTGCTTGAAGTTGGCCATCAGGAGGTTTCCATTGTTTGTCACGACGGCGCAGAACTCTGCGAGCTCAGGCATGGGGTTGGGAGCCAACGTCTTGACAGTCTCGCCGCTGGTGCTGATCTCGAAGGCCGCCTGCCCGCTGCCCTGGAACAGCGTCTGCGTCTCATAAACAGCCAGACCGCCGCCCTGCTGGGCAGACATGATCAAGTATTGCTCGTCGGGTGTGAAGGCCAGGTGTGATATCCGTATGGACATGGGTATCTTGGTCTGGGCGCTGAAGGGCCTGACTTCGGTGTCCCCATTCTTGTCGCCGCTGAAAGCCTCCCGCACCGAGTCCGTCGGGGCGATGTAGATGCCATCTGGACCAGCTGCAGCGACTATGCCTTTGCGCGTTGCGATGGCGAGGAGAGAGGCTGTCGGTGCGGGTGGCGGGGACCACTTGGGCGTTAGCTGGACTTTCGCATCGCCAGCGAAGGGTGCGAATCCGAGGCTCTGTAGGGAAAAAGGAACGCGCAGTGTCAGTGATTAGTGTACTCTGATATTAGGGACGCTCTGGGGGGGCTCTACCTCGGTCTGTATTGCATCACTGTCAGTGACCTCAACATTCTGGCCGTCCATGTTTTCGTGCCTCGTTTGCTGTCTGGAAACAGACTGGCGCTCCGTGGCCCAGTGCAAACGGTTCGCGCTTTAGGTTCTGGTCATCGACAGATCAAATCGTTGCGCGCGTAGAGAATGTCCTCTCCGTTGGGTTGGCCCGATTTCAGGGACAGATTTAAGTGAAAAGCGTCAAGAATGCCACTTGTTCCGCAGTCCAGATGGGATACGGCAGAAACTCGCTCGAAGAAAGAATGGAGGGGTGTGTGTGTGTGTGTGTGTGTGTGTGTGTGTGTGTTGTCGAGTTCCAAAGAAATGTGAATGCAGCCAGTGCACTGAAAGATCGCGCCTCAGTTGCAGTTGAAGCGTGCCTGCCTGCCAGCCAAAGAGACCCCTGCACGTTAGGAGCTTGGACCAGGCGCAGGGATCATGGATCAGCTCTCAGACCTCTCTGCTGGAAGGCAGACACGGCAGGCCTGCAGCCTCGTCATCCCAGCTTGCCTGTTGAGCTCTCTCCTACTTACGCTGGCAACCGACCTCATCTCTCGACATCCAGCCAAACGCCCCAAGCCCACAACCTCTCTCAACTACCATCAGCCCCTGCACCTCGAATCCCTTCCCAGCTCTCCCGACATCCAGCAACTGATTCATATCTCGTTTTGAGAGAAAGGGGAATTCTCACACTTTCGACAATACAACAGTCCCACCACGATGCCTGGTTTCGACTTCTCCAACTACAACCGCAACGCAGCGTTGCACGCGAGAGGCGTCCCGCTTCCTAAAGCCACCAGCACAGGAACCACCATCGTGGGATGCATATTTGATGGCGGCGTAGTGGTCAGTATAGAATCTTCCCCTCTCGTCCCTGTCCACGTCACGCCTTCAGTTTGCCCTTCTCCCTCGGGTCACAGATACACACTACCACCCACGTCGACGAGCTCCCGAACCCCCCCAAGAGACACACAGCCCTAGCTAAACCTCATTTCCCACCGCCGTGATAGATCGCGGCTGATACGCGCGCCACCTCGGGTCCCATCGTTGCCGACAAGAACTGCGAGAAGCTGCACTACATTGCACCCCAGATCTGGTGCGCAGGCGCCGGTACCGCCGCCGATACCGAGTTCACGACCGCCCTCATCTCGTCCAACCTGGAGCTGCACTCCCTATCAACCGGCCGCAAGCCCCGCGTGGTAACCTGCATGACCCTCTTGAAGCAGCACCTGTTCCGATACCAGGGCCACATCGGTGCGTACCTCGTGGTGGCGGGGGTCGACCCCACCGGCACGCACCTGTTCACGGTCCACGCACACGGCAGCACGGACAAGTTGCCGTACGTGACGATGGGCTCCGGCTCCCTGGCGGCCATGAGCGTGTTCGAGTCGAGCTGGAAGGCGGAGCTCACCAGGGAGGAGGCGATGGAGCTGTGCAGCCAGGCCATCCAGGCGGGTATCTTCAACGACCTGGGCTCGGGGAGCAACGTGGACGTGGCGGTCATCACGGCGGACAAGACGACGCTCCACAGGGGCTACGTCAAGCCCAACGAGAGGAGCCAGAAGCTCAAGAGCTACAAGTTCCCCAAGGGCACGACGGCGGTGCTGAACGAGAAGGTCATCAAGAAGGACGAGATCATGAAGTTTGTGAGCGTGCACGAGTTGCCGGCCGAGAGCGAGAAGATGGACGTCGACACATAGGCGACAGCGGGACAAGGAGGAGGTGGTGACACGGAGACGGCTACGGTGGTGGAATAAATGTGACCACGAACAGGGTCAAGTGGGGACGGCATCAATAGAGGAAGAATTGCTTCCCACAGCCCCCTTGTAAAACAACGTTTTGACAAATGGAATAGAGCCTTGCGATTTGACGACCATTGTTGACATCTGCAATATCCCTGTTGAAATGAAGTGCTAAGTAGGCATGATGATTTCGAGTTGATGGTCACAGCACACAGGATTACTTCTCTGATGATAACCACCCAGTACCTTTGATTGACTTTTTCTGAAGGCGTTGAAAGAATTTCCGACCAAGTTCCCTGATTATACCAAAACAATCGATTGCCAGCAAGTCTCATCTTGTACGATCCTGCTGCTCGCCTCACCATGAACATCCATCCAGCCCACTCTTACTTTCTGCTGCTGCTGCTGCTGCTGCTCAAGCCGCTCATTTCTGAACGTTCGTATGGCCAGGCCTCTTACCCGCCACCCATCACTCCCCTCCTCCTCAACGACCCGCGCAGAACGATAGCCACCCAGAAAAACAACGTCCAGGTCCCACTCTCGCCACTCCCCGCTTCCCGCGCTGTCGTCATCGTCCAGGTACAAATCAAACAGTCCCACGGCGGCAGCAGCAACAGCCCCAGGGCGCGACAGGTGAACTCTCATAGGAGGCGTCAGGCCCAGCTGCACCCTGTCCCGCCCGTACTGCGTCAGCTCCACGTCCTGATCGGGCCGCAGCTTTGCTACAGGCGCCCAGAGACGCAGCCATGCTTCGGTCAGCGCGCCGTACGGGTTGGCCGGGTTCTGCAGCGAGACGTGCCAGTCCTCGACGCGGGCGATGCTTTCCCAACCTGCCTCGACACTTGTCGTGGGGACGCCGTCGAAGCTGGCCCAGCTCCAGCTGGGACCCACATACACCACACCGCCATCGCTGCCGTCGTCGCTCGAGCTTGGCCTTCTCCCCGCCTTCCAGACCGGTCCACGTGAGACCCTCGACGAGTGCGTGGCTCCATAGGCCTGCGATGTAGGTAGACCCCAGCATCTGCTCAAACAGCTGGGCGAGCCCGCTCATGGCCGGCAGCTTGTCCGTGCGCCTGGTGAGCTTGCGTCGGCCGTAGGCCCAGAGCAGGTCGTTCCACCTCTTCAGCAGGGCTCTTCGTCTCTGCTGCTGTTCCGACAATGGTGACATGGAGTCTGCAGCTGGCTTCCGAGGGGCCGCACTTCTCAGGTCGCAGTACCGCTCGCCTTCGCGACACCCATCCTCACCGACGATACCAGCGCTGCACTCAAAGTACATCTGTCTGATGCTGAAGTGCAAGGTGCGGCTGGCCAGGACGCGTTCCTGCAGACACCAACCTCGCTGTCCGAGAGGCTCATCGGCGAAGGATCGGCCGCGGTCCTCGGACCACTCTGGGACCTCGAGGCTATGGTACAACAGCGTCGCGTAGACCACGGCCTCGGGAGTATCTCTAAACCTGGGCAGCGTCACTCTCGAGCAGGGGCGCTCTGGCCGGTTGTGGAAACAACCCTCTGAGCTGTCTCTGGCGTGGCCTGCCGCGATCACCAGGTGAGCATTCGAGTACACCCTCGCCATGCGAGAAGACTCAAGGGCCCAGTCGTCGTGGTCATTCTGGCAGATACAGAGGCTGTCGATCCAGAGGTGGGGGATCTCGTGACAGCGGCAGATGGTCACGGCATCTGCAAAGGTCTTGGGAAGGTCGGAGAGACGGATGCCGCTGCGGCGAGCCTGTATGGTCTCGCGTGTTGTAGTGAAGGACGCCGAGGAACCCCACTATATATGTAGAAGAATTCATCGTCAAACAAGCCAAAGGCCAAGGGCAGGAGGGACATTATTGAGAACATCGAAGCACACCAGAATCGAAGACACTCACACAGTGTGACAGGCAGGCGTACTTCCCTGACAGACCCTCCTCGCACTCTACGAGTCTGATACCATCTGCACCTGCACCCCGAACATCAAGGACCCGGGACGGCAGTGATTGATACCTCGGCCTGCAGGCGTCATGATGTTGGACACAATCTCTCAGCCACCTAGACGTGACCTCAAAGCTGCCTCGAGACCCAGAATCCACCTCTAGAGGCCGATGAGGGATGCTACATGCCAAGGGGCTAGCTGACGGCCTCAAAGGAGTCAGCAAGGGAGGCTCGCACATCAGGCCACGACAGCAGACACCCTGACAGACAAACAAACTTGACATGACGTACAAGCCTCCACACTTATCCCAACACCGGTGAGCAGATGCGCCCTCTGCCGAATATCCGGGTCCCGGGCCAAGACGATGAATCCCTCAGCACCGCCAACACGTCTGGTCAGCCAGAGTCTCTCCCCTACCGGTATCGTTCCCGGATCGGCGCGCTCGCGTCGGTACCACTGCCACAGATCACTTGCTTCCGCCTGGCGATAGTTGGCGATCCATTCCTGCACGCCCGCGTGGACAACAGCGCAGAGCCCACACGACGCGGCCGAGCTCGACAGGGCCTTGATATCAGCATGGTATGGAAACCCCAGAGGGGCGTCATCGCGTGGTGCCGGGCCCAAGGAAGAATAAGACGGGCTGAACGAGGCAAGTTCCTTATTGTTAGCTAGTCGGATCGTGTGGATCTCAGGTGCTGCAGGCAGAGATCCAAAAGGGATATCCTGACAGATCATACAGAGCGCCATGAAAAAAATGGGTGATACTGGTTGGTCTGAGGAGGAAATCGTCATCCTAGAGTGCATGCAAGGCAGCACTACAGTACCAAGGTCAATTGCTGTGTCGGGAAAGAGGGCTCCACCCACACAGGCTACAGTACTTACTGCAGTCGATTTCGAAAATAGAAACTCCCGTAAGCGACAAGCCCCGCAAAGAATAATGCTTCTCGAGTCAAGTTGCTCCTCAGCAACTCGATCACTGACTAAACCTTTCTCTCTCTCTTTTTCTCTCCAGTAATTGATTTCGGGCTGTGAGCTTGGGATGTACCGAGTATAGGGCACAACTTATCCTGTTGGGGCTGCTTCCTTCCCAACATCCTGCAGCTGTGACATCGTCGCATGTACTCGGGAGGCCTCAAGCAAAAAAGACACGTACGTAATGTGGGGTCAAGAGCACTCTCGAAAACCGGAGCCAACAGATTACTTGACAGCATTATGAGTCCACAACTCTTTTTTCGCCATCCAATTAACACTCAAACTGAGCTCGACTGCGTTGCGTTTCCGCAGATACCACCACCGTCTGGTTGAACCGAACCAACACCAAGATATATATAAGGCAAAGAGAAAGAAGAGAGGGACCAAAAAAAAAGAACAACAATAAAAAGATCACGAATTAACGGCCGTTTCGTCGAGTTAGAAATTACCATGAAACCCGAAAGATCCTCCAGTCGCGCGGGTTATAGGACAAAAGCTCTGACAATAATTTAGACGCCTGTATCCCACACCCCCCCTCCTTTCTCATACCTGCGCCGATTTTTTCCCTGTAAAACGTGGACCGAGTCCCCCCAAAAAAAGCCTTCCGTCAGAAATGGGAGAGAAATGAAGCATGGATAATAATAATAAAATGTTTGGTGCAGCAAGGGAGATGTAAAACAATAATGTGACAGAGAGACTAAAACGATATGGATATTGACGGAGGCGACCAACAATTTTTTGGTAAAGATGCTGTGAGTTAAAAAAAAAAAAAAAGTTCAAGGAGTCCGGTAGTGAATGATCCATCATAAACTCCACGCCAGTGATATGCATAATACGCGTTGATGAGCAAAAAAGTAGAAGTATTAGGGTGGAATCCATATGAGAGAGAGAGAGAGAGAGAGAGAGAGAGAGGGTTGACATGGATGTTCTCTATGATATCGAGGCGATAGGCTCCAGGTTTGCCGTCATGGCACAGATGGTGGTGGGATGGCAGGCCTCCTAGGCTGTCTGGGCCACACCATCATTGTGCGGACGGTTCTTCTCGGCCAGTGCCTTTCGCAGGCCGGCGATCTCGAGCTCCATGAAGCCGATCTTGGAGTCTCGCTGGGTCAGGGTGCTCTCGACAGAGGTGAGCCGTGCCTCCCGGGCATTTGAGACGTTTTCGACGGACGCGAGCCGCTCGCTGAGGTCCTTGACCCTCTCCTCGAGCTGCTGCATGTAGGTCCACACGGCCTGGTCGCCCTGCGCAAAGAGATTCGCCGATGGCTCGCCGCCGCTGCTGGCGTGGCTGACGGGCCCATTGGACAACCTGGAGTGCGTCGTCGGGGCGTTGGCTGGCAACCCCGGCGGGTGCGCTTGACCTTGTAGTTTGTTAGTGGGCTGATGAAGGCGTATGACGTGGACAAGAGGGTTTATTGTACTATGTGGTGGTGGCAGCGGCGGCAGAGGGTGTATGTCCCGCTCAGACGGGCGTCGGGAATACTGCTGCTGCTGGTGTTGTTGTTGATACTGGGGAGCCAGCCCTGGCGAGCGTTGTCGGGCCTGGTCGTGGACCGCGGGGCTCAGTGGCTTGGGGCTCTCGGTGATGCCTTTGACGATGAAGAGCGATGGTGAGCTTCCAGCGTCGTTTGCTGACGTACACATAAGAAATTGAGAGGGAAGGGGGGAGAGTGAGAGGGGCTCGCAGAGGAAAGAAAGAGAGAGAGAGAGAGAGAGAGAGAGAAAACCCACCAGTGATAGTGTTCGCCAGGCTTGAAGGGGCGGCAGCACTGCTGTTGTTGGGCGGGTAGAGGACGCTCGGGGCTCCTGCGCGCAGGCCACCTGCAGGCGGATAGGTGCGAGAGTTGGGGCCAACAGCGTCTGGGGCCAGGGCATGAGGGGCCTTGATGGCCGGCAGACTCAGCCTGCGGCGCTCTTCCTCGGTCATGTCCACGTCGCCGCTGTCGTCGTAACTCACCCCGCCCATGGACTCATCCCCCTCATTCCGAGAGGCGCCGTCATACTCACCCTGGTCGCCGTAGCTTCCCATGGAGGCGCGCCGGCCAGCACAGCCGCCGGCGCCCTTGCTGTGGCGGGCCAGCGCATCGCCTCGTGCGAACTTGCGACCACACTTTGGGCACTCGTGGTTCTTCTCGCCGGTGTGCAGTTTGCCGTGGCGCTTCAGGTCGTGGAGCCGCCTGAACCTCAGGTTGCAGTCCTTGCACAGGTATGGCTTCTCCTGGCTGTGGGTGAGGAGGTGGCTCTTCAGGTTGTGATGGCGCGTGAACTCTGTGTCGCAATATGGGCACTTATGCTTCTTGGACGAGATGGGCATCGGCTCGTTTCCGTGGGGAGGCTGGAGGGCCGAGGCGGGGGCACCGGCGACTGCGCGGTACTGCTGGTGGGGGCAGGATTCCTGGATACGACAGAGAGGTCGCGGCGGCCGCCTTGCTGTCTGTCATGTGCGTGTCGGGCTGGGACGCAAAGCTCTGGCGGTCGCTGCGCTGGTCCACCTCCACCGGACCCGGACTGTTCATCAGGGCATGGCTGTCGGCGGCGGCGGCGGCGGCGGCGCCTCGTCCTCCCCCCCCCCTCCGCCTCCTCCTGTGCTAGACGCACTGTGCGGCGGGCTTATGTCTGTCCTCGCATCCGAGACGTTGGGCTGCGGTATCGTGACGGGGCCGAGGGCCTTGGTGGCCTCTGCGGCCAGCGCGATCTCGTCCATGGCTGCTGGCGCATCCTGGGGACGGCTGACCGTCATGGTGGATCCGGACATGAGGTCGCTCAGGGCCTTGTGGTTGGGATTCTCGCTGACCCCAGGCGGGTTGCGCCTCTCCTCCTCTTCCCTCCGTCGCCTCTCCTCCGCGACCGCGGCGGCGCCGGTGAGCTGGAACGGGGGCGACACCTGCGCTGTCAGGCCGAGACGAGCAACTTTGGACGGGGAGTAGTCGCGGCTGAAGTGGGCGGCGGCGGCGGCGGAGGTGTTGGAGGTCGGCGAGATCGGGGATTCCTCACGAGGCCGCTTGTTGGTGTTGCTAGGCGGCGGCGGCGGCGGCGGCGGCGGCGGCTGTATGGGTGAATCTGTAGCGACAGGCGGTAGTGGAGGGAGAGGAGGAGAGGAGGAGGAGGAGGAGGTCGTTGTCGTCGTCGTCGTCGTTGTTGTTGTTGTTGTTGGGGGCAGGGTTGAGGAGGTGGGCGGTGCGGCGGTCGTCGCGTGGGTGGTGGCGGCCGTAGCGAGGGGTGGGTCTGTCGCAGTCGGTGCAGTGTCGGATGCCATGAGGCGGGAATGATGAGGATTGCTGGGTTTTTTGTTTTTGTTTTTTGCGATCGCTGGCGATGATTTTCGCTATTTCGCTGTGTGGCGGGAATCAATTGCCACAGGGCCCCAAATTATTTTTTCGTCGTCGTCGTCGTCGTCGCCGTCTCTCGGCCCCTGCGCGGTACCTTAGAAATTATTCCAATGATTCCTCACTGTCGCGTCACCTGGGGACATTCTCCCAGGTCGGGTGCAGTGGACTTGGCGCGGGTGACGAAATGTCGAGGCTGTGTGGTTGTGGCGCTTGCGAGGATGGATCGTGGCGCGAGCTTTGGTGGTGGTTTGGACTTCTGTTAAGGCGGGCTGGCGAGGCGAGGCGAAGGAGACCCAAACCGCGCGCAGCGACCTTTTGTTTCGACCGTGCACTCGTCCAAAAGTCAATGTGGGCCCGTAGGTGCCTTGGAAAGACGGAATCGCCTCAGGCCCCCCAGGTGAGTTGGGAGAGAGAAAATCTGGAATACTGTGTGGGTGTGTGGATGTATGTGTGTACGTGGGTTTACGTGGGTGGCGCACAGCTGAAATAAAAAGGCCAGAGCTCGTTCCGTCACAAACCTGAGTGGAAATTGAGTAGAGTGTTTAAGGAAGGGGGGTGTGTCATTAAGCGGAGGCGAGAAAGGAACTCGGGAGGAACAGGGGAACGAAGATGGGAAAATGTGGATGATTCAGCTTGGGGTTCGAGTGGGTGGTGACGGGGGGAGAAAGATGGACGGACGGAAGGGTAGTTTTTGGGTGGAGGGGCGAGTTGAGGCTCAGAGCGTGAGAGTGACGGACCAGCCTTGGGGGCAAAGAATTGGGGAGGGGGAAATGGAAGAAGAAGAAAAGCGCCCTCCGGAAAAGAAGAAAGAAAATAAAAAAGAAAAATAAAAAAATTGTATATGATTTCAAATGGCCAATTGCCATTGACTTGATCTGTACCCGACCAGCTGGATTCGATCTGGCAGATGGCAAAAGAGAGAGAGGAGGAGGGGGCGGGCAGTGAGTGTGTGGGTGGAACAAGCAGACCTGACCTGGAGGCGCGGATGAACGATGATGTGTGTGGGACGGGACGATCAACCTAGAAGATCACAGGCAATGCGATGCGACGATCCAACTGCCGATGCGCAGCGTGTTCTGTTCTGAGTGGGCAGGGCAGTGATAATGCAGGTGAGTGAGTTGATGGCTGAGCAGCACGAGTGCCTAGTACTATCTATGCATGGTACTTGGGACATTACAAAGGCAGTCACTACCGTACAATGGCAGAGCAGGCTGGAGCAGTTGTCGGTTGATGATCGGTGAGGCGATGTCCTCGTCTGGAGTGGATCCTGGGCTCTTAGGATGCAGCGGACACAGACGGGGGCCTGACGGGCTCTACTCTGTAATCTGTACAAAAACCATAAAAATACCCCCGTCACAGTATGTAGCGGTAGTACCTGCAGGTGGCATGTGAGGGAGAGAGGGTGTGGGAAGGAGGCTTGTGTCCGGCTCAAGCCCACCTCTCACCTCTTGTGTGTGAGGCGCTGCTCTGCTCCCTTGTGTCTGGGGTGGGGGGAGCCACACCTACACCTACTGTGTATACTTAAGTAGTCCTAGTACATGCCAGAGGCTATTCTACGGCAATACTATGCATGCTAGTACTTGGTAGTATACTCCGCGCGCGTAGTGTTGCAGTACGGAGTTTACTACTCGATGACTCGGCAGTACCTCGACTACGTACACCCTGGCACCTCTTACGCCTGGGGGCCTGAACCGGAACCTGAACGTGGGCCTGAGCCTCTTTTCAGATCCAGGCGCGCCAGGGTACTAAGTACTTATACCACGACCGTGCATAGGTACAAGTCGTGCACTATGTAATCAATCCATGGCGCAGCAAGAGAGAAAATAAGAAGAAGAAAGGGAAAGGAAGAAGAAGAAGAAAAAAAAAAATCGGGCTGTCTGTTTTTGTTATCAATCAAGCCCACACACCTCACCTCACCTGCATCAGATTGTTCCAGACCATCATTTCTCATGTCGATCATTTAGTCACGATGGCTTAAGATTTTTCCCTCCTCTCTCTCCTATACGAGGGCTGGTGTCACAGTGATAGCACATCACAATATCCATCCTAATGAGCCTGCAGCTTTTGCTTTTGGGTTTGGCGTGCGTGGTCCTGCTGGCGGCCAATCCCTGAATGACAGGACGGCACCCGCTAGACCAACCTGGGACCACAGGCAGCCCACCCCCTGTAGCCCGCTGTAACCCGCTGTAACCCTGCACTGACAGGAAGGGGAAGTGAGGGGACCGCGCCAAGGCGCAATAGGCAAGCACACTTGTACCGTTTAGGCCATCCAACCATCATGCGCCCTCCTCTTGGGTTTAGTGGCATCCTGACCTCGGCCGTGGACTGACATGCGGCGGGAAGTCAGCCAGGGAAAAGGGAAAAGAAAGAAAGAAAAAAAAAAAAGAGAAAAAAAGAGAGACGTGATGACGAGGATGATGATAGGTGGAGGCACCCCACACCCCAGCGGTAAGCAAGGCAAAGGAAAGAGCTGCTTGGCGGCCTGTCATCAACACGGGGGAGGGGTGTGTGCTTTCCTTTTCTTTTCTTCAGCAGCCGATCTTGACGGAATTGAGAAAACCTGTCTTACTACACATGTACTAGCACACTATGCACGGCAGCGAGCGATACCGGGGTTTGATCCAACTCGGCGTCTGCTCAGTCAGCCTACCATTTGCTCACGATACCTACTCCTTCTTTCTCCAGAAAAAGGATGAACGTTAGACTTTTTTTTCTTTCTTTTCTATCATGACTATAGTGCCACGTGGATACCACTCATCTTGATCCTCTGAGGCGCGTGGGTGGGACATGGGCTCACGAAATCCTCGAGCAGCTTGGGAGTTGAGTACGTGCTGGCTGACTGTCGCTGACCTTGGTAGTAGCCACAATGCCATGATTACGTACTTATTTACTTACTGTACCTGCTAACAAGTAAGTGAGTATGAGCGCCTAAATTCTACCCCTAGGAAAAGTCAGCGCAGGCAAAGACGGTATACATGCTAGCGCTCAACAGCAGCCTTTATTAATACAGCAGCAGTTCATCGCCCCCACACACTGTACAGATTTCGATTTCTTATCATCTTTTTTCTCTCCTTGTGTGTGTGTGTGTGTGTGTGTGTGTGGTGTGGGTGGCTGGGTGGGTGGATGTAGCCCTGTCGGCTCTCAGCTGCCGTGAGAAGTTCAATGGCGGGCAGCCGTATCGAGGGGCAGTTGCGTTCTCCCTCCCTCGTGGCCTGGAAGCAGCCAGCAGTCACATCGCCCTCCGGCAGCCGTTCCAATTTTCCAATTCTGACGTAGCTGAAAGACAAGTTCCTCGGGAGACCCGAGCTGTAGGTACCGCCGTCTTGGCCTGCCCAAGACACTGCGCCGCCTTTCCGGCCTCATTCCTGCACGGACATGCCGGACATTGATGCCATCCATGGTGTAATTACACCCTCCCTGCCATTGATTTAGACGGTAAAAATATAAAGTAAAAAGTAGACAAGCATATAAAAAAGAAGGAAGGAAAGAGAAAATTACAAAAAGGTGGTGGTGGTGGCTGACGTGGCTGCTGTGTGACCTCGTCTATCCTGGCGATCCATGCATATGGGATTGGTCGCCTTCTGGTCTCAGCTGTCATCTGTGGCGATCCGATCAGAGACGCCATCCAGCGCTGCGGATCTCACTTCTTTACACAACCTCTCACCAAGGGGGTTTTTCCCCCTGTCTCTCGCGTCTCGCTGCCGACGGCGTGGGATGACGGGAGATCTGACAAACCTTGAAGGGGAAAGGGAAAAAAAAAGAAGAAAGAGCCGCACGATGTCAATTAGGTGGTGGCCAGGCTGAGACCGGTCACCCCGCCTGCTTGAAGAGAAGGAAAAAAAAAAAAAACGCTGTACACAGTACAACGTTGCCAGGCTGCCAGATCAAGGATTACACCGAGCAAGCGCCGTACACTCGATCCTCCCGGATTGACATTGGTGCTCCATTTGTTACTCTGGGGACAGAACCCGCCTTGCTGGACGCGGAGGCAGCTATTGGAGGTTCGACCTTCTCGACACTCAGTTTTTTGCAAAGTATCCATGGTTTCTATCTTCAGAGGGCGCAAGCAGGCAAGTGTGGGAATTCAACATGGCCAGGCCATGAATCCATTTACAACATGCTACATATGTGTGTTTATGCTACCGCAGAGAAACATAAATAGCTATTTACAGAGAAAGACGCCTCACAACCGGGTCAATGAAGAGCCTGCGAGCGTACAACAAACAACAACCACAACAACAACAACATCATCATCATCATCATCAACCACGAACACATGGCCTATGGATCTTGAGTGTGTATGTGTGTATGTGTCTTTTGTCCCCTTACAGGGAGGCAAAGGTGGACACGCTGGACAGGGCCTCACCCGAGGACGAGAACATGCAGTTGTCAGCACAGCTGCTGCCCAGGTTGGCGTTGTCGATCCAGGCGGGCTCCCAGTAGAACAGGCCGACACCACCAGAGACGCCCTCGACGACGGCGGCGACGTCCTCGAGCCAGGTGGACTGCCCGGCAGCGGAGAAGGGGATGCTGGTGGTGTCGCTGGGGAAGGAGTAGGCCGGGTCCGGGCAGGAGGTGGGCCAGTCGGTCTCGGCGATGATGATGTCCTTGCCCCAGGTGCTGTACATGTTCTCGAGGGTGGTCTGCAGGGCGGACAGGGTGGCCTCGTCCGAGTAGAAGGGGTAGTACGAGACGCCCATGACGTCGAAGTCGGTCGAGTCCAGGGGGCCGGCGGCCAGCACGCCCTCGTAGAACCACTCCTGCAGGTCCCAGTCCCAGCCGTTGTTCAGGTGGATCATGATCTGGGGCTGGGTGGTCAGGTCCGAGTCCTTGATGCCCCAGGCCGCGCTGTGCAGCAGGGTGGCCAGGTTGTCGAAGCCGTTGGTCGAATACTCGCCCGTGGGGAACAGCAGGCCGTTGCTGATCTCGTTGCCGATGGAGATGATCTGGGGCGTGATGCCCGCCTCGGCGAAGGTGTTGGACACGTCCAAGGTGTAGTTGTAGAGCTCCCCTGCGCGAGAACGGAAGTCAGTCTCACTCTCGAAAGAGGTTGTTTATATATATATTTATAATAAAAAAAACAATTTAAAAAAAAAAGAGGAAATGGGAGTAAACGCACATGACAGGTCACTAATGTCGGTAGGCCAGCCGCTGGGGATGGCCTGGTTGCTCGGGTCCGCCCAGGTGTCGCTGAAGTGCAGGTCGAGGTAGATGCCCATGCCGGCAGCATCAGCACGCTTGGCCAGGGCCAGGTTGTAGTCGAGGTCATAACTGCCGTCGGACGGGTTGACCCAGATGCGCTGGCGGACGGTGGTGACGCCCGCAGCCGCGAGGATGGTCTCGAGGGCCTCGGTGGTGCCCGAGGCATCGCTGTAGCTGACACCCGCATCCTCCTCGACGGCCACGCTGGACCAGTCGACGCCGACGTAGGTCAGCGCCGCGGAGGCGACAGAGGCCCCGGACAGGAGGGGCAGGAGGGTGTTGGAAAGCATTGTGTTCTGTTTTTCTCTTAGGAGGAGGGAGTGAATAAGGTAGGACTTATAGTGAGAGTAAAGGTTAGATATTCAAAACGAGAGTAATAACAAAAAAAGACGGACCAGCCAGGGTACTTGGCACCTAAGCCAATGAAAGAATGAAGTATGTAAGAAGAAGGACAACTCTCTCTCTCTCTCTCTCTCTCTTCTCCTCGGGATGACAGCCGAAGGAAGGGGGAGAGGGACACGATGCTGGTTTTATGCATCCCAGAAAGTATAGCAGAAAACCACGCGCAAATGCTTGATACCAAATACGAGCCACACTCTTCCTCCTCCCCTTTTACCGGAAGCACAAACCAAATCCAGGCTGGAGAAAATAACCTCCGTACGATATCCACACCACGATGAACGACATGTCATGTTCGTCATCACAAAACCACTCCTCCTCCTCATCCCTGAGAGTCCCCCGGCCCCCCTTCTCTTCCCGTTAGATGGTACTATGGTACTGTTAACTTGTACTACGATACCTATTAATTATGGTGCATACCTTACTACTATGCAAGTAACATGGTACAACTACCATCACCCACAATACTACATCGTATAAAAGCCAGGGGTTGTTTCTACGAGATCGAGAAGCCGCCGCAAACAGGAAACATCCAGACCTTAAGCTCTCCTCTCCCCCTCCCCTTCATTAATCCCAGGCGGGGCGCGCTCTGCCCAAAGGCGCAAGTGGAGAGCGAGGACCACCGCCGGTTCGTCGAGGTGAGTGCAGACGCGTCTACCCCGGATCCTCCGAGGGGGTAACGAGGCTCTGTTTGAAACCGCCGATCCTTGACCATGCTGGGCGAACGGCCCCTGAATTTCCGTCAACGGGATTTTCTCCGAAAAAGCAGCCCGTTTATACCTATACTTTTAAGAGACAGAAGAAAAAAAAACGAGTTGTCGTTGTCATGAGAGCAGGCTGATCATGTGCTTTGATTAATACTCCTCTAAGAAAGAAAAAGAGAAGAGTAACGCCTAGCCATCATCCATCCCCCAACCATTGTTCATGGCAAAACTGTCAGAAACACGATCGACCAGTGGACGAGCCACGTTCGGCGCGATCCGGACCGGACCGTCTGTGCCCCAACCGCCCCTGCCTTTCTTTGCTTGCCGCTACTACTTAATACTGCGCACAGCCTTCCAGAAAGGGCAGAAGCTTTGCCGCCGGAACCACGTCATCAATCCCCCTTTGCTTTTCCACGAATTAACCATACTTTGTCAACGCAGGGGGGGGGGGAGAGAAGAACAGAAGAAACAAAGACAGAGAGAAAGCTCAGACATCCGCCGACGCAGAAAACCACATCGCCTTGGCCGTGACTGCTTGTATGCTTACAACTCCGACCGGACCTCATCGCAAACCGGATGGCTCATCTGAATGCAACGCCATGTTTTGGTGATGTGCATCGCTCTATATTTAGAGTGAGGGCTGAGGGAAGAACAGGGCTCGAATAGAAGACGGCAAACCAGCCAAACGTATTGTGTATGTGCGTGTCGCCAGTCCCAGCCGGGCTCAAGGGGAAGGGGGGGATTCTTCTCAGCCCTTGATGGCATGCTCGACGGCAGCATAACCCTTCCAGCTCTTGCACCCAATCTCCTCACCCATAATGCGGTGCACCTTCTCCAGCGTATCGGTGGAACCCCATGTGGTCTCATCCCATTCATCGTCGTCGTCGTCGTCCTCCTGCTGCTCTTGCTTCTCTGCCATCTCCTGTCTCTTGGCCTCGACAAATCGCTGCCTAAGCTCTTCCATGATGGTCATGTGCAGACCGTCCGGCGCCTTGGCCTCGTCCTCGTCCCCGTCGTCCTCCTGCCCGGCGCCCCATCCCAGCTCGCCGTTGAACTCGAAGAACATGACCTCTTCGGTGCAGGCCCAGATCGCCGCCTTGACGAACGAGTGCAGAGGGCCCCGGCCCCTCAAGAAGCCCCACAGGATGAACCCGCCGCCGCGCAACAGCACCTCCTTAAAGGCCATCACGCGGGCGTGTCCCGTACCCGGGTCGTTCTCGAGGAGCCGCATGCAGTACCGCGCGTAGCCCTTGGACCCTCCTGCCGCGAGCGTTAGCAGCCAGCAGAGGAGGCGCGTGGGCAGCGACCGCAGCAGCGTCGTCTGGAGGTGGCGGAGCTGGCGCATCTTGCGCAGGTGCAGCGTGAGCCTGGCGTTGTAGGCGCCCACCATATGATTCACGCCAGTGCCGCGGAAGTCGGCGGCTGTGCTGTCGCTCATGGTGTGCCAGGCCCGCGCCCTGGCAGCGCTCACACCTCTGATCTCGTCCAGTGACGGGTGGGCCGCAAGATCGGCGATCCGGTCCGTGACGTACAACGCATCTCGCAGGCCGGCCTTGAACTTCTCGAGAGACTCAAGGGAGCCGAGGCCTAAAGTGTCGGGGTGGTCGGTGAGCATGAACCCGCCGCGGTCCAGGATGGAGTCCATGCGGTCCTCACGGCGCTGGAGCTCTCGGACGGTGTGGAGGGAGTTGCGCATGGGGATGACGCATCTCTTCTCATCCCTCGAGGTCAGGACCAGGCCGGGGGGAGGACTTGTGTAGGTGGCAATCTTGGCCTTGGCAATGCTGGACTTGTACGAGTTGATGGACAGGTAAACGCCCTACAGATGTCTTGTCAGTAAGTCGAACAAGTGCGCATCTGAGGCTTTTCTCTGACATACTCTGCATGTCTGCATCAGACTGGACAGCGTCTTCAAGTCGCAGTGCTCAGCAATCTCAAGAAGCAAGTCCTGGCTGACCCGGTAGCCAGCATCAGCCATGGTGATGATAGCAATGTGGAATCCTTTCACAAAGGAATACCCAGTATCAATGAAAGGGGGACTGGCAAGGCTTGATTGATGCTCTAGTTGGCCCCCAGGAGGAGGATGATGATGGCTATGGTTGTTATTGGTGACGGTGGCGGTGGTGGTGATGGGTGGCAGTGGTTGGTATTGGTGTGTGTGTTGAATAATGCTGACTGGTATCTCCATTTGTTGTTGTTATAGAAGGATTGCCACATGGTCAGAGGAGGAAGACTGTCCCTTTTGGTCAGGAAGTGGCCAGTGAATCAGTCAACCTGGTGTGTGTTGTGTGTTGAGCACCTTGATGGCTCCTTCACCACTAATTTATAAGTGGTGGACCTCTGCAAGTCTATAGCTTGGCCCTGACGACTAGACACTGAATCACTGCCAAATGGTATTGTGCAGTGGAACAAGAGGGAACCTTGATGGTAACTCAGTCAGCGTCATTCCCTGATTTTGCTATTGTGCTGGATGATACAATAGGGCTGGTCATATGAAGGGGTGAGTCAATCGACAACATTGATGGGTGAGCCACAATTCAAGGTAATCTAGAGGGTTCTGTTCTATATGTGCACTCCTCTAGTACTCACATGTATAAAGCCATTGTCATCTTGGCTCCTATTGCTAGTATAGTGTTAAAGTAGTCTGTCCAGCAGGTGCTGATCACTCTCTAGATCTCGTGCCTAGACTGTCGTCATGTGGTTGCTGTGACAGAAGTGCATTTTCCCTAGGGTGAGTTTAGGTTCTGACTCGCCAATCTTGTTGATAGCCAGATCTGTAGAACATGGTGGAAAGGGAAGAAGAAGAGGGGGGAAAAAGAAGAAGAAAAAGTAAAAGTAAAAAAGGGATGTACTGCAAGGGCATTGAATGCCTTGAAAAACATAAATGGGAAGTATCATTTTGACAAGGACTGTGGTACCATCATTGATGGGTAAGAAATCTGGAGCCACAACAACCAACAACAACAACAAACAGTGAGAGTGTGGTCAGGGATGACCTTAGGAGCCCATATCGAAGGTTGGTGTAGAGACTTTGTGTGTGTTGTTTTCCCCCTTCCTTCACTATTCAAAATTATTAATGTTCACCACCAAAAGGGGGATTCCTGGTTCTTCCACTCCACAAGGTTTGTTGTTGGATGACTTCATATCTCGGTGACTCGGTCCTTGACCTCAACACTCTTCCCTCCCACAGACCCAAGTGTCTGGATCTTGTCCACAAGCTCGTCCTTCTGGTCCATGGCAAGAATGTCGTCAGAGCCGCCGATGCTTATGCCATTGATGATGATGTTGGGCACAGTTGTTCGGCTGGTCATCTTGGCCAGCTTGTCTTGTATCTGCCTGCCCAGGGGGTGGATGTCGAGCTCAACAACATAGGGCTCGGGGGTGATGTTGTACTTATCAAGCAGGACAGCCTTGGCCCTCTTGGAGTACTGGCAGTACGTCTTGGAGAAGATGATCACTGTAGCAACCTTGTCAGTATACAGTCTCCACTGTATGTGGCCAGACGGTCTCACCAGGAGACTTCTTGAGGATCTCGTTGAGGGTCGTCTCGACCTGGTGATCTTCCTCTGTCTCCTTTGTCCCAGTACCATCCCCACCAAGCCTGTCGCCAGACAGCTTCTTCTGGCCCCCTGCTGAGCTGCCCACGCCGATGACCTGCTCTGGCTTCTCAGGCTTCATCACCTTGGCGTTGGCTGAGTCCTTGGCTTTCTGCTCAGCAGCCTCCAGCCGGGCCCGCATGTCCTTGGCCAGCTGCTTGTCGTCCTCTTCCTGCTCGCTCTTGGGCTTGCTTGCGCCCTTGTTTCCGCCGGGTACTGCCTGGGCTACACCCTCGCCGTGTGCCTTGTCGAGCCCCTCTCTTGTCTTCTTCCAGAAGTCATTGAATGTCCTGCTGTCTACCTCTTCTGATGCTCTGAGCTGGGATGTGTAGACAAGGGTTATGACAACAGCAGCAATGACACCTATGAAGAGCAGCCGTAGCCGCCTTGTGGAAGGCATAATGGGCTGATGTATGTGCGGGAAGGGTGAGGTCGCCTTGGGACCAGTCGCTTGTCGGTGTCACTCAGGGAGGCGGGAGGAGGAGGCGGAGGAGGAGGAGGAAGAGGAGGAAGAATGTCGAGACGATCGAGACGGGCGCCCTGGACGAGGCTCGTGGAATGCGCCGTTGCACATGTAAGACAAGGGGGAGAAGAGAGTTCGTCGTCGACCGTGCTCTGTCTCCCTTCCGGCTGCCGTTCAATCGAGAAGAAAGGGATGGGAGGGGGCAGCGGCTGCTCCCTCGATGGCTGGCAGGGCAGCCTCGTAAGCCCAGAAGAGGAGCACACAGCGAAGTGATTGGTGTTGCCAAGAGTCTAACCACGAGGTAGGCAGGGTGTAGTAGCTTCGATGTTACTTGGAATATAGCGGTTGTGAAGGGTCCTGGGGTATCGATTGTGTGTGGTCGCGAAGATGAGGGAGGGTGGCGGGATGGAAAAGAGAGTCCAGTTGAATGGGGGTGAGAGAGATGAAGCCCTGATTCAGCTGCGTGCAATGATCCACAGGGGTTGTCCGCACGTATCCTTCAGGTGTGGTAGACTGTGGAAGTTGGTGATGTGAGGCACGTCCAGACTGTTTTGAAAGGCTGAAAGAGGGTCAACGCGAATGCTACTGCTGCTGCGGGAGAGCTTAAGCTTACAGCACACAGCAGTAGTGTAGTGCAGTGCAGTGCAGTGCAGCGTTAGCGCTCTCCCCTGGAGCATGCAGTTTGGCGCTGTGTGGGGAAGACACGGACGATGAGGTCAACACAGGCACACCCACAAGCCGACGGGCTGCGACACGCAACGCTCCACGCACTGTTGGTTTTGAAAAGCACCGCCTGTAGCATCTGGCGTGTCAGGACGGTCCGAACGTTTGACAAAAAACGACCCATCAAAAAAGTCAGCCCAGCCAGGCCGGCCAGACACCGACATTCTTCCCTTCAACGGCTGTCTGTCATTTGGTCAGACGATGATCCACTGCGGGCTCGGATTGACACAGAACACCGTGTGGTCATGTTAGTACTCCGTACTTGTTGTTGCAGTGGTCGTCGATCACAATTGGCGCTCTCGCCCGCATTGCGTAGCCCACAGTGTGTCGCAGCAGCCCAAAGTCTCCCGGCATGGAATAAAAGCTCTTCGTGGGTGGATTTACTTTTGGTTTCTGCCCCTCTTCTTCTTCATGACTACTATGCTTAAGTACTCATGATGAGTGGATGGGAACCAGAGAAAATGACTGACGGAAGCTCGCCCATTCAAGAACCTGTCAGGCGCAATAAGGCTAGACTTCATGCACGAGTGGGTTCCTGCACAGACGGACAAGAAAGAGAGGGCTGAATAATGCACGACAGACAAGCTTGACTTTTCTTGGGGGCTGAAGAGGTCCGCCTCAGTGCAGCGCAATGCTCGCCATGGGCCCAAAGCGCCCGGTGGAGGCCCTGATCCTCCTTCCGAAGACGAACAGCACCAGGGAAAGCGACAGGATGATATATGCAACCCCGACAAGCTCTCCAAAGGCGTGTCTCAGGCCCTGATGCTTGATCCACACGGAGATGTACGTTGATATCAAAAAGGCAATCACATTGCGGATGAGGAAAACAATCACGATGATCTCGCCTGCAATCTGTGTTTGGTGGCGGTTGGGAGGGTGGGGAGCACACAATCAGCAGGTGCCTGCAACACTGGACGACGGCCACAGAAAACAAAGACAGACTCACAGGTCGGTACGCATCGACGACGTAGGTAAGGATAATATTGGCAGACGCCGTCGCGCCAAAGCCTTCCATGCCATAGCCGACAGCAGCACCACCCCAGCCGTCCTGGGCCGCAACGACCAGCCCGAACAGCAACATGCCCATGGGACCCACGACCGCCGGGATGATCATGGCAGGCAGTCGAAACTCGGGCTCGGGATGCTCGCCCCGTCGCGCCGTCATGCGTGTGGCGATCAGGTCGATGAGCCGACCGCCGGCGAAGAAGGAGAGGACAGATCCGACGAAGCCGGAGATGGCCAGCAGCCCCACGCTGTGCAGGGTCCAGTTCCATGGTGCAGCCGTAAAGGTCTGCGTGGCCGTAATCTGTACAACAATGTTGCTTTTTATTCGGGAGGGCAGAGGGAGTGGTCAGCACGGGCACCGCGCAACAAGGGAGCAACAGGATGCAAAGCAACACTTTTTCTTACCAGCCGACAAAAAGGCCGCAGATGAGGCCAGCAAACAGGACCGGTGGATACGCGACCAACAGGACAGTTCGTACGACCCAGCCGAAGAAAGAGGCGTGCTGGTTGTAGCCAATCGTGAGGCCCAGGGAGGCAAGCCAGCTTCTCTTGGGCGCGTACTCGGACGCGGGTTTCTCGAGGTCTCGGCCCTCCGGCCCGACGACGTACGCACTCTCTTTGAGGAGGAACAAGGCCACGAGAAACGTCGCGCCGGAGACGATAGCCATGACGCCGCACATCCACTTCCAGCCAAGGTACTGCGTGATGTACGCATTGAACAAGGGCCCTAGGAAGGCGCCGGAAGAGAGGGCCAGGGAAAAGAACATCATGCCGTGGCCTCGCTCGTGGAAGAAGAACAGCTCGGCGACGACACTAGGGACGGGTGCGTCTGCAGATGCTGAGAGGAATCCGCCGATGACGCGGGAGGCCAGGAGGCTCCCATAGGTCGTGGAGTAGAAGCCCCATATGTTGGTCACGCAGAGGCAGACCAGGCTGACGAGGTAGCCCGGCCTCTTGCCGATAATGCGGATCAGCGGCATCCATACCAAGGCGCCAAAGCCCATGAAGAGCACCTGCAACGATGCTGTGGCCTAGTCAGAGTCGCAAAAAGCCTAAGAACAGGTGGAGGGAGGGGTTCTAGGTAAGGCCCTACTCAGGTAGCTCGCCTCAGTCGCGGTCTTGTCGAACTCCTTGATGATCGCCTGCACGGCCACCGTGAACGCGGACGAGTTCATAAACGCCAGAAACGTGTACCAGCATATCACCAGATATGTCACGTACTTGTCCCATTGCGGCCAGTTCTGTCATTCAAGTTGGGTTAAATCGGTTTCTTCCTGTGAGCAATCATCATGCATGCACACACACATAAGGTTCACTCAGGCGAGTGCAGGGCTGGGAGGGAAGGGGTGGGTCCCGAGCTCACCAGCGGCTCGTTTGGATCATTCGAGGGCTGTGGTCGCAATATGATGCCCTTGCTGTTCCTTTTCCCTTGGACGATATCCTCTTCAGCGACTTCTCGCTGGACGGCTCCCGGTTTCTGAGATTCATCCATGGCGGTGGTCATTGCTGCACGGTTTGGGTCCGGAGCGCTCCGCCTTGCTGCAGAAGACGGACCAGCACGGCGTTTGCGAGAAGCGCCAGCAGTCTCGGGCTTCTGGGGTGTCGTGCAGCCCACCATGTACTAAAGTGTTACTGTAATTATCGCTTCAAAAACTCGATACAGTATTTTTGGAGGTGCGCATTCGTAACTCTCACTTGTCGTTCCATTCTTGCTGGCGGCAGATAAAAGCAAAACCCTAACCTATCTTCCCCGCGACCCCTCAAGGCACTGATTTTTTGCCCAATAACGACGAGCCACGTTCTCCGTGCCGTACCTCCGAGATGGGCTCCGGCCAGGGGGCCAGGTCGGAAGTGGACGATGCGCCGACTTGAGACACCAGATACGACCACAGCACTTTTACTCCCTCTGAATTTATATAACCTATTCTTTTATGCCAGCAGCAGCCCGTCCTTCTTATGCGGTAGGCTAGGGATTTTGGTCGGACTTCGCCATCCGATATCTGAAGCTGTTGTTGCATGCGCTGTCCGATAAGCTGCCGAGAACGAAGCGACGGTACTTCATGCTTAGTGTTTATACTCGCATCCCATGTTTGATAGGATGTATTTATATATGCTTGCCATGAGAGAATTGATAGAGTATAAAAGGACGAAGTGGACGAGTTGTAATGGTGGAGACACACTCTGGTCACTTTTTGTTTTTTGGAGGACACTGACACTCTCTATAAATCATTGACCCATCTGCTTTCCATCTCTTCGCCTAGCTTCTCGCTTGCGTGCGCTGGGGTTTTTTTGGGGGGAGGGGTTTTCTTTCAAAAATGCTGCCACTCTTCATCACCCTCGAGTAGCACTTCGCTGCCCGCGGGACATCGGATGCGAAACCAACACCCGGCGTGGGAGAGAATTTCTTCCATGAGGCCCCCGGGGCTCTAGAGCATGGACGACAACAACGTCGCGCGCCAGGTGGTCTCGCACATCCCCGTAGCCCTCACGCCGCAGCAGGCCAGCACCGTCAACGACCAGCCCACCCAGCCCGCCTCTCGGGCTTCGCCGCACTGCCCATGGCCACACCAGACGCCATCGCCGCCGAGCTGACGCGGTGCGTGCAGGAGCTGGGCTTCGTCGGCACCCTGGTCGGAAACCACACCGACGGCACCTTCTACGAGGGCCCGGCGTACCAGGAGGGCCTCTAGGCCGCAGCCGAGGCGCTCGACGTCCCCGTCTACCTGCACCCGGCGGGGCCCAGCCGGGCCGTGCAGGACGTGCTGTACAGCGGCAGCTTCTCGCCCGTCAACAGCCACCTTCTGGGCATCTTTGCGTACGGCTGGCACGCCGAGGTCGCCACGCACGCTGCTGCGCCTCTTCGCCGCGGGCGTCTTTGACAGCCCTGAAGGTTCCTGCGGCTCAAGCTGATCGTGGGCCACTTTGGCTCCTCCCTGCCCATGTTCCTCGACCGCGTGGCCTAGGTAGAGCGAGATGCTGAGCGGCTTCAGGGCTGCCTATGCCGAGAACATCTAGATTACTACGAGCGGGTTCTGGAGTCTGGACCCCCTGGCGACCATCCTGAGGAATACCAGGACTGGTCACATCCTGTAATTATAGCGTTGATTATCCCCTGACCTCGAACGAGGAGGGCCTGGCTTTTATGTAGGACCTGCAGGAAAGTGGGCTGGTGGATGAGGAGCAGTTCGCCATGATTGCGTATAAGAATGCGCAAAAGTTGCTCAAGGTGGAGTAGATAAGTGCTAGCAGATGACTTCTCACTGTGATTTTCAAAGAAATAGAAAAACCGATAGTATTCTTTGAGTTAACTCAATGACCCCTCTCACACTCTCTCAATCAGCTTGAATGACCGTCCCAGAATCTTGCTCTTCAAGCTGCGACTTGATTATGAGATGAGAACCATTCCCCTCACTCGCGGCAACACTCATAACTACTCCCGCCAGGGCAATATCCTGAAGAAGAGGTTCGTCAGCACATGATACCAAAAAAAAAAAAAAAAGACTCGGCCAATGAACGATGCCACAGGGAGAGGCTCTCTAACCAGAAATATAAGATCCGGCACAGTGGAGATTGTTCCAAGAGCAGTAAGAGACACCGCCACAAGGGTCAGTCGACGCCGACCCCTCGAGGCCGACCACGCAGCACTTGATGTTGTTGGGGTCATTAGGGCAGCCTCCGCTGATGTAGGAGCCGTCGTAGTTGTTGCAGGTTGACGTAGAGATGCAGATCCCGTACTCGAGGTATTCGCCGGTCGCCGTCCCGGAGCAGTGGCCATTGACAGCGGCCAGGGCCGTGAGAGGGAGCAAGGAGAGGACAAGATAGGAAAAGTGCATTTTGATTGCTTAGGGGTTTCTCTCTTCTGGGAGTTTGTTGACTTTCTCTCTTCTTTTCTGGCCTGATTGAAGGTCTCGGGTCTGTTCGTGAGTCACTTTCTGCACTGGAAACAGGACGAGTCCATGATTTATATATTTGTGTCCAGCTTTGGTCCTTTTGCAAGAATGCAGACCACGCAATCGGCTTTTTATTTTCCATCACCTCACAACATCATCATCTGAATCCTTTGATCCTCCCTATATCAAGTCGGCTATTGAGCTCAACAGACCAACGAGATGTCGTATGATGCCTGGGAGCTGCCCACCTCAACTTCGGACCTGTGCGCGCACCTCACAAGGGTTTTGTGGACGGCCCTCGGGAAAGAGAATTGTCCAGGCCATAGTTTTAGTCATATGTGCGTCTTACGCGTGATAGTATCAAAACGGTCTTGAGTTCTCCCGGAGGTCGATCATGAGGTTGTCGTTCTGGTTCAAGATTGCAGATGCCGATAACTTGCATGGCCCTGCTACTCTTTACTGCATATAGCATGATCCGAGGGATCACCATGGCTTCTTTTTTTCTGAAGATCCTGGTAGCTTTATGAGTATTTCTTAGTCACGAGGGAGTTCTCAGTCCATGTAGGAATGCTTTTAGAATATGTCAAAAGGTAAGTAGGCGCAAATATCCGTCTCTATGCACGAAGTGTTATCGCTCCCACGAGCAGTGAAACTAAAATATAGCAATAGGTATTAGTGCTCAGAATAAATGTACTTCATCGTGATGCTTTCTTCGTAAAGACCCATCCATATAGAGCCCGTATTCGCGATACTGGCCGTGAGAACAGTTCAAGTAATTTGTTGCTAACTAAACTTGATTGACTTGGCCTCGGAAGTCGGTCTTCCTTCATCTCCTATGGGCTGCATTCGGCTCTCAAACAAAGGTGGCCAGCCACAGTGGCCAAGTTGACCTGATTGGTCTGTCGACCACTTCTCCGCGTTTTCTTCAGCCTCATGCACGAAGGCGGTTCCTCGTGCTGTGCCCTTGCGTCGGACCCCTCCTGTAAGGAATATCAAAACCTTAACTTTCTCACCTGCAGGAACTATAAACGACAGGATGTCAAGGCTGCGCTACGGATCTTACATGACTTGAGCTATGATCTGCCACATGATCGAAGAAGTCCAAGCCAAGCTCATCCCATAGGCAGGTTTCCTGGAGGCAATGTCGTAAGCTCCAATGGGCTATCGGGTTTGCCAAGGATACGTTCGGAGCGGGAATGAGGCTGGAACCGACCCCTCCTGCCTGGTCTCTTTGGACTAATGAATTCACATCGGCCCTTGATGACATTGCCTAAGCCACTATAGATGACCAATGACAGCATACCTTGCAGTAGGGTGACATGCTGACCGTTCGGAGGTACAGCCTTACCCTCTCACATGGCTCATCTAGCATCATGACTGCAGTCGTGCATAAGTATCTGCACGGAGTGTAGAGACTGCCCAAATCATGTTCCCCTAAGGGGTTATTGTCTTCACTATGTCTACTCTGGGCCTCGGTGAGAGGACTGGAATCTTGGCAGGTGAGTGGCGTCTAATCTGAAGTGCTAACTGCACATTTGATTACATCTGCTAGCAATCATGTGCGGGATCAGGCGCTTGCCTGTCATCCATTCGAACATCTTGATTTCCCAAGGTTGACGAGGTGATAACACCTTGTGTTGCTTTTGCTTCGGGAGTCTTACTAGCTCAGGTTTCCCTATCTTGTAGAGCCTTTGGTGTTTCTCTGCGATGTGTTCCCCCATCTCGAGGCTTGAAAGTAAATCTTTTGGACACAGCTTTCATCGCATTACGTGTTTAGATACCAAGGTCAGCTGTCTCCCACCACCTCGACTTTGTCCACGATCTGGCGACTGTACGCCGCAAGTGTGCCAGCCAACACTCATCACGACTGGTCTACGCTCCGTCCAAAGTCTATACGGCGATAATCTTCTGTTCATACCGCACAAGGACTCTCTCAGCTCCAGGGCTCTTTTCCGAGGCATTGACCTTCCCACACTCCTCCCTTCTGCATTGCGTCGAGAGCCCGATCCCTGGTCAGCTCCGGACTGACCAATGGACTTATACGCCTAGACCCACAGTATCCCAATTGGGCAATCTTCAGGGATTCCACACGGCTCGGCATAACTGCTGGACCTTCCAAAGAAGCATAAATGCTTGTTTCGTATTATCAGGAAGTAGGATGCGAGGTCTGTGGGAGGCAGGGGCTAGTGGATATTTGATTCGGACGAGGCTGGCCCTTCCCTATAATGTGGCGGTGTGACCTGGAGGCCAACACACTCGTCGCTGAGAATTTTCGGCTTACTCCATTGCCATGCCACAGTCTCTACTTAACTAAGTACTTATATCTGTCTGAACCAGCGAGCCGGGTTACTTCAAAACAAAGGACGCTTTTAAATACTTGTCATTACACAATAAGTAGAGACTGGAACTTAATACCAAGAGGAAATATTTGACACTTGCGTGTCTGCGTCTCAGAACGCTCACTTTAGGCTTTTGGCCCTGATCCAAACCCTGGAATGGCCCAGCCAAATGCCCAAGTGTGATGAGGGGGTGACATGACCATTACCCATCTCCCTGCCATATCAAGGAAGAGCCCGTTGCAACAAAAAACAAACATAGAGAGGGTCAAGGCTTCTTGATGAGGATTTCCTTGCTCATGCTGGACACACTGAGAGAGCTCTTGAGCCTGGTATGAGTCTTGCTGGCTGTCCTGCCGTCTGACCCGCTCGTGTCGATATTATCGCTCTGATTGTTGTCTGCACCGCGGCTGTTGCCCTTGTTCGGCTTGAGGCTGCCCAGCGCCACCACCTCTGTAGTAGCCGAGGGGTTTTGTGAAATTCGTCGGCCACTGCGTCTTGCGCTTCGAGGCTCTGTTGTTGTTGTTGTTGTTGTTGTTGTTGTTGTTGTTGTCGTCGCCGTCGAGCTCGTCGAAGCCCGAGGTGCCGGTCACCCTGATCTCGACCTCCCGCGTGATGAGGATCCTGTCGAGGTTCTTCCGTAGATGCGGCCAGAAGACCGGCAGGGCGGCCACCATCGTCGCGACGTTGATTTCGATGATGGACATGCCGATGGACGTGGCTCCGTACCAGCTCGGGTCGAACTCGGGTTTCGTGGATGCTCTGTTCTCGAGGACGACGGCAAAACGGACGATGGAACATATCAGGACTCTGGGGAGGAAAATTGTCAGCACAGCTTCTCAGGCCCAATCTCCATATGCAACAAGAGGGAAAACGTAAGAAGAAAGATAGTCAGCTGGATCAAATAAACTTACACTGTGCCGACCGCATAGAGTCCGATAAGCGCCATGCGTGATTTCTTGTCTACCCCTTCCTCCTTTCCCATGCCCCATGTAGACACGGGAATCGAGAGCACGGCAATATCGAGGGCCATGTTCAGCGTTGCATGCGAGATGTACGTTCCAACAAACACATCGACGTCTTGTGAGCCGTATGCGTACCGCACGGCAGTCTCATCTGCGTTCCAGAGCCCTGAGATGGGCACACATGGCACCCAGGCCAGAAAGCTATACGCAACACCCCAGAGCGAGGCCACTATGATGAGGCCGATGGTGAGATACCTGCGCCTGTCCATCAGCGACAGATGGGCGTGCTCCTGGAACAGCCGGAGGTATTGTGTGAGCAGAGACAATTTGACAAAAGTGAGAGCCCTTTTTTTTTTTGGTTTTTTTTTTTTTAGTTGGTTGGTCAGCATGAGCGACGGTCGATTACGTCTGTCAAGCTTTGGCGGAAACCAACATATTGTATGTGCCATTCGTCCACCAGAACACCTGACTGAAACTCTTGATACCGTTGTCGCCGAGGAGCACAAGATGTCTGCCCAGTCCGACATTGACCACTTCAGTACCAGTCAGCACTTTCATTGCGGGTTCCAGACCAGGAAATCATGCGCGACAGAACTTACGAACAAGCGAGCCAACGGTCGAGATCCATGTTGATAGCTGTTTTCATCCTGGTCAGCAAGCCGCAAGTAATAAGTTGAAACGATGTGCCTGGCAGGGCGCAGATGAGACCGCTTTGAACATACGAAAAGCGCTATGATGAAAGCATCATCTATCCCAGGACAGCATGTGACGAAAAACCTGACGTATAACCGAAGACCTGTACAAATTGTCATGAGTATCTGTACGTGTTGGTCAGCACTGCCGTCACATCCAAGAAATTGCAATTCAGAAGTGGAAAGGTTTGATGTTTACAAAGGGAAAAAAAAAAAAAAAAGCAAACAAAAAACATACTAAACATATAATGGCAACGCTATACATGGCCGCCGGGTGGTTGAAAAACGGAGTCGGAACGTCGAGGTTGTCGATCGTCCCTATGGACGCAAACAGAGATCCCGTCATGCTGGCATATATGTGGAATTGGCGCGCCCGTCGTGTAGATTAACGTATCGTATCTTGCTGTCGAGTAATAGTTGATGGCGTCCACACCCCAGAGGAGATCGATCAAAAGAAGCTCGAGTTTTCACAACCTCAGGAGGAAGGGGGACTGGGCTCAAAAACGCAGCCTGGCCAGCAAGTGCACATTATTCAATGGAGTAGACTACACGCAGAAGCTGAAGAGAGAGAGCTGGGCCATCGGATCTTTTGTTTCTCGACCTGATGGTGGTTGAGCCCCACACCACACCACTGACCGTTGCAATGATCCGCAGGAGGCGACTCAGCAGGCGGGCGTCAGGGCTGAGGGAGTTTTAGTCCCCGTCAAACAAGAAAGATCGTCGAGGTTGAGTTCCACAAGCCACGAAGTCCCAACCAAGGTTGGGGCTAAGGGGGAGAGGGGCTGGACACAAACTTAGGTATTGGCCAAGCTTCAAGATCTTTGGTTTCCTCTCACTCTCTCTCTCTCTCTCTCTCTCTTTTGCCCACTGCTCCACTGGTTTAGTTCCCGGCCACATGGCGGAGCATTTTGCAAATCGAATCGTTTCAATCCTCGCTTAGAACCCTTTTGACCCATGTCCCGAAAGAAACCTCGTTTTCCGGTTAGATGAAAAAAAAATTGGCCTTTTCGCGATTCGTTACCGTCCTAGGAGTGTGGTACGGCGCTCTGCTCCGCTCTCGTCTGGACACTTGAAACGGGGGAAATGCACCTTCGCATCCCGTCTGGCCACATAATCGGTTCTGTGCTGGCCCCCTGAGATGTTGTTAAGCGGAAAGTGGGTGGGCTTGCGAAGGGAAAAGATCAGCAGAAGGGCTCGAACATGACTTGCATAGTAGATCCTTGGGAAATCTTAAAAGTATAGAGCGGAGGCCCTTGCGTCTCCATTTATCACGGCTCTCGCAAAGCATACCAAGACTACGTGACTACTCAATGATACGCTATGTACGTCGGTTATCTCTGGTCTTATCATACAGAGTTGTATAATGCTACACCGCATCTGAGAGACCTGTGAAGATCATTGGAGATGTGTCGCAGGCCGAAACGCGTGGTCAATCATTGCGGAGAAGTGGGCTCTGCCCCCTCCCTCCCCTTGTTCTCGTTAACGAGAGCTCCACTGTCAGGAGCATATTAATACTCAGATATAATATCACCCACTGCTTGTCCCCAGGGGTCGTACTTTTACAACTTCAATCCTTGCAGCAGAAACTGGCCATAGTAACAGACGCGAGATTAGCCAAAGTCTGGGCACGACTCAGGGCCTTAGTACACCGCATGTTGTATTCCTCTTCACCGATTTGGTGTACCATGGTATATGTATGATTTTTATCTTCTGTTCATTACACGGGGGCCCGGCAGTTGCTCTTTCAGCCTGCTGTAGCCCGAGGGATTCTAGGCCCTGTCAAAAAACCGAACAAGATTAGTACTAGGTGTGTTTTATGTCTGGAGCGGATGTTCACAAAATGAATAATATCGTTCATTACCCTGCTCCATGAGCTATATGTGCTGTCACAGCAGACGCCTATCCGAGCTCGTCTGTGCAGGACAGGCATCTCTGCCCAGAAGTAATTGCTTAGACGCTCAGGCTCAGCCTTGCTAACCGATCATGTTGGAGTGGCTCACGATCCTATGTAATAATGAGCACGAGACAACCTCTGCCTGGCTCTCCTGAGCAATTCCCACTCCCATATCCGTGCCTACGTAATGCCCGCTAACGCGTTTCTCCATCCGAGCCACGAAAATTGTGGGCTGCAATAATAAGATGAACATATCCACGTTGACGTGATTGGTGATCCAAAGATGAAAAGAGAGACTGAGACCCATATGTTGTCGCTTCCAAGGTTCTATACAGAGCGTTCCAAGGTTCCATGGGTCCGTTCACCTCTCGAATAGTAAGGAGTATGTGTGAAAAAGGGAGGCGACCTTGGCCAGCAATTGCACATGATTGCCTTTCTTTTCTTTTCTTTTTTTTTTTTTTTTGGCGATGAGATGGTGTTTCATCGTGCTAAGTACTTAATTACACCGAAGATATCTGCGAATTCGATATATATATGAGAGAGAGAGAGAGAGAGAGAGAGATGGAGCGAGAAACGCAGCCAACATAATAATAATAATAATAATAATAATAATAATAATAATAAATGAAGCACTCTATGCGATCGAATCTTTGGCCCCCTATGGAGCAAGCTTGAACCACAAGTCCCACTGACGCTGTAAGCAATCCTCTAATATGTACATCTTGAACGACATTGGGAAGATGGGAATAGGTTCGACCGTTGAAGGGCCAGCACCTAGGCGTCGCAGCACAATCCCTACTTACGTACTTACCTAGTGTGCAGCAGCGGGAAACCCTCCCGCCAACCCGCTCACTAATACATGTAGTGAGCGGCTCTCAATGCACGGCCATTACTAAGCCCCTGATTACATTGCAGACGACATGATGAAGTAATTGAGCGCATATCAGATTCTATGAGACGGTCTCTGCAGCGTCCAGATATTGTCGAATGATATAGCAAGGACCCCCGAGGAATGTAAGAAACACCTGAGCAATCTTCAGCGTGCAGCCAATCTCTGTATCATTCGTCCCCCCGGCATCTGCAAGCAAGCAGCATGGCTACTCTTAACAAACCAACCGCAAGCAAGCCAGCACAGGGCGTTCCCTTCTACACACCCGCCCAAGACCCTCCGGCGGGAACAGCCACGGCTTTTGACCCCGACCACCCACACAAGGTCCCCACCCTCTTCCACCCTCTGACCATCCGCAGCGTCACCCTGGCCAACCGCTTCGTGGTGTCGCCCATGTGCCAGTACTCGGCCGACGACGGCCACCTGACGGACTGGCACCTCGTGCACCTGGGCACCCTGAGCGCCCGCGGCGCCGCCCTCACCATCGTCGAGGCCACCGCGGTGCTCCCTAACGGCCGCATCTCGCCCGAGGACTCGGGCCTGTGGAAGGACAGCCAGATCGCGCCCCTGCGGCGCATCACGGATCTTGTGCACTCGCAGGGCCAAAAGGTCGGCATCCAGCTGAGCCACGCAGGGCGCAAGGCCAGCACCCTCGCGCCGTGGCACGGGCAGAGGGGCAAGCCTCACGTCGCCGGCGAGGACGTGGGCGGCTGGCCCGACAACGTGTGGGGCCCCAGCGCGATTCCCTTCTCGCACACGTATCCGCAGGTCAAGGAGATGACGGTCGAGCAGATCCAAGAGACGGTGGAGGCGTTTGGGGCTGCGGCCAAGAGGGCTGTCGAGGCGGGGTTTGATGTGATTGAGATTCACGGGGCGCATGGCTATCTTCAGACTGCGTTCATGTCGCCTCTCAGCAATGTGAGTTTGCTTTATGCTGGCTGTTTTGTGTCCCCCCCTCTTTCTCTCTTTCCTTGAATGCCTACTAACGCACTTCTACCTAGCAACGGACCGACGACTATGGCGGCAGCTTTGAGAACCGCATCCGTTTCCTGGTCGAGGTCATCAAGGCCGTGCGGGCCGTCATCCCAGACACGATGCCCCTCTTCGTCCGCATCTCTGCCACCGAGTGGATGGAGTGGACGGGCAAGGAGACCTGGGACCTGCCGCAGAGCATCCGGCTGGCCCACCTGCTCCCGGACCTGGGCGTCGACCTCCTGGACGTCTCGTCCGGCGGCAACGCCTTCCAGCAGAAGATCCAGGTCCACCCCTACTACCAGGTCAACCTGGCCGGCGAGATCCGAGACAGCCTGAGGAAGGCGGGAAAGCAGGACAAGGGCAAGATGCTCATTGGCGCCGTCGGCATGATCACAGACGCCGACATGGCCCGGGATATCGTGCAGGACACCTGCTCGTATCTTGTGGGCGAGGACCCCGAGAAGGGCGACTGCAAGAGCTCGCAGGGCACCTCGGCCGAGGTGCACGAGGACAAGTCCAAGGCAGACGTGGTCATCATCGCGAGGCAGTTCCTCAGGGAGCCTGAGTTTGTCCTGAGGGCGGCCAGGCACCTTGGCGTTCAGGTCAAGTGGCCTCACCAGTATATGCGCGCAGAGTGGCCCGACTCTCAGAGGGTTTGATCAGAAAGTGCACACTCGATTTGCCTGTTCGAGATGGGTCTTGAGTCTTTCTTTCAGGTCGTAAATTTTGCTTGAACGTGTCTTCAGCAGATCAATAAGCTGATGTTAGCATACGAGAATCTTATGAGCGTTATACTTTATCTTATTAATTATTGACCAGAAAACACAGCCCTACAAATAACATTTCAAATATACATCTATTCATCATGGTACTTTTCCAACCCAGAGACAAGTCATGTCAAACAACTAACGCTAAAGGTCCAAATCCCAGAAGAAAACTCTCAGCCTTTCATGACCATGAATCCATACGACTGCTTATGCTCAGACTTGTGGACGCTGCGCTGACGATCGACCGCCGATGTTGACAATAATAGCAGACATTGCGTTCCTTCTGACAGCCATCACAGCGGAAGCAGGGGCAACATCGCTCAGTGCGCTGATGCTAGACACTCCGTCGCTATTCTCAGCAACATCATCTGCTGGCTTCTCTTGTCCCGTGTGCACCTCGATACCCTCTTCTGCGGCCGAGATGGCGGCGACCGAAGACGTGCTGGGGCTCTCGGGTGGGCTGCTGGAGGTGCGTGGCCCGTAGCTGCAGACGTAGCGCCGGATGCTCTTGAACCGCCTCAGACTTGCGCTTCCCTCCAGCAGGCTGTTGTCATTGTGAGAAGATGATGGCGTGGAAGACCGCCGGAGGGAAGAAGCATTGTCCTGAGCCGCGACGTGTCTCCCGAGGTCCCGTCTCGCTCGGTGGAACATGGCCACGGCTGCGTTGAGCCGGAGCTGGTCCCTCGCCCCGATGAAAAGGTCATAGCCTCTGTTTCCGCCGGCGGTGGCGGTGGCCTGGGGCTGGGGGATTATCATCTGCCCGCTCTGCACCTGCAGCTGGTCGAGGGTCTCACCAGAGTAGAAGCCCACGTCGACAGGCAGGCTCTGGACCGCCTGCGTCTGGACGTGGTCGACACCGGCGCCAGAGTAGAAGCCGATATCGACGGCGACTTCTTCCTGGCGGCGCCGGGCAGGCTGGCGAGCGGCAGAGACAAGAGCTCTGCGGTGCTCCCCGTTTAAGCCCCCGGGGAGGAGTGTTCGGGATGGCCGCCTTGTGCGCCGGGGCTCAGAGACAGGGAGATCATCACTCCACAACTTTGGTCTGCTCTGGCTTGGCTCCTGGCTGAAAGGTCTGTAGGGCCTCGTCCATATGGTTGGGTTTCGTGGCCCATTCTGATGATCTCGGATCCGACGAGAGCGGCGGCGGATGAAGACCAGAAAGATGGTCAGGAAGACCGCAACCCTAAAGTGTGAGAATAAAGATTGCCATGGTTAGTCGAGCTTGTCAAAAGAAAAAAGAATAAAAAATAAAACGAGTGTGAAGATAATTTGGGAAAGAGGATTGCTTACATGACCACAAAACCTATAACCGCGCCTATCCAGATGATCTCTGTCTTGCTCAGCCTTGGGCCAAGCTGCTGCTGATCCACTGCCGCTGCGGTATCTTGGGGCGGCGGCGTTGGACTCGAGCTCGAAGGAGGCGTCGTCTGGCTGGCGGAGTGCGCGGTCGCCAGAGAAGAGGAAGAGGGGAAAATGGAGGAGGAGACGGGGGAGGACGGCGAAGGGTCCTTGCGGACGGTGGTCCAGGGGGGGTCGCTGAGACCGGCGGTCCCGTGGGCTTTGGGTAATAAATGGTGGTCTGGTATGGCCACCAGACGATCGATGTGGATGTTGCATCCATGGCTGTGTGTGTGTGTAGTTACTCTGTTGTCGACGAATGTATGGGCTTTTGCATTCGAAGAGAGTAACTACTGCAGCAAAGGATTGTGACAGAGAAAGACTGAGATGTAAGTAGATTTCCTTGGAAAAGAAGGGTTTCAATCCATCTGGGCAATGCAGATACTTATATTTGAAACTATACACCATCTCACCTATTCTACTCTTGAGTTTATTCTCATCTTTCCCTCTTTCTTGACAAAAGATCAATTCTAGTGCCACGTAGTTGGCTGTGGGTCGCAAGCCAGCCTTCCTAGAGCCGATCGTAGTCACTAAGGTCTACACATGGTGGGAACTGAGATAGATTGTGACTCAACCCGGTCTTGTAAACCATGACTGTAAGTGCTCAGAATAGGTCAGATAACCCAAGTTCAATGAGCTCAATAAGTACTTAACCTAATAGTTGCTTCCAACTCACAAGACGACGATGCAAGGTGGCCGAGACAGATGGCCCCGGTGGGAATACCATTTCTCATCCTACTATCAAGACGAGCTCTACCATTTCTCAATGTATTTAGAGACGCTTCAGAGATGGGACCAAGAACACATGGTCAATATGAGGGTGATATGATACCTGGTCAGTGATCTGATCCTGCGGGTTGTGAGTCCAGGCTAGGAGAGTTTGTTATAGGAAGAGTAAAGCACGGAGCACTGGAGGGGGCCTGAGTTGTACACTAGAGATATCACAAGAGAACTTTCGAATCTGTAAGTATACGATCATATCTAGATGATAGTATGGAGGCGTAGCACCATAGTAAAATCATTTATCTCAAGTTGTTGAGTAGGCATGTGGTGAACCAAGTAGCTACTTAATTAAGCGTGTGCCTGGGAGGAATTGTCGTATATTGAAATGCGACCAGCCAATGAAATACGCTTTAATAGTACATCTGGAAGTACTTGGTACTGCGCAGTCAATATGGTAGTAATACAAAGTACAGTTACTACTATGCTTAAGTATACACTGTAGGGCTATAGTGTACTATAAGGTACCTATAGAGGTGCTAGGGCTAGTGCCAGTGCCAATCCAATGTCAGCCTGCTAGGGCCGCCCCTGCCCAGAGATACTTACCTGGCCCCACAACCCCTCACCTGGCATTCGTCCTCTCTGCTGGCACGCCTGGTAATCGCGACGCGCCCAAAAGTTCATTTCCGGAATTCAGACGGCCGTCACCTCGCCCTGAAGAAGCAGCTCCTCTTCTCTTCAACCGTCGTCGCCACACAGCTGTATGCGAACTCAGCGGCCGCCATGGATATCGATGACATCCTTCGCGAGGTCGACCCCAGCTTCGACGCGGTGCCCCACGAGATCCGCGACCTGCAGGCCCTCACGCGCGCCTGGGTTGCTGAGCGATGCGCCCCGGAGCTTTTAGAGTGCGCGCGCCCTCCACCTCTGCTCTTTCTTCCAAAATTTGTATGAGACGTAGCCATAGAGAGATGAATTAACACTTGAGACTATTCCCACAGGTGGCCGGCAAATGGACTTTTCGAGCGCATCAACCAGCGCATCAAGGCCCAGATCGAGAAGGTCGAGGACATGACCGGCGACATGGACCCCAAGACCAACTTCGCCCTGATTGTGATCCAGACCGAGCTGGAGCGATACAAATACATCGTGCGCAGCTACGTGCGCGCGAGGATAGCAAAGGTAAGCTCCAAAAGTCCTTGCCTCGACCGCGGCTTGAAGTCGGCCACCTTGTGCCTTAAGAAAAAAAAAAAAAAAAAAAAAAAGGGAAGAGGCAGTCTTCTCTTGTCACGGCGACGCTGACCTTTTGATCTTACAACCCAAACAGATCGACAAGCACACACTGCACTACCTCTCCACGCCCACAATGCGCGCGCCTCTCCGAGACGGAACTCGCCTACGCGACCCGCCATCAGGCCATGCTCCATAATCACTACCTCTCCTCGTTCTTGTCCTCGTTCCCGCCGAACCTGCAGAACCTCAACGATACCGCCGGCAACATCAGCATGATCGACACGCCAGACCTCGACACGGCAGTCTTCATCCGCCTGCTGAGGGACTGCCTGGTCGTGGGCAAGGGCACAGACGAGGACGGCAGCATGGATGGCAAGAACGGAGACATCCTCATCCTCAGATGGTCCGACGCGAAATCTCTGGTCGACGCTGGCAACGCCGAGCTGGTATGAAGCTCACCAGCATGCAGGCTCAGACTATACCGCACTTCTCGGTAGCAACTTCTTTTTTTCTCTTTTTAAACAAAGAGAAGGAGGAGGCTGCTGCACTTTGGGCAATTTCAGCATAGGTTGGTTCAACCGCGCCGGGGTTCCTGCATCCTCCGGACTGCGTGCGGGCCCCGAGGCTTTATCGGCATTGAGCAGAGTCCCATGAGCCGGCGCTGGGAGCCTCTGCTTTACCTCGGACAAGGGGACAATCTGGCATCCAACTCGGCAAACAATCTCTGGTGTCTTGCGGGCGCCAAAGCCCACGGATTTATCAGCACAACGCAGCGGGATGGTCGTTGGGTCATGAAGCGAGCGTGCATCTATCTTGTTGGCACTTGTTGGAAAGCCTGCTTACTTAACGAGGATCCACCGCGAAGCAGCCTCCTCCAACCAAGTCTCTCTCCAACGGCTAGCGCACCAAGGTGCTTGCTGCTACAGTATAGCGCGTTGGCGTGTCGCTCGGAGCTAAGGCCTAAACGCCATAAATTCCTCGGGTCCAGGGCAGCTAACGATTGCTTCCGGCTGGGCCTATGTCCTCGTCGGACGAGGTAGTCAGAGGGGGACGGATATACCATATCTCGGCCTCGCAGCCCTCTCCCTGTCTTGCTTTGTGTCTCGGTTTCTTGCTCCATAAAACCCGGCCAACGACGCGAGGTCGACAGGAACGATGACGAATCCGTCAGGCTCAGGTATATAAGAACAGGTGGATGAGACGGTCTTGACGGGGGACTGGACCTCTCTTGATGCTCGTCACCAAACGACTCCTCACTCATTTCCAATCCAGTCTGCAGAGATGACTACCAAGACTATCGTGCTCGTCACCGGCGCCAACCAGGGCCTGGGTTTCGAGATCTCCAAGAAACTTGCCACAGACCAGAAGGACTACCACATCATCATGTCCGGGCGCAGGAAGGAGGCGGTCGAGGAGGCAGCCCAGAAGCTTGCGTCCCAGGGCCTGTCTGTTGAACCGCTCGTCCTGGATATGAACTCAGACGAGTCCATCGAAGCGGCGGCCAGGGCGGTCAGCGAGAAACACGGGCACATCGACGTCCTCATCAACAACGCCGGTATATCGGGCGCCCCCAAGGCAGCCAACGGCACGCCCAACAGCGTCCGCGCCGAGTACCTCGACATCTACAACACCAACGTCGCCGGCACCCAGGTCGTGACCGAGAGCTTCATCCCGCTGCTCGAGAAGTCCGCCCTCACGAAGCGCATCGTCTTCATGTCCTCCAGCATCGGCTCCCTCACCTTCAAGGCCACCAGCGCGCAGGCCAGACAGCTCCAGTGGTGGCCCTACACCATCTCCAAGACGGCCATGACCATGCTGGGCCTGTTCTACTCGGCAAAGTTCGACGGGAGGAACGACTGGAAGATCAACCTCTGCTGCCCTGGCTACTGTGCGACGAACCTGAGTAAGTCCTCCTCCTCCTGCCTTTGCTTCCTTGCGCACGAAGCAGAATCCCCGAAAAAAACATGAATATTGAACAACTTGTCTTTTTGCTTAGATTCGCACGCGGGCGTGATGCCGGCGGAGCATGGCGCAATCAATGCGTGTCGGCTGGCGACACTGGGACCGGACGGAGAGACGAATACCTTTACTGATGTTGACGGGACGGTGCCCTGGTAGATGTGGCTGAGGTTTGCGGCACTTCGGAGTGGGTGGTGGTGGTGGTGCTGTGAAGTGCCCCAGATCCTGGATGGTGTCGGGCTGCCGGTTGGCTGCACAGTAGCCTGGCCTTGTTCTTGGATCTAGTCTGTGTATTATTGTCAGATACTACTAGCAGATATGTGTGAGTGAGAGTGAGAGAGTGAGAGAAAACCAAAGCGCCTCTTTTGGAATATGAAGCGGAGCCATCGTGACACTGCATCTAAGCTCGTGTTTCGTCTCTCGTCCCCGGCGTTGAGGGTCCGCTAGTAGGTACTGAACCTGATACACTAGTACACACGTCGCTACGCTGATTAATACCGTAGCGTGGGAAGCAATAAGTTCAAGCCATATTGAGCTCGAGTTCTGGACAGATCGTATAGGAAAGGCGGCAGGCAGCCCAAAGAGAGAAACAACTACTACACGTGACACTCGTGTTTCGGTTCTGTCCTACACGCCTAACAAGACACGGGCTTTCCTTCTTCTTTCTCGTACTGCACCACCGCCAATGCAAGCACCCGCCACGACTACTGCACCAACCGGATTGGTTTGCAGGATCTTGGCTAAGATTTGTGCGTGAGACAGAAATGTGTGTGTGTGTGTGTGTGTGTGTGTGTGTGTGTGTGTGTGAGTGGATGCATGTGTACGTCCGTACTATAGTACATGTACTGTGAGTATATGCATGCGTGCAGGTCTGGTCACAACCTTAGTAGCATGGCGCGTCCATCCGTTCAATGCCCCGAGACCCTCCCCCACCCCTCCCTTTCCAAGCCCCTGAGAGAATACAGCCAGCCCATCTCATCTACATAGTACATACTACTATGTACTCTCTCGTATCGGCAAGGAGGGCGCGGGAAAAAGAGAAATCTTCATGGCTTGAGGGATAGTCATGGTCACATATCCCTTTCCCCCTTGTTTCCAGCTGGAGGATACGTGCTTCCTACAATGCATACGTGGCAGGCAGGCTTTGGTTGGAATCGCACAACGGCAAGAGGAGCCGACCAAAAAAAAAAAAAAAAAAGGACAGGGCTTGCTTGGAGGAGGAGGAGGAGAAGAAGGGCAAAGGGCAAGTGACCGGTGGAGAGGGAGAGCCGAAGCGAGAGGACAAAAAAAGCAGTGGACACATCATCGTCACTGTGGATCCGGGGGAACAAGTCTGGGGCAATGGAATGGATGGACTGCCTGGGAAGTGGTCCGAGACTTTGTGGGTGGTGGTGGGTTGGCACGGTTGGTAACGGCGGTGGTGAAGGAGGGGATTCGGAGCCGACCTCTCTCTTCTCTCTCTGTCTCTCTCTCTCTTCACCAGCCCCTTAATTTTTTTTTTTTTTTTTTTTTTTTTTTTTCAATTCTGCTAGGAAAATTGGTTTCTTGTTCATTGTTACTGCCCTGATACTGGCGAAAGGGAATAAGCACTGACTGCAACTGGCCGGCAGGACGGAAATTGGACCACCCAGGTTTCTCAAGCTTGGCCGACGCCCCTACCCTACCCAAAAGTGGCGCCCTGACCACAGCAGTGCCGCCGAGGATATCACTAATTTTAAGGTTACCCCAATGATCGACAAGGCCAATACAGTGGGAATTTTCTTTCCCGCCCTTTCGAACCAGGATGAGGGTCTCTGGTGGTATTATGGAGTAATGAAATTGATCCTCCTCCCGGATTCTCTCATGCAGATCCTTTCTCTGGGTCCTCCATCTGGGGAGAGAGAGAGAGAGAGAGGGAGGGAGGGGAGAGAGGGAGGGGGAGGGAGGAGAAAATCGAAGAAGACAATACCCACAGAGAACTCAACGATTCGTTGTATCTTCTCAAGTGATCATGCCAAAACCCTGCTCGGTGGAGAGAAACTCGTTCGACACGGCAGAGCCCGCGTGACATTTCTCAAAGAAACAGGCCGGCCAAGAAGGAAGAGACATACCAAAAAGATCCCGTCGTCGAACACGAGCCTCACTGCTCTACTTAGCACACTTAGTAGCTTCTGCGTGAGCCCGCCCACCCGTCGGCGAGCTCTGGTTGGCCTGGGGCCCGATGGCCCATACCAGAAGGGGTTCTAGGGCCTTCTTGGGAGGGCACGGGAGGGTACAGTGCCACTGTGCTTGTAACGTCTAAACGAGATCCGCCTGGGCTGCAAGGGTGGGAGCCAAGGGAACATAAGGAAAAGACATGAAGAAAAGGAAAATACTAAGCTGGGGGGAGGGCAGGAGTGGAGGAGGATGGGATGGGCTTTTTCTTGGCCTGTGATCCTAGATGACAGGGAATTGTGTCGTGGGGAAAAGAAAAAAAAAAGGGTCAAGGTGGCAAGAGGAATGATTTTGTACTTGGAAAAAGCAAAATGGACGGGAAAAAAATCACCAAGGGGCGTGAAGAAGAAGGGGAATACGAGGATTCTGGTTTCGGAGAAAGGAAGAGAGAAAGTTAAAGAGAAAAAAAGGCAAGGAAAAAAAGCAACAAAGTGACCTCTCACAATAGCCAATAGACAGTGGCGCGATGATGATCATGTTCCCTCCCTTCCCCGTGTTTCTTGTTCTGTATTCCTCCGTGCGGACCCTCTCTACCTCCCCAGCCCAGCAACCTCCCCTGCATGGAGCCGTCATTTATTTACTACCATGGAAGTACTCCGTATAGTACCATGCTTGTACTAACGAAAGGGACGGGAACCTAGTCTATGTGTGAGATCTGATGCGCGGTGAACGCCCGTTTAAAAAGAGCCCAGTCCTTCCTGCCTCTCACGCTCTTTGTCTTTGACCTGGTCCTTTCCTCCTCCTCCTCTTCTCTTCTCGACGTGTCTTCTCCTTGTTGATCAAAACTGTCGCTACTTCTCTAGTGCTATAATTGTTGTACCAAGATTCTTCTCGTTCATCCACACTCGCTCAACAGTTTACTTCACTCGCAAACAACATATTACTTTGTAATCACACCCTTCTTCCAAAAACAACCAACCGTCAAGATGCGTTTCGCTACCTTCCTCGTTGGCGCCTTTGCCATCCTCGCCAGTGCCCAGAGCTCGGACAGCAGCAGCACCGCCGCCACCACCACTGTCTCCTCCGATACCACCTCTACCTCTCTCACCGCTGCCCAGTCTTCCGAGGCTTCCTGCCTCGAGGCCTGTGACACTGGCGATGTGGACTGCCAGGCCAAGTGCATTGCTGTAAGTTTTGTAGAGAGTACCGTCGCTCCCAATCCCGACAGCCAGCCTCGCTAACCTTAACTTCTTCTCCCCCTCGCCACAGGTCCCTGATCCCTCCGGCTCGCAGGTGAACGCCACCACCCAGTGCGTCGCCAACTGCGACCAGGGCAACGGCACCGCTGCCGACAACACCGCCTACGGCGACTGTGTCCAGAGCTGCATTGACACAAACTACTACACCTCCACCGGCACTCCGGCCGAGTCCACGGGCTCCTCTGGCTCCACCGGCACTGCCGCCTCGGCCTCGGCCACCGGTACCTCCAGCTCGTCTAGCAGCTCGGACAGCAGCGGCTCCTCCTCGTCTGGCACCAGCACTGCAACCTCCTCCTCGTCTTCGTCTTCCTCCACAAGCAATGCTGCTGATGCCATGCGCGTCGGTGCCACTGGTGCTAGCCTCTTTGGCCTGCTGGCTGCCTTCATGGCGTTGTAGATGGCCTTGTCGAGAGAAGGTGAATTCTTTTCTCTCTTGGGATTTGGGTATTTTGCTAATGACGAAGCAATGCGGGACAAAGACGGGTATTGGATATTGGTATGAGAATTTGGTACAGAGTACCGGGAATTAATGCAGCGAGACTCAGCATCGGAGCCAAAACCAAAAAATAAATCATTCCCACCGTTGTGTGGAATTAATGAGACCAAAGTCGGCCTCGTAAATTTTTTATAATCATTCCCGCTTGAGACTTTTCTTGGTGCACGTAACTCTAGCAAGTGGAGCTTACCAACAAGGCCAGCTTTTCGGTCTGAGGACATCGTATAACAACAGTCCTGAAACGTTCTTATTCTTTTATCGATTTTGTGGGCAGCGTCGGCTCGATGTTTGAGATCCATGGAATGCCGAGCTTCTTCATCTCGACCGCAAGTTGAAAGAGGTAGTCTAAGCTGTGGAAGAAGTCATAGTCAGCCATGATCCCACATCATCGACGTCCCGAGCCCCAAGGAAGCGTGACGACGACAGCCGCAGCTCACATACCTCTCGCACTGCGTCTTGGCGTGCTCGACACTATTGCCCCAGACATAGACCCCATGCCTCCTCACCAGCACGGCATACGCATCCGGGTACCGGTCCATGGCCTCCTCCATGAACTCGGTGAGGTCCTCCTCGTGCGCCGTGTTCTCAATCACCGGGATCCGCAGCGTGTCATGGTATCCCAGGTTCCCGACCTCGCGGTGCGGGGTAGCCCCGCGCAAACCCCTTGATCTGTTCGATGTTGTTGATGCTGAACTCCCTGCTGTTGTTGTTGTCGCCGCCCTGCTGCTGCTGCTGCTGCTGCTGCTGCTCGAGGATGAGGGTGACGAGCACCGCGTACGGGCTGTGGGTGTGGATGCAGCACCGGGCGCCCCGGCGGGTGAAGGCGCTGAGGAAGAGCGGGGTGCACTGCGAAGGCTTGAAGGCCGGCGGAGAGCGCAGGTAGACGCGGGAGCTCGGGCGGATGGGGCCGTCGCCTGACGAGGAGGAGGACTTGTGCTTCTCGAGTGTCTTGGGGAGGGAGAGGACGTAAAGGTCGGAGGGCTTCATGAGCTCCTTCTGCACGCCTGAAGGGGCTATGTAGACGAGGTCACTGGGGAAGAAAAGGAGGGAGGGAGGACGAGTGTCAGTTCCACAGAAGGAGCAGGCAGACAGGATCAGGAAGAGGGAGGAGGGGGAGGAGGGGTTGGGACCCTACTCGTCACGTATCGAGGCGCCGCCGCCTGTGCCCGTCACCCAGCCCAAGGTCCAGAACTTTGCGCATAGAGAAGGGATGAGGTTGGCGGGGTGGTCGAGGTCGTCGGAGCGGATAAGCTCGTCGTCGTTGCTGCCCATTGCGTCTCGTCAAAAAAAAAAAAAAAAGCAAAAAAAGCCTTCGCAACTCGATTGAAGCCCAGAAATGAAGGAAATCTCGTCGAGATCTCTCGCGCTTGAGGCAAAGTTTGCTTCCACGGTCGTGGGAGGGAGGTATGGCTGTGATATGTCCGTCAAACTGTTGGAAGAAAGGTTGACTCGCCCGTCTTGCACTACAATATTATGGAGATCGGAGCCGTTTCTGGCGGGAGTGCGTCACTGAACAGTGGTGAACCCCTCCAGTCCTCCCCACTGCAGAGAAACAGTGTCTCGGCAGGCAGCTTGCAGAGATGTTTCTCATACACGTGGTCATGTTGTCATTGCTGAGTAGACTTTCATGTCTGTAGTAGCATGTTTGCAGTGCAAGTTGTTTTTCTTCTTTCTTTTCTTCTTCACAGGCGCATATATGTGTGTTACTGGTAGCTTGTCTGATGTTGAGGGAAAGGAGGAGTTCAGTTCGATGTGTACCATGTTATATGGTCAGGGATTTCTCCAATCATCCCCAGAACAGTAATGTTGGTGAACATGTCAGAACACTAACCTGTGAAGTCTGCAGCAGATTGTGCTACAGGCCACAGGTCGAGTCAGCCAGCTTCTACCCCATTGACACTAGAGATGATGATCTAAAACAGCCAGCATTTTGGCAGTAAATGTGGTGAGGCATGTGAACCAGCAGCAGTATCAAGATGATCAACACTGCTTGAGGACAGCTTTCACCAACTGCAGGATAAAATTGATCTGTTACATTGAAACTTTTCCCGAAATTGCCATGCTGCAGGTTTATGCACGTGGAAGTTTCCAAGAAGTTCTCTCCAGGTGGGTCTCAGGGTGCTTTGGTGCTCTGGTGGCCCTAATCACTTAGTGACCGGGGTCTCGGTGCGCTGAAGAGGCAGTTTACGTAGTACCCTTTCAGTGGTTAACCCTCCCATTAGGCACCTGCTAGGCTAGGGGACTCCCGATCAACCCCCGCACTCAACAAGCAGTGACCACCTGAGCACCCCCGACCCCCTGTACATAGCCTCATGATCCCTGCACCTCAGCCGGAGGGGGAAGGTTTCGAGCTGTTGCTGCATTTAATTTTTTGGGAGCTTCAACCGCCAGCGTGTCCTTTTTCTCGGCGTCGATTGAACCCCGAGAATAAATCCAGTCCAACCTCATCTCCAGCCACGTTTGTTGTTGACTGACTCCTGCACCAGTCTCAACTTCTTCCCCTCCTCAAGCTCTGGGAGCAGCATCTTCTTTTCTTTATTCCTTCCTCAGCCAATTTCCCTTCACACCTGTCTCTCTTGTTGACAACAGGTCTTTTCGACTGTACACAAGGAGGGAAGCTGCTTTTCCCTGATCAATCACCTGCTGATCACCGGATCTGACAAGAAACCTTCCTGCCACATTGCCGAAAGCAGCCATCATCACCATGAGGTTCACACCCTTCATTGCTGCGGCCATCCTGGCCTACGGCGCTGCTGCTGATGAGGCCCAGAAGCCTCTTGGCGACGAGAGCTCTGCTGCTGCTGAGTCTGCCACCTCTGTCGACGCCTCTCTGCCCACCTTCACAGTAAGCTCAAGGACCCCTCCCAGCCACCGGCCTCCCCCTTCAGAACTGCCTCATCACAACACCAGCGCGTGGTCACGCCTTGACCTGCTGCACCACAGCTGGCAGGCAGGCAGGCAGGCAGACAGACAGACAGACAGACAGCGAGTGTAGGCCAACAGAAAGCTGACTAGATACCTTCGCATCATCTAGCCCACTACCCTCAAGGCACCCTTCCTTGAGCAGTTCACCGATGACTGGGAGCAGCGATGGAAGCCCTCCCACGCCAAGAAGGACATGAAGGACACTGGCAAGGACGAGGAGGAGTGGGCCTATGTGGGCGAGTGGGCTGTTGAGGAGCCTACTGTCTTCAAGGGCATGGAGGGTGACAAGGGCCTTGTTGTCAAGAACCCTGCTGCCCACCACGCCATCTCTGCCAAGTTCCCTGAGACGATTGACCCCAAGGGCCAGACTCTTGTTGTTCAGTACGAGGTCAAGCTCCAGAGTGCGTTTTCCTGACCCAGAGATCCCAACACCCTGTTGCCAGCATTCGAGCCTGCATACTGACTACAACCTTTGTGTGATGACAGATGGCCTGGAGTGTGGTGGTGCCTACATGAAGCTCCTGCGCGAGAACGAGGCTCTCCACCAGGACGAGTTCTCCAACACCACTCCCTATGTGATCATGTTCGGCCCTGACAAGTGCGGCCACAACAACAAGATCCACTTCATCTTCAACCACAAGAACCCCAAGACTGGCGAGTACGAGGAGAAGCATGTCAAGTCTCCCAACGCAGCCCGTATCGTCAAGACCACCGAGCTCTACACCCTCATTGTCCACCCCAACAACACCTTTGTCATCGAGCTCGACGGCCAGCAGGTCAAGACGGGCAGCCTCCTCGAGGACTTTAATCCCTCCGTCAACCCCCTGCGGAGATTGACGACCCCGAGGACAAGAAGCCTGAGGACTGGGTCGATGAGGCCCGCATCGCCGACCCCGAGGCCACCAAGCCCGAGGACTGGGATGAGGATGCCCCCTTCGAGATTGTCGACGAGGAGGCCGAGATGCCCGAGGACTGGCTCGTCGACGAGCCCTCACCGTCGCCGACCCCGAGGCCCAGAAGCCCGAGGACTGGGACGACGAGGAGGACGGTGACTGGATCGCGCCCACCGTGGCCAACCCCAAGTGTTCTGAGGTTTCTGGCTGTGGCCCCTGGGCCAAGCCTATGAAGAAGAACCCCGACTACAAGGGCAAGTGGACCGCCCCCTTCATCGACAACCCCGCCTACAAGGGCGTGTGGGCCCCGCGCAAGATCAACAACCCCGACTTCTACAACGACACCACGCCCGCCAACTTCGAGCCCATCGGAGCTATCGGCTTCGAGATCTGGACCATGCAGAGCGACATCCTGTTCGACAACATCTACATCGGACACTCGGTCGAGGACGCCCACAAGCTCGCCGACGAGACCTTCCACCTGAAGCACCCCGTCGAGCAGCTGGCGGAGCTGGCCTCGGTCAAGAAGGACGATCAGGTCAAGTCTCCCAGCGACCTCAAGTTCCTGGACGACCCCGTCCTCTTCGTAAAGGAGAAGACCGACCTCTTCCTGACCATCGCCCAGCGCGACCCCATCGAGGCCATCAAGTTCGTCCCTGAGGTCGCCGGCGGTATCGGTGCCATCCTTGTCACCGTCATCGCCGTCATCGTTGGCGTCGTCAGCAGCCTGGGTGGCTCTGCCGCCCCTGCTGCCAAGAAGGCCGCCGGTGACGCCAAGGACAAGGCCGCTGAGGTCAAGGACAAGGTCGCCGCCGCTGCCTCCTCTGGAGCCGAGGCCGTCAAGGACACCACCACCAAGCGCACCACCCGAAGTCAGTCGTAGGTTGACAAGCTGAAGCCGGGAAGGCTTGGGCGGGAGTGATGATTACTGAAGGAGGATGGGGCGGCTGCTGCTGATTGGAAGGAGGCTCAAGATAGGGTCTTACACCTCTTGATGAAAGTCTTTTTTGTAAGATCGAGAAAGAAGAAACAAAAACAAAAAACGGGATGCTTTTTTACTTCGCACAGGGGCAAGGGTCTGAGCACGGCGTAGCAGGTTGTGTATTTTTAAGGTTCTTGCAGGAAATACGGACTCTTCTTCACAACTTGTTCGCGTGTGCCTCCCTTATTGTCTGTCGTGACCGAACCAAGTCTTCTCTCTCTACTACTATGACCTCTCATGATAATGACAGATGGGCCTGGCCACTCACATCATGATGTCTTCTTGCTCTAAAGCTCCAGTCTAACTTGTCTGATGAAAGAAACTACCTTCAAACTGATCTTCCGGCAGCAGTAAGACCACAACCGGACCGGCCCAGAACCCTCAGCCATGTATCCATGTCTGCTACCATCGTGCATGTCTCATTCAATTGTCAATGTCATTACGCAACTGAAATGATAGGATAGGCCCGGGATTTTTTCCCCTCTTGTTGGGCTCTGGTGATATCCGAGCAGCCGGGCAAACCGGCAATTGGCGGCACAGGGCCGGCTCGAGTGCTCCCGGGATATGTGGAGTAGGTACTGAAGTACCTACTAATCATGTCCCTCGGGTTGTTTCCCGCATTATTTAGAGAGGAGGAAGGTGCTCTCGGTTTTGGAGTGCCACAATCTCCAACTACAGAGTATTTTCTCCAACTACTGAGTATTTACTATGTGACCCGGGTTTCGGTGCCAGTCCTTCTGTTGACTTTCTTTGGCCAACGGATTGTGATTGAGATTTGTTCTCCACTCAATCTCCTCCTCCTCACTCTGCTCCTCCTCACTCTGAGGTGGGTCTCTGAATCAGCAATCTACTCTGCTCTAACAACATCGCGAACTATCTCGAGAGGATACTCGTCATCGATATTGTCCCACTTGTTTACTTTCCTTCTCTCTCTCCTCCTTTTTCATCTCCTTCTTTCTGCACCTTTCCTACCTTCTCATCACAACTCCTGTTCCCAATGCGCCGTTTATTATCCAGCAGCATTTCTGCCAGCGCAGCGAGCTCGCCCCAAGCAGCAGCAGCAGCAGCAGGCCGTAGCAGGTCAGGTCTCCCCCTCCTCCTCTCCTCGTCGCGGTCCTCCTCTGCGGCTCCTTCCACCTCCACCGCCGGCAGGATGACTCCCCATTGTCGTCGTCGTGGTCGTCATCCTCGGGCGCCGTGAGGAGGATACATGCCACAGCGGCACACCTCAACCCGGCCCTCGCATCCACGGCCGCGGCGTACCCGACAACCCACGAGAAGATCGCCGAGGTGACCAACACGCCTTACTTCCTGGACAACGAATTCCGGCCCTCGGGCGCGGACCAGCACATCCCGCTGTACGACCCTGCCACCAACAACCTGGTGACGCGGGTGCCGCAGATGACAGATGCCGAGCTCGAGGCGGCCGTCGCGAGCGCCGAGAAGGCGTTCCCCGCCTGGCGGAACATGAGCGTCCTCGCGCGCCAGCAGATCATGTTCAAGTTTGTCGCCCTTATCCGCGAGAACTGGGACCGCCTGGCCGCGAGCATCACCCTGGAGCAGGGCAAGACCTTTGCCGATGCCAGGGGCGACGTGCTCCGGGGCCTGCAGGTCGCCGAGGCCGCGTGTGGTGCGCCTGAGCTGCTGAAGGGGAGCTGCTGGAGGTTGCCAAGGACATGGAGACGAGGACGTATCGGGAGCCTCTGGGCGTCACGGCTGCCATCTGCCCTTTTAGTGAGTTACCCAACCCTTAGAGACCCCACCCCAAAAAAAAGAGGAGTACTGACCATTGGGTATTATCTCCTTCCCCTGACAACCAGACTTCCCTGCCATGATCCCCCTCTGGTGCATCCCGATTGCCACGGTGACGGGCAACACCCTCGTGCTCAAGCCCTCGGAGCGCGACCCAGGCGCGGCCATGATCCTGGCGGAGCTGACGCAGAAGGCCGGGTTCCCGCCAGGCGTGATCAACATCGTGCACGGCGCCCACCGCACCGTCGACTTCCTCCTCGACCACCCCGCCATCAAGGCCATCTCGTTTGTGGGCGGCAATAAGGCGGGCGAGTACATCTTCTCGCGGGGGTCCGCCAACGGGAAGCGCGTGCAGGCCAACCTGGGTGCCAAGAATCACGCCGCGGTGCTCCCCGACTGCAACAAGAACCAGTTCCTCAACGCCGTGGTGGGCGCCGCCTTTGGCGCCGCGGGCCAGCGGTGCATGGCGCTGTCGACGCTGGTCATGGTGGGCGAGACCAAGGAGTGGCTGCCCGAGCTGGCGGAGCGGGCCAAGGCTCTCAGCGTCAACGGCGGGTTCGAGGAGGGCGCGGACCTGGGCCCCGTCATCTCGCCCGAGAGCAAGGCGCGCATCGAGAGCCTGATCGCCTCGGCCGAGGAGGAGGGCGCCACGGTGCTGCTGGACGGGCGCGGCTTCAGGCCCGCCAAATACCCAGACGGCAACTGGGTGGCGCCGACCATCATCACCAACGTCACCAGGGACATGAAGTGCTACAAGGAGGAGATCTTTGGGCCCGTGCTGGTGTGTCTCAACGTGGAGACGCTGGACGACGCCGTGGAGCTCATCAACGCCAACGAGTACGGCAACGGCGTGGCCATCTTCACGCGCAGCGGCCCCACGGCCGAGACGTTCCGGCGCAACATCGAGGCGGGCCAGGTTGGTATCAACGTGCCCATCCCCGTGCCCCTGCCCATGTTCTCCTTCACCGGCAACAAGAAGAGTATCGCGGGCGGCGGCGCCAGTACCTTCTACGGCAAGCCGGGTGTCAACTTCTACACGCAGCTCAAGACGGTCACGGCTCTGTGGAGCGCGGCTGATGCGATCAGCCAAAAGGCGGATGTCGCCATGCCTACGCACAGCTAAAGTGTTTTTTGATTGTGTGTGCGTGTGTGGGTATGCGAGACGAGGATGCTGTATATATTATTCAGTCTATGGAGGGAAGTGTCGAGACTTTTGAGTTTGTGAGGTTGTGGTTGTGCAAAAGGTAACTGAACCAGAGAATGCCAGTCTGGGCATGATGCATAAGGTGGGCAGCCATTCCACCGCATACCAATGAGGCTAAAACATCCCAGTACTCAATTCATCTGATACAGGGCACCGGTTCAGCTTGCATCGTATCTGCCCGTATCCCCTTCGAAAAAGCCATCAGTGAAACTCGCAGTGCGACGATGTCACCCAAATCTATGTATTAGTAAGGGGCAAGTATCGGATATAGACCAACCATTTCTCGACGCCTTGTCCCCAGTTACACTGCTTACTCACCTAGTACACGCCACTACTTAATGTGCCGCTGCTGCTCTTCCAACAAACAGGCGGCACTGCATTTATCGATCATCAAATGACTCTTGAGACCCCGTGAGTTCAAAGGGCAGACCCACCATTCACACACTCTCTTCTCCCGTTGGCCAGGGCGCGTTCCAAGGACGCAATAGATCTCAGCCGATAGTATCTGACGACGTTACGACTCAGCACAAGGTCCGTCGCGCCTTCCTCCCTCTCATAAACGAGGAGCTTCAAGTGCGGCGTCCATCATGGAGGTCATCGACCTGCCCATCGAGGTGTTCCTGCTTGTCGCCGCGCACCTGCCTGCCAGGACATCGATCCTGTGCCGAAGGGTGTCGCAGAGATGGCTTGTTATGTTCACGGACCAGGAGCTCAACCTGAACCTCCTGAAGTGGAACTTCCCGAGGTGCCGAGAGCTGCGGATGGCTTATGCCGCAGGGGGTGGCAAGCTTCCGGCCACAACAGCCACAGGAGGAGGAGGAAGAGGAGGAGGAGGAGGAGGAGGCTGTGATGGCGGTCCTCCAGCGGCAGACGAGGCCCAACGCAGTGTACACCTTCACCATCATCAAGATCATCATCAAGACGCACCACCAGACTGGACAGAAACCTTCGCCGTTGTGGCCCGCAGGTATTATCACCTGCACACAGCCACAGCCCGCTCCATGGACAAGATTCGCCTCGGCACCAAGGGCCCCCCAGAAAAAGGCTACCGAAGTGACAACTTTTACCCTGTCGAGCCGTGGGACTGCCACCTCTCCACCGACACCAAGTGGGAACCGTTCCACAACACTGACCCGAGCTGGTGCTACGGCTACGGCCAGGCGGAAGACGAGTCCGAGCAGGAGCACGGCGATGGCGGCGCAGTGCTGGTCTACCGCGCCCACTCTGACGACTTGGTCGACGAGGCCCGCGGGCGCATCTACCCATGGCGCCTCCTCGACCTCGAGACCAGCGAGACCGTCGAGGTTCCCTTTCCCTGCGGCCACGACAAGATGGTACGGCGGGTGAAGCTGGCAGAGGGCGTGCTGCTCTTTGAGTGGTTCGAGCGCGAATCCTACTACTGCGACGGCGAGCGTGCTTTGCGGCACTACGCCTCCGCCTTTGACATAAAAAGAGAACGAGGTGCCGCCGTCAACACCACCACAACAGCCACGACGACGGCCACCACCACCAGTGGGCTATCACCCCACGTGCCGACTCCAAGCTCCACTTCCTAGACCTCGTGCTCAACTTCGACGACCGCTACCTCTCCGTCCACACAGCCACCCACTACGCCGTCTACATCTGGCAGAGCAGCCGCCCCTTCGTGAGAGGGAACATGCCCGTGGACGGCATTATCGTCTGGCAGCTGGCGTCTTCACACCGCCCGGCCAGAATCGTCAGGTCCATGAGCGCTTCCACCCTGGAATTCTACGGGGTTGGTCAGTATCTCAACGCCAGGCTGGCGAGGCTGGGCCTGGATGGAGGGACTCTGTATTTTGTGGAGGAGGAGCACCGGTGGACGCGGGGGCGCCATACCAGGCCGATCCAGTGGCGCCACCTGTGGAGGGCTTTTGGGTGGGACGAGCTGCGGGCGCATTTTGTTCGGAGCACGGGGGTGCCTGTCATACCTGGCCCTCGTACCACCGCGGACGGTGCTGCTGCTGCTGTTGGGGATACAGATGAAGACCAAGGCGGGCGTGTCTTCCGGGGGCCTGTGTGGCGTGACACAGGCGAGAAAGTCCATGGGCCTGCGTGGGTCGACCAGTGCGATGCCGACGACGTCGTCGACGTGCCCTTCTGCTCACGAGTCGCGCAAGGCCCTCGCTGGCCCGGCCATAATGACCACAACGACAACAAACACAGCAGCGACAGCGTCACATCCCCCGGCATCTGGAATGGCATCACCCCTCCCTCCTTCTCGTTGTCGTCGTCGTCGTCGTCGTCCTCGCACCACCACGCGCCGATGACCACCGTCTCTCAGGAGCTCGACACCTCCCTGCGCGTCTCTTCCACCCGCTGGTCGGGCTGGGCTCCCTGCTGGCGCCACGATGAATATCCCTACGTCACCGTCAGCGAGGCGGTGGACTTCAAGGCGGGTGTTCGGATTGCGGCGCGGCGGGGCTCCAAGTTCGATAGTCTGAGTGTGCAGGTGCGGCCTTGGCTATCTATGGGGGTTGGCGTGGGTCTGAGGATGTGACGGGGTTTTCGTCTTCGTCGTCGTCGTCTTCGTCAGCGAGTCCACCGGCTCCTGCTTTTGGGATTATCAACGGGGACACAGGGTCCAGAACCGTCGATACGCGCATGGACGGCAAGCTGGCTGCCCTAAACAAAAGCTGCAAGATGCGACGGCCGGCGACTACCCCTTCTGGAGGCCCTGTGGGTAGAGATGAAAGACGAGAAGATTCTAAGAATGGGAATCTGGATGATGAGGATATGCAGTTTGCTGATGGGATGTGGGACGAGCTGATGGGGGCTGGCTTCATCTGTGGGGACGAGAGGTGGCTTATTGGGGAGGACAAGCAGGGTCGGCTTACCATTGTGAGGTTTTGAAGGGAGAAGGGCCTAGGAAGGACATGGGAGACTGCCACTAGATAATATAGCCCTGTTTCATCGCAGTGACGACCCTCGCTACCATTAGGTGCGTTTTCGTCTTCGAGATTTGCACCGGACACAGCCCCTCCACATGACGGTTTCTCGACTTGTCACACACAGTAGGCCTGTCTAAAAGGGCAATGATGAACATCAGTATTAGAACTTTTAAAAAGGGGGCCCCAAGCATAGTCATTTCCACCCACACTTCTTTAAGATCTCAGTGCATTGGCTGCACAGTAGGAAGTTGTGAGACTGTTCCTGTAAATTCTCACGACATCTTCTCAAGGTTGCTGATGTGATATTACTATCTACTATTATTTATCTCGACATGATAACTAGAAAGCATTGATTAGGCCGATATGAGTTTTCTTTCTTGTGTTCCATCATCTTTTTAGGTCCTGCAATATCTCAAGAGCCGGACAGAATCATGAACTTCTGTAAAGTCAGCCAGCAAGTATACTGTTGCAATCCTCACACAGTTCTGCCGCGCTCTCTAGACTACTTTGAGAGGGGAAAAGAAAAAGGAAAAGAAAGAACCAAAGGGAGATGTGAGCAGATCCAGCCCTGAACCCAAGAACAATTCACTCATGTATTAACCAGCCACTCACCCACCCACCCACGAGAAGAACCAACCACCCTTCTGGTCCACTTCCAGCCAAGTGCCTAGCCGGAGAAGGATCCCCGAGCTAATTAATACACTACAAGGGCAAGGAAGAAGGAAAAAAAGCAATATAAGATTCCCCCTTCCGAGTAGTGTTTTTACTTCACCGACGGAACCGAGAAGCATCATCTCGTCCCCGAGCCGGACATCAGGTCACTCAGGCCCCATTACCTGGTTGCGAATAATATCCCGGCTCGAGCCTTCTTTTTCCCTTCAGTTCTCTTTGAGCTGGGCGAGGCGAGATTAGAGAAAGCTACTTCCTAGTCATTATTTTCAGGAGAACTGATGAGGTGTCTAGATCTTCTTCGCGGGGAGCCAGGCATGTTTGACAGCAGTTGTCTCATCTGATCGAACCTGATTTCACGCCCCAAGTAAAACAGAAACGTATGTATATGCAAGATAGGTTTTATTAAATTTGTCTACTCCGGAAACGCTTTGTATCAAAAATCTCGCAGGGTCCCAATATGAGAATATTGTAATGAGCCCCCCTGCCTTCACCTTCTGTTTGACAATAGTAATGACAGCGAGAGCAAGAGGGAGACCAAGTCTAGGTTGTGCCAGGTTTAAAACATCTACAGTAGTACCAAAGGCAGTGGACATGAAGAGGTCCTCCTGCTCCATTCAGTAATCACAAGTATCCATACTCATCACTTGTCATTTTTGTTTGTTGACTTTTTCTTCTTCTTTTCTTATTTCTCTGACTACAGTCCATTTGACAACATGCCAGAGAGCAGACCAAATGAAAGAGCCATGGTATGGCAAGTGACTAATGCGAATGCTCCTTTGAACAGCCCAACCAAGTGAGCACGCCTGTGATTCTTCTACTCCTTCGACCACACTCCTCTCCACACTCTCTCGATGCTTTCGTGATCATATGGCATGTAAAAGACACACCATTGCAGATCACCGCCATCCTCACCACCATCACCACCACCACCATCACCACTGTAGATAATACTTGCAACAAAGTATATGCTGTATAAACAATACCAAGCAACACAACCTCAATAACCTCCCAACCCGCCCCCTTCAGACCAAAGCCTTCTTATTCTTCTTCAAGAGTGACTCCGACCCACAACAGAAGAAGCAATAGCCAGCCCAGCAACAAGCATCATAGCCGCCGGAAACCGAGACGCACCCCCGCCTCCACCTCTTCACCTTCCGCGGCGACATCCGTCTCTCCATCATCATCATCGGCCGCCAATGTGTTCTTGCCGGGCTGCCCCTCTTGCATCTCCTGTTCTTGCTTCTTCTTCTTCTTCTTCTCCTTCTTGCTCGACCTATGTGCCTTGCTCGCGGAGAGCATCGAGCTGATGCTCCTTCTGTGCTTCACCAGAACAATCTTCCGCGGCGATGAGAAAGAGGAGGAGGGCTTTTCGGTTGTCTCTGCTGCTGCTTCTGCTTCTGCCTGTCCAGATTTCTTCTTCTTGGCAATGACACCTTCATGCTCTCGCACCACAACGCTCTCGGTCTCGGCTGTCATGGACGGCAGATCAAAGGCGTGCGTACCCGTCAGCGCGGTGCGGATGCCGAGTTCCGCCCATCGAGACTCGTGGAGGCCAAGGAGGCCCGCGGTAGGGACACCACCAAGGTGTGTGGCAGAGTGCAGTCCATCCTCATCATAACCGTCGTCCTCTCCTCCGTTCTGGTAAGCGGGGGACGAGGCCGAGGCCGAGGCCGCAGGAGAGGGCATGATTGTGTCGACAGAGTCACTTGACTGTCGCCCGCTGGAGACGTAGTCTTCCCATGGCGACGATGAGGATGACCAACTGGCCCTGCTATCGCCAGCGGTCTTGGACGTAGTGGCGGCAGCAGAAGCAGCAGCAGCAGCAGCAGCAGCAGCAGCAAGGCTGGTGAGGATGGGCAGCGGAGGTAGTAGCTGAAAGTTGTTTCCCAGGCCGACATGGCTCGCATAGGAGTGGGGATCAGACAATGATCTTGTGGTCGAGTTCCTAGCCGTCGGTGCCGAGAGTTGAGTTTTGGACGAATTCACGGGCTCCAGAACGTCTGTCGGGACCGGGATCGCCTGATTGTCCGCGAGCTCGGGCTCCTGGGAAGGCTCCTCGGTGCCTACGATACCCGTCAGGATGGAGTCGCTGGCGAGCGCCGCATTGGATGCATCCCCACTACCTCGTCGAGTGCATATGTTGTTGTCCGGCGGCTCCGGAGCAGTTTCCCGTGCCGGCCCACCCAGCTCAGCCTTGGTAGTGGTGGTGGCGGTGTTCAAGACAAAGTGAACCTTATCAAAGCCAAAGTCAAAGGCAATCTCGCCAATCTCGGAGGTGAAGGGCTCGCTCGCATCCGAATCTGTTGTGGCATCGAGTCCGGAGTCCGAGAAGGGTATCTCATCTCGAGTCTCGGGCCCATCGGACATCCCCACGAGCTGGTCTGGAGCCACGGACATTGCTCCGTGCCCGATCGGGCCCGAGTGCTGAATCATCTCAAGTCGGACGGTTTCGCTGTCTTTGTCTGGCTGAGGGAAAGCAAAGTCAAACAAGGACAGCTCATGCCCTGGAGTCTGGTCCACGGGCACTTGGTTCGACGACTTCTTCAACGTCACCACCGCCTCGGATGGGAGGTCGTCGGCACCAGCGGCAGCACCCACGCCGACCACCATGTCTCCTTCATGGCTTTCATGCGTCTCCTCATCATCGCCGAGAAGACCGTCCGTGGCCCCCTCAACATAATGAAGCAGCCAGCCCTCGGCAGGCAGGCCGTCTCGTTCTGCTGTGGCCGACCTCGAGCAGCAGGACGTGAGGCCCTCACAGTCGCCTGGTAGGATGGGTCCCGTCGGCGCATCCAATACCTGAGGAGGGGTGAGTCCTGCTGGTGGATCAAGCTCGCGTGGGGCGGCCACAGGGTCCTGGGTAGGGAGCTCGTGCTCAGTGGGTCCTTGTCGCTGCTGCTGCTGCTGCATCTGGCGGTGAGCAAGAGGGGTCTTTTCGTCTCCGCTCGGCGACATGAGCGCTCTTGGGGTGTCCACCGGAGCCGAGCCCTCTGCCGCTGCTCCGCTGGGTGTCACAGGTCGGGCGCTCGGCACCTCATCGGATCGAGGCACAGCAGCAGCAGCAGCAGCAGCAGCAGCAGGTTTCACTTCGGCGAAGCGCTCGACCCTGGGGAAAGTCGTGCTGCTCGGGGCCGAGGAGGTCTCTACCATCATCCACGGGGCGGAGAGACGAGAAGCATCCGAGCCGCTCCTAAAGGGCATCACTATATCATGGGTGGTGATGGGTGGAGAGGATCGCCCAATGTTTGGTGTGATGAGGAGCATGCTGTGGTCTGGCGAGGACGTGTCACTTTCCGTGAGCGCTGGCATGGAAGAGTGTGTCGAGTTCGAGTCTGTATCATAGTCCGACCTCGTCCTCGACACCGGATAGACCTCAGCAGCAGGCTTTAGACCACGAACAACATGGCGATCGGCAACGTTGCCGTCGTCGTCATACGCTCCAACCTCGTGGGTGGTGGCTGGTCGCCTCAGGTCGATCGCCGACCCCAACTTCACGATGCCACGTCGAGCCCGACTACGATTGTCAAGCTGCGAGCCGCTGGTTGTTGGTACCTCCTGCACCGTGACGGCGGCCGTGCCACGCTCACCACGTTGTTCTCTCTCCTTGTTGTATCGAGCAGGTACAAGCGGGAAGACTCTTGAAGATTTCCGTAAGGGGGCTTGCGGAGGGGTCATTGGGCAGGTTGCAAAGTTGGCTGGAGATCCGGCCGAGGTCTGGTAAGTGAAGTATGGGCCTGTGGGACGAGGGGTATACAGTCGACCTGGCGAGTAGCGAGGGCGTGTGCGGCGGGTCGGTCGTTCTGGCGTGTGCGGCCCGTGGGACACATCGTCGTCGAGGCTGCAGGTGTCCTTGCAGGCCACGTCGATATCTCGCTGTATGCGTGTCTTCAGCCTCGCAAGCAGCGCGTGCTGCTGGTCTCGGCTCGAGATGCAGCTTTCCGGCACGGGTGCCTGCTTGTGATCGCGAGCGATGAGCGCCTTGTCGAATATGAGATGGCCGCGTGCATATGCAACCATCCGGACCGCAACATCGTGCGCCCGGAGAACATCTCTCACGCCAGTGCGTATCCGATCCAGCAGGGCCTCGATGCAGCGCCGACTGCGCCTCTGCATACCATCGATGGTGAAGCGGGCACAGTTCCTGGCGTGCCAGCCGTGACCCACCAGCTCGGCGATCCGGAAGTCGACATCGGGCAGCCTATCCACCAGGTTGTCGGTCCTGTCTCTGAACTGTGCAAGGCAGCCCGAGACCCTGCTGACAAACTCGTCACAGTCCTGGCCGCCTGGACATGTGAACAGTCTCAGCCGGCTCTGGATACTGCGGTGCAGGTGCTCATACACTGGCCCAAGGTTGTTGGACACACGAAGCCCGACATCGAGGGCATTCTCGTCCAAGTGCTGGCAGCCGCTGTCCGGCAGGCCGTCCAGAACACCATCGCAGTTTACATGCTGGAGGTCGAAGGCGCTCTTCTGCTGGTCGAGCACGTCCTGGACGGACCTGTACGCCTGCCACAGCAGATCCTCGCTCAGGCCGAGGTTGAGGGGCGAGGGCTGGCTGCTGTCCACCCTGAGCGTTCGTGTGACCTCGGGTTGGTGCCGTGCCGGGTTGTTGCTCTCGAGGGTGAGCTCCAGGGAGTAGCCGGGCACGAACTCCCACGCCTGTGAGCGCTCCATGAAGAGCCTCCGTGGGATGCACCTGAGATCCAGCAGTGGGCCTGTGAGGGAAGGCTTGAAGGTTTCTGGCCTGTCAGGGCCAGGAGGAGGAGGAGGACGAGGAAGATGAGAATGAGAATGCTCGTGGCGAGCAGGCTCAGGCTCGTCTGACCACTGGAACCTCTCGTCGTGGCGCCGCAGGAATAGGCCGACGATGGTGTGGGTCGAGCACGCCACGTCCATAGCTGAGGCGCTGGTGAGGGCATGCTTCTGGTAAGACGTGAATACCCTCTCTGCCCAGGTGCCAGGGTGACCCTTCCGGCGGATGTGAAAGGTCAGCTCGAAGCGCGGCGGCTTGGGCCCTCTATGGAGGCACTGGTGTGTAGGGTTGAGGGCGTCCGAGTCCCTGCGGGTGATGAGCTCTTCACTGCAGTGCCTGATCCTCCGCAGCAGGCCTCGACATATCCGATCCGTCGGGGCAAATGACTGTGAGCTGTAGTAGGTTCTGTTGTAGACGGACTTGACGGCAGGGTCGTGAAATTCGATGTGGACGTGTATAGCAAGTGGTGCATCCCAGACCATGTCGCCCTTTTCTTCCTGGACGGGCGACAGCACCGCACTCGTGTCTGGTTTCATGCCGAGTACATTGGACTGGATGAACAAGTTGCCGATATCGATCTCGTCAACGTAGTGAAACTGTCGACCCAAGGTCTGAGGGAGCGAGTCTGCGCCGCCGCGATGAGGAGTGTCCCAGGCCATCTTGCAGACAAGTGGAGGGGAGAGGTGTCGATGTCTGTCAGCACCAGGTGAGGGGGCGTGGATGGTTTATGCTGGCATTCGATCGGTTTTTGTTCTGAAACACACACCTTGGCCGCTCTCTCCGTGCGTTCAGACGACGAATTATGCAGTGGTCCTGTGCTGGGGGCCCAGATTCATGCGACTATCCGCCACAGCAACACATTGGGTGACCAGACCAGATGGACGACGAGGAGCCACTCACGGGCGGTAACTTGAGGTGAAGAGAAGAATCGTCATTTGCTCGGTGAGAGGGAGGATGAGAAGCAGGAGGGCAAGGGATGAAACAGTGAATGGATGTACTCGCACGAATGAGGGCGCGAGAACGAAGAGGGTGGTTGTTATTGGACTGGCGAGCGGGTAGTATTCTTGGGAGGTTGGTGGTGTAAGTGCCTGAGTAGGTAAACAACAACACACCACGTTACGCAAACTGGATCATGGTTGGGTGACTTAGACCAAGACAGGCCGGGTCGGGTTGTCCAGGCGAGAGCTGACAAGCATCCCCAGGATAAATATCAGAGGAAAGACCAAAGAAGAAAAGATAAAGAAGGGAGTGACTGGAACGGAACAGAAAGGGAAGAGGCGACTGAGGCATAATGTAAGGCCTCGGCCAGGTTATCTCTTTTTTTGCCTCACCTCGAGCAAGACTGTCCAAGCTCTCTCTTCCTCCCCCTGGCTACTTTATGCTTTCCACCTCACCCAGACCTCCTCCCCTTCCTCTCCACCTCCACCAACAATCCTCGCCCTCCTCTTTTTTCCCCCTTCTTGCTTTCCCACTCTGCGCCTCACAGGATCGACCTGGGGAACATCATACGTGGGGCCATCCAGGCGTTCGGGACAGGTCGGAAAGGAAAAGAAAACTGGAGCTACGAGACAGCCCCGTTCTCGTGTAAAAAGAACCCCATCATGAGAAGAAGAAGGGGGGTTGGTGAAAAAACAAGGTGGGATGACGGACGGCCCGCGCAGAAAGCCATCCTGCGGGCCTGTCGGAGGGCGCTTCGTGGCATGACATGCACCAATCTAAGCCTTGGATGATGACCTGCAGTGGACAGCAGAGCTGAGGGTATTCTTGTTTATTTTTTCCTTTTTTTTTTTTTCCCCCTTCGTGCTGCTTCAAGGGCCGGAGGGCCCTCTCCCGCGCCGCCCACCTCGGCCACGTTGTTCATCTTGAAGTCCACAAATCTTTTCAAATCCGGCTTCTCTCCTTCGATAAACCGGCCCTGCTGGCTCCAGCGACCTGCGTCACGGTGGGGGAGGGGAGCCTCTGCTGCAGGCACTGAACCGGTCTCGAACCTGCTAAGTAGACGTTTGCCAGATAAGGCTCCAGCTCCACCTCGGCTCGCGCTGCAGATGCCAGCGAACATGCCGTGCGCCGTGTCGCCGTGGCAGTGGCAGATGAGAGCTGTTCTTGCCTTGCATGCTGCATGTGCAGGTGCAGGGGAGCTTGGGCAGCTGCTGGGCTGGCGCGCATAGTCTCGGGTCTCAAGAGAACCCCAGTCCAGGCGCGTACAGTATCTACACACCATCTATGCGGGCTATGGTACTTGGCTGGCACGCCTGGGCACTGCTATGCAGATGGTACTCCGTACTACTGTATGTATGTACCTCTTCCCTCTCTCCCTGAGACACACACACACACACACACGGCTTGTTGGCCGGGAGAGCTGATCTTGGCGCGCGCCTCAGCGTTGCTTGACCAACTGGACAGGCCGTCTGGACCCCAATCTTGCTTAGCTGGCATGCAATGCCTGGCAACCTACATAGGCGCCGTTCTTCTGCAGTGCGCCCAAGACCACTCAATTGGACGCGAGCAGGTTGCTTTGCTGGCATTGCTGTTCCAACCCGGACCAGACAAGGCTGTCCACTGATCATCAATGAGGACAATGTGCTAAGGATAGACCGACGACTATCAAGATAGCCTTTCATTCTTTTTTTTTCTTTTTCGGTCCCTTAGCAGTGGTGGAGGGGAGAGGAGAGGAGCAGGGAGGAGGAGGGGTCTGCATTACTGGTCGGGAATCCGGGGGCGGGTCTCAAGAATTCGCCAAGGAACCCTCCAGGCCTGCAAGCCTGGAAAACTCACACCACTTGGGATTACTTTGGGCTGACCTGTTCAGGGCCGGTTGCCATTCTTGTCCCCCAGTGGGGTGATGACCATCTCGCGATCGAGATATTGTCAAATCTCGGAGTGCCGGGAAAAAAAAAAAAAAAAAAAAAAAAAAAAAAAAGAGGAAAAACTCCTCATCTTCGGGCTATTTTGTATTCTATTTTAATTAGTGCTCTCTCTTTCTCTCTGCTCATTCGCCCATGAATCCCAAGTATCAGGCCATCGCCATGTTTTTCCGTTTCCTTGGCTCCTCCCCGGCCGATGCAGGTCATTTTCCAGGGCCCCCTTTCAGATCGGTGGGAAGATCGCGTACCAAGTACAATGAAGATGGGACGATTCAGCGTCTAAAGGCAGCGCCACATTCATGCCATGATCGACTCCTCCAGCCGCTTATGCTCTAAAGTTTGAAACGGGCTCATTTGGTCGTACTAATAAAATAAATAAAAGAGAGAGAGAGAGAGAGAGAGAGAGGGGAAGAAGAGAAAAGAGAGCAGATCCCCCGGTTCCGGGAGGTCATGTTCAGTCCCTGGTCAGCGCTTCTCGCTTGAGGCTCGGGCCATGTCGGGCTCGTTCTGCGCCTGGATTCATCATCGGACAACTGCCCGTATACGTGCCTTCTGATTTGTGGTACGACGTGATATTACATGTAAGCCTCCTCCTGTTTCTGACAAAACGTCAGGCTCACGAATCAAAGTTTGTATCTAGTCCTACAGTAAGTTTTCCTGATTCACATCAGCCTCGTTGCTAGGGGCGATCGAAATGGTTTTTGCCTTAATGCGTGAAACCCGATAGTGGCCTTTCTGGACACGCCGTCGTAATAGAGTCCGCCCTTGGGACGCATTCAATGTGGGCTTGACAACTGCTCTCTCATCTAGTGATCCGCACGCTTTTTTTTTTCTTTCTTTCTTTTTGTTCTCTCTCGACATATCAGTAGCAATACGTACTAATCACGTTGCGTTGTGTGTTCAAGTGCTGGCTCAAGGAACGCTCTGACTCGACGCTTAATCTCCCAAGTATGTAGTTAGTAGATGCATATGCACAGATCATATGAATTTGCTTGCACACGCATACTGGATGTGAATATAATATACGTATACATCTTACATATGCACACTACATTTCGATAGAGAGCATGTCATGAAACCTCCTTGCTTTTTATGAGACGTAAGATGACGAATTGCATCCCGCCATAAGATCATATACCCGTGGCCATCACTACCCAGAGAGGATGAAGATGTCGTCGAGGTCCGCTGTTCTGGTCCAACAAGCATAGATACCATGTCCAGGACGGGCTCAGATACTTGACTCGCATGTTGACTGTTGCGCGTCGCTCCACTCAATCACGCGCGGGTGAGCCACGACCTTTCGAGCGTCGAAGCCGAGGACCTGGAGCCCGCTCAAGGTGGCGGCACGAGAGAGTGCGACGTAGCTCTGACCTGTTGAAGTGATTTAACATGAGAGAGGAAATATAAAAGAGAGAAGGGGGAGGGGGTCGGAATCAGGCAGGGCTCTTACCTTTCTCAAAGACCTTGTTGAGATCGACCTTGACACGCTGGATGGTCTGGCCTTGGGCTTTGTGGATAGACATTGCCCAGGCCAAGACGAGAGGGATCTGCCTCTTGTCAGTTTGCAATATACTCTCTCCAAAGCCTCGTTCAACCCACCTGTACACGCCTCGCAAGCAGATTGCCATCCGAGTCCTCAGCCCGAAACTCCTCCCTGCCCACCAACAACCTCTCCCTCCCCCTGAACGTCTCAAACTCAACAAGAGGCAACAGCTCATCACCGTCATCACCCTTCCTGTTCCTGCTCTTGCTGTTCCCCTGCTGCTGCTGCTGCTGCGAGACAACGACAGCAGCACCCGGGTCCCCCTCACCACAGAATCCCACCACCCTCCCGACCGTCCCGTTCACAAGTGTCTCGCTGACATTCTTGACCAGCATCACCTGCGCCTCCCTCTTCACCTCCAGCACCCCGACGGCCGTCATATTGTCCAGCAGCCTCCGCCGCTTGTCCGGCGCCGCCTGGCCCGAGTCGCGCGCCGTGAACCTGAACACGGGCCCGGCGAGCTGCGCCATGCGCGCGGCGTTGGCGCGGTCCACCTCGGAGCGCAGCGGGAAGAGCTCGGTGGGCTGGAGCTCGCCGGCGGCCTGGGACAAGGGGCGGGCGAGGGACTGCAGGGTTCTTGCGGCGGGGAGGGTGATCTCGCCTTTGCGCATGGCGTTGAGGAGGGCGATGAAGTCTTGATTGCATATGTTAGGTAAACGGAAGAAGGAAATTTTAAGAGATGATGCCAGATTGACTTACCGCTGTCTTTCTGGCGAAAGACCTGGGTGAGGGTTACTGTGCTCTTGATACACTCTCTCCACGCCGAGCTCTGAAAGGCGAAACAGACTTCTCTCCCGGCTGGTGTGACTGGAGGAAGCTGGAAGAAGTCGCCTGTGACGACGAGCTATCATTTCATCACATGCAGTCCCATTCAGCAATCAGTGCTCTGGGACAAAACGAAAGTAAGAAGCCGAAGAAGAGAATAAAAGAAATAAAGAAGGCGGGAGGAAGAAAAGAAAAATAAACGTGTCCATGGTGAAGGGCCAACACCACGAGCACCACTCACCTGGATGCCACCAAATGGCAGACTTGTCTTGCGCAGCTCCGTCGCAAGGGCAGCCAAGGTATCAAACAGCTGTCCGTCCACCATAGACACTGGGAGGAGGTTGGAGGCAACATCTGTTAGATAACATATATAATCCACAGAAGACCATTTCAACCACTCTCACCCACCTTCATCGATAACAAGCACCCTCACAGCCCTCCAGCGCCGATGCGCCGGCCTACACGTCTTGATGAAGCTGATGAGCTTGCCGATATCGTGCATCCCGGGTGTCACGGCGCCCCAGGCATGAATAGTAGTCCCTTTTTGTGTTATTTTTGGACAATTGAAAACCAAAATCCACAAAGTGAGCCCATCATTTATTTGTCTGAGCAGAGAATTGCAGGAGCCAATGTTTTTCTTCTTCCAACATACCTCCAATATTCTGCGCTGCGATCCCAGTGCTAGCACACACGGCCAGGGACTCGGGCTTCCTGGCATACTTTTTCCGAAGAGCGCATACGATAGCCCTCAAGAGTAGTGATTTGCCTGTGCCTGATTTTTTTTTACACACACGTCCCCCCCACACAAATTGTCAAAATTCCTCTGTCTTTTCACACATGTGTAGAAAAGGGGGAGTCATTAAAGAAAAAAACAACGCACCAGCTGAGCCGGTAAAGAAGACACTCCTCCCCTCGTCCACGACCGTCTTCAAGACCGCCCTCTGCTCGTGGCTGAGCGAGGGCTCCGAGGCCGCCTCATGATAATCATGGGTTTTTGAGGACCAGCCAACACTTTTTTTCTGGCCATCAGCAAGGACCAGGAGGAGCTCACGTCGTTGGGAACAGCAGCCCCGGTACCGGTGGTGGTGGTGGTGGTGGTGGTGGCCGCATGTTGCTGGCCTGGCGGTGGCTGCGGTGGGCCGGACCGCGCCTCATCTGGCTGCTGGGGTGATCGTCGTCTGGGCGCAAAGAAGGCGTCCAGGCGAGGCTGTTTTGTTGGCTCTGTGTGCTTGGTTCCAGGGTGGTGCGTCGACGCCTTGCGCTTCGTTGATGTGGACATCGTCCTGTAAGTAGAGGTCAAGGAAGGATCTCGGAGGTGTTGTCCCTGTGGTGGAAACAGGACTCCACGCCACAGAAGGATGAAAGGTCGTGTGTCCACGAGCGTGTCGTCTCAACACTGAGAGTGGAGCCCAAACACACAGCACAAGGGTTAGGGGTGTCCACTCCCACTCGTCAGGGAAGAAGTAGAAAAAAGCAGAGAAGAGAACAGGGGAATAAATACGAGGGGGAGAAAGGAAGATGCTAAGGGGTGCAGCAGCAGACGTTCCGAAACATGAAATCACAGAAATGTACAGCGCACCCCTTCTACTTACTGTGAGGAAGAAGGCCTGTGAATGGATGGTATGTTCCCGATATGCCAGGCTCCTAGCCATACTGACTGCAGAGTCTCTCTCTCTCTCTCTCTCTCTCTCCCTCAAAAAAAAGACTCATGAGGCCTCAAAGTAGCACAATTTGGGGGCTATGGAGATGCGAAACAATGTTGGTTCATCTGATCAATTCATCCAATGAGCAAAGGTCCCGACCAGATATTTGGTATCACTCCCAGGAATGGAAATTTGTGGTCCCCAGAGCGTTTTTGTCTGCCCGGCCTAAGCGCCGGCCCCCTCCCTTCTTCGCCTTACCCCCCTGACACGCTGTTGGTGATGGCTTAGTTGATGAGTGCCTGCAGCATCTTGTGCTCAATGTAGCATGTGCTTTCTTGGGTTGCCCTGTTCCAGAGCCTGCACTGCCCATCTCAAGAAACAAAAAATGCAGCTTTGAGAGGGGTTTCTGGTCCTTTAGGTGCGTAACGTGATGATGCCTTCGCCTCCTCCGCCCCTCCTCCCTCTCCAGGCCGTAATGGCTAAGATCTCCACAGAGAAGGCTGAGGGTCTTTCGAGATTTAAGAGTCCTGTGTAGCCCCCTCTGCTCTTCCTCACTCATGCTTTCATATTCCCTTCACCACACACGGCCCCAAGTGTACAAGAAACAATCGCAACCATGCCCCGTCGTCAAAACGCAGTGCCTTACAGCAACAACGCCGCCAAGACCAAAGGCAAGGCCAAGAAGAAGGCCATCGTCAAGGCCTGGGAGGCGTATATCGTCGATGACACCCTCGAGTCAAACTGGGAGCGGCTCCTCCATGACCTGGGCCTGGGCGACTTCAAGAGCAAGACGCAGTGCAAGAAGGTGAGTGCGACTGTTGTGCTCTCCCCCAAACATCATTCGAGAGTTTGGTGCTGACGACAGTTGAAATGTGGCAACAGGCCCTCAAGAACATCTGGGTGAACATACACGATTTTCTGGAGGCCGTGAAGCAGCGCGACGCTGCGGCCGAAATGATCATAGACGAGCAGGAGCGCGAGGCTGCCTTGGCCACGCCTGTGCTCGTGGACTTCTTCCGGTCCCAGCGGGCGCTGGCCGAGTACACGGTGAGGACCAAGAAGGTCTTCCCGCGCAAGAATATCGCGGAGGGGAGCCCTCTCAAGCTGCTGCTGGCGCGCATTTTGTAGTTGAAAGAGGCATAGGGCGAGAAGAGATGCTTGTGAAGTTGTCGAACGGTGTGTGAGAGGGGGGTGGGGGCGAGTTCTCAGCTGATTGAAGAGCGCAACAAGGTGGAGAGAAAGAGAGAGAGAGAGAGAGAGAGAGATGTAGAAGGGCGGCCTTGTGATTTTCATAGAACTGAATTCGATTTTTTTTTTGTTCTCTCTTCTTTTCTTTGACAGCCCCACGTCCTGCCACACAACAGGCACGACAAGGATGACCTCACAACCCCCTTCATCTCTAGGGTCTGATCTCCCATAATCGCACCTTGCCAATGTCATTGCCCACCGACAACATCATCTCTGCCTCCCTCCCTGTCCCAAACGCCACAGCCGTCACGCGGCCCAGCGGTGTCTGCTCCGTCGGCCAGTTCCTGTACACCGTGCAGCTCGGCAGGTGGACAAGCTTGAGCGCGTCCTTCTTGTGCTGGCTCGCGAACACGAGCAGCTGGCCGTCGCCGCTGAAGGCCGTCGTGGTGATGGGAGTCGTGAGGTGCTCGCAGCGGCGGGCGGGCTCAGGCTGCGCCTTGATCTCGATACTGCCGGGCCCGTCACCGCTGGTCCTCTCGACAAGGTCGTTTCGGTCGTAGATGTTTAGCACACCGCTGCTCGAGCCCATGGCCACCCAGCGGTCCCCTCCCAGACCCTCCGGCCCGCCTCTCCCACCAAGCGCCATCACTGTCCCGCCCACAGATCCCTCGTCCCTCCAGAGCCCGATGGTCCGCCTTGTCGCCAGCGACCATTCTGCAACCTGGCCGTCACGACCCAGAATCGTGATGCCCTCCCCGTTCCTCCACCAGGAGAAATCCGCGATGCCGCCCCTGCTGTCGAGTCTGGCCTGGGCGACCCACTGCATGCTGCTGACGGACACGATGTTCAGCATACCACCGCCCTTGCGGCTCGTCGCGATGAGCGCCATGTGCCGTCCGTCAGGCGCGAGCCGGAAGCGCTCCATGGTGCGCTGCTCGTGCTGGTGACCCTGGATCTTGGTGACCTTCTTGACCAGGCCGGTAGACAGATTCCAGCTGTGGAAGAAGCGCCGCCGCCCTGCAAAGATGATCTCCTCGCCGCTGGGGTGCAGGAAGGCCGACCGCCGGACAGGTACGGACTTGACCTGCACCGAGGTGAGCTGCGGGTTGGGCGTGGGGTGCGCACCGGGGCTGACGTGGTGCAGGTACAGGATAGACGCGGTGGAGCTGGAGAGGAGCACAGGGTGTTGAGGGTGGAAGGACAGCGACTCCACGGGGCCGCGGTGGGTATCGGGGATGTCGCGCGTGCGCTGGATGTCGAGGACCTCTGGGCGGAGCTTGCGCTTCTTGCGACGCCCGCCGCTGCCTCCGAGGGCGCTGGCGTCGCGGAGGAACCTCTCCAGCGGCAGGGCGGACATCATGTTGTCGTCGTCCTCGTCGTTGTCTTCGCTGAGCTCCGAGCCGCTGCCAGATCCGGAAGCGGACGACGCAGCTGAGGACCGTCTCCTCCGCTTCTTCTTGTGCGTCTTGCCGTCTGCAGCTGCTTCTCTGGCCCAGGCTGGAAGCGGGTTGAGCCGGAGGTACTGCTGCCGTAGCCGTCTCGTGTACTCGGCCCCGCTGACCAGATCGTCTGCGTCGGTCTCGCGCAGCTTGCGCAGCTGCTTCACCCCCACAAGCGACACGGTCAACCTCTCGTCGTCGCTGTCCGCCCACGCCGGCTGAGGACCGGCCTCCTTCCTCTCCTCCCCCTCATCGTGCGAGACAGGAGGAGCTGCTGCGAGCTGCTTCCCGCCAGCACCCCCGTGCCAACGTCCAGCATGAACAAGGCCGAGTCGTCGAGGTCCTCCAGGCTGGCCGCTCCTGTGGCCCCAAGATCGCCATCATCGAGTCGCAGGTCCCTCAGCGCCTCCTCATCGTCCGATTCCGTGACGTCCTTGAACAGGTTTGCACGGAACCCGGCCTTGTTGCCAAGCACAAGCCGCTCGAGCTCCTCTTCATCAGAGTCCTTCTCGTCGACGTCCATGCGACCGGCGCCTCTCGCCTGTGCATGCTCTTCATCTTCTGAACCCGAAAACTGACCACTTTCTTCTGAAGAAGTGTCGTCAGACAGTGGCTTTTGAGCTTTTCGCGACATTATGGAGATCGAGCTGTTTTTTAGTGGTGCTGCTGCTGCTGTGAGGAAGCAGAGCAGAAGGTTGGTAGGGCGAGCAAGTCCAACAGAAAATGATATGAGATTTTTCAGGGTTCAGAAATTTTAGACCTGGTCGCGCCTGCAGCCTTGCAGTACCGTAGTGGGGAAAGTCTACAGCAGGGGAAGGCGCTATTGGTTTGGTGGGGGTTTTGGCGGGCCCACATTTATTTACCGAGTGAGATGCTAACTTGCAGTACTTAGCACAGCCGCGCCTTTCGAGTCTCTTCGGTCTGGCTTTCACTCGTTTCTTTTAAACCTCTTCAAACCTCCTGTTGGGAATATCCTCAATTCTCAATGTGAGCTTGCATATGGATTCTAAGCACGGCGAACTGATCTCAAACATGCTCTTATGATCACCAGCCCACTAAAAGACTGCAGGACAAGGATCTCAGTACTGTTAGGCTTAACATCAAAACTCCAAACAGCCCGATTCAGCTGTTGTACATGAATGGAGATGAACCACTGGGTATCACACACACGTATATCTGAACGACAGAGCTGCCTCGACAGGGCTACAACGCAAGAGCCACGATAATTGCAAGCGCGCATACCCACTGCGCACTGCTCTTCCAGGTCACCATGCCGGCGCCTCCCAGGCCCTGCCCGCTAGAGCCCGAACCCGTCGTGCTGTTCAGCTTGACCTGCACGGTCTGCGAATCCCCCGGCGCGAACAGGATGCCCACGCTGTTGGCGGCCGAGGCGTTGATCTGGTCGGGCGTCATGAGCGGGTTGTCCAGCGAGTCGCAGTCCGGGCGCGCCGTCGAGTCGTCGATGCTGTTGGTCACGGAGATGGGCAGGTCGAAGACGGTGTAGTGGTCGGTACCGTTGAGGCGGAAGTTCTGGCGGATGGAGATGTTGTAGACGCCGCGGTCGCTGTCGGTCGAGGTGGGCTGGCCGTCGCCGGCGAGACATGAGGGCCACGTCCACTGCACGTGCTTGACGGTGCTGCCGGGCTCGGACGGCATGATGGGCGGGTATGTGCCGTTGGCGAGGGTCCCGTTGGAGACGGTAAAGTTCCTGCCTGTGTCGTAGCTGTACATGAAGATTGTTATGTTGTGGATCAGGCTGGGGCTGTCTGCAGATGTCTCCAGAGGCAGGACGCCATCGGCGCTCACGTCAAGGGCCACCTCGATCGTTGCTAGGGAGAAAGATGTCAGCCAAGGGGGTGCATTTCAAGAAAGAGAAAGAAAACATACATCCTCCCTCTGGTGTGCCCGGCTGCGGGGAGTCCACGATGGCGAATCCCGGTGTGTAGATCTGGCCATTGGACTCTGTAAAGTTCTGGCCCAGGCCCTGGCTGATCAAGAGAGGCAGCAGGGCCGTAGAGAACAACCGTGGCAGCATCGTCCCGGCTGGTGGCGATGATGATGAGGAGGAAGAGGAGAATAATGATGAAGCAGAGAGAGGGAGGGCGACAAGAGATGACAGGCAGGCGGAAGTGCCAGCTACTTCAGGCCGATCGTTAGCAAGAAACGAAACGTAGATACTAGAGTCGCTAGAGAACACGCCTGAGAACAAGAGAATCTAGTCTGATGATCGCAAGAGACACCAGGCTGGAGAAATAAGCAAGGTAACTCTGACGGCAATCGAGAAATCCCCAGAGAGATGGGGCACTTCTAGAATTAATGAAGGACACCCGACGGCAGAACACCCACACACTGGATGAACGAACAAGCTTAAAATTTGCGTTACAGGGGTATTCATCTGCGACGTGATCCATCGTCCTTAAAGTATGGGCTCAAGGCAAGGTCTGCCAAAGTCGACTGAACCCTGGCTCGGGTATCGTCGAGGAGGAGATCCCGTGCACCACCAATCAATCTTGTCAACCTCGGACAACAACGACGACGAGGACGTAAACCGGGAAGAATCATGAGGTGAGGATGCGAGGGCAATTAATCATAACAGCCATCGGTAATTGTAACTATAATGGTTAGTATCTACCGGTGGTGTCGACACACACTCTCTCTCTCGCATTATAGCACCAACGTCATCATGCGCATCAACACCTTTTACGTTGCTGCGGGGAAGAGAGAGGAGGGGGGGAAGAAGAGGGTGTTGGTTGAGAAGGCAGAGCACGTCAGGCATGCCAGGAGCATAAAGTGATGCACCCACGCAGCATATTAGTATGAGATCCTGAAACACACTGCAGGAAATGGCCCCGTATCTCACTCGCAGTGATTGGTGGCCCGTTGGCACAGGGGGACCCACACGCTAATTACGCCCCGGAACGGCGTCCCGACCGAAAAAGACGGACTTGGGGGAGCTTGAGGTAATCGCGACAATCTTGCTCGGTCTCCTCCGATATCAATCACCCTCTTTGGGCACGGTATCAGCACAGCTCCACACAAAGGCTTGCCTGGGTTGTGTGCCGACAATCAATTGTTTCTTTGTTTTCTGTGGCTTGTGATTGTGATTATAAGTTTCTAGAGTGATAAGTACAGTACTTACCTGTAGTATACTTATTTCCAGGGCAATGAGAGCATCTGCTGCAGCATCCAGGACGTCAAACACAATAACGCTGCATTGAGGCAGCAAACACAAGACAAGAACAGGCCAGACAACCTTACTGTCGATCAGTTCCAGGTGACCCTCCACGGATCCAGCAGCAGGGCTCCGTAGAGACAGCGGGCGATGGCCCTCTTCTGTCGCGCCACACGCCACGTGCGTCGTTGGCCTGCTCACAACACCGGCCTGACACTGTCCTCCTCCCCTTCATCCTCTTGGCGTTGTCTCTCTGCTGCTCCATCAGTACATGCCCCTAGCACCGGCCGGAAATACCATGCGAGACCCAGCGGCGGCGGCGGCCTGAGCGACCTTATCCAGGTCTCACCAGAGGTCAGAGATGCCATCGCCACCAACAGGCCGGTGGTGGCTCTCGAGTCCACAATCTACACCCACGGAGCACTGGGCACAGACCTCCCCAGCGTGCTCGACTCAGTCGCCCGCGAGCATGGCGCTGTGCCGGCCACCATCGGCGTGCTGGACGGTATCCCCAAGGTCGGGCTAAGCCCCGAGGAGATCGGGCGCATGGTCGACGAGGGCGCGAGGAAGGTCTCAAGACGGGACTTTGCCCACATCGTCGGATCGGTATGCACACATCTGCTTTTGTGACGCACCCTTTTTTTTTTTTTTTTTTTTTTTGCCTATGTTGTGTGCAGTGTATGTGTGCTGGTGGCTAAAGCTTGACGACAACGTACACACCGCAGGGACTGAACGGCCGCAGGCTGCACGGCGGCACCACCATCGCCGGCACCATGATCCTCGCCCGGGCGGCTGGCGTCCGCATCTTTGGCACCGGTGGGCTGGGAGGCGTCCACCGCGGCGGTGAGGACTCGATGGACATCTCGGCAGACCTCACGGAGCTGGGGCGGACCAGGGTGGCCGTCATCAGCAGCGGGCCCAAGGGCTTCCTCGACATCCCGCGCACCCTCGAGTACCTCGAGACCCAGGGCGTGCTGGTGGCTACCTTCGCCGACGGGAGGCAAGGGGACGATGATGTCGACCTGCCGGCCTTCTGGGCACGCGAGAGCGGCGTCAGGAGCCCGTTTGTGGTCAGCGACGAGAGGCAGGCGGCGGCTGCGATACTGGCACAGGAGAGGCTGGGCATCGAGAGCGGCCTGCTCTTTGCGAACCCCATCCCCAAGGAACACGAGATCCCGCGGGAGGTCATGGACCAGATCATCAGCACGGCCGTGCGCGAGGCTGGTGAGCAGGGCTTCTCTGGGAACGCGAACACGCCGTACATCCTGAAGAGGATCAGGGAGCTGAGCGGGGGCCGGAGCGCGCCTGCGAACCTGCACCTGGTGCTGTCGAATGTGGCTCGGGCGGCCAAGGTCGCTGTTGAGCTGTGCAGCCTCGAGAGAGAATCTGAGGGGAGGACTGTAGACCGTCACCAGTAAGGGCTGACCTTCTCTAGCCGACAGACATCTGAATCTATTTCCAAGTATAGAAGACTAACGCAGTGGCTTTTTTTTTTTTTTTTTTTTTTTTTTTTTTGGCTCAGACCACATCTTGCGATGAAAACCGCCACTGGACAGAAGACTGAGGCAAATCCACCACCCAAGGTTCAGGAGGAGGCCTCCTCCTCCTCCTCCTCCTCCTCCTCCCCAGAGCCGATATCCTGGTCGCCGGCTCAGTGGCTCTCGATCTGAACTGCAATTTCCACAATGACAGACACGATGACCCAAAACCTCTCACGCCCGTCCTTTACACATCCAACCCAGCAGGTATCACACAGTCCATCGGTGGCGTCGGTCACAACGTAGCCCTGGCAGCGCAGAGTATCCACCGGGGCCTGAAGGTCAAGCTCTGCAGCATGATCGGGAGCGACATGTGAGTTCCCCCATACACACATCCCCACAATATACAGAGGTTGCGATCTGCATATGCTTACACGATTGACCGTGTGCGTATCACGCAGTGCTGGCGCGACGATTCTGACCAGCATGGAGAAGAACGGTCTCGACACGAGCTACATCCGCCAGCTAGGGCCGGAGTACCCCTCAGCACGCACAGCGCAGTACGTCGCCGTCAACGATGCCGACAAGAACCTCATGCTCGCAATGGCAGACATGGCTATCCTCACATCACACTCCTTTTCTACCTACTGGACGTCCATTATCAAGGCCACCAGGCCCAAGTGGCTCGTCGTGGACGGCAACTGGACACCCAAGGAGATCTACAACTGGGTCAAGACGGGCGGCATGAACGGCGCGCAGGTCGCCTTCGAGCCCGTCTCTACCATCAAGGCGGCGGGGGTGTTCCCCAGGGGCCACAAGCTCCCGCTGTTCCCCAGGGCCGCGCTGGCCCTCGCCACGCCCAACCAGTACGAGCTCAGGGCCATGTACCACGCGGCCAAGGAGAACGGCTACATGGACAGCATGCCGTGGTTCGAGGTCATCGACGCCTTCGGGATGCGCGGCGGGGCGCGGGACCGCTTCGTGCGCCTGACTTCGGCCGAGATGACGGACGCGGGGATCCCCGTGCAGAGCGTGCAGCTGCTGCCGTTCATCCCAACCATCCTCACCAAGATGGGCGACAAGGGCGCGCTGCTCACGACGATCCTGCGGCCGGACGACCCGAGGCTGCTGGATCCCGAGCACGAGAGGTACATCCTCACGCGCGCGGCGCCGGGCCACCCGCACGTGGGAGGCATCTACATGAGGCTGTACCCGGCCATCGAGAGGGTCGGGACGCCTGTCTCGGTCAACGGCATGGGGGATACTTTTCTGGGCACGCTGGTGGCGGGGCTGGCGCTGGGCGGGAGGACCGAGGACCTGGTGGATGTGGCGCAGAACGCGGCTGTCATGACGCTCAAGAGCCACCTGAGCGTGAGTCCCGACCTGGGAGCGCTGGGGGGAAGCTGTTGGCTGCCTGTGGGAGGGAGGAGCAGCAGTAATAGCAGGTACTTGTGATCTCAACGTGAATTTCCTGGGGGGGAGAGAGAGAAGAGAACCAGGACGAGGACAATGGGGCCATGGGAAATTGAGGCTCTCTCGACAAGCAGTGACCGTGACTGCCCTAACGGGAAAGCAATGCGTGCTTGTTGGCTACTGCCACAAAGACAAATCGGCCGGCAGTCTCTGTCACGGCAAGAGCAGGACGCAGATTGCGTTCTGGCAGGTGCGAGGTCTTTGTAACCTCCTTCCCTGCCCCTTTGTGGCGAGCGGTTCTATGGGCGATGTGAGGCAATCGAAATCCAATAACAAGCAAGCAACTAAACAGCCACCATAGTTAAGGTCCAGTGATGAAAGGAGGGACACAGCTTCAAGGTTGGGCTCAGTGGCAGACTTCAATTTGTCCAAGGCCACTGCTGAGCAGCCAGTGACCTTATCCTCCACAGCAGCAACACAGCTCGATGTGATGTCCACCATGAGGACTTCATGTAGGTTCCCATCAGCCAGGATGAAACTCATTGGTTATAGATTATATATACTTACTATGTAGTGCACACCACCACTGCCATTTGTTTAAATACCCTTGTCCTCCTCACGTGCCCCCGCATCCTCAGCCTATATCCCCGGGCCTCGGCTGCACACATGCAGTGGCAGGTCTCCAAAAGTGCACTTACTGTGGACTTGTCACTTCTCCAACAAGCCAAGAAGAAGAAGAAAAGAAGAGAAAAGCCTGAACCAGCCAAGTCAAGGCAGTGCATGAGCTCCCTTTGATGATAGGTTCCAATTGATGCCGACGGGAGGAGTTAGATCTGGTCAACCCTCTCTACCAAGACAAGAAGCTTAAGCTCAGCTGGCCACCCAGCTGCTGTGCTCTACCTCTCTCTTCTCCCCCTCCTCCCTCCTACCTCATATTAATTATCATCAACCTTGTGTACTTCTTTATTTTTCATCAAACCAAAGAAGCACAATCTTGCGTTACAGTAACCCCCTCCTGCATCACCAACCATGCCAATGCACAACGGTCTCCTCCCCGCGAGGGCCTCAAGGCCGATGTCTTCGCGCGCCTCATGTCCAACACAGCCCTCAACCCCCTCGTCACCCTGCCCCTCCTCCTCCTCGCCCGCTTCACCAAGCGCGGCCAGGACCTTGGCATCCTCCACCACACCGCCCTATCCCGCGTGCGCGCTCTCTTCTACATCGGCGTCGTCCGCTGGCTGAGCAGCTGGTACTCGTCCAGGGTCCTCAACAACTGGACCGCCGACCACTACGACTGGCAGGGCCGCGAGGTCGTGCTCATCACCGGCGGTAGTGGCGGGATCGGGATCCATGTGGTGAGGTTTCTGAGCGAGAAGGGCGTCAAGGTTGTGGTGTTGGACATTCAGCCTCTGGCCTTTGAAGGTGAGTGGATTCACCCACCTGGTTTCATGATTATATAGAAGTGCATCATAAAGAGGCGGAGGGCTGACACGGGCGGGTTGGCACAGCTGAGAACGTGCACTACTTCAAGTGCGACATCACCAACCCCAAGGAGATCGCCGCCGTGGCCAAGGAGATCCGGGCCAAGGTCGGCGACCCGACAGTCCTGATCAACAACGCCGGTGTCGCGAGGGGCAAGTCTATCCTCGGCTCTACCGAGAAGGATGTGCGCTTCACATTCGACATCAACACGCTTGCACACTACTGGATGGTTCATGAGTTTCTGCCCAGCATGATCGAGAGCAACCACGGCATGGTCGTCACCGTCGCCAGCATCGCATCGTGGGTTACAGGTGAGTCATCAGTCGTATAGAACGATACACCAGGCGATTCTGTCCATCTTCTTCAAGAAAGAGAGAGAGAGAGAAAAAAAAAAAGAGCTGACACACGAGTTTCCATAATAACAACGCCAAAGTCCCCAACATGGTTGACTACGCCTCCTCCAAGGCCGCCGCCCTCTCCTTCCACGAGGGCCTCACCGCCGAGCTGTCCACCCGCTACGGCGCGTCCAAGGTGCGCACCGTGGTCGTCAACCAGGGCTACACCAAGACCCCGCTCTTCGAGGGCTACCACAACAGCAAGGACTTTATGCTCCCCACCCTCGAGCCCGAGACCGTCGCCGAGGCCATCGTGCGCCAGGTGCTCAGCGGCAAGAGCGGCCAGGTCATCTGCCCCGCGCTGGCGAGCGGCCTGACCGCCCTGGCCGCCATGCCGCACTGGTATCAGTACAACATGCGCAAGGAGGGGGCCGAGATCATGCCCAAGTGGAAGGGGAGGCAGGTCGTGCAGGATCTAGACAAGTTTTATGATGCCAAGGAGAAGGATGTCGAGGAGAGTACGGTTCTTGTGCCCGAGGAGTCCAAGTGACCGTGAGGCGTGCCATCAGTGCTGCGGTGATAAGAGATGGTATCGAGGGTTTTTAAATGAGGTCGTGGTTTCTTTGTGTGGAGGGAACATCAGAACTGGTAATTCATAGCAACACAAGCGACTGCGATGTCTTTTTTTTTTTTTTTTTTTTTCTCTCTTAATCTGGTTTTCAGTCCTCCTAATTGAGGAAGAGAGCTCATGTAAGGATCTCAGATTGGATTGATATTTTGCTGAGTGCAACAGTTGTTTCCAGATGCGAGGGGGCTGAGCACTTACGAACAAAATAATATTATTTCAAAAGTCTACCGAGGCTTTTATTCTGCCACCACGGCAAACCATTGTGAGAATGGAGACGAAGAAATATATATTATCAGTAACCAGGAGCATGGGAAATCCTTCCCTTTCTGTTCTTGACTTCCAGATGCTCAACCCAGCACAAATTGTCAGATCCGGGCTTATATTGATATAACATTGCATCAACAAAGTCGTCATCGCCACCGCCACCACCGCGAACGAACGTATTTAGGCCCCTGGGTATCATTTGCCTCGAGACCTTGGCTTTGGAATTGTGAATGTTGTCAGAAAGATGATAAAGTGCGCTGGGGTCGATATGCCCGGGAGCAGGCACGCACCATTCTCTCGCAATACTGCCACTGGAAGCAACGTAGTGTTCACAAAGCTGTCGAGAAACAATCAATTACACCATGCTGAAGTACTCTTTATTTACTGCACATTATCCCCGAGGCTTCTGCCTGATCCGCCCATCAGTCTTGCGTCTCTTTGGGCTGATGCTAAGTTTCAGCCGTGCAACCCAAGGATACTACCTGGGCTTCCTATAACAATCCCTCAGCTTGTTTATCCAGGGGCGAGCCCAAGCACGCTCATTGTCCATGTATATGGAGTGCCATTGCATTACCATGTGATGTAACTGAACCATCGTCTAGGGGGTGCAACGGCCAATAGCCTCAAGAAGTACGCAGCCCTAAACATGGCCCCCAACCTTCACCTGACTGGCATCTAATTATTTCGGCCTAGCTGAGAATCGTGCCGACAGAGGCTGACCGCTGGAGTGATTAAGAACTGTACCTGGCGGGGAGATTTTCCTTTCGCAGCAAGCAGTAGAGAAGGATCACAGTATGTCTGTTCTACACGTAGGATTCCCTCCTGACTTGGAACTTTAGCAACCCTCGCCTTACGCACTCCCCGCACGCAGTCAACACACCTCGATCAGACGTTGACAAAGAAAGATGGTCAATATGGTGGGCTTTGAGTGGGGCCCTAACAGCAGAGGAGCCATGGACATCGTCTAGAGCTACATCCTCGTGCTAGTCACGGCGGTGTGGACGGTCCTGCACACCAACATCCCAGCGGCCGGCGAGATGGCGCATGACGCACGCCTTTTATGCCAACAGCGGAGGTGAGCATCTTCCTCAAGTTGTACCTATGTGTCCCAATGGCTTTCTCAGTCTTTCCCACGTTGCTTCTGGTGCTGAGCCGTCGACTGCCCAGGCTTCCTCCTCCAGTGTCCCGACTGCGAACCCGTCCCCGTCCCCGCGGCATCGATATATTACCTCGTCTCACGAGGTTATATCAACCTCCCTGAGGTATCCACAGATGAGATTGGGCACAGATCCAAAGCCGACGATTTTGCCAAGGCGTTTGCTATCTTCCAGAGTCTCTGGTTTGTGCTGCAGAGCATTGCCCGTGCTGTCCAGGGTCTGCCCATCACACCGCTCAGACTATTCACCCTTGGCTTCGTCGTGTCTCAACCATCATGCCGTATTTCTTTTGGTGGCAGAAGCCCCAGAATGTCAGCACCGCGATGACACTGTTCTGTGCGACCAGTATGGCCAAGATTAGAGAGGACGCCGGGCTCCGTTCGGAGGAGTGGCAGCGGACGCCACTGGACTGGGTCGAGGAGGAGGGCTCTTTGTGGACGCGACGGAAGGTGTTCAGCCGTTTCGGCTTGGGGAGTGCAATAGGGGCTACTGAAAAAGACGAGGAGGCTTATCCAACAAAGCGTGACGGCGGGACCCAGGATGTTCCCATCTTCAAGAAGGCGGAGACGACAGAGCTCGAGGCAGCTGAGCCCCAGGGCACAGACCGTACGGACTCTGACACATGGACCAGATCCAGCATCTCCAGATACCGACAGCAGCATCCCGTCCAGCGGATCCCCAACGACGCAATCCTCCTATACCCCGATATGCCCACCAAGACCTATGTCGGCATCACCCTCTCGTCGGTGGTGCACTCGCGCATTCACCTCATGGACTGGAACATGACCTATCCCACCACCGCGGAGCGACAGATCTGGCGCGCCTCGGCTATAGTCCTGACAGCCATGTCAGCTCTGGCTGTCGGCACGACGCGAGTGCTGGCTGTTGCGGGCTACACGGGGCAGTTCAGCCTCGCCGTGATCTGGGTGAACACCTCGAGCGCTCAACCCAGAGCTGGACCCAACAAGAAGAGGAGCAGACAGCAGCGGTGTTGTCTCGGCACCACGCTGGCAGACATTGTGCTGATGATAGCCACGCTGACAGGCGCACTCGCAAGACTGCTCATCATAACAGAAGGCCGTCATCAGCTTCAGGTCGCAGCCCGAGGGCGTCTATGACTCGGTGAGCCTAGGCAAGCCCACTGATATTTCAGCTTTGCAAGGTCACTAGACTTTTCGAGACAGTCCTCATGTGTCAGGGTCAAGATATGAGCAAGATCTCCTAGGTTCATAGTGAGCGTCTAGAGAGAGTGAGAGAGAGGAAGAAGGAAAAAAAAATCGATTGTGTGCGATGATGTCCTAGCAAAGTTCTCCAGTGCAAGCCTACGGAGGTCCAGAGGGCTTTTTGTTTCAAGACTAAAAATTCATCATTAGAGTAACCCCCAGGGCGGCGGGAAGTAGGTCGACCCCTATCCCTAACCCTAACCCTTCTATCTACTATACTCTATTCATACTTAGCTCTACTTTAAATATCTTGGCTATCCACCTATCTTGTATCTCTAGTATTTCCGCTGCTTCTGCTATCTATTGCTACCTACTGCTACTTACTGCTACCTACTGCTATCTACTGCTACCTACTGCTACCTACTACTATTTACTGCTACCTACTGCTATCTATTCTATTGCTACTCTATTGCTATTTACTGCTATTTACTACTATCTATTACTATTTATTGCTATCTATTGCTATTTATTATTATTTATTATTAGTAGATAAGAATAGATAGCAGTAAATAATACTAAGTAGCAGTAAATAGCAGTAAATAGCAGTAAATAGCAGTAAATATGTTATGACCCATCCAACATGCAGGTCACGAAATAGGTCGGAAAACAAGGACCAGGGGAAAGGACAACTCTCGGGTCACAACACCCGGAGAACAAGGCTTATATAACCAGAGAGTTAGGATCACGGGATCAACCAATCAGGTTGGATATATTAGGTCAGTAATATATCTAACCAATCCGGATATATAGAATCGGCAATATATCCGGATAAGCTATATATTATAACCATCCAATATATAGATCACAGACAGGAATTAGCATAGCACTCTAGCTATCCGGAATAGATCTCTAGAAGCTAAGAGTCCAATATTCTAGTATAGGCCTATAAAAGAAGACAGGATTATATAATCTAAGATTAGGATTTGGACTGATAGGACTATTATTAGTTTCTTTAATATTATTTTGGACTAAAATAATCGGCTTCAATTTTATTAGTCCAGAACTAAAGAGCTAGATATATAAGAATAAGATATCTATAAATAGAATAATTTCTTATAGCTCTTTAATTATTAATCTAAATATTAGATTATATTCTAATCTAATAGCTTATATTAGATAGTAAATATTTGTATTTAGAATTTTAGTTACTATTTTATATTTAAAAATAGTCTTAATACTGCTTTTATTAGTATAAACTTTTTATATATTTTAGTATTTCTAGATTATTATAATACTTATTATATTTTAATAATTCTTATTTAAAAAAGATTTAGTATATTTCTCTTAAATAATATAGAATATAATATCTTTCTAGATCTCTATTTTATCTACTATTTCTTGCTATAAGATTTATAATAAGCTTAAGCTTAAGATTAAAGCTTTATAGGCCTATATTAAAGAACTTTTCTAGAAAAGAAAAACTTAAGTTAAAAGATATAAAATAGAATAATTAACTATTTATAAAGAAAAAAAAAAAACTTTTTAAGCTTTTATTATTTAGTATAAGATCTATTTCTAATACTATAAAGCCTAGTTTATAAAGAAATATAAAAAGATTATTTTTATAGAAATCTGCTTTGCTAGCAATATTCTTGCTTAGTTCGAATTCTTACTCTATAACTATCTTAATAATTATAAATATTCTAATAATTATAATAAAAAGATAAAAGCTATCTTTAATTCTTTTTAAGAATTTAAAAACTTTATTAAAAGAGTATTTAGCAATCCGGATAAGAAATAAATAGTAGAATAAGCTCTTATAGCTCTATAATAGCAAAAATTAATATTAGAATATATTTCTAAATTTTATTAGCTTAGTAAAAAGATTAATTAGAATAATAAAATATTAATATCTAAATTCTATAAAAGATTTAAAAATTTAATAAAAAATAAACTCTATAAGCTAGATTAATCTAATAATCTAGCTAAATATATTACTATAGCTATATATATTAATAATAAGAATTTTAAATAAGAATAGAAGAAATAATAGAAAAAGATAGCTTAATTATAAAGCTTTTAGATAAAATCTAATATTAGCAAAAAATACTAATAATCTTATTTTTAATTAAGCTATTCTTATTAGTAATATATTAATATAATATAAAATAATAATATATATACTAGTTTTATAAAATTTGATATAGCTAAATAATAATATATTTAAAAAAGAAGCAAAAATTATTTTAATTATAATAAATCTAAATATTTTATTAGAGATTATTACTAATTAGAAAGATAAAATTAGCAATCTATTCCAGAAAAATAATAAATAAATATTATATAGTAATAGAAATCTAATTAGCTAAGTAAAAATATTTAGCCTAAATAAATAGCAGATTTTATTAATTATAAACTTCTTAACTAGATATTCTGCTATAAAAATAATTATTTATTATATTTTTAGATAAAAAAAGCTTAGAATAATTTCTAAAAATATTAAAAAAAAAATAAATAGCTAGTAATAAATAAATATAGCCTGCTTTATAATATAATTATAAATTTTAGTAATTTAGATTATTTAAATAACTTTTTTAATAGCTCTAGAAAATAAAATAAAAAATATTATTTCTTCTAATACTAGTATAAATACTAGATAATATTAGTAATAGAAAATAAGCTTAATATAATTAGCAAATAGAGTATTTTAGAAATATCTAAATAAGAATAAATTTTAAAAAAGAAATATCTCAGAATTAATAACTAGATAATCTATTAGAATCTATTATTTTTAATATAGAAGATAAAGAAATATAATATCAGAAATTTTTAAAAAGAGAAATAGATATTAAAATTAAATATATTATATATAGATTTAATTTATAGAAATTCTTTATATATATCTCTTTATAAAATATTAAAATAGTATAATATAAAAATCTATAAATTAGTTTTTATTATATTAATTATTATAATATTATATAGATCTTCTATATATACTATAGCTATAGAATCTATTTTTATAAGAAAATTAGATATAAATAGTTTTCTATTAGAAAATATAATTAGTTTCTCTAAGCAATTAAAAAACTAGCTATTAGATATAGAGAAATTCTTAATAAGAAATATTATAATATATATATTAAGCTATTAAAAAATTGCTTATAGATATATATTAATAAATAGATATAGTAATAGTAGTATATTACTCTAAGCTATATAATTTATATCTATTAGAAAATATAGCAATAGTACTAGAATAAAAAAAAGCACAGAATTTGTAATTATAAAAGATAGCAAGCTAAGAATCTCTTATAGCAAGCAGCTTAGAATTCTCTAAAAAAAAAATCGCTTATAAAGAAATAATAGCTAATTAAAATTATATAATCTCTCTATATAATAATAATAGACTATTATATATATCTAAAATTTTATATAGAAATCTATAAAAAATAATATAATATTATTATTAATAATAATATATAAGAAAATTATATCTTATTATTAATAATTAATAGAGATAAGATATTATAAAAATAGAAAAAAAGAATTTATTTAATTGCTTATAATTAAAAAAAACTAATTATATATAATTAAAGATTAATTAATAGAGAAATTAATTATTTATTTATAATAATTAATAAGTATAAAATAATAGATTAATTTAATATTATAGATATAATATATAATAAAATAATATTAGAATTTCTATAGCTTAAGAAATATAATTCTTAAATTAATTAGATTACTAGCTAGATTTTCTAGAAATAAGCTATATTTATAAAAATAATTATAATTAAAAGCAAAAAGCAGAATCTAATTATTAAAAATAGCTAATAAAAAAGATATCTAAATAGATCTATAAATATCTCTAAATTAGCAAAAATAATAGCTTATAAAGAAAAACTATATAAAATATAGATTTTTAGATATAGAGCAGAAGCAAATTAAAATAATAAATATATAAAAACTATAATAAATCTAGTCTAATATAGAGCAATAATATAAAATAGCAAAAAACTATAAAATTATAAAATAAGCTATTATAAATTAGTCTAGCTAGAAAAAGCAGTAATAGATTCTAAGAAAAGATATATTATAATTTAATTTAATTTAGCAGGCAAGAATAAATAATACTAGAATATAATATTAAGAAAAGACTAAAAAATAATAATAAGAATACTTAAAAATATTTTCTATTTCTTTAGATAGCAGAAATAGAAAAAGAACTAAAACTTATATTTGCTAGAATTCTATAAAAATATCAGAAATTTACTAATTTATTCTCAGAAAAGTTCGAAAACAGACTTCCAGAATACAGATTCTATAATTACAAAATCCCACTTAAGAAAGAAACTTAGCCCAAGTTCTTTATAATAAGCACTATAGTAATCCGGAGATACTAAAGTATATAAAGAGTTTATACTAATAAGAGCAGTGCTAAAACTATTCTTAAATATAGAATAGTAACTAAAATTCTAAATATAAGTATTTACTGCCTAGTATAAGCTACTAAATTAGAATATAATCTAATATTTAGATTAATAACTAAAGAGTTATAAGAAATTATTCTATTTATAGATATTCTATTCTTATATATCCAGCTTTTTAGTTCTAGATTAATAAAATTAAAGCTAATTATTTTAGTCTAAGATAATATTAAAAAGATTAATAATAGTCCTATTAGTCTAAATTCTAATTCTGAATTATATAATTCTATTTTCTTTTATAAGTCTATATTAGAGTATTAGACTTTTAGCTTCTAGAGATCTATTTTGAATAGCTAAAATATTATACTAATTTCTATTTATAATTTATATATTAGATAGATTATAATATTATCTTTTTCTATAGATTATTATTTCTAATAATCTTTTATAAATTTCTTTTCTTTATTTTTTATATATATTATTATATTTTTCTAATTAAGATATCAAATAGAGTTTTTAAGCTTTATTATAAAAAGATTAAATAATCTCTTTTTTTTAGTTTTTTATTTTCTGCTAGAGTATAGCTATATCTGCTTATTTTTTCTATAAAGATTATAGAGTTCTATATTTAGCTTTTAAAGAGAATTTTTTCTATTATACTAAATATATTTGCTAAAAAAAGAAGCTATAATATATATAGCTTAATCTCTATATAAATATATAAGATTATTCTATAATATTTTAAAATAAAAACTAAATTAGATTATATTAAAATAGAAATAATAGCTATAAATACTAAAATATAATATTTATAATTATAATATTGCTTATAAGCTTTTAAAATAATATATATAATATATTAAAGCTTTAATATAATTAAGAAATTAGAATATATTAAAGCTAAAAAGACTAAAATAGAATATTTAGCTATTAAGAAAGCTAATTATAATATTAAGATATTAATTTCTAAAGAGCTGCTTTTTAAAAGTTTTTCTAGTTTTATTATAGATAAGATTAATTAGTTTATTCTAGATCTAAGTATTTTTAGAATAGATACTTTTTTTATAGAAATTCTAGATTTTTATCTAGAGCTAGAATAAAGTTCTTAGAATCTATATTCTAGTTTTAATTTTTCTAATATATTTTTATTATTAATTATTTTAGCTATTAGGGATATTTTTCTAATTATTTTTTGAATATTTTTTTATAATTATAGAATTTTTTTTTAGTTTTTATATATTTTTATTATAGGGATAATCTTTTTATTTAATAAGGAGAAGATTTCTATTATTTTATTTCTAGAGAATTTTTTCTATTTTATATTCTAGTTTTTTGATTTTAATTTTGATAATATTATTTATTAATATTTCTAATAGTATAGATTTAAGAAATAAAATATAAAAGATTAGATATATTTTTATTTTATAAGATAGTTTGAGTTTATAATTAATTAGAGAAATTTATTATAAAATTTTAAAAGGTTCTATTTTTTTATAATTAAGCTTATTTAATAGTTTTATTATTTTGATATTATATTAGATAAGATAGATTTTATTTTTTTCTATAGAATTAGTTTTTAATTTTTTTAAATTAGTATATTTAGTTATTTATTTCTAGATAAATCTGAGTTCTGATTAGATTTTTTTTATATATTTTTAATTTTCTATATTTGCTATTTTGCTAATTTTATATTTGCTCTAGGCAATACTTTATAATAAGCTATTAGATAATATTTATAGAATATATAAAATAATAATTTTTTATTATATTTATATTTATATTATTATATATAAATTATATAAATAATAGCAATTTAATCTAATTATTCTATTATTTATTAATATAATAATATAGATATTATTTTATTATTTAATTAATTTATTTTATTTATCTATTTATTTGCAAATAAAATATTATTAATATTTTATAATATATTTTAAGCTATTTTATAAATAATATTTAAAAATATAATATAAATTTTCTATTTCTATTTAAGATAATTTTTTATAATATTCTATAATTATTTATAATTATTCTGAGAAATATATATATAAGATCTTTAGCTATACTATTTTTTTATAAAGAAGAAAATAAGTATATTTGCTTAATTTGCAAATTATTATTAAAATATTATTATATTATATTTTAGTTAAGAGTTTTTATAAGATAGATAGCTTAATAATAAAATCTAAGCTAATAAATAATTAAATAATATTAGATATTAATAGAAATTATAGTAATTTATAGAATTTATATTATTTTATTTTATTTTATTTATAATTATTATATATTCTAATAATATTTTTAATTCTTTTTCTAAGATTTAAGAGATTTTAGTATTATTTAATTTATTTATAAATTATCTTAATTTTTTAATAGCTATATATTAGTATACTATATATATTCCGGATATATTTATTTTATTCTGCTAATATTATTTTTTCTAGTTTTTTGCTTTAGTTATTAATTTTAAGAATAATATTTAATTTTCTTGCTTTATTTATAAAATTTCTATTTTTATTCTATTAAAAGATATTTTAGAGTTTTGCTAGCTTTTTGTTATAGTAGTATTATAACCTATTCAATATATAGGTTATAATAGAGAAATAGCACAGCACTTAGGCTATTAGAAACAGATTTTCAGAAGCTAAGAGTCTAATACTCTAGTATAAAAAAGAGGAATACAGAATTATATAAGCAAGAATTAGAATCCAGAACCTACTATCTAGGAGAAATTAATCGCTAGATAAACAATTTAGAGACTTGCCTAGTAATAATCAGAATATAAGCACCCTAAGCAGAACTAAAAAGCCAGATATATAAGAATAGAATATCTATAGATAGAATAATTTCTTATAGCTTTTTAATTATTAATCTAAATACTAGATCTAAATATCAAATTATACTTTAATCTAGTAGCTTATACTAGATAGTAAATATTTATATTCAGAATTTCAATTATTATTCTATATTCAAGAATAGTTTTAGTACTGCTCTTATTAGTATAAACTCTTTATATACTTTAGAATCTTTAGATTACTATAATATTTATTATATTTTAATAACTTTTATTCAAAAAAGATTCAATATACTCCTCTTAAGCAATACAGAATATAATATCTCCCCAGACCCCTATCTTATCTATCACCTCTCGCCACAAGACTTGCAATAAGCTTAAGCTCAAAATCGAAGCCTTATAAGCCTATATTAAAAACTTTCTCAGAAAGAAAAACCCAAATTAAGAATTATAAAATAAAATAACTAGCTATCTATAAAGAAGAGAAAAAGACCCTCTAGGCCTTTATTACTTAATATAAAGCCTATTTCTAATATTATAAGACTTAGTTTATAAAGAAGTATAAAAGATTATTTTTGCAAAAACTTACTTTATTAGCAATATCTTTGCTTAATTCAAATCTTTATTCTATAACTATTTTAATAACTATAAGCGCTCTAATAACTATAATAAAAAGATAAAAGCTATTTTTAATTTCTTCTAAAGATTTAAAGACTCTATTAAAAAAGTATTTAGTATTCCGAATAAAAAATAAATAGCAAAATAAGCTCTTATAGCTCTATAATAGCAAAAATTAGTATCAGAATATATCTCCAGATTCTACCAGCTTAGTAGAAAAATTAATTAGAATAATAAAATGCTAATATTCAAATTCTATAAAAAATTTAAAAATTTAATAAAAAATAAACTCTATAAACTAGATTAATCTAATAATCTAGCTAAATATATTATTATAGCTATATATATTAATAATAGAAATTTTAAATAAAAATAGAAAAAATAATAGAAAAAAAATAGCTTAGCTATAGAATTTCTAAATAAGATCTAATATTAGCAAAAATACTAATAGCTATATATTTAGTTAAATTATTCTTATTAATAATATTCTAATATAATATAAAATAATAATATATATACTAGCTTTATAGAATTTAATATAGCTAGATAATAATATATTTAGAAAAAAAGCAAAAATTATTTTAATTATAGCAAATTAGAATATTTTGCTAAAAACTGCTACTAATTAGAAAAATAAAACTAATAATCTATTCTAAAAAATAATAAATAAATATTATATAATAATAAAAACTTAATTAGCTAAGCAAAAATATCTAGCCTAAATAAATAGTAGATCTTATTAATTATAGACTTTTTAACTAAATATTCTATTATAAAAATAATTATTTACTATATTTTTAGATAAAAAAAGCTTAAAATAATTTCTAAAAATATTAAGAAAAAATAGATAACTAGCAATAAATAAATATAGCTTATTTTATAATATAATTATAAATTCTAGTAATTTAGACTATTTAAGCAATTCTTTTAATAATTCTAGAAAATAAAATAAAAATATTATTCTTTTTAATATTAATATAAATACTAGATATTACTAATAATAGAAAATAAATTTAATATAATTAGCAAATAAAGTATTTCAGAAATATCTAAATAAAAATAATTCTTTAGAAAAGAAATACTCTAGAATTAATAATTAGATAATCTACTAGAATTTATTACTTTTAATATAAAAATAAAGAAATATAATACTAGAAATCTTTAAGAAAAAAAACAAATATTAGAATTAAATATATTATATATAGACTTAATTTATAGAAATTCTTTATATATATTCTATTATAAAATATTAAGATAATATAATATAAAAATCTATAGATTAGCTTTTATTATATTAATTATTATAATATTATATAAATTTTCTATATTTATTATAGCTATAAAATCTATTTTTATAAGAAAATTAGATATAAATAGTTCTCTATCGAGAAAATATAATTAGATTCTCTAAATAATTAAAAAACTAGCTATTAGATATAGAGAGATTTTTAATAAAAGATATTATAATATATATATTAAGCTATTTAAAGATTATCTATAAATATATATTAATAAATAAATATAATAATAGCAATATATTATTCTAATCTATATAATCTATATCTATTAGAAAATATAATAATAATACTAGAATAAGAAAAAGCGCAGAATTCGCAATTATAGAAAATAGCAAACTAAGAACCTCTTATAGTAAGCAGCTTAGAATTCTCTAAAAAGAAAAATTGCTTATAAAAGAATAATAGCTAATTAGAATTATATAATCTCTCTATATAATAATAATAAACTATTATATATATCTAGAATTTTATATAAAAATCTATAGAAAATAATATAATATTATTATTAATAATAATATATAAGAAAATTATATTTTGCTATTAGTAATTAATAGAAATAAAATACTATAGAAATAGAAAAAAAACTTATCTAATTATTTATAATTAAAGAAAAACTAGTTATATATAACTAAAAATTAATTAATAGAGAAACTAATTACTTATCTATAATAATTAATAAATATAAAATAATAGATTAATTTAATATTATAGATATAATATATAATAAAATAATATTAGAATTTCTATAGCTTAAAAAATATAATTCTTAAATTAATTAAATTATTAGCTAGATTTTCTAAAAATAAGCTATATTTATAAAGATAATTATAATTAAAAATAAAAAATAGAATCTAATTACTAAAAATAGCTAATAAAAAAGATACTTAAATAAATTTATAAATATCTCTAAATTAGCAAAAACTAATAGCTTATAAAAAGAACTATATAAAATATAAATTCTTAAATATAGAGCAAAAGCAAATTAGAATAATAAATATATAAAAATTATAAAAATCTAATCTAGTATAAAATAATAATATAAAATAGCAAAAATTACTAAATTATAAAATAAGCTATTATAAATTAATTTAGCTTAGAAAAATAATAACAGATCTTAAAAAAAAATATACTATAACTTAACCCAATTTAGCAAATAAAAATAAATAATATCAGAATATAATATCTATAAAAGATCAAAAAATAATAATAAAAATATTTAATAATATCTTCTATTTCTTTAAATAGCAAAAATAGAAAAAGAACCAGAATCTATATTTACTAGAATTCTATAAAAATATTAGAAATTTATTAATCTATTCTCAAAAAAATTTAAAAATAAACTCTCAGAATATAGGCTCTATAACTACAAAATCCTATTTAAAAAAGAAACTCAGCCTAAATTCTTCCCTATTTACAGATTTAATAAAATATAACTCAAAATACTCAGAGAATATCTTAACAAAAATCTAAAAAAAAATTATATCAAATCTTTATAATTACTAGCAAAATACCTAATTATATTTATATCTAAGAAAAATAGCAAACTTAAGCTATATATTAATTATAAGCAATTTAATAATATTATTATTAAGAATTAGTATTTTTTACTATTTATTAAAAAGCTATAAAATTAATTATAAAAAATATAATAATTTATAATATTTAATCTTAAAAAAAATATTATTATATTTATATTAAAAAGAAAAGAAATAGAAAATAGCTTTTAAAACTTACTATAAATATTATAAATACTCTATTATATTTTTTAAACTAATTAATATATCTATATTTTTTAGAAAATAATTAATTATATTTTATATAAATATTTTAATATTTTTTATATTATTTATTTAAATAATATCTTTATTTATTCTAAAAATTTTAAAATATATTAATAATATATATAGCAAATATTATAAATATTCTAAAATACTAAACTATTAATTAAATTAATAAAAAATTATTTCTATATTTAGAAAATTAATTATTTTAGATATATAATTAAATTAAAATATATTAATATATAAAAAAATAAAATTAAAATAATTAGAAATTAGCCTAAATTATAAAATATTAAAAATATTAGATTATTTTTTAAATATACTAACTTTTATAAATAATTTATTAAAAACTATAGCAAAATTATAAAATTATTTACAGATCTTATAAAAAATAAATAATCTTTTAGATAAATATTAAAAATATATAAAGCTTTTCTTAATATCAAAAAATAAATTATATTAAAATCTATTTTTTATAAAATAGATCTATAAAAACTCTTTAAAATTAAGACTAATATATTAGATTTTATACTTAGCAAATAACTTAAATAATAAAATAATTAAAAATATCTTCAAATTATTAATAATTTTTTTAAAAAAGCTAAATAAATTAGAAATTAACTATAAAATTCTAAATAAAAAGCTTATAGCTATTATTAAAATATTTAAAAAATAGCAATATTATCTAATAGATACTAAATATCTAATTATTATATACTTAAATTATAAAAATTTAATAATATTTATAATAATTAAGATCTTAAATAAATAATAAATCTAATAAGCAAAATTTCTCTTATAGTTTAATCTTAAAATTATCTATTATAAAAGAATAGAAAATAGCAGAGCAGATACTCTTAGCAAAAAAGCAGATTACTAAAACAAAAAGCTAGCAGAACTCCAAAATATCTTTTAATAGAATAAAAACAAAAATCTTATAAATAAAGCAAGAAAATTAAATATTATTTTTAAAATTAATAACTAGAGTAAAAGATCAGAAGAAATAATATTAGCAGAATAAGATAAATATATCTAGAATATATATAATATACTAATATATAGCTATTAAAAAATTAAAATAATCTATAAGCAAATTAAATAATACTAAAATCTTTTAAGCTTTAGAAAAAAATTAAAAATATTATCAGAATATATAATAATTATAAATAAAATAAAATAGAATAATATAAATTCTATAAATTATTATAATCTCTATTAATATCTAATATTATTTAATTATTTATTAGCTTAGATTTTATTATTAAGCTATCTATTTTATAAAAACTCTTAATTAAAATATAATATAATAATATTTTAGTAATAATTTGTAAACTAAGCAAATATACTTATTTTCTTTCTTATAAAAAAAGCAGTATAACTAAAGATCTTATATATATATTTCTTAGAATAATTATAAATAATTATAGAATATTATAAAAAATTATCTTAAATAAAAACAGAAAATTTATATTATATTTTTAGATATTACTTATAAAGCAGCTCAGAATATATTATAAAATATTAATAATATTTTATCTATAAATAAATAAATAAATAAAATAAACTAATTAAATAATAAAATAATATCTATATTATTATATTAATAAATAATAAAATAACTAAATTAAATTACTATTATTTATATAATTTATATATAATAATATAAATATAAATATAATAAGAAAATTATTATTTTATATATTTTATAAATATTATCTAATAGCTTATTATAAAATATTACTTAAAGCAAAAATAGAATTAGCAGAATAGCAAATATAGAAAATTAAAAATATATAAAAAAATCTAATCAGAACTCAAATTTATCCAAAAATAAATAATTAAATATACTAACTTAAAAAAATTAAAAAATTAATCCTATAAAAAAAAAAAAATCTATCTTATCTAATATAATATTAAAATAATAAAACTATTAAATAAGCTTAATTATAAAAAGATAAAACTTTTTAAAATTTTACAGAAAATCTCCCTAATTAACTATAAACTTAAACTATCTTATAAAATAAAAATATACCTAATCTTCTATATCTTACTTCTTAAATCTATATTACTAGAAATACTAATAAATAATACTATCAAAATCGAAATTAAAAACTAGAATACAAAATAGAAAAAAATTCTCTAAAAACAAGATAATAGAAACTTTTTTCTTATTAAATAAAAAAATTATCCCTATAGCAAAAATATATAAAAATTAAAAAAAATCTCTATAACTATAGAAAAATACTCAAAAATAATTAGAAAAATATTCCTAGCAACTAAAATAACTAATAATAGAATATATATTAAAAAACTAGAATTAAGATATAAATTCTAAAAAGCTTATCTTAGCTTAAAATAAAAGCCTAAAGCCTCTATAGAAAAAGTATCTATCCCGAAAATACTTAGATCTATAATAGACTAATCAATTTTATCTATAGCAAAGCTAGAAAAACTCTTAGAAAGCAGCTCCTTAAGCACTAATACCTTAATACTACAATTAGCCTCTTTAGTAGCTAGACATTTCGCCTTAGCCTCTTTAGCCTCTATATAATCTAACTCCTCTATCCAAAAAATACTATAATATAGAGCATATTTTATCTTATCAGACTATAACCGCTTCTATTAATAAAATCGCAGCAATTTAGTCTTCAAATTCTTAATCTTATTCTCCAGCTTCCAATACTAGATAGCAATATTACAGAATTCCACAGAAGAAGAACTAAAAATATTACACTTCAAGCAATCTTAACAAACATATTCAGCACAACAAATAGAGTCAACAAACAACACCTAACAGAAAGGGAGATTACAATCCTTGCAAAAAGAACAAGTAGGCATCTCAATAAAATTCTCCAGAATACAAGCAACCAGAGAATCGCACTCGGCAGTACTCTTAGAAATAGCAACAGATTTTTAAACACAAGAACTCTTAACTCTATAAGATATCTTAATTAGAAAAGAATAATAAGAAAACTAGAGAATAACAAAAAAAAAAAAAACTTACAGAAAATTATTAGAAACAACAATCTATAGAAAAAAGATAATATTATAACTTATCTAATATATAAATCACAATAGAAAAATAGCATAGTATCTAAGCTACTAGAAATAGACTCTTAGGAGCTATGAATCCAATACTCTAATATAAAAAAGAGAAATACAGAATTATATAAGCAAGAATTAGAATCCAGAATCTACTATCTAGAAGAAATCAATTACTAAACAAATAATTCAGAAATTTACTTAGCAATAATCAGAATATAAGCACTCTAAGCAGAACTAAAAAGCTAGATATATAAGAATAGAATATCTACAGATAGAATAGTTTCTTATAGCTCTTTAATTATTAATCTAAATACTAGATCTAAATATTAAATTATATTTTAATCTAGTAGTCTATACTAGATAGTAAATACTTATATTTAGAACTTTAGTTATTATTCTATATTTAAGAATAATTTTAGCACTGCTCTTATTAGTATAAACTCTTTATATACTTTAGAATCTTCAGATTACTGCAGTACTTATTACAAGTAGTCTGCTTATTTGCTAAAAGTATCTATTTTGCTATTTTCTATTTCTTTATAATAGATAATTTTAAGATCAAATTATAAAAGAAATTTTGCTTATTAGATTTATTATTTATTTAAAATCTTAATTATTATAAATATTATTAAATTTTTATAATTTAAATATATAATAATTAAATATTTAGTACTTATTAGATAATACTGCTATTTTTTAAATATTTTAATAATAGCTATAAGTTTTTTATTTAGAATTTTATAATTAATTTCTAGTTTATTTAGTTTTTTAAAAAATTACTAATAATTTGGAGATATTTCTAATTATTTTATTATTTAAATTATTTACTAAATATAAAATCTAATATATTAATTTTAATTTTAAAGAGTTTTTATAGATCTGCTTTATAGAAAATAGATTCTAATATAATTTATCTCTTAATATTAAAAAAAGCTTTATATATTTTCTATATTTATTTAAAAGATTATTTATTTTTTATAAGATCTATAAGTAATTTTGCAATTTTGCTATAGTTTTTAATAAATTATTTATAAAAATTAGTATATTTGAAAAATATTCTAATATTCTTAATATTCTATAATTTAAGCTAGTTTTTAATTATTTTAATTTTATTTTTTTATATATTAATATATTCTAGTTTAATTATATATTTAAGATAATTAATTTTCTAAATATAGAAATAATTTTTTATTAGCTTAATTAATAATTTAGTATTTTAGAATATTTATAATATTTATTATATATATTATTAATATTTTTTAAAATTTTTAGAATAAATAAAAATATTATCTAAATAAATAATATAAAAGATATTAAGATATTTATATAAAATATAATTAATTATTTTTAAAAAAATATAAATATATTAATTAGTCTAAAAAATATAATAAAATATTTATAATATTTATAGCAAATTCTAAAAGCTATTTTCTATTTTTTTTTTTTTAATATAAATATAATAATATCTTTTTTAAAATTAAATATTATAAATTATTATATTTTTTATAATTAATTTTATAGCTTCTTAATAAGTAATAAAGAATATTAATTCTTAATAGTAATATTATTAAATTATTTATAATTAATATATAGTCTAAATTTGCTATTTTTCTTAGATATAAATATAATTAGATATTTTGCTAGTAATTATAAGAGCTTAATATAGTCTCTTTTTAGATTTTTATTAAAATATTTTCTAAATATTTTAAATTATGCTTTATTAAGTCTGTAAATAGAGAAGAATTTGGGCTAAATTTCTTTCTTAAGTAGAATTTTATAATTATAGAGCTTATATTCTGGAAGTCTATTTTTGAACTTTTCTGAAAATAGATTAATAAATTTCTAATATTCTTATAAGATTTTAGCGAATATAGATTCTAGTTCTTTTTCTATTTTTGCTATCTGAAGAAATAGAAGATATTTTTGAATATTTTTATTATTATTTTTAGTTTTTTTTAGTATTATATTCTAATATTATTTATTCTTATTTGCTAAATTAGATTAAATTATAATATTTTTTTTTAGAATTTATTTCTGCTTTTTTTTGCTAGATTAATTTATAATAATTTATTTTATAATTTTTTAATTATTTATTATCTTATATTATTATTTTATATTAAATTAGATTTTTTTTAGCTTTTATATATTTATTATTCTAATTTATTTTTGCTTTATATTTAAGAATTTATACTTTATATAGTTTTTCTTTATAAGCTATTAGTTTTTACTAATTTAAAAATATTTATAGATCTATTTAAATATTTTTTTATTAGTTATTTTTAGTAACTAGATTCTGCTCTATATTTTTAATTATAATTATTTTTATAAATATAGCTTATTTTTAAAAAATCTAGCTAATAATCTAATTAATTTAAGAATTATATTTCTTAAACTATAAAAGCTTTAATATTATCTTATTATATATTATATTTATAATATTAAATTAATTTATTATTTTATATTTATTAATTATTATAAATAAATAATTAGTTTCTCTATTAATTAATTTTTAATTATATATAATTAATTTTTTTTAATTATAAGTAATTAGATAGATTTTTTTTTATTTCTATAATATCTTATTTCTATTAATTACTAATAATAAAATATAATTTCTTTATATATTATTATTAATAATAATATTATATTATTTTCTATAGATTTTTATATAAAATTCTAGATATATATAATAATTTATTATTATTATATAAAGAGATTATATAATTCTGATTAGCTATTATCTTTTTATAGGCAATTTTTCTCTTTTAGAAAATCTCAAATTGCTTACTATAAGAGATTCTTAGCTTGCTGCTTTCTATAATTGCAAATTCTGCGCTTTTTCTTATTCTAGTATTATTACTATATTTTCTAATAAATATAGATTATATAGCTTAGAATAATATATTATTATTATTATATTTATTTATTAATATATATTTATAGATAATTTTTTAATAGCTTAATATATATATTATAATATTTTTTATTAAAAATCTTTTTATATCTAATAATTAGTTTTTTAATTACTTAGAGAATCTGATTATATTTTTTAATAGAGAATTATTTATATCTAATTTTCTTATAAAAATAGATTTTATAGCTATAATATATATAGAAAATCTATATAATATTATAATAATTAATATAATAAGAACTAATTTATAGATTTTTATATTATATTATTTTAATATTTTATAATAGAATATATATAAAGAATTTTTATAGATTAAGTTTATATATAATATATTTAATTTTAATATTTATTTTTCTTTTTAAAAATTTCTAGTATTAAATTTCTTTATTTTCTATATTAAGAGTAATAGATTTTAATAGATTATTTAGCTATTAATTTTAGAATATTTCTTTTCTGGAGAATTATTTTTATTTTAGTATTTTTGAAATATTTTATTTATTAGCTATATTAAATTTATTTTCTATTATTAGTAATATCTAGTATTTATATTAATATTAAAAAGAATAATATTTTTTATTTTATTTTTAGAACTATTAAAAAAATTATTTAAATAATCTAAATTATTAAAATTTATAATTATATTGCAAAATAGGCTAAATCTATTTATTACTAGCTATTTATTTTTTTTAGTATTTTTAGAAATTATTTTAAGCTTTTTTTATCTAAAAATATAATAAATAATTATCTTTATAGCAGAATATCTAATTAAAAATTTATAATTAATAAAATCTGCTATTTATTTAAGCTAGATATTTTTATTTAGCTAATTAGATTTTTATTATTATATAATATTTATCTATTATTTTTCTAAAATAGATTATTAATTTTATTTTTTTAATTAGTAATAATTTTTAGTAAAATATTTAAATTTGCTATAATTAAAATAATTTTTACTTTTTTCTAAATATATTATTACTTAGCTATATTAAATTCTATAAAACTAGTATATATATTGCTATTTTATATTATATTAAAATATAGCTAATAAAAATAATTTAACTAAATATATAGCTATTAGTATTTTTGCTAATATTAGATCTTATTTAGAAGCTTTATAATTAAGCTATTTTTTTTTTATTATTTTTTCTATTTTTATTTAAAATTTCTATTATTAATATATATAGCTATAATAATATATTTAGCTAGATTATTAGATTAATCTAGTTTATAGAGTTTATTTTTTATTAAATTCTTAAATTCTTTATAGAATTTAGATATTAATATTTTATTATTCTAATTAATTTTTTTATTAAGCTAATAGAATCTAGAGATATATTCTAATATTAATTTTTGCTATTATAGAATTATAAAAGCTTATTCTGCTATTTATTTCTTATCTAAATTGCTAAATACTCTTTTAATAGAATCTTCAAATTCTTAGAAGAAATTAAAAATAGCTTTTATCTCTTTATTATAATTATTAGAATATTTATAATTATTAAAATAATTATAGAGCAAAAATTTAAACTAAGCAAAAATATTACTAGTAAAGCAGATCTCTATAAAAATAATTTTCTTATATTTCTCTATAAATTAGGCTTTATAATATTAGAAATAAGCTTTATATTAAATAATAAAGGCTTAAAGAGTTTTTTTTTTTTTATAAATAGCTAGTTATTTTATCTTATATTTCTTGATTTAAGTTTTTTCTTTCTAGGAAAATTCTTTAATATAGGCCTATAGAGCTTTGATCTTAAGCTTAAGCTTATTGCAAATCTTATAATAAAAGATAGTAGATAAAATAGAAATTTAGAGAGATATTATATTCTATATTATTTAAGAGAAATATACTAAATCTTTCTTAAATAAAAATTATTAAAATATAATAAATATTATAATAATCTGGAGATACTAAAATATATAAAGAATTTATATTAATAAAAGCAGTATTAAGACTATTCTTAAATATAGAATAGTAACTAAAATTCTAAATATAAGTATTTATTATCTAATATAAGCTATTAGATTAGAATATAATCTAATATTTAGATTAATAATTAAAAAGCTATAAGAAACTATTCTATTTATAGATATTCTATTCTTATATATCTAGCTCTTTAGTCCTAGACTAATAAAGTCAAAGCTAATTATTTTGATCCAAGATAGTATTAAAGAGACTAATAATAGTCCTATTGGTCCAAATTCTAATTCTGGATTATATAATCCTGTCTCTTTTGTAGGCCTGTGCTAGAATATTGGACTCTTAGCTTCTAGAGATCTGTTCGGGTAGCCAAAGTGCTATGCTAATTCCTGTCTATAATCTGCATATTAGATAGGTTATAATATTCTTTCTTATTTACAGACTCGATAAAATACAATTCAAAGCACTTAGAGAGTATCTTAATAAAAATCTGAAAAGAAGCTATATTAGACTCTTTGCGATTACTAGCAGAATATCTAATTATATTTATATTCAAGAAAAACAGCAAATTTAAGCTATATATTAATTATAGATAATTTAATAATATTACTATTAAGAATTAGTATCTTTTATTGCTTATTAAAGAATTATAAAATTAATTATAAGAAGTATAATAGTTTATAGTATTTGATCTTAAGAAAGAATACTATTATATCTATATTAAAGAAAAAGAAGAGTAGAAAATAGCTTTTAGAATTTGCTATAGATATTATAAATACTTAGTTATACCTTTTAAACTAATTAATATATCTATATTCTTTTAAGAGATAATTAATTATATTTTATATAAATATCTTAATATTTTCTATATTGCTTATTTAGATAATATCTTTATTTATTTCAAGAATTTTAAAATATACTAATAATATATATAATAGATATTATAAATATTCTAAAATGCTAAATTACTAATTAAACTAATAAAGAGTTATTTTTATATTTAAAAAATTAACTATTTTAGATATATAATTAAATTAAAATATATTAATATATAAAAAAATAAAATTAAAGCAGTTAAAAACTAGCCTAAATTATAGAATATTAAAAATATTAGAATATTTCTTAAATATACTAACTTTTATAAATAATTTATTAAAAACTATAGCAAAATTGCAAAACTATTTATAGATCTTATAAAAAATAAGCAATTCTTTAAATAGATACTAGAAATATATAAAGCTTTTCTTAATATCAAAAAATAAGTTATATTAGAATCTATTTTCTGCAAAGCAGATCTATAAAAACTCTTTAAAATTAAAACTAATATATCAGATTTTATACTTAATAAATAACTTAAATAATAAGATAATTAGAAATATCTCTAGATTATTAGTAATTTCTTAAAAAAATTAAATAAACTAAAAATTAACTATAGAATTCCAGATAAAAAATTTATAGCTATTATTAAAATATTCGAAAAATAGCAGCACTATCTAATAGATATTAAATATCTAATTATTATATACTCAGATTATAAGAATTTGATAATATTTATAATAATTAAGATTCTAAATAAATAATAAATCTAATAAATAGAATTCTTTTTATAATTTAATCTTAAAATTATCTATTATAAAAAAATAAAAAATAGCAAAGCAGATATTCTTAGTAAATAAGCAGACTATTATAATAAAAAGCTAATAGAACTCTAAAATATCTTTTAATAAAATAAGAATAGAAATTTTATAAATAAAGCAAGAGAATTAAATATTATTCTCAGAATTAATAACTAAAGCAAAAAACTAGAAAAAAATAATATTAGCAAAATAAAATAAATATATCCAAAATATATATAATATATTAGTATATAGCTATTAAAGAATTAAAGTAATCTATAAATAAATTAAATAATATTAGAATTTTCTAGATTTTAGAAAAAAATCAAAAATATTATTAGAATATATAATAACTATAAATAAAATAAGATAAAATAATATAAATTCTATAAATTATTATAATCTCTATTAATATCTAATATTATTTAGTTATTTATTAGTTTAGATTTTATTATTAAGCTATCTATCTTATAAAAATCTTTAACTAAAATATAATATAATAATATTTTAGTAATAATTTGCAAACTAAGCAAATATACTTATTTTCTCTCTTATAAAAAAATAATATAGCTAAAAATCTTATATATATATTTTTTAGAATAATTATAAGCAATTATAGAATATTATAAAAAATTATTTTAGATAAAGATAGAAAATTTATATTATATTTTTAAATATTATTTATAAAATAGCTTAGAATATATTATAAGATATTAATAATATTTTATTTATAAATAGATAAATAAATAAAATAAATTAATTAGATAATAAAATAATATCTATATTATTATATTAATAAATAGCAAAATAATTAGATTAAATTGCTATTATTTATATAATTTATATATAATAGTATAAATATAAATATAATAAAAAATTACTATTCTATATATTTTATAAATATTATTTAATAGCTTATTATAAAATATTGCTTAGAGCAAATATAGAATTAGCAAAATAGCAAATATAAAAAATTAAAAATATATAAAAAAAAATCTAATTAGAACTCGGATTTATCTAGAAATAAATAATTAAATATACTAATTTAAAAGAATTAAAAGATTAATCTTATAAAAAAAAAAATCTATTTTACTTAATATAATATTAAAATAATAAAATTATTAAATAAGCTTAATTATAAAAAATAAAATCTTTTAAAATTATATAATAAATTTCTCTAATTAACTATAAATTCAAATTATTTTATAAAATAAAAATATATCTAGTCTTTTATATTTTATTTTTTAAATCTATACTATTAGAAATACTAATAAATAATACTATTAAAATCAAAATTAAAAAACTAGAATATAAAATAAAAAAATTCTCTAAAAATAAAATAATAAAAATCTTCTTCTTATTAAATAGAAAAATTATCCCTATAGCAAAAATATATAAAAACTAAAAAAAAATTTCTATAATTACAGAAAAATACTCAAAAAATAATCAGAAAAATATCTCTAATAGCTAAAATAATTAATAATAAAAATATATTAGAAAAACTAGAATCAGAATATAAATTCTAAAAACTTTATCCTAGCTCCAGACAAGAATCCAGAACTCCTATAGAAAAAATATCTATTCTAAAAATACTTAGATCTAAAATAGACTAATTAATTTTATTTATAATAAAACTAGAGAAATTCTTAAAAAGCAGCTTTTTAGAAATTAATACTTTAATATTATAATTAGCTTTCTTAGCAGCTAAATACTCTGCTTTAATCTTTTTAGCTTTAATATATTCTAATTTTTTAATTATATTAAAATTTTAATATATTATATATATTATTTTAGAAGCTTATAAATAATATTATAGCTATAAATATTATATTTTAATATTTATAGCTATTATTTCTATTTTAATATAGTCTAATTTAGTTTTTATTTTAAAATATTATAGAATAATTTTATATATCTATATAAAGATCAGACTATATATATTATAATCTCTTTTTTTAAGTAAATATATTTAATATAATAGAAAAATTTTTTCTTAAAAACTAAATATAGAATTCTATAATCTTTATAAAAAGAATAAGCAGATATAGCTATACTCTAGCAGAAAATAGAAGACTAAAAAAAAGAGATTGCTTAATCTTTTTGCAATAAAGCTTAAAAACTCTATTTAATATCTTAATTAGAAAAGTATAATAATATATATAAAAAAAAAAAAAGAAACTTATAAAAGATTATTAGAGATAATAATTTATAAAAAGAGATAATATTATAATCTATCTAATATATAGATTATAAATAGAAATTAGTATAATATCTTAGCTATTTAAAATAGATTTCTAAAAGCTAAAAATCTAATATTCTAGTATAGGCTTATAAAAAAGATAGAATTATATAATCTAGAATTAGAATTTAAACTAATAGAATTATTATTAGTCTTTTTAATATTATTTTAGATTAAAATAATTAGCTTTGATTTTATTAGTCCAGAACTAAAAAGCTAGATATATAAGAATAGGATATCTATAGATAGAATAGTTTCTTATAGCTCTTTAGTTATTAATCTAAGTATTGGATTATATTTTGATCTAGTAGTCTATACTAGATAATAAATATTTATATTCAAAACTTTAGTTATTATTCTATATTTAAAGATAGTCTTAGTACTGCTTTTATTAGCATAAATTCTTTATATATTTTGATATTTCCGAATTACTACAGTGCTTATTATACTATACTAAAAAGCAGATATATAACTATATATTTATTATTATAAGATAAATTATTATATATAGCTTTTTAATTATTAATCTAAATATTAGATTATATTCTGAATCTAGTAGTCTATATTAGATAATAAATACTTATATTTAGAATTTTAATTGCTATTTTATATTTAAAAATAATTTTAGTATCTCTCTTATTAATATAAATTCTTTGTATATTTTAGAATCTTCGGATTATTATAATGCTTATTACAAAATAGCAGTAAATAGCAGTAGATAGTAGTAGATAGCAGTAGAATAGATAGCAGTAGAGTAGATAGCAGTAGAGTAGATAGCAGTAGAGTAGGTAGCAGTAGATAGCAGTGAGTAGCAGTGTATAATAAGCACTGTAGTAATCTGAAGATTTCAAAATATACAAAGAGTTTATACTAATAAGAGAGATATTAAGACTATCCTTAAATATAAAATAGCAACTAAAATTCTAAATATAAATATTTATTATCTAATATAAGCTATTAGATTAGAATATAATCTAATATTTAGATTAATAACTAAAAAAGCTATATATAATAATCTATCTTATAATAATAAATATATAGTTATATATTATAATAAGCACTATAGTAATCCGAAGATTCTAAAGTATACAAAGAGTTTATGCTAATAAGAGCAGTGCTAAGACTATCCTTAAATATAGAACAGTAACTAAAGTTCTAAATACAAGTATTTACTGCTTAGTATAGGCTACTAGATCAGAGTATAATCTAATACTTAGATTAATAACTAAAGAGCTATAAGAAACTATTCTATCTGTAGATATCCTATCCTTATATATTCGGCTCTTTAGTTAGATTAGTTGGATTGGCCGGCTGATTCTGGTGATCTGGATTAGTACAGATCGGTAGCTGCTCCCCACTAATCCTACTTGATTGGTTGTGTCTTATAACCCTAACTCTTGCTTATGCAAGTATTTCTTAGTGCCTGGTGTTGGACCTGATACTTGTCTGTTTTCTTCTGTAGAGTGATTTGTGATCTGTATGTTGGATGGGTTATAATATATATCTGCTCTTTAGTAGGGCTTATCTGGATATATTGCTGATCCTATATATCCGGATCGGTTAGATATGTTACTGATCTAATATATCCAACCCGATTGGTTGATCCCGTGACCCTAACCCTCTGGTTATGTAAGCCTTGTTCTTCGGGTGTTGTGACCCGAGAGTTGTCCTTTTCCCTGGTCCTTGTTTCTGACCTGTTTCGTGACCTGCATGTTGGATGGGTCATAACACAGTGGGTGGCAGAAGCAGCGGAAATACTAGAGGTACAAGGTGGGTAGATAGCCAAGATTCTGTTGCAGGGCTAATTAGATATCTATTTAAACTCTAGGCTAGATGTAGCTAAAAAAAGTGGTTATATTTAGTTTTGAAACAAAAAGCCCTCTGGACCTCCGTACAAGCCAGCCCTGAAAACCCCCCGCTTGTAAGCACTGTAGACCTGGTAATTTGCGCTCCTACAGCCGCTCAGTGACGAGTGACGCGCCTAAGAAACTGGCTGCCTGGCACTAAGCGTAGTAGCCGACGGAGCTGCAACAGTGTCAGTGTCGTAATAGAATCCCGCTCGTTGATTAATATTCACAGATCTGGTCGCGGGTCTACTGTAAGAGGACAACACTCTGGTCAACGGTCAACCATCGCAGTCTCATCAGTCACTACTTCCGCTACATACTTCTTGAAAAGAAGACTCATTGACTCTCGCGCGCGTGAGGACCCGCCAGGACCTTCGCAGCTATGGCTGAGACAGCGCCTTACTATTCCGTCTCGACCCTGGCGGTTAAACCGGAGAACCAGGCCAAGGTGCGTAAATCAAGCATTATACGTTTTCACCATGCTGTCGTTCTCGAAAGCGGCAGCTATTGATTGAAACCCAACTGCTGACCGATGTCATTTTGACTTCCTAGGTGGTGGAGTTCTTCACCAAGGTAGCAGAAGCCACTGAGAAGGCAGAGGAGGCTGCTCAGGTCTACCGATGGTACAAGGTCGAGGGAAAGGACCAATTTGTATGGATTGAGAAGTAAGTACTCGAACCCCCCCCCTCTCTCTCTCTCTCCCTCGAGCAAGTGTCACGATAGATTTGCGTGGAGACCTATTAATACTGATGGAATATTCTTGAACCAGATTTGCCAGCGAACAGGATTACCGTGCGCATCAGCAATCATCACCTGTTCAGGGACTTTACAAGGAGTATCTCGAGTACATTACGGAGCCGTTTGTTTTTACCCTCTGGACACCTCCAAGGGTAAACTTGTAGGTGGTTTTGAGAGGGCTTGAGCGGCCTGGAGAGGACCTCCATAGTATTAGCCGGCCACTTTTTGAGAGTACAAATATACTATAGCATATGCAGGGGCAGCAGGGAATGAATGGGTGTGTGTGTGTGTGTGTGTGTGAAGAAGAATAGAACCCCTCACCAGCGCCATATCGATTTGTCTATATCAAGGGCCTGCCTTACTCTAGCCTCTCTGTAAATATATACATGCCAGCCTGGCGTTCTCAAAGACTATATCTTGACAACCAATTCTCTGATATATTATCTCGATCCGAACCTCTCAGAGTCCTGAGATCACCACCCTGGAGGCAGTGTCCCAATGCTACATGTTGGTCGAATCATAGGATATGGATCAAATCAATTGCTTTTAACTTTTATTACTACTCGCATCTTCCTCTTAGCTGATATCTCACTCTTCAAACTGCCAAGTTCAACTCATGGTCTCTTCAAATTATCAACTCCTAGTCTTTCAGAAAGATTTATACGACTACGTTAGTTCTCCAACAAGGACTAATCTTTAGAATTGTCTCTATCAAGATTCACATAGGCCTCCTTGGAAGAGGATTACATCGGGAAGATGTGATTTTTCTTGGTGTTTGAGTAGCCGGGACTCGCATCCCCCTCCCCCCTTCCCCCTAAACCCAAAGCTTGTTAAATATATCATGTCCTGTGAGTATGGAACTGGCCCCCTCTCAGGAATCTCATATGTCCATAGGGGTTGGGTAGCTATGACAGACACATACCTTGGCGTGGCTCCGGTTAAGAAATTCGCTGGTTTACTAGGTGACCCTTGGCTGTGGTAATTACAATCTGCTGCACAGAGATATTGATATTGAATACAAGCCTGCAGTGCTTGCCACATGATCACTGAGGGACATGACTTCTTACAGACACAACCTGCATGATGTGGTGCTACATTGATCATATGAAAGACAAAGCATTTAGGTCTGATGAGACATACAGAGTGCCACTGACAAGACTGCAGTGGTGAATCCTGTCTTATCCTGGTGAAAGGGGCGCAAGTCCGTAATGTCTTGGAATAAGGTCGGCTTTCCATCTTCCTAGGTGTGTATTCGCATGTGGGTGATCCCATTACGTTGGAATATCATCCTCCATCGAGGAATTGTTCGAGCATCAAAGGACTGTCGGTAGGGGGCACAGTGTCCTGGTGCTGTGAGCCACCTCAACAGCAAGGAAAAGGAGAGCCTTGTGATTGAGAAAAGGCACTAGAACTAAGAAAACATCCAGCCTAGGGTCGCTACCACCAAGCCATGATCAAATAAAAAGAGTTAAACAATAGTGAAAACATAAATTGTGTTTCATTTGCAATGCGTAAAGAATATATACTGACCAGTCAATGTACCTAGGTATGAGCATAACACCCTTGAGCACTCCATTTCGGGACCGGTGTGTGCTCCGCCGTTCTCGCAAGTCCGAGACAGTGCGACAGGACGGTCTTCAAGCCATTTCATGATTCTGTCAGACTCTGCCAAGCATCGTTTGAATCACCTAATTATGGCTGAGGCAGTTGTTTTAACATTAGATGACATCCTGTTGCCTAGGCATCCGACTTATATACCAACTACTGACTTCTTGAAGGTGTCAATGACAAACGAGCTTGTTGAAGACCGGGCAAGGCAGGATGCGGCAGGTCACAAGCATCTGGGCAGCATCCCCGATGAGCCGCTGAGGAGGGAAAAACAAATTGCCACTGCATACAAGATGGGCACAACACGAGAAGAAATTGGCAATAGATTGATTAACGTGTTTAATTTGCCCAACACTTGGAACCACTGCCTATTGCCCGATTGTACATCCGCTCTGAAAGTGACCTTTGCTGATCATTTCCCCTAAATTGTAGCATGGCCCTCCTGAGCTGAATATGGCCAAAAAGAGTCCACCAAAGGCATGGCTGCAGGGCGCATGAGCAGACCGAATCTCGCGTAAAGGAATCGAGCGAGCCGCGAGGTAGCTTCGGTCGACACCAATGCACCTTGCCTGGCCTGGCCTGGCCATCAACCTACCTAGTAACCAATAGCTTCTAATTTGGAATTTCAAAGAGGAAAACGTCTTTGTCCCGTAGCGGTGAGTCGATACTGGGAGCCTCATCTTCACCTTCATCTTCCTGGGCACACATCCTGGCCTCCCTAGATAACCAGGGCATGATCGCCATCTGTGAGGCCTCTGTTTCTGATGCCTATTGAGCCGCAACTGCCGAGCACGGTACGTCAAAATTCATAGGCCTGCACAGGGCTGCTCAAGCTGGAGTGGTGAAGACGCTTTTTGCAGAGCAAGGGCATGGCATCTCTTACCGTTAGCCGACTTGCCTGACCGGTCAGCTGCCGAGAATTATACCCAAGAACCGGACTAGTAAGCTCACTCATCAGGACAACAACAGGAGAGGGTCAGACCACATTGTGTGTATAGTCAGTCAACGTTTGTTCGGTACCATCCCAATCCAGCACCCGTAGAGGTGATCGCTTAAACTTTATCGAATGTGTGTGTGTATGTGTGAGTGAGAGGAAGAGAGGGCCTAGTCATGTTTGATAAGAGAGAGAGAGGGAAGGCTGGGAAAGAGGATCATTGGGAATGATTAGTGAGACGGGTTTCCTCTGTGTGGTTTCGTTGGAAAGGGAGAGAGAGAAAAAGAGTGTGTGGACCTTTTTTTTTTTTGTTGGAGACGACACACGATTCACACCGAACTTTTCTCCCTGCGTTTCATGGGCCCTTCCTGATCTGTCAGTAGTTTGAAGCCTACTGTAATCAGATCGACAACAGGGATCCGCCTGCCAGCATATGTGGAGGGGTTTGGCCAAGTGCCATGCCATGTTTGCTTGTAAAGGCAGGTCGGTAGGAATCTGAAACTGTGCTGGCCCAGGGAAAAAAAAAAAAAAAAAAAACACATGATGATGATGCCCTGCAGTTGTGCCCGTTAGTGAGTGACAGCAGTAGCAGTGCTACTCAGTGAATCAAAAGCTAAAGCCTGTTCAGGGACACAGAGGTACCTAACCAGCTAGAGTAAGGACCCGGAGATTTCCTGTCAAACATCAGCAAAAAGACCCCTAAGAAAGTAGCGGGCCGCGGTGTCTGTCGAGCGGGCTGACGGTGGGCTGATCTTCGCTACTCCAGACTTGGCGTGATTGGCACGATTTGTGTATGTGTGTGCCGGGGTTCCGGGGGTCATCAGTCAGTTCCAGGGCGCCCTGGCAGGGCTGGCAGCTTGCACCATCAGCAGCAGCAGCAACTGTTCAGAGCATTCAGGGCACACACCTCCAGGGCGTGGGGCCCTACTAGGACTGTACCTAGTATATGTATAGTACTATGTACTGACAGTTGCATAGTTGCAGGGTTACAGGTTTGACAGCAGGTCTGACAGGGTCAGGGCCCCCTCTCCCGCCCCCCTACTTGTACTTAAGGGCTGCGGCAGCGCTGTGGCGAGTTGGTTTACAGTGTTGCAGGCTCTAAAAAGTCTTGTGCTATAGCAGGTGCCGTACCCACCCGCGGGGGTTTCCACCCTGGGAGCAAATAATCGAACCACTTGTCGTACGTTGTGTCAAGCTCTGGGCCTCGAACCACCCCCGTCCTGCTCCCACTTTCTCACGTCCCACGTCCCACGTTCATGTCCACCAACGTCCACGCGCGCGCCGGCACCGTTTGCGCAAGTCGGAAAAGAAGGAAAGGGAGAAGGAAAAGAGAGAGCGAGGAGAGAGAGAGAAAGAGGAGGGATTTCTGTAAGGTTTTGGAGATGGTCAGGTCGCCACAGAACCAGAGGGGTTAAGGGAAATATGCATGCAACCTCTTCCTCGGGACGTCACAACGCCAACAACTAACCTCTTTTCTGCCCCTCCTCCCTCCGAACCCGGGGTTGTGTTACATCCTGCTGCAACGAAGGCATCTTTCTTTTTAATTACTTCTTCTTTTTTTGTCCTTTCCACCACCCGCCCTGCCGAACTTGATGCTGCTCTGCGGCTGATTGATGTTCGTTTTCACATTGATTGCTCTGATCCAAACCAAACCAACCAAACCACCCACCACTACCCTGTTTGGACCTCGTGTGTTCCCTTCTCTCTCTCCGTCGTGCCGCCTCCTGGTCCAGGTCCCGCCCGTTTCAGTGCAACATACCTGAGGCTCCCTCCCTTGTCTTCCTGGATACTCTTCTATTAGTCTGCTCCAGACAACTCGTCTCTCCAGAGTAAGACCACACACACACAAACACACACACACACACACACACACACACACACACACAAGACCTTTTTTGGTTGCAGCCCCAAAATCGAACACCCCCTCCCTTCCCTTCCCTCCTTTCCCACCACACTGGGTCCTGGATTGCCTCCTCGGCCTGTGACATCCTCCCGTCACCGTCGTGCTGGATCTGGTGCGAACGGGTCTATCTCATATCGTGCATCTGCCATATGCGGTCCACACGACCTAGACTGACTCGACCCCAGTCACCACGACTTCGAAGCCTTCCATCCCACAACGCAGAGAAAGACTTGGTACTACCACACAAGCTCCTGGCTGGCTTCTGTGGTTTTAGGTGCTCAGAGCTCTCCTAGCAACCCAGCTCGTGGAGCCTCGGAATTCTCGTGAGCGGCGCACGCGAGACAGAGAGAGACGACATCCAGCATCGTCACACCTACTCTGCCTGGTCCGTGTATCGCGCCTATAGGCGACTTGCGTCTCCGGAATATCCGACTTGCTGGGCTTCACGAGACCACTTCGGCCGCACGCAGATTATATACCTACCCTCCTCCGACCACGACGAACCGACGCCCTCTGCCTCTCTCTCTCCCGCCGGCGACTCGATATATATCCTCTCCAGGCGCCAGTCGCCCGTCGCTCGCCCGAGGCACACATCGCTGCATTACCTCTCTGGTCGAGGAAAGGCAGGCTCTTAGGCGTGGTGTGTTTGTTCACATGTTTGCAACCATGGCGCCAGGCATCCTCGAGACGGCCTCGGAGAACACGAGAAGCCACGACGGCAATGTGGAAACCACAGAGGGCGTCATCGGCGCCAACTGCGTCGACCGCGTCACCCTGCTGCGGAGCATGCCCGAGGCGCCCTCACAATGCCAGGTCTGCGTTGTCGGCGCAGGCCCGGCCGGGCTGATGCTCGGGGCGAACCTGGCGCGGATGGGCATCAAGGCACAGGTCATAGACGACAGGGCGGACCCTACACCGGTGGGAAGGTATATATAACACGAGAGAGAGAGAGAGAGGAGAGCGGAGCGGTTTCGCTTGTGTGTTCAATCAAGTCTGACATGGGTTCACACAGGGCTGATGGCTTGCAGCCAAAGACGATCGAGACATTCCGACAGATGCGGCTAGCAGATTCGTTGCTGCAGAGAGGCGTTCGTGTCTATGACATCTCCTTCTGGCGGTCAACAGAGGACGAGCCTCTGCGCCGGCTGGGGCGTGAGGTTCACTACCCGCCCGTCATCGACGTCCTGGACCCCTACATCCTGCTGGTGCACCAGGGAATGGTGGAGAGCCTCTTTATCGACGACATGAAGAAGCGCGGCGTCGAGGTGAAGAGGAACTGCGCCTTCGAGTCCTACAGCGCCTGCGACTCTCTGATGTCCAAGAAGGTCGGCGCGGCGCTGCAGATCAACACCAGGGTCAATGTGACGCAGGACAAGAGGACGATCCTGGCACAATACCTTGTCGGATGTGAGTTTGTAGAGACCACACACGTACACCCCCAAGAGATGACGCTGTCGATGTGCCTTGTGCTGATATGAACAAACCCCTCCTCAGGCGATGGAGCACACTCCAAAGTGCGCAAGAGCATTCCCGAGGCAAAGCCCGTGGGCATGTCTCAGCCTGTGGTGTGGGGTGTGCTCGATGGAGAGATCGAGACCGACTTCCCAGACATCTGGTCCAAGACTCTGGTGTACTCGCAAGAGTATGGTTCTATACTTATCATCCCCAGGGAGCGCAACATGACGAGGTTCTATATCGAGCTCAAGAGCGGGATGAAAGAGGACCGCAAGACCCTCGGCCAGGAGTACATCATGGCCCGGGCCAAGGAGATCATGAAGCCCTTCACCGTCAACTGGAAGTACATTGAGTGGTTCGGCCGGTACCAGATCGGCCAGCGGGTGGCCAGCCGCTTCTGCGACTCGCACCACCGGGCGTTCCTGGCAGGCGACGCAAGCCACACCCACTCGCCAAAGGCATCGCAGGGCATGAACACGTCCATGCACGACGCCTGGAACATAGCGTGGAAGCTGAACTACGCGGTCCGAGGGCTGGCGAAGCCGGCGCTGCTGGAGAGTTACGAGGACGAGAGGAGGAAGATCGCGCTGGACCTGGTCAACTTTGACTACGAGCATGCAAACCAGATCGCCGGAGGCGACGCAGTCACCCTGGCCGAGAACTTCAAGACAAACGTGCGCTTCATCTCCGGCATCGGCGCAGAGTACGGAGAAAACGCGCTCAACATGATGGAGAGCCAGACGTGGCTCCTGGGAGAGGCCAAGCCCGGCTGCCTGCTTCCTCCGGCCAAGGTGACCCGGTACCTGGACTCCAACCCTGTCGACATCCAGCTCGATATACCCATGCTGGGCCAGTTCAGGATCTACCTGTTGATGTGGGACGTCCACCAGTCCAAGATGTTCCTCGAGAACTTCTGCGACTCCCTGGCTGCGGACTCATCACTCATCCGGCAGCTCTCCGTGGCCGCCAGCCTCTCATACGCAGCACAACCAAGACTACCTGCACCAGAGGACATCTACGTCAGACCAGAGAGGTATACCGCCGTCAGCCATCTCTTCACCTTTGGGCTCCTCAGTAAGTACCGCCCGAGTGTTGCTTTTATTGGTTTTTTTTTTTTTTTTTCCCTCGCTTCAGGATATAAAAAACATGGAGAAGGCGGTTTCCTAACAAATCTACAGCAACAATGCCTAAATCTGACATTGAGCTGTCCGACCTGCCTCCTCTCCTGCAGGACAGCAAGTGGACGTTCTACCTCGATGACATACCCGAGCAGGACACGCGCGGCTCGCTGTGCACCAACAAGTGGCTGGGCAGCCTGGGCCCCGGGGAGGTTGCCATCGTCAACGTCCGGCCCGACGGGTACGTCGGCAGCATCGGCAGGTGGGACTCGAGTGTCGACGACGCGGGCGAGGAGGCGGCCAGGTGGCTCGACTCGTACTTTGACCGCTTCTTAGAGGTCCCCGAGATATTGAAGAGGAGCCCGGTCCCGACCGCTGCCACTCCTGCCACGGCTACCGCCACAGCGGCGACCAACGGTGTTGCTAATGGAAGCGTGAACGGGAGCGCCTAGAAAGCGGCATTCGTGCCAGCCAGGGCAGTATGAGATGGCCGCTTCGTTCAAGAAAGGATATGAATATGAACATACATGTATATGAATGTCTGTCGCTTTGTCTTGCTGCGGATCGACGGCATGAGAGGGTCTTGTAACAAAAGGCCGGCGAATGGGCTGCTGCCAGGAGGGTGATTGAAAAAGATGGCCAGGTTGGAACACACGCGCGCACACACACACACACACAGTGTGTAGGGAAAGAAAGAAGGACTGGCTTGTACGAAGTAGCTACAACACAACTCTCAAAAGCCCACAAGGAGAGAAGACGGGAAGGATGTTGGAGGATTTTAATATCAGGGGAGGATGACGAGGCCGCTTGAGTGTGTACATAAGTGAGGGGAGAGCCGGTCGACACGATGTGTTATGAAGGGGGACAGTAGCAATTTCCCTGGTGTTTTGGACGCAGGGGACCAGATTTTATGATGAATTGAAGATGCAATTTCTATGGCCACTTGTATTGATTCCGCGTGCGCGCATATACACATATGAGTAATTATTGGCTATCCATCTTGTCGGTCAGAGAGCCTCTCGAGGGTGGTGGGTGTTGGGTGTTGTTCAGAAGGCAGTATGAGGTGAGGAGTAATTGAATCATCTACCTAAATTCATCAAGGTGCTGGCTGCTAGGAGCGGATATCTGTGAGACGGTATGCAAAATCCTTCAAATGTCTGCTAGACTTGGTCTATAACTCATCTCTCACCCGCGCTTGCTCCTCTCCATCTGAAACCTGCACGAGCACCTCCTCTGCTTCTGCTTCTGCCTCTTGGTCCCCACCCGCATCATCATCACCATCAATAATCCGACCGACCTGCTCGACCATACTCTCTGGGTCCGCCGCCCCTTTCTTCTTCTCCTTCCCGACCACACTCACAGTCGGCACTGTCCCCTCGCTGCCCATCTCGACATCCACCCTCCTGCCGCCGCTGTCCACAACCTCCATCCTCGCGCCAGAGCTGGGACCAGAGGAGCCGATGCCGCCGCCTACCATGCTCACGGCGCCCGAGCCCGTCCTGAAGACCAGGCGGAGGGGCAGCCAGACCAGCCACCAGAGCGGGCCGTACAGCCAGCGGCGGAACACGAGCCAGCCCAGGGTGGCGGCGAGCATGTAGAAGGTGGTCTCGAGGTACCACGTGTCGCTCTTGGTGCTCTTCATCAGGGTGCCGAGCAGGTCCCTGCTGGACGCCAGCATGTCCTCCATGCGCCCGTAGGTCCCGCCGAGCTGCCGCAGCTGCGCCGTCGACCCCTGCAGCGACTCGTGCAGCGTCACGGACCGCGCCAGCTCGTCCTGCACCAGCTGGCGCGCGCGGTGCAGCGACCGCGTCAGCTCCGACGACGACGCCGCCGCCGGGTCGTCTGGGTGGTCCCGGTTGGCGGCCCTCTGCGTGTGTCTACGGCGGGGCCCCAGGGCGGTGGTGGAGGAGGAGGCGGCCTGAGGCTGCTGCTGCGGCGCTGGGGAGTTGGCGCCGCTCCGGGACGGGGTCGAGACCGCCTTGGTGGCGTAGGACTGCAGGAGGATCTGGTGCTCGAGCCGGCGGGCGGCGTCCAGGGAGCGGCGGGCTGTGAGCTGGGCTTTGTGGAAGTCGATCCGGGCGCTGTTGTTGTGGGGGCGTTCCATGATGTATATAGTCAGCCATGCGTGGAACATAAGACTTTGGTGCAAATGTATACAGTGCTGTAGAGTCGATGGGCCCTGTGCTGGGCTGAACTGAATAGTAATGATAGCCAACTCACCTCTTCACAGCCCCCTCCAGCCTCGTCAGTCCCTCTCGTAGCCTCTCCTTGCGCCTCGCGGCCTCGCTCCCCCTCCCTGCCGCCCCTCAGGTCCGTGACCTCCTCGGCCAGCAGCTCCAGGTCCTCCTCCTCCTCGCGCAGGACCTGGTTGATCTCGCCGCTCAGCTCGGTCGCGACATTCTCGTCGTCTTCGTCGTCGCCATTTTCGCCACGTGAGGGGAGCGGCACGGATCCCGGCTGGAAGTCGAGTTTCGCGAGCCGGTCGATCAGGTCCCGGACCTGTGCGGTTGTCTCCTGGAGCGCGGTGAGACGCTCCTGGAGGGCGTCGAAGGACATTATTACTTCTCTCTCCGCAGGGAAGCCCCCTCTCCTTTTCTGTCCTCGAGCTTGGTTTCCCAGAAGCAAGAGTCTCAAGGAGTAGATGGTTGTAAGGTGGGTTGGTTTGGGGTAAACCAGTAGAGGATTGTAGGAAGACCAGCCACGAGAAAGAGCAGTCATCAGTGTAAGTTGGCTACTTTTGGGGCCCAACTTGGGGGCCTCTTGCCTGCCCGACGTCACCGCCCCAGGGTAAGACGTTCTGGAAGCTTTCAGGGCTGACAACCACTGAGGGACCTGCTGGACCTGCTAGCGTTGGTCCGAGCTCCCGCGCGCCTTGGGGTAGTGACTGCTACGCAAAAAATGTCCCGCGAATTTTTGAAAGCGGCCTGGCGCTGGGATGTGATGGTGAGGGTAATGATAATGCTTGCCTCGACAAAACACAGCCATTGAGGCAACAACAATAATCGGTTTACACACACGCACACACACACACGTACTCACCAGCCCATAGTCTGCCCAAGATGATTACCCGCTTCATCACCGAGGTGACCACCAAGATCAACCCCTTCTCGGCCAAGTCCAAGTCCGCACGCCTCTTCCTCACGGTTCTGCCCCCGTCGGCGAGGAGCCAGGGCATGATGATCAACACCAAGCTGCTGCCCAGGACCGCAGCCGAGAAGACCTCGCTTCAGGTGAAATTCAGTACGCTTCCCTCCCTCTTCTCTTGAATCTTCTCCATCTTTTCTCCTGTCTCTCTCTCTCTCTCTCTTGGCCCACTGGGGGGGTCCTGCGAGGAGAGAGCGAGAGGAGTATGTTGTTCCTCTACAAAGCCGCGGACATGGAGAAAATTACCCCAAAAGCTAATTAAACCAATTCGGTGATCAACCTCACAGAGGACGGCAAAGTACTCGACCTCGACTGCGAGAGCATGGGCATCAAGGGCCTCATCGAGGAATGCGACCGACACTCCCGTGCGTTACAGAAGCAGGCTGCCCTGGCGGACGCATAATGAGCTTGATCGCTGCGCTGCGCTGCGCCAAGCCTTTTCTTTCTTTGCTTTTTCTTCATTTTTTTGCAACTGCATGCAAGGGAATTACCACGGCGTTTTTCTATATCTGGTCTGGCGTTTTGATGACAAGAATGAGCCGACAGGAGACGAAAAAGAAGGGAACAACGGGGACGGGGGGCGCACATTCTACACAGCCTCGCTGAGTCCAAACTGAACTTGGCCTGCTGTACCGCTGGAGACTAGATGTGGTGCTTGAATAAATCTTCAACTCTATACAATGTGTTGGCTACAGCAATGGGTTTAGTGCTATCCGAGAGCGAAGAGAGCGGAGAGCACATGGAGATGTGGGAGAGGCTTGTCTCAGTAGCTGTGATAAGAGGGTAGTGTACAGGCGGGCCTGGCCAGAGAGAAGACACTCGGGTTAGGTAGGAGGAGGTTGATGTACAGGCCAGAGTGTCGAAGAGGAAGGACTTGAACATGTCACGATAGAAGACACCCATAGGACCACCAGTATGGGCATCTCCTTTTTTTTTTTTTTTTTTTTTAAAAAAAAAAAAAAAAAGTAAGGTATACCATGACGGAATAGGCAGTTGGACCAAACAAGAAACTCTCAACCAGAACAACAAACTTAAAAGCACATCGACTTTTTTATTCTTCTGTTCGCAACTTAGTCTATGTATCGGTGTGTCCACTTTGCACGCTACCGACCTGGAACGACAAAAAATGTAACACCCAAAGAGGCCAGTGATACCAAGTCCCCAGGCGCAACGTGCTGCCTCCCAAAAACAAGACCACGAGATTTTCTAGCTCTTCAGACTACAAGGCAGGATTGCCTGCGAGCGTCAAGCTGGGCTGTGAACACATCTCGTGTGTCAAGAGTGCCGCCGGGCAATTTATGCGGAGGCGCCGCTGATGAAGAACCACTTGTCTATCGAGGCGTCGATCTTCTCGGCGGGGAGGTTCTCGTTGGCGGGGATAGGGGGCAGCTGGCTGGGGTCGATGCGGCTGGGGGAGTGGGACACGGCGACGTTGGTGCTGAAAAGGGAATGTCAGTGAATCCCGAGCCACACGCAGGATATACAAGATTGAAGGACGTAAGAGAGAGAGGACATACGTAGAGACGGCACCGGGCTGGGTCTTGCCGGTGATGAGTCTGTCCCAGGCCTCAGCACACTCGCGGATGACATCCATGGCGTACTTCTTGTTCTTGCACTCGCCGGTGAAGGCGAACTGGTTCTCGGGCTTGCCATCGGGGATCTTGTAGATGCGGAACCACTCGTTGGTGGCGCGCAGCAGGCCCGGCAGGTGGCGCTCGACGTCCTCGACGTCGTTGAGCTTGGAGGCCAGGGGGTCGTTGACATCGATGACGATCACCTTCCAGTCGGTCTCCTCCTCGTCGAGAAGGGCCATGACGCCGAGGACCTTGACCTGCTTGACCTGGCCGGTGTAGCCGACCAGCTCGCCGATCTCGCAGACGTCAAGAGGATCGTTGTCGCCCTTGGCCTTGGTCTCGGGGTGGACGACGTTGGGGTCCTCCCAGGTCTGTTTGGGAGTTCGTCAGCTGCTGTCTTCTGTATTCTGAACTCTCCAATTGAGGAGGGGGAGGGATTGGTTTCAGGGTCTGGTCACACCTGGGGAAGGCACCATAGTTCCACAGGTAGCCCTTGTGGGGAAGCAGTTGCGGACATATCGAAGCTTGCCCTTCTTGGTGTCCTGCTTGATGGGGTTGAGGAGCTCCTCCTTGGAGATCTACAGTAGCACCACACAGCAATTGTCAGTTCAGATGAGGCCCTACTGTTATAATCAAAAGAGCTCTGCAGAAATGGCTCGGGGGGTGAGGGGGGAGGTGGCAAAATCGGTTCCCGGTGCGGGAGTCCACAGGAGAGGGAATCTCTTTCTCGAGCACAATCAAAACACAGCTGAAAGCTAGCTCACCTCAAGCTTGGCATTGGTCCAGCGGGGGATCTCGACGACCATGTTCAGGATGGTCTGCTCCTGGTTGGCAAAGAGAGGGATGTCGTGGAAGGGGGAGACAGGGACGCCATCCTTCTCAATGTACACCCTGTGCTCAAAGGTGTAGGGAGCAGCAACCTTGCGGGTGGTGTAGGCCATCTTGCTGTCGGGGGACGATTGGTATCGACGAGGGCGGGGGAGACGATGAGCCCGAGAGGTGTCGGGCTATCTGGGCTGTGCGGAAGGACGAAATGTTGGGTAGATTGATCCTCTGCGGGCGCGAGGAGAGTAGTGCTGGTGCTGGTGTTGGTGGTGGGAGGAGCGAGGTAGTGGAATACGGACGGTGAAGAGGAGGAGGAGGAGGAGGAGAAGGCGCGGTGGTGGGGAGTCCAGCTGGCCAACTTCTTCTAGCCCGCCAGAAGTGAGGTGGAGGGGTGGTCCGGCTCTGTGGAGGGGTAACAGCCGAATCAGGGGCCGCGGCGCCTGGTAGCAATAGTGGGGCAGCCTGCGCGAGATTTCGTCGTACTTGGACTTGTAGTTGCGGTGACCCGAGCAGGGGGATGCGGCCAGCTCGGCCCTGCTGCACCTGGACGCAGCTGCTCCGAGGAGGGCCCAGCCGCCCAGCACCGCTCTTCTTCCCGCCTGCTGCTGCTGCTGCATGGGATAAGGGAGAGAACTGAGCGATCGCTGCTCAAGATGAGGAGGACTCTTTGGAGAGAGGGCAAGAGAGAGACACCCTTTAGATTGTCTCTTGCCCTTCTTAGCTGAACAAGCTTTTATAGAGCTTCGAACAGATTTCAGACTTCCAACAAGAGGAGTGGTCCGGGGCAAGGATCATTTTGTTGAGGAGTCGAGGGTTGGAATGAGGAATCTGGGAAAAGAGCGAAGAGGTCAGGTCAGTCGAAAATTTCATCGCGGATTATTCTCGTTGCCCTCATGAACCCTGCTGCACACACACACACTTGACATTCCGAACGTTGACCACACACACACACACACCAACACTGGTCTCAACACAGTTCACACACAGCAAGAGCATAGCACATCATTTTATTCCATTTTGATTTTCAAAGAAAGAAACAACGTTGGATATGGCTACCGAATGCTAAAAATCTACCAGTTCATAATTATGTTCATTGTCGTCCGCTTCTTGCCCTCCAGGCTTTCATTCCTCCTCTTAAGTTAGGGTATCCGCTGCCGGCCTAAAGCAGAGAAAACATCAATCATCATCTTCTTCTGCCTTGTCATTAAGATTCCATATTTGCTGGCCGTGGAGGAAAAAAAGAGTAAAAAGAGAAAGAGACATAAAAAAGAGGTACGATGAAAAAAAAAAAAAAAAAAAAGACTAGCCGTGAAATGAACCACAACACACATACACAACGCGCCCGCTTTGCAACTCGCTCATGACATCAACAAACCTGGACGTTTCTTCCACATAGGAGCAAGCCGGCTTTCCTACCGCCTCGGCAGATTCCCATACGCTCCTCGCCCGAAGGCACCACCAGGGGCATTCCCGTACGCACCTGTGCTGAACCCCTGGTGGATGCTCTGCCTCACAATCGCCGCTGCCGCCTGGCTCGCCGCCATGCGCTCCTTCTGCCTGTGTCTGTCCCTCAGGTAGCCGGCAGCCTCGGGCCGCATGCGCAGGATGCGGAGGATCATGTCGTCCGACGGGTCCGCCTGGGCCTCCTTGCGCTTCTCCTCCTTGGCCCGCCGCATCGTCCCCAGGTTGCGGCTCATCATGATGCTCTTGCCGCGCCGGATCGTCCCCATGCTGCCGAACGCCGCGCTGTTGAAGGTCGGGCCCAGCGCGGCGGGCGCAGACTGCCGCGACGCCTGCTGCGCCTGCTGCTGCGCCCGCTGCTGGGTGGCCGCCACCATCCGCTCCGACGTGCGCACCAGGGAGTCGGTCGAGTCGAAGTACCAGAAGTTGAGCGACGCCAGCTCGTGCCACTTAGGCGACTTGAGGACCTCTGCCGGGACGCCCAGCACCTCGCCGTCTTCGTCCTTGGCGTTGAAGAACTCAAATAGCAGCTCCAGCCACTTGTAGACCACGTCCAGCTCGACCTGCGTCAGCGGCTTCTGCGTCGAGGGCTTGTCCGAGAGCGGCGGCACGAGCAGGTTCTCGATGGCCATCAGCACTTCCTTCCACAGCCTCGTCATGACAGCCACCATGGTCGCATCCGTGAGCGTCTGCTTCATGATGGCAAAGTTTTCGTCAAAGTAATCAAACAGCGACCGGAGCGCATTCTCGATATCCTGCTGTGTGACCGGCGGAGCAGCCGTCTTCCGCGTCTTCCACATGTTGCCGATAGACGCCGCAATGCCACGGCTGAGCAGGCTCTTCAGTGCCTCGTGAGAAAGCGAGGCATTGATCACAGTCGAGAGCTGACGAGCGTGTGAGTTATTTATTGTCAACAAAAGGAGGAAACAGAGTAGGAATGAGGATCGGCTTACCTTGTCCGTGATTTTGCGCACCATGTCTCGCTCCGTCCGCTTCAGATGTCTGAAGGCCTTTCCGAAGTGGAACTGGATATCGTCCTTCTCGCCCTCCATGCTGACTCTTATCAACAGCCGGCCCTGAGTGTCAAGGTCCAGCCAGAACTCCCTGGGTAGGTAGTCGCTGAAGTGAACCGGGTCAAGTTTCAAAGAGGTCCGGCCCACAAAGTCATGGTCTCCGAATGTATCGTAGTCCCATATTGTGGCGATCACGTTGACAGCGCCAGTGACGGTAACGTCGACGGACTCATCCCAGCGGGGGTTGAGCGTTCGTGAGACGACACGAGTCTTGGCCAGACGCTTTTGATATTCATCCACCAATACAACGTACGGATCGCTATATCCGTTGGGGTCGCAGGCTTTGATATCTTCAGCCTCGACAACCTTGACGGTGAAGACATACTTGTCTGGCCTGCGGAGACGGTCTCTGGGTCCCTCTTTTTGCCCTCAGCAGCTCAGCGCACGCGTCGACGTTCATCGTGTGCTCTAATTTATCAAGCGACTGCATGGCATATTCTATGTTGTTCAATTTGACGAATGACTAGGGGACAGCGTCAGCTCACAGAAGCATCGAGAAGGGAAGAACTATACAAGGTTCTGCCGGGTTTGCTTTACCTCTGAGTAGAACTGGAAGGGTTCTATCTTCTCCTTCTGGTTCCAGGCATCCTTGGCCAGCTGTATCATGCGCTCCTGGGCGGTCCGCTGCGCTGCTGCCAGCTCCGCAGCCGTCTGGCGGTCCATCTCCTTGGCAAACTTGCCCTCGACAATCTCACAGTAGCGACCTATGCCTGCGGCGAAGGCCTTGGCCAGGGATGTCATGAACTTGGCGTGGTGGACATCATTGTCCCACTTCAGCTGGAAGATCTGGTCCGCCGTCTGGTTGAACAGCTGGAAGACGTCGATGATGGAGACGCTGTGCCGCTGCGCATCCGTCGGGATGTCATCAGGGTGTGCCGTCCTGACCTGGAACTGGTCCTGCTTGATGGCTTCTTCGACAAAGGACGTCATCCTGCTCTCGGCGTCGTTGATCCACCGCCAGACGAACTCTTCTAGCTGGCCCTCGATGTCAAAGGCAAAGGGCTGGCCGGGTATGTATTGGACGTGCGTCTTACGGATCTCGACCAGCTCCTTGTACAGATCAAACCCGTCCTGGACATTGACCTCCAGCCCGGCCTCCTTAGCTGCCACGACGATGGTCTCGATCAGGGCCTTCGCGTCCTCTTCAAAGCTAGGGAAGATCGCCTGCACCAGGACCGCGAAGGGAGACACACCCATGATCTCTGGGTTCTTGGTATATCTCTTCTTGATCCTCTGGCATAGCTTTGTGACCTCACTTCCTAGGTTCACCACGTGGCTGAAGTTCCAGTCCTCCTTGGCCGCAGGTACCTCTTTCTCCAGAAACCCATGGTAGATCTGATCGGCGTGCGACTTGAGCCCGTCGGCCAGCTGCCTTGAGAACCGGTCCAGGTCGTCCTCTTTCTTGACAAAGCTAGGGTCAGAGTAGACTTGATTCAGCAGAAGATGCATCACCACACCAGCGCTGGGAGCCTTGGGCTGGTAGCAGTACATCATCACATCATAGAGGTCCCGCAGAAGTGCGTCGTGGAGGGCACCGAGGATTTGCTGGTAGAGGGAGTAGTCTATCAACGTCCACCGGCTGGGGTCGATCTCGGGCAAGGTAGCCGTGTAGAGGTGTATGCGCGGGAGCTTCTTAGGCTCTGGCTGTGGGTTCTTGACAAACTCGAAGCACTCGTCGAGGTCCTCGCCCTTGACCTCCTGGTCCAGAAACTTGCGCACGGCAACCTCTAGAAAGGTGATGTGTCTGGTGAACTGCGGCAGGCGCCACCAGCCAGACAGATCATTCAGCAGCTCCAGTGACTGTTGAGACAAGGGGGTAAAGGCATCGAACTCGGGGTGTGCCTGGTCATAGGTCATGGCGTGCTGCAGGACTGTCCGGTAAAAAGACCTCGGGTCAGGGGGATGAAGGTGTAGCTGGCCTCGTCGACACTCCGGATGCTGGCAGAGTCGTCCAGAGAGAGGTTGCTCAGGCCGAAGCTGGGCTCACCACCGGGACCAGTGGCCGAATCGTTGTTTAGCATCTTTGCCAGGTCCGCGTACGCCTGGTCCTCTCCGTAGATCGACGTAGGTCGCACGGGTAGAGGTTTGTCGAAGCTCGTGACGGTCTTGGCGAGGTCCGGCCGGACCCTCAGTATGTCCAGCATCATCGATGTGAGGTGATCGCGCTCGCCCTTCTTCCACTCCTCGAAAGACTCGTTGACGTCAAAGTCTTGTCTTCGGAGTGCCCCGTCCATGTTCGAGTCCAGACGGTGCTGGTAGGCCTTGAGGTCCTTGAGGGCCGCCTCTTCGGTCCAGATGTTCTTGTTCAGGTCGATGTCTGACTGCAGCTGAGCGGTCTCCCGGCCAAATATCCGCCCCACGATCTGGACCATGTGCATATCCTTGACCTCGAAGCTGTGGGGATCTCGACCTCGATTGTCTTGTGCTCCCTGTCCTGACCGGTGTCGATGAACAGGTCCTGGTCGTTCCGCAGCAGCTTCTGCTCCAGCGTCTGCAGGCGGGCCATGAGCTCCCTATCCTTCTCGGTCCCGTGCTTCCTGAAGATCGCCATCATGAGCCTGACAAAGAGGGCGAGGTGCCTGTCGATGAGGATCTTCCACGAGTGGTCGTCGGGGGCCCTCCCATGGCTCATCGCCTTGACGGCGGCAGCATAGAACTTGAGGATCAAGGGCTCCAGCGTGCGGTCCCTGTCGATCGTCTTGCGGAAATCATGCTCGGTGAAGTTTGTGTAGGCCTCCGCAAAGGTTCTCTTCACGTTGGGGTCGGTGTAGCCTGGCTGATCGAAGGTGCCCTTGACCACACGCTCCATGCGCTTCTCCAGAGAGCCACGAAAGTCCCGCGGGAGCTTGACCGTGCTCCCGCCCGTGGGGATGAACTCCTTGAGCAGGTCCCCAATGTTGTGCGTGTAGGACTGGACCCTGTTGGGCGCCTTGGGCACCGTGATGTACTCCTTCTTCTTCTTCTTGGGCTGCAGCAGGTAGTGCAGGAGAGCAATGCTCAGGGCATAGTTGTATGCATCCTCGTAGCTGACCTGGCCCTGGAAGGCCCGCGAACCGGCCCTCGACCTCCTCCGCGCGGCGCCATCCTGCTGCTGGATTCGGTTGATGCTCCTGTTCAGGGCCCTGCTGTTGTGCTTTCCCGAGTGGCTCGAGCCCGTCGACATCTTCAGCGTTCTTTCTTCGGGGAGGGAAACAGCCGTTCGAGAGGTCGAGAGCTCGAAGGAGAAGGAGGGGGGTGGTCGGTCGGTCGGTCGATTAGTCGATCGATCGACCTCTTTATATCTTCTTCAAGTGTGGTCTCTTGGGGAGGAGAGGGGCGGGGTGTGCCGTGGTGGAAGTGAGACGTCCGCCCCTTAGCTTCGTGGCACCATGCCTTTAAGCGCTTGTTCTCGTGTCCTGGGAAGCGGAGACCCAGGAGATTTCTTGGTGTGTGTGCTCGAGGGAAGGGCTCGCAGTGTTTGGCAGAATGCGGTGAAGCGAAGTCTTGGGCAGACAAAAGTCCCACCCTTCAGGGATTCACGCGAAAGGTAGTATGACGCCCTGGCGTGCCCAGACCACTCAGTCACTCTTCAAGGTTAAAGTATGAGTGAGTGGGTGTGTGTGTGTGTGTGTGTGTGTGTGTGCTTGTTCTTCCCTCTGCCTCGGCGGGCGTGTGGAGGGCGATAGGGCAGTGGAAGGGAGGCCCTAAGCTTGTGCTCAGGAGGTTGGGTGGGTTCGATCCAGGTTTAGATTGTTTCGCCTCCAAAGTGCCGCCGCAGAGTCCTAGGGTAACTGTGGTACTTCGGGTACTAATCAATTACTGTTGTTAGAGCAGCCTGACTGACGCCCTCTGGCCATGCTCGCTCCCAAGGCGCAACGTCATCTGCCAACGTGCAGCTCAAGCGCAGCAGTACTACTCAGCATGCACGTATGATAATACTTTTAGCAGGGGTCGCGGGCGCCAGCGACTTGGGTGAGCTTGGTGTCTAATGCGCCTGCGGGAGGAGCCTGGCGCAGCCCCTTACTATACCAGATTCCCTCCAGACGTTCCACTTAGATAGCGCCTATATAAATAGGCATTTTCAGAACAAGACGCCGTCCCTCTTTTCCCGTGTGTGTGTGACGAGATACGCGGGCTCTTCATTACCACACAAGACTTCATGATAAAGGATGCAAGTCTAACGCGATAAAACAAAAAAGAACCAACCACAAAAGACGTTTATGCCTACAAAAAAAAAAGAGAAGAGAAAAAAGGCACCTCCCTTCCCGTTGCCCCTCAGAAGCAAAACAAGGCAATGCGAAATGAACTAGAACACTTCGTACCAGGATGATCCAGTGGCATAAAATTAAAAGTAGATATTTTGCACCAAAGAGGTAGCCTTGCATACAGGTCATCTTGGGCCCTTGTTTCTTAAGCATAATGATATAAACTTTGCAGGATGTTGATGGGGCTGAGATACTGTACTGGTACTGCAGACCTGTAGCAGTACAGTTGGCGTAGCAGGTAGCCAGTAAAAGGTCAGTCAAGCTCTCTACTAAGTCGAAAACGACATTCGACCTCTGCGGCGACGTCAATTCTTGCGGAATGAGAGTTGGGTCAAATCACTAGGCGGTATTGGTATCTCACTCGCTGATTCCTTGTGCGCACGAAACTCACCCGAGTGCCAGATAATAATAATTTCTGTCGGATGTCGAAGATCTGACAGAGAGCTTTGGACACACAACATCTAGCAAGTCAAGGAGCTTAGCCAAGAAGGGCTGCAAGGTCGTGACCAGTTTCCCGAGAGGTCGACCTGCTCGTAAAGCTGGGCGCAGTGGCCATCTCTGGCAAAGCCACAACATCCGATTGATGTGCTGTCATCTGATGTTTGCGCCTCAAGGGCTGCGCACAAACTTGCCCACGATTGCCGACGAAGTCCGTTGTTCCTGGCATCGGAACGACCCAAAATGGGTACATACACAGCAGTAAGTCCGTACTGTAGTTGAAAGAGAGATTGTCTCCACTAGAGACGCTCGTCTCTGGCAGTCAGCTACAGTAGGCTCCTCCTTGGCTCCCATAAATAGCCCTGTCCAAGAAGACCAAAAAAAAAAAAAATCCACTTGGAACTTTGCTGAGAACGACAAGAAACTCGCAGCAGAGGCGGAAGCAGTGATGACTTTGTACGAGAAGTAGGCGGGCGCAATCTCGCCGTTCGTATTCAATAAAATTCATCAATCTGTGTGGCAGATTCTCTTTCCAAGAGGCTTTGGGGGCGTCGTAATTCCGAGTCGAGATTTGGCCAGGCGCATGATTCCGATCAAAGGACGAGTGACGCGACGTTGAACACTTATTAGCCACCACCCAGGTGGATCCGGTGCCGAGGATGATAAAGATGCTGACAGGACGAGACGAAAAAGACTGAACGCGTGGCTGCTTCTTGTGACCACGGTATCACACGGGGAGTGACGGGTACGCGCCGTGGCAATCTGGTGAGACGACGAGAGGCAAAGGGCAGAGAGCCATCTGTAAGAACTACTACCGTAGATAAATACATGGACGACGCAGTAGTAGTAGTAGTAGTAGTAGAATAAAGTCCCCTACATCATCTGCAGCCAGTGGACCAGGCCTGCAACTCGCTTCAGGGTTCAGGTGGTCCCTTGGGACAAGCCCCAAGGTCGCTGAGGACGATCAGGTGGAATCCTGCAGCAGATCAAGGTCGCCAATACAAAAACATGTTGGTTGCTCATCAGACCTAGCTTTTTTTTTTTTTTTTTTTTTCTTTTTCTTTTTCTTTTTTTTTTTTTTTTTTTTTTTACAAGTACGGACGTACAGCAGTCCGTACAGGCATACTATGTATAAATACCCCTCCGCCAAGCTATTCTTAGCACACAGGGAGTGACCACTCACCACTGTAATGTCACACTACGCACTATGGCCAGAATAGTTCCTGTAGCGCCAGGGTACAGTAGTAGTAGTACTGTACTGCGTAGTAAGTGAGAAGACAGGGCACGCAGGGCCAGCGCCCCGGGTCAATTCAGCCCAGCCGCCCGGTGCACTTTCTTCAATTCCAGCCGTTCTATTACAATGCCATGTCCATGTCCATGTCCATGAACCATGTCGACAATCCCCTGGCCAAGGACCAAAAAGCCTGATTTGACTTGACTGATGTTGTTGTTGATCTCACCTGCAGTGAAGCATTGAAGTGCCCGCCTGGCTGGGTCACCTCTCCCCTCCCTCCTCCCCCCCAAAAGGATGAACGGACTGGGACTGGGTTGCAGTCGAACCTTATTTCTTCAGGGCTTACCTGCTCTTTCACATTTTAATTGCGGGAGATCGCAGATCCACATCATCCGCATTCGATCCTCTCCCTGGCTCACCTGCAGCCAGCAGCAGGCACAGACAACGCGGGCAACGCAGGCACAGTCACGCTCACAGTCACAGTCACAGCACGCCAACCCCGCGGCGGCCAGACCGTAGCCTTTTCTACCTGGTCCAGGACCCCTTGACCAACTAAACTGACTCTCTACCAGCTGCTATTATTGCTTGCTGCTGCTGCTGCTGCTGCTGCTGCTGCTGCTATTTTGCTACTGCTGCGACAACTGCTACCACTACCACTACTACCATTCTTCCAACCCACACAAGAATTACACCTCCAGGCCCCGTCGACAGACGACATCGTCGAGTCCTCCGCTGCGGTCGCTGGACACCGCCCTTACTGATTATTGCCCGGCTCAAAAGTAGTTCCTTACGCTCGGCTGCGCTGCTGTCATCTACTACGGAGACGAGCCCTCCCAAATATAACTTGACTCTGCGACTGGCGCCTTGGATCGACGACGACGACGACGACAGCCACTGTACCACCTTGCCTTTTCCCGGCTGCTCTCCCAGATCTGGGATCAGCACTTGACCCTGATCTAGCATCATGGGCAATGTCTCGAGCAGGCCCGAAGAGGGCGCTGCCCTCTATCTCAGGGACCAGACCCGACGTGAGCTTTGAGACCCTTCCTGACGACTTGTCTCCCAGGGAATGCGACGCTGACGCCGAGTGCTGCTCCTCCAGTGTCCATCGCATCGCTCGTCATAAGCTACAGCCGCAAGCGCACATCTATTCAGATCACTCCCAACGCATTCCCCGCCACAAGAGTCTCCGCGTCGCGACTTGCCGGGGACACCACGCCGATCGAGTTCATCCAGGTCCGTCGAGTCTTTACCTCTCCCCCTCCTCCTACTACCACTGCCGCTGGCCCAGACAGTGGCAACGGTCCTGCCTGGAGACTGACTCCCTGCCTGCTGGCGATCTATAGGACCCCGATTCCACATCAGGCGCGCCCGCCTTCATACTCAAGCTGAGCAGCGAGGACGAGCTCATGTTCACATTCACATTCAACGTTCGCCAGACCTCGCTGAGCGCCGGCGCCGACAGCACGCCCGTGGACACGCAGATTAACGGCCTCACACACGTCTACGCCGCTACGCCTCGAGAGGTCGAGACCCTCGTGACGAGAGAGTTCCATGCCGACCCGAACCTGCACAAGAACTCCAACGTCGAGCTGATTGGAGACTTTACAACTGGAGGCAACACCAGTGTTACATTCGACTGGTCTTGGAAGTGGAAGCCACCAAAGACTGCGGAGGACCCTGGTGGTGGCTGGAGGAATACCTGTAGCGTATGTCAACATTAATACTTCCCGCCGAGGGGAGGTTCTTGCGCGCGTGTGGCTGACAGATGGACCAGTTCGTACAATACGACCAGCGCGCACACGAGCTACAGACCCTGGCCAGCTTCTCGTTCTGGGTTCAGAGTAGGTATACGCCCGGTCTCTTGCGATTAATATCGGTTGCCTAACAGGTCGCAGATATATCTCCCTACGCCGCGCAGCCCAGCTCACCACCTCCCTTCAACCTGGTCGTCCCACCGAGGACGCGAGGGCCCTCATCGCATTCTGTCGAGTCGAGGATCAGCAATGTCGATGTGGACGAGCCCGTGTCGCCCCCAGATGCGTCGACCGAGCTCAAGAACCCCCTCTCACCAACCAACACCAACAGCCTCGCATCCATACCTCTGGGGATTCCAGAACCTGTCAGAGTCGACGTCTCTTGCTCGCGACCCAGCGACGATGTCTCACAGACAGATGACGGCCCTGTGTTTCGGGCGACGATGAAGGCTCTAGAGCAGAAGACTGGCAACATGCGGATGCAGATGAAAAGGATGATCAAGAAGGCAGAGGCTGCCCACAACGCGCAGCTGGAGGCGAACGAGTCCTTTGTGAGCTTCGTGGAGGCGCTCAAGGAAGCTTCCTCCACAAACGCAAACGCCGTGCAGCCAGCCATTGAGCACTACTTTGACAAGATTGCGCGCGAGATCTTGTCCTACGAGAGGATGAACGCCCTCAACCTGCAGAAGATCGTCATAGAGCCGCTCAACAAGGTGTATACCATGGACATCAAACAGGCCGAGGCCAAGAAGCGCGACTTTGAAGAAGAAAGCAAGGACTTTTATGCGTACGTCGGCCGGTACCTCGGCCAGCGGCAGGATTCTGTCAAGGCCAAGCACAGCGACACCAAGTATCAGACCAAGCGCCGGAACTTCGAGCTGAAGCGCTTCGACTACTCGTCCTTCATGCAGGATCTCTCCGGAGGCCGGAAGGAGCAAGAAGTGCTCTCTCACCTCACCAGATATGCGGGTGCCCAGGCGAAGACGTTCCTGGACGCGGCCAAGCGGGTCGAGAACCTGATCCCGCAGCTAGAGGCACTGTCCAGCGAGGTACAGGTCGCAGACAAAGAATACCAGTTCCAAAGAAGAGAGCGAGAAGAGAAGCGTAGGCTTCTTGAGAAGACTAATCTGAACTATGGGGAGCCCGAATCCGTGCCGTCCACCAGCACGGGTACTGCGAATGGGAATGGCGCTGTTTCGGACGGCGAGATGAGCCGGGCAGACAGCACCGGCTCGCAGCTGAGAGCAATCGCGATCGGCAACTCGACCTCCTCGGCCAGTAATGCTGGCGACCTCTCCAGATCGCCAGGGAGCCTTGGCCACGCCATGATGTCTGCCAGCCCATCACAGAAGTTCAAGGGCATCCGCGATCTCGAGGAACGTGATGCCGCGCTCGCAGAGCTCGCCGACAGGGAGTCGCAGAGGAAAGAAGGGCTCTTGTGGGCTCTGAACCGGCCTGGCGGACATGTCGACCCTCGAAACCTGAACAAGCAGGGTTGGCACAAGTACGTTTTTTCTCGGAAATCATGTCTTTTCTTTCTTTCTTTTCATTCCCCCCCTCCCTTTCTCCCTGCCCCTCTCAATAGGCCCTCCTTGCTGATCATATCATCTCACACAACAGGTTCTGGATCGTCTTGGATCAGGGTAAGCTCTCGGAGTACAGCAACTGGAAGCAAAAGCTTGACCTGCACATGGATCCCATCGACCTGCGCATGGCATCCGTAAGAGAGGCAAGGAACGCCGAGCGGCGGTTCTGTTTCGAGGTCATCACCCCACAGTACAAACGTGTCTACCAGGCGACATCTGAAGACGACATGAACAACTGGATTACTGCGATAAACAATGCGCTGCAGAGCGCCGTCGAAGGCCGTGTCAAGGAAAAGCCGATACAGAGCAACTCCCCGTCGATCGAGTCTAGTGGTTCCTTTAGAAGAGACATCAGCTCCATCTTGACTGGCAAGAGCCCGTCGCTCGGCCACGCGCAAGCACATCCACCATCAATGTTACCAGGCCGGCGAACGACCGTCGGTGCACGCCCTTCGACAGCACGTTCTCCGAGCAGTACCTATGATGAACACCCAGACAAGCTGCTCCAAGCGCTTCGAGACAATGACCAGGGTAACTGCTGGTGCGCAGACTGCGGGTCCGGCTCCAAGGTCGAATGGGTCTCCATCAACCTCGCCATCATCTTGTGTATTGAGTGCAGCGGCATACATCGGTCGCTGGGCACGCACATCAGCAAGGTCCGATCCCTCACTCTCGACATCACATCCTTCACGCCCGATATCGTCGAGCTTCTGCTCCTGGTGGGCAACCGGGTCGCAAACATGGTCTGGGAGTGTCGGCTCGACCCAAGCCTGAAGCCAGGACCACAGGCGACCCGCGAGCAGAGGCTGAGGTTTATCACCATGAAGTACGTGGACCGGGCGTTCGTCGAGCCTATCTCGTCCACCCTTTCTCGGTACCCCTCACCAGACGAGACCCTCCTCGCAGCTATCAAGAAGAACGAGATCCAGCAGATCATCTACGCCCTGGCTCTCCGCGCAAACCCCAACGTCCTCGATAGATCTCGTGGCACGCACGCCATCTTCCTCGCCCTCGCCGCGGCCGACCCAGCCTCCCCCGGCGGCCTGCCCCAGTCCACCCCACCGCAGCCTGACGGGAAACCGGTGCCTTTCCCCATCGCAGAGATGCTCCTGCAAAACGGTGCAGAGCTGCCACAAGGCATGCCTGCGTTTCCGCTCAGCCGCACTGCGCAGTCATGGCTCGACCAGAAGCGAGGCCGCTCGAACGGGCCGTCGATGACCGCCTCGTCCTCGGCGTCCAGTCATCTCGACACCGTGGGCCAATTCCCTGGCGGCGGCACCAGCCCGCAGCTGGTGATCAACAAGGAGAAGGGCGACAGAGATAGGGAGCATCGGGTCGCGAAGCGTGCGAGCGCTGGCGGCCGCCTGGCCAAGTCGCCTATTCCCGAGAGGTAGGGCTGCTCTGTACCGTTGATCTTTTGGCCAATCCACCGCGGCACCAAACACAACAAGGTGGCAAGCGAGGCTCACGCGAGAAACGTGGTGCTCAGGCTCTCCTCCTCATCATGAGGTTAAGGGACCTACCTTATGTGGTGCTTTTCCTCTTTCTTCATCGTCAGATGTTGGCGGGCATCTTCGTTCTCGCTAGCATCAGGGGGTCTGAGACCTGCACAGGCGCCACGGGGCCTAGCTGTCGGGGAGCCTGTTTCTTGCTGTCTCATGAAGTCCAGCTTGGCTGTTTGCTTCGAGACGCTAAGTCATATCATTGTCATCATCATCGCCATCACATCATTCACCCATCTGCCTCAAGGGGAGGTACAGATGGGTATATATATATATATACATATATCTATATATACACACGCACAAACCAAACCACTTAACTCACGGAAAGGAGGAATGGGAAGAGGAAGGTTTGTGAAGAGGGGGGGGGAGGGGCGTCGCAAAACGCATGCAGCTTGCTTTTCTTTGGAAAGTTTCGAATTTGGAGGGGGATCATTCCAGTCGAAGGAGACCGGTCCGGTGTGTATGATTATGACCGAGAAAGGATGATGGCCGATGAAGGACGGACGGACGGACGGATCGGACGGACGGACGGATCGGACGGGACGGACGGTTTGGTACTAGGAGGAAACTGGCATGGCATGGCGTGGGCGCCGAAAGTATTGTGGACAAACTTTTCAAGGTCAGGTTAGGTTTCACTAGGTCTAATAGTAATATGGAATTGATCAAGGCAATCGTCATGTCCATCCAAGCGGCGGGTATCTTGATTTGGAGGGAAAGCCGGGGGGAAGGGGGGGCGGTTGTTCCCTCAAGTATCGCAAGCAGAAGGGCGATGGAACAGGGACAAGAGTTTTCTGGGTGCCATATATTCATATTCAGCACACCACACCATCATATATCTATGGAAGCTGCCTAGTTTGAATCAACTCTGCCACAACCCATAACGATGGCAATCGACCCCCTAACGCCCATGCTTTTCTGTCGCACAAATAGTGATGAGAATCGACGATACAAAAAGACAAAAACAAATTGAGGCATGCGCAGCTCTGTACTTGATATCCTTTCCACGCACCTTATTGCCTTCAATAAAAGAGAAGAAAAAAAACATCAACTCGTCCAACCATTCCAGAGTGATTCGACACCAAAACATTGCGTGATTCCTCTGAGGCATGTTCCTCACAGAAAAAAAAAGACTCAAAAATCAGCTCTGAGAACCAGAGCAACATTGGGAGAACACAAATGACCATTTCCGTGTGAAGTCGTCGACCGCAGCATTGGAATCGTCGTACCTTGCCCTAAAAAAAAAAAAAAGCATTGCCACAATCACCACATGTCATGGGACAACGCAGTACGTCAGAACTCCATTTCGAACGAGCCACCGAGCGAAGCCTGTCGGAAGCGCGCCGTCAGAGTAGTCGGGATATCGCCGTACTAAGGCTTACTTCCCTTGGACCTTCCCTTATTCACCTTTGACTTGGCTGCTGCATGGGTGCCATTTCCGTTGCGCGCCGAGGCTGTCGCAGGCCCAGAAGTCGCCTGTCCGGGAATGTCATTCTTGCTGTAGTGGCTCCTGTCGTTGTTGTCGTAGAGCAGCTGGTCACCCTTGCCACCCATGACCAGAAACTCCTCGGGATTCCTATCGTCAAAGGGTCGAGGCTCCGTGGCATACGTGTGGGGATTCTTCTTGTACACCTCGACAGGATCTTTTCCGTTTGTACCAGGTATCTGCGTGACTTGGACAGAGTTGATACTGGAGAGAAGAGTACGCTCGCGGGCGACACTGCGGCGGTTCACTTCCAGCCCGGCAAGACCGCCCACGAGACCGTCCGTGCTGTCGTTCACACCAGGACCCGAAGCGGTCATCCAAGGGTGAGCCAGGCACTGATCAACCGTGTAGCGCTTCTCGGCGTCGACCACAAGCATGCAGTCAATGAGCTCAACTAGGCAGGGAGTTAGCAGACAGAACGCGATTGGGGAAGGGGGAGCCTCGTGAACAGATATGACTTACGAGCAGAGTCGCTGACTGGGTCCCAGTACGGAGACGGATAGTCAAATTTGCCCCCTCTGATCTGCTGCGAGAGCGAGTAGGGGAACTCCTTGGAGTACAGCTCATCGGAAAACGGTGGGAAACCGCACAAACAGATATACATCACTACGCCGAGCGACCAGACGTCGACAGCCTTGGTGTACTTTCGATGCCTGCCGTCAGCCAGGATCTCGGGCGCCACATAGCTCGGGGTACCACAGAGCGTGGTGGTGAACGACTCCTCGCCGATGATCTTGGCGAGGCCGAAGTCAGCGAGCTTGACATGGAGTTCATCGTCCACCATCAGGATGTTCTCCGGTTTGATGTCCCGGTGGACAATGTTGCGATCATGCTGTTTTAAGAAAAGTCAGCACAGCAGAGACAGTCCTAGTGCGGGTGTGAATGATGGGCTCCTCGCCAACTTACCAGGTACTTGATGCCTTGGAAGAGCTGGGTGAACAGCTTCCGTGTCTCGGCCTCGGAGAGCTTCTGCTTCAGGACGATGAAGTTGAACAGCTCACCCTTGGGCGCGAGCTCGAGGACGAGGAACACGGCGTGCTTCTCGTCGAAGGTATCCTTCAGGCACAGCACGTTAGGGTGGCTAACGCCCATCAGCACAGCAATCTCTTGTTGGAGCCCATCCGTCTTGGACCGCTCCTCCATCCCCGGCGTCTTGGTGAAGATCTTGACCGCATATCTCTGACCCGTGGCCTTCTCGACGCAGAGGAACACCTCGGCAAAGTGGCCCTTGCCAAGCTGCTCCAGCAGGGTGTACTGCTGAAGAAACTGGCTGGTCTGTCGGGACTTGGGGTACTTGAAGATGAAGCGGGCCTTGTCGAGCACTGCGACCTCGTCGTTCTCCTTCAGCTCTCTGCGCTGGTTCCGTCCGATGATCGCCTCGTTCACGAAGGTGCCGTTGCTGGACAGATCCTCTACGATGGTGACAGGGCCGTGAGACTTGTTCTCTGTGAAGATCAAGCAGTGGCGGTTGGAGACGCTAGGGTCATCCACAACAATGTCTGTTCCCAGAGTCAGCATTGGCGCTGTTGAGGAACAATTGGCCAGAAGGGGGGATTGCACCACTTACCACACTCGGGGTGACGGCCTATCAGGTAGCCGCCGGATGGGACACCCTTAGTCTTCTTCTGCTCGAAATCTATCTCCTCCTTCTTCAGGGCCATCTTGCCCTTCTTCTTGGGCACGGCCTCCTCGACGGATTCCGGCAGCGGACAGGCGGCTCTCTTCTTCATGACGACGCATTTGCCGCCGTACCTGGTGTTCAAGGGGGAACAGATATCCCCAGACGCCCTCTTTGGTCTCATCCTTGACCTCTTTTGAGTATGGCTCGTTCGGGTCGACCACCTGCGAGGGAAATGCTTGTGTGTCCTGGGGCGGTGATGAGAAGCCCTGCGAAAAGGCCTGCAGCTGGGAGTAGGCCTCCTCTCCCCGGGGCAGGACCTGGCTCTGTCGACCTTCGGGCGGCGTCGCGGTGCCCTCCTTAAAGAGCGTGCTGGATTCCTCCGCGGAGAGGTGTGTGACCGGCGAGGGAAGCTGCTGCTTGGTATCGACGGGGGTCTTCTTGTGTTCCTTGAGCTGCGATGACAAGCGTTCGGATCGGCGCACTCTCTTGGACGAGTCAAGGTTGTCCTCGGCAGGCGAGCCCTAGAGATAGGCAGCAAACATTAAAAGTCAGCAACCGACCGGATGATGCGATCAACACTTGTGCAGGCGTATAGCTGTGCACGGTCTGCGATCGTCCAGGGCAGTGGGGGTGGGACGTACGGCAGCCCGCTTCAATTGGCTCTGCTCGTGTCGAGGAGCCATGGTGGCGGCAGTATCAGGCAGGCACTGAGGAAACCTCACAGAGGGAGTGGATGAGCCAGGCGGAAGATGGGGAAGGGAGGGGGCCAATCTACGGTGCAAGAGCCGAGAGTGAGGAGGTTCAGCCCAGGGCTATTTGAGGGAACAGGACGAGGACTGGTTGAGACGAGGGTCTGAGGCAAAGTAAAAAGAACAAGAACCGCGTGGGAAGCTCAGGGTGTGGAGTTTGGCGAGGCACTGATGTCAGTCAAGGGACCTCATCAGAATTCTGAACGGCGATCGAGAATGTCTAGCATGCCGGGAGGGGGGAGTAGGGGTTTTCCAGCAAGTCTGCCCTGGGCCTCCAGGGCTGAATGGCGCACCATAGGCACTGTTGGGTAGGCAGACTCAGTGGTCAGACCGCAGTGGTCAGAACCCCTCCAGGCCCATTTGCTCCTCGACGCGGGCGCGGGCGCAGGCAGGTGCAGCAGGGATGGGCGAGGGTCCTCAGGCGCCTCAGGGGTGTGGATGGGCCGGATGACTCGATTGACATCACCTGCAGGGTTCCTCACGACCAGACCACTGCAGACCACCTCAAATCGAGGAAGCTTGCGGACCTGAAAAAGAATAACACGATCAGTTCCACCTGATGGTTATTTGCCAGCCCGTCATTCTCTTCTGAGACAGGTGTGACTTTCCTAAAGGGCTAGCCAACGAGTAGTCGGCGCCTGCTGCGTAACTGTTGACCGTTTTCTGCTGCTGAAGGTTTCTCTGCGGGACATGGCAGCCTTGTCTAGTCCTCTCATGACAGGATGAGGTGACCTGTTCCTCTCTCTCTCGGTGAACCACGCCGGCCAACAAGAGAAGATGACTCTTCCTACTTAGTAAACATCTGCACTTCTGCAAGTACAGAGGGGCTTGCTTCTTTCCTCCCCCTCTCTCCCAACACCGCAAGTGCGCACCAGCGACGCTGTGTTTCAAGAATCCAGTGATGTTGTGCTTCCCTAGGTTTCTAGCAACCCAGCTCGCTCGTGAGATATGTCATGGGAGTAGCCCAAGGCACGCATGTTTTTGGAAGAAACTGCCATGCCAATCTGAAGCATCCCTCTCAGAAAGCAGATAATACGAGGGTGGTGGTCGTCGTTGTGCCAAATGCAACCCTGTGGATGCAGAACTATTGGTGCATGTGCTCGGCGAGGCTGCAGGACTGTTCCAGGTGGTCTCAGGTCTGTGGCGGGACGACACTACCCACCAAAAGGCTGGAAGAGGCTGTGCCACAGACGAGTAGATATGTCATCTGTGTGAGTACATCCGTACAGTGGTGCTCTTTTTGCAGAGCCCGTTGACCCGTCGCGCAGCCGCCGAAGTTGAAGAACATGACAGGACGGCTGAAGAGTCCAGCTGCTGGTCCAAACTCCAGCTCCAGCTCCCAACTGCCACTGCCACAGCACACCTGGAGAGAGAGCAGTTGGTGCGCCACAGTTGGTCCCACCCGGACCCCCTGGCTAGCGCAGTGCCCAGCCACAATTCCCCGCGCCCACCAACTGAGAAATTTCTTAGCAGAGGGCGCGCGACCTCAGAGGTGAGAGTGAGTGCGTGCCCAGTTACTTGGCCATCAAAAAGACTGGCAAGCACAAGCGTTTTTGGTGGGGTCTGTTGAATCGGAGGGTCAAAGAACCTTTCCTCTGCAACCACCCACACACACACACACCCCCAAGGGAACCGACGAACAATACCAGACGGGTTGGCCTTGTACCTTGTCTCCCCTCCTCCGCCGCCCTCCCTCCCTCTCTCTTCCCTTTCAGAACCTACCTCAGGATTCGAGACACCCAGCTTTCGCAGAACCAAACCTCTTTCCCAACATGGCGCCTCGTGGCCTGGTTTTCGTCGATGGCAGCACCAACGACATCCTGCAGGAGATCGCCGACTACGTCAAGGCCGGCGACGAGATCCGGCCGCTGATTGAGAAGGGCCAGACCGAAGATGCGCTCGCCGCCATCGTCAAGGCCTCACCGGTCCTGAACTCTGCACCAGAGAAGGAGATCGGCCCTGCGTACAACCTGCTCATCTTCGCCGTCATCAACTACTCCAAAGACCCAAAGAAGCACCTGCAGCCCATCTGCTCCAACCTCACAAAGCCCATCACCTCGTCCCCCGTCAACGGCCGCGACCTCGCCCTCGGCAGCCTGTCGACCGTCTTCAACCTCCTCAGCAAGGACGACCCAGTACGGTTCAACGTCTTTCTGCAGATTGTCCGCTTCGTCAAGATGAACAACATGTTCGACACCATCAAGCCTGCCCTGAAGAACGTGCCGGGCTGGCTGGAGGCGTGGGGCACCGAGGAGGAGGGCAGGCAGAGGCTATACGTGGAGATCGCCGACGCAGCAGAGGCCGCCGACGAGAACAAGATAGCATACGAGCACCTCCTGGAGGCGCTCCGGACCTTCGACGCCGACGACAGCTCCTCCGAGGAGGCCCAGAAGATCTCGCTGCGCGCGCTCAAGATGATCCTGGTCATCGAGCGCCCGTGGGCCTACGACTTCCAGGGGCTGCGGGCCCTCGCGCCCGTGCAGTCGCTGATGGACACACACCCCGTCTACGCGCAGCTGCTCGACATCTTTGCAGAGCAGGACCTGGAGGACTTCAAGGACTTCAAGCTCGAGCACGAGGGCTTCCTGGAGAAGGAGAAGCTGGACGACAGGACCCTGGAGACCAAGATGCGGCTGCTGACGTTCGCCAGCCTGGCGGCGTCGCACCAGGACCGCGAGATCCCCTACGACGTGATCGCAAAGGGCCTGCAGGTCCCCGCGGAGGAGGTCGAGCTCTGGATCATCGACGTGATCCGCGCACAGCTGGTCGAGGGCCGCATGTCGCAGCGGGACCGGGTGTTCAAGGTCCACAAGACCATCTACCGCGTCTTCAGCGACAAGCAGTGGCGCGAGCTGCAGTCGCGCATCGACGTGTGGAAGACCACGATAGGCCACGTCCACACGGTGCTCAGGGTGCAGCAGATGGAGGCGGAGAAGGCCAAGGAGAGGCAGCAGCAGGAGCTGGAGAAGAAGCTCGCCGGTGCAGGTATCAGCGACGGGCCCCATCAAGGACGTGGTGGGCGCAGGCCGAGGAACGACAATGACGATTAGAGTGGGGAGGCAGGAGATTTGCAACCCAGAGGAGGGGACTTTCTCTCAGGTAGATGATCGAAACCATGATGAAGTAATCACCTGGAGCTGAGCAGGTTCTGGGTCCTGGCGTTGGGAGGATAGAGCAAAGGGACAAAAAAAATGCTTCGGAATAAGAAAATCTGCATTTGCGAACAGTGTGTGTTCGACGCTCTATCGGATATCCCCAATGTGTATGTATGTATGTATGTATGTTTGTTTATTCCGTGACAAGGACTCCCAAGAGAAATTCAAAAGAAGAATGATGACCGTGGCAACAATAGCCTTCTAGGTTTCCATCTTTGTTCATCAACCCACCCACAGCCCAGTATGTTCATGTTCTCCGTCTGCCTCCTCCTCCTCCTCCTCTGCCCCCCTTTTAGAAATCCTTACCGAGCCTCGCCGTCAGAGCCTCTCTCGTCTTGATCTCGACCTCTTCCGGCTCGGGGGTGGCATCAATCTTGGCGACGCGGCCCTGCTTCTCGTAGTACTCGACGACAGGCATGCTGGTCTCGACAAAGGTCCTGAAGCGCTTGCGGATGGACTCCTCGTTGTCATCGGCGCGGCCGCTGGTCTTGCCGCGCTCGAGCAGGCGGGACTCCATGGTGGCCTCGGGGCAGTCGTAGAAGAGGACGAACTCGGCGGCGCAGACGGACTCCTCGAACTTGAGGGCCTGGTCGAGCTTGGGGGGGAACCCGTCGATGAGGAAGCGGCGCTTGGAGCCCGGGGCCCCGCCGGCGTCCTTCATGGCGTTCTCCAGCAGCGCGATGGTCACCTCCATGGGCACGATCTTGCCCTCCTTGATGTAGTCCTTGATCAGCTGGCCGTACTGCGAGCCGGGCCGGTCCTGCTCGGCGCGCAGGAGGTCGCCGGCCGAGAGGTGGGTGAAGCCGTAGCGCGAGACGAGGCGGGAGCATTGTGTGCCCTTGCCGGCGCCGGGGCCGCCGAGGACGAAGATCACTAGAGAGGGGGGAGGAAAAAGTAGGGAACCGGTCAGCATGGAGGAGGGCACAGGTGATGGAGATGGGGCCGGGGGAGGAGGGCGAGCTTCACCTGTTGCGTCTGAGATGGGCATCTTGTTTTGTAGGTCGCAGAGAATCAGGATGGACGTCTTGTTTTCTTGTTGTTCAAGCAGGTATTTGAGAAACTGTCTGAAGACTAGGAGAGATGAGGTTCCAGACACACACAGGCAGTTGAGAAGCTGGGAGTATAAATACCTGGGGGCCCTGATCCGGTGAAGAAGAAGGCCAGCTTGGAAGCCAAGTCGGGCGGTGACGTTGGTGGGGCTTCCGTCTCAGGGGCCTGGGCCAGCTCACAGCGGTCTGCTGGGGCCCCTCGCTAGAAGTAGTAAGTATCCTGGAGGGAATCACATGAAGTTGTTATATTCCGATGTTGTTGAGTCTGCCTTTTTCTCTTCTCTTGCCGTCTTTTGATGGTTCTTGTCATACCTTCTTCCCGCTCTACTAATGATATCATATCCAAATTCAAGGTAGATCAAAGAGGGCTGTGGTGAAGATGTGACTACTAACTCTTAAGTACTACTTTAGCTGCAGCTCTGCCGCCCCTGATACCTTGGGTACTGTACAGACTTGCTTCCGCTGATTGGCCTTTTTGGCGGAGGAGAGAGTAGCCCAGCTGCAATACATTATTTACATGGCTACCTTGGGACTGTTTGCATGCTGTTCACCAGACAATCCTGATATTTCCCATCCGAAATCACCAGGAGCAAACCTCCCAGGGCGCTGTGGACAAGCAAGTCAATATTTTGGAATCCCCCGCCAGATCCGGGCAGAGAGCCTTTGCGTCACAATTTGGCAGACCAAGACCGCAAGGGGTTCCGTTTTCATATGAAGCTTTCATATAAATAATTTAATCCTGCTTCCGTTCTCACACCCAGGGTCGAGTAAAATCAGACACCCATGCAATGTGCTTCTGCGACTCTTGATGAACATGCGACCAACCCGATATGCATCAGGCGATATTACGACTCCTGCCCGAGCCGAAGTCTGGTACTTGCACCCACTCTTGCAACCCTCAACAGATGAAGAGAAAAAGGACTGGGACCTCGAACCAGTCTCATGTATGTGTGTGTATGTGTGTGTGTACACGCTGAGGAATCAGACGAGACATCAACAAGACTTGTGCTCCTTGTTAATTTCCTAGCGCCCGGGTCAGGCTGGGAAAGACAAATAGGAAACAGATCTCAAAAGGGCGGCCTTAATTTCAAAGCCCCTTAGCCGTGGGCGCTTAGGATACGATTACTATTATTATTCTTATTATTATTTCATCTTTCATTTTCAGCAAGACATTTTTCACAGTTGCAATCGTGCCAGGAGCGTGTAGTAGAGAAGACAAATCGTTGATTGTCGTCATTCTCTATAGTAGACTAGAAATGTCCTCCATATACATACAATGCGGACTAGGTTACAGCCCGCCTCACCCTTGAATCGAAAAATTACTCAAAGTGAACGGTGGATACATCGTTCCTTGCAATGTGTCCCTTATGTGTAAATCAAAATCAAAATCGGTATAATGGTCTCGTGAAAGTTTGTCCCTCCCCAACGCCCCATGGTATAGTCTCACTCAGCTCATCCAGCACAGCTGCGGTCAGGAGGACAAAAGAAAAAAAAAAAGAAGAAAGAAAACAAGGGAGAGAGAAAAAGAGGAGGTCGTGGATCTTCTCTCTCTCTCGCTCTATTTTTCTTCTACCTCCCGTGGAAGCTCGTCTGTGCCGGAGGCGGGCTCTTGATCGCCTGGCCGGCATATGCGCCGGGGATAGGCACGGAGTCGTACACTGGCTCCTCAGCCGCGACGGGGCCGTGCCCCTGCTCGTTGACGGTAGCAGCCTCGGGCTGCTGCTGCGGCCTCTGCACTGGCGAGAACCTCTCGATGGGCGAGGCCTCGACGGGCGACAGGCCGGGCTTCCTCGTGGCGGAGGGGGCCTTGGACGGCGGCGCCTGCAGCCTAAAGGGCGCGGCGGCACCCCTGGTGTTGGCCATCGACGCGAAGCCGCTCTGCGGCTCGGGGATGTGCTTGCCGCCAGGGGTGAAGGGCGAGGCACCGGTCTCCTCGATGTCGCCGAGGGAGCGGTAGGCGGCCGGCGGCGGGAAGCGAGGAGACAGGGCCTGCTGCGAGTACCCGCCGGGCGACTTGGGCCCGTACACAGAGGAGAAGGACGGGGACTTGGGGCCGAAGCCGGGGGTGTTGGGTGCAGACTGCGTCCGGAGCTGGGCGAGGTACAGATCGGAGCGGGCCTTGTCGCGCATGTCCATCGACTTCATGAGGCGGCGCTTGCTGTAGTACCTGTAGAAGACGACCGAGTAGAGGGTGATGGAGATGGCCTCGATGACGACCTCGATGATCATGCAGACGAGGGACCAGTTCTGTTTTTTGTTGTTTTTGTGCGTTAGTTTTTATGTTCACAAGCCTTCCGAGGGGGCCAGCAATTGAAAGAAAAAGAAAAAAAAAAAGAAAAAAAAGAAGGAGTCTTTACCTGAAGTCTGCACACAAGCGCATAGTCCACCTGGTCGTCGAAGAGCTCATGGCGGATGTTGTTGTTGCACGACCACCCCCACAGGTCCTTGTTGTCGCTGCTGGTCTTGGCGTGCTGCAGGATGATGATGCTGGTCACCCAGATGGCCATGCTGAAGATGAACCAGCCGACAGCGAAGAGCGTGTAGTAGACGCCGACCTTCTCCGCCCTCCTGTGGCCTCCGCGCGTGTATCCGACGAAGACGAGGATGCAGAGGGAGAGGGAGATACAGGCGGAGACGAGGGTCAGGATCTGAGGCGTGATGTTGGTGTTGGCAGCCCACGCCGGGAGGCCGTTCTTGGCGGTGAGCTGCTTGGTGGCGTTGAAGATGGTGAAGGTTGACGACAGCATAGCAAGCACGATGAGACTGCAGCTGAAGTTGACGCCACGGAGTGCAAACTTGGCCATGCGTACTCTGGTTTTCACTTTCTATAAGATCCGAATCAGCAAAGCTGGCTCTCAATCCACCGTCCTCGAGCAAGATGTGCTCATCTCCCACAGGCGGCGGCGGCTCTTACCAGGTCCTTTGCCTGCTCGACGTCTGTCGATGCCTCTCGCTTCTCCAGGACCTGCTCTTCCCTGAACGTCGGGCTGAGCGGGTTGAGACCACGTCCTGGTGTGCCCGGTGCCTTCATGGCACTCTTGAGCGGTGACCTCGGGCTCATTGGCATTGTGACGGACTCAGGGTTGCTGTTGATATATCCGAAGCCCATATCCCCGGGCTGTGACTGTGGGAACACGTTCCTGTCCCCTTGTGCCTCGATTGGTGAGTGGATGCTGGTGGCCTCGGCAAACCGCGGTGTCCTTGGCGGCTTGCCCAGTGATGATGTGGAAGATGTGGAATCTGACGAGTCCTTGCGGCGAGTCTCGAGGCTCAAGGCGGCAGGTCGCCTCTTGTCCTCGTTGTTCGCCATGGCGTCGATGTGTGGGTATGACGAGAAGCCGTTATATCAGGAATAGAAAGGAGAAAAAAAGATTCAGATGATGACTCAAGAGGATAAGGAAGGTGATGTGCTCGTCGACTTCTTGAGATAGCAGTCTGATGATGATGACGACGACGACGACGACGACGAGGCAAGCAACCAAGAGAGAATAAAGAAAAAGAAAAATTGAATTTGTGAGGAGGCCAGCTATCGAGAAGAGAAAGAAAAGTTCAGAGGTCCCGCCGGATGGGGAGGGCAATGGTTTTCAGTACAAGCAGCAGACGAGGAGGGGTACCCTCATTCGACGACGGCTCGTGGGTGTGAGAGTGCCGATATGGCGCCTTGCATGGGGGAAGGGGGGAGGGTGACACTGGCGGGAGCAGCCAAGGTTCCAATACGCAGGACTAGGGTATCCACGGCGGCAGCTGGTGCTCGAGGAGCTGATAGGGCAACCACCTCGAGTGTGCCAATGTAAGCCGGCGATTCCTGAAGAAAAATAGACGCCCAATGTGCGTGATCCAGGTGGCGCCAGCCTAGGCGGGAAGAGAGTCCCTTGTATCAGATGGGGCTGCTCCGGTGTGGTAGCTCGTCCAGCTAAGATAATCTCGGGGAGAAGATCAGACTATGTTGCAGACCGGAAGGGCTTCGAATCTGACGATCTCAAAAGGGTGTGGAGAGAGAGAGAGAGAGGGAGGGAGGGAGGGAGAAAGATGCGTACGGGAGGGGACGCAGAGGGCACATGCACAGAGAGAATATGCAGTGTTATGGATCACAGGAAGACGACTCAGTCATCCACACATGATATGAACCCGTTCGATCAAGGAGAGAGAGACAAAGAGTGAGGAGAACAATAGCATTCATGTGAGATGTGATATGACATGGGAGGGGGAGAGAGAGAGGGGGGGAGGCGCTGGAAGGACTCATTGCTCACCCTCCCTCCCACTCTCGCTCTCTCGACCTGAGCAGAGACGGACACAAGCTCCGAGGCGGCCAAGACAGCAACGTTTTTTTTTTTTTTTTTGGCGCCATCGAGGCCCTTGTCGCAAGCAGTCCCGAACTTCCATGTTGAGCGTGGGGGAAGAGGTGATTGGGCTGACGAGATGGAGTTCCAAGCCTGCTCTAGCCATGGCAGCAAGGCCCCCTCCCCGCAGGAAGAGACAGGGCCTGGTGCAGAGCTCTGGTTGGTGACCTCGGCGGCTATTGTGAGGGCCACGATGGGACGTCGTAGGTGGGGAACGAGCTCGAGACCCTGTCGAGGACCCCGGCTTCCCTGTCCCGTCCGGGATTGAGGTGTGCTACCTCCCTGGCCGCCCTCGCTGGATATCACCCGTCTCTCGCTTCTGATTGGTCGTCTCCAACATCTACGCGCCCAATCATTCTGTAGATGTGCGTGATTCCTGCCAGGCGCACCTGCAGCTTGCAGGCTGCATGCTCATTGCACCCATTGCCACCCGAGTATCGCACACACACTCCACTTCCTCCCCCTCTTTTTCCGTTCTCGCTCGTCCGTGCCACGCCTGCACGCCTCTTCTTCTTGTTGCAGCTAGCAATCGAGGGCGATCTGCAGACAAAGCAGAGGCCAGCCCAGGTACGCCAGTACGCCGGCACCCACTCAGTCCTTGGTGAGGCTGCTCGCATACCATACGCGACGGCCTGTCGTTATATCAAGTCAAAGGGGAAGCATGGCTGCATACCACAGAACTTACCGTGGTAGGTGCACAAGTGACAAGCACAGGAAAAGGTCGAGTCGCGATGCGTGGCTGCAGAACAATAGTCTCCAGCCCCCACACCGTCAAACCGTCGACCACGTCTATTTTTGTCGGTTGCATCTGTCGGGCACAGACGTGGCGAGAACCGAGCGTCGAAGCAGAGGGATGTCCAGTAATGATGACAGGGCATGACGCACTTGGCAGTCGAAGCCCCAAGAAGGGGACAGCGATGTCCTCTGCGTCCCTAAAATAGGAAATGGCGAGAGCGGTCTATTGGTTGCAGCCTCGACCTTCCAATATCGTGGGTTGTACTGCGTCCATAGCGCCGTTCAGGCCCTGCAATGCACCACAGCGCTGGCCCGATTGAAGCTAGATGGATGTGCTAGTCATGACCACCACTACACACTACCACGCTGCAGTGGGTGCGTGGTACTGTAAGCCTCTGCTCGTGGGAGATCAGCTATTTATAGCGAAGCCTTGTCTTTTGTCCTGTGCGATTTCTGGACACGACGTGCCTTGGAGACGAGCGGTTTGACTTGTGCACGCGAGCCATTCATCCAATAGGCCTCAGGGAAGTGTCGAAGAGAGAAAGACGGCCCTCTCCCCCAGCTGCCAAGACGGCCAGAATAACGAGTTTCTCCCCCAAGCAGCGAGGAGAGACGCTGGGCACCTTTCAGTCCAACGTTTACGCTGGGTCAACTGCTTATTCCATCTGGACCTCGAATTTCCCCGTGATATACTCCGTGTAAGTATCTCCACAACATCGAAGGACGCCGAGACTCGAAGTAATCACTACTGCAAGTTCGGAGTACCATGCTGGCAGAGGTTGGAAAGGAGACGCTGGCCCATGCCATGCTGACGTGGAAATTACAGGTCTGCAAGAAATGAGACTGTCAGCAATGTGCCGTTCCGAGCCTATGACTAGGATCATTTCTTGATTGGCAGGTCGCCTTTGTCTCGCAAGACATGTTCATGATGATCTGTGACCATGGCCGCTTTTGAGGACCATTCCCCAGGGCTCAACCCCATGGGGCCGATGCTCTGTAACGCTGCTGCTCGTTATGTGTGCCTCTGTTTCGAGGATTTTGCTCATCAGCACATGCTTGAAGCATGGGATCCTGATGGGCTTGGCTGGCTGACTGAGGATCTTGGCCTGCAGCTACGCTCAAACCGAATCGAGACCTCTGGATTCTATGATGAAGACGCCACGTCCCAGAAGCAATACGTGCTCCATAGGCACTCATTGTATTGGGGCATGCCGTGGTCATCACGCCGTGGACCATACGAGGGTATTGTAACCCTTGAAGATAGTCCGGCGCCTTGGGGAGAGCAGGTGGGCCAGTCCTGTGAAGGCGGGCAATGAGAAAACTCTAGTGATTACGGGAACTGGATGTTGTCCTTCCCTTTCCCCTTTTCCCAGACAGGATTGCATGACATATCCACATCTACAGTAGGCATTTGAGCATCTCTAGGGAAGAACCCCCCTCCCCCAAAACCAGAAGACCCTTTTGCGCTGTGAGGGACCTTCTCCCTTCTGGACGTGCGAACCGTCTGGACCGATATGAATCCATCTGGCCACCGGACAGTCCTCACCCACAGGGGCTGTTAGGACTGTCGCTGGCCCCATAGTCAGGCTGGTTCTTGAAAAGGGCTACAGAGTCCGAGGCACGGTCTGCAGCGATGCTCCAGCAATTAAGCTGAAGGGCGCGTTTCCACAATATGCCTCACAGCTGTCGATGACCCTCGTGCCGGGCACGACCAGGGCCGAGTACTACCAACATGCCATAGCCGATTCCATTACCGGTGTCGTGCACTGCGCTTCACCTCCCAGCTTGAACCACACTGGCAACACTGCCAGGAAACAAGCCCTTGGCCTGGCCAACGGGGATGCTGTGACCATTCCTGAGGCCGTCCACCAGTATAGTGAAAATATCCGGCATGTCGTGATGACCGCCTCATCTGCTTCGCAAGTAGACCCGCACAAGGTCACGCTTTGCGGCCATCTTCACCACCTCGACCCCGACAGTGAAAATGACTAGAATCCAACGGTGTATGTTCGTACCATGGAGCCGCAACTGCTGTTTGCCGCAGGGCCATATCCAGCAGCATCCAAGGACATGGCTGAGAAGCTGCAATGGACATGTAAGCACCTTCATTGCCCCTCGTGCTCAAGTTGTTTGAAACAGCGAGACCACTCTCAGCTGACTCCCTCAAATACAGGAATGGAGAACAACAAACCCTCCTTCAACTTAGTCCTCGTTCATGCGAGCAAGGCAGAGAAGGTCTGAAGACCAGATCTAGGATTTGATTTAGTGTACGAGATTCTCAATATTCGGTTGTTGAAGGGGGTAAAGATATCGAAAGGGGCTTAAAGCCATTACATACTGTGGCTGCTTTGTTGTACGATCTCTCAGATCACAAGTGAGAATGATATTCTGCATTCGCGACCAACTGTTGAATTCCGTTACTCAGTGGCTGAAGGCCGTGGCTGGATCCATACACAGGTTCGACACCATAGGACTTGGGAGGTGGTTCTCAGCCCCTAGCAAAAGTTCTTGGCAGCAGCAAAATTCATTGTGTGCAGAGGACTGACAGCGGGTTTGCCCCAAATGTGACCGTCTCGGAGGCTACGATAGTAGTGTGCTGCAGCAGAGCCACGAATTATGGAAATTGAACCCACCTAGAGAACCAACCAAAGGAAAACAAGAAGAAGGGAAAACTCTTAAGAGGATAGATATATCATAGGATCCTACAGACAGTTCCAGTAATACTGCAAAACATAAAGCCACTGCCATGCTGCTGTACGGAGGCATCGCAAAGACCTTGACACCAGCCACTGTGGCGCGCGCAAGGATGTCTAGTGGGGCTACAGTAGGAGGGGTAGGTAGCGCAGCAAGTTGTACCCAAGTACCGATGTCAGTGCTAAGGAAATCTTCTGCAGTGACTCAATCTTGAAAGAGGCAAGAGGCTACCTACCCACCAAAACCCAACAGCAAAAGCATTGTCTCCTCTCAAGACAATCAACACCCCCCTCTCGATCCGCTTCTCCACATCCGAATACCCTCATTCCGGAGTCCTCCCTCGCTCCAGCGATTGAAGAACTGAGACGAACAGTCCGCACACTGAGTGCTCCTTCCCCACGTTCGACGTAAAACATACAAAACCATCACGATGGCGGAGAACGGCGAGACGGATAAGCTGGGCAACGACATCAATGCGTCCGACAGCGAGGCCTCTGAGGTCGGGCTGTCGGACCACGAGGTCGAGGAGGAAAAGCCCCTGAAGCCTGCCATGAAGAAGGCCGCCCCCGCCCCCGTCGTCCAGCGTCCACCTCTGCCTCCCCAGACCGAGCCAAAGGACCTCGACGTGTCGACGCTGTCCCCCTCACCCCCGAGATCATCGCCAGGCAGGCGACCATCAACATTGGCACCATCGGCCATGTCGCCCACGGAAAGTCCACCGTCGTGAAGGCCATCTCGGGCGTCCAGACCGTCCGTTTCAAGAACGAGTTGATAAGAAACATCACCATCAAGCTTGGCTACGCCAACGCAAAGATCTACCAGTGCGACAACAAGGAGTGCCCAAGGCCTGGCTGCTTCCGGAGTTACAAGAGCGACAAGGAGGTCGACCCTCCCTGCGAGCGTGAGGGATGCGGTGGCACGTACAGATTGCTGAGACACGTCTCGTGAGTATTAAAAATCCTACGTCTGTCTATACGCGTGATTTGGAGGAAGGATATATCTGTAGCTAACGCGAGCTGGTACTCTCAAGCTTCGTCGATTGCCCTGGCCACGACATTCTCATGAGCACCATGTTGTCAGGAGCCGCGGTCATGGACGCCGCGCTGCTGCTGGTTGCCGGAAACGAGACGTGCCCGCAGCCTCAGACCTCGGAGCACTTGGCTGCAATCGAGATCATGAAGCTGGACAAGATCATCATCCTGCAGAACAAGGTCGATCTGATGCGGGAAGAAGCCGCCCTGGCACACTACCAGTCCATCCTCAAGTTCATCCGTGGCACCGTCGCCGGCAAGTCGCCTGTCATTCCCATCTCTGCCCAGCTCAAGTTCAATATCGACGCTGTGAACGAGGCCATCGTCAACACCATCCCTGTGCCTCCCAGAGACTTCAGCATGGACCCCCAGATGATTGTCATCCGGTCGTTCGACGTCAACAAGCCCGGTGCGGAGATCGACGAGCTCAAGGGTGGTGTCGCCGGTGGCTCTATCCTGCACGGAGTGCTCAAGCTCGGCGACGAGATCGAGATCCGGCCAGGTATCGTCACCCGTGATGACAAGGGAGACCTGAAGTGCACGCCCATCTTCTCCCGCATCGTCTCCCTCAACTCCGAGTCCAACGACCTCAAGTACGCCGTCCCAGGTGGTCTCATTGGTGTCGGAACCCGCATCGACCCTACCCTCTGCCGTGCCGATCGTCTTGTCGGTTTCGTCCTCGGGCTCAAGGGCCGCCTGCCAGAGATCTACTCCGAGATCGAGGTCAACTTCTACCTGCTCCGCCGCCTGCTCGGCGTCCGTACTGCGGACGGCAAGCAGGCCAAGGTCGAGAAGCTGGCCAAGAACGAGGTCATCATGGTGAACATCGGCTCCACCTCTGCAGGCGCAAAGGTGGCCGCCATCAAGAAGGATGCCGCCAAGCTTATCCTGACCAACCCTGCCTGCACCAACATTGGTGAAAAGGTTGCCCTGTCTCGACGTATCGAGAAGCACTGGCGTCTCATTGGTTGGGCTACGATTGCTGCCGGAAATACTCTGCAGCCCAGCACTAACTAAGTTTGATGGCTGCCCACTACGAAAGAAAGAGAAAAAAATATGAAAACGACTGCGGTGGTTGTGGGAGAGGATTTCGTCTCTGTTTGGGGTGCTCCTGGCTACGAAGGGTCAGGGCTGTATCTAAACAGCATTAGGAATACAAAAAAGTCAAGTCAGTTCAGTTCACAGTACAAAAATTGCCACTTGTCAACGTGATAGGTATAGTCCATCTCGGCCATGGGCTCATGATTCCTCGTAAAGCCATTATCACATGGATGCTGAATCCACGTCGTTGAGAAATTAATAAATTTCTGATGTATCTTTTCTTGCCGGCAATCTGTATCTCTACGTAGACGTGGGGAAGAAGGTATATATGTATGTATATAATTGGTGATCGTCTTTTCAAGATTCACTATGATAGCTAGCTGGCTATGTATGTCTATCCACCAGGCGTAAGACTCTCTCCCAGTGTATGGTCCTACGAGCCTTTGGGGCCCCTTGACTTGTAAAAAGAGGCCCTCTGAGCATCTACAATCCCTTTTTATCTCTCTCACTTCCTCGTCTTCCGCGCGTGCTTCACCAAGTTCTCGATGACGCCCTCGAATGCCTCTCTCTCCTTAATCTGCTCATCCGTCCTGTCCTTCCAGTACTCTAGCACCGCCATGGCGGTGCCCTCCAGCCCCTGCAGCCGGCCAATGTGCTCCTTCAGCTCGCTGTCCGTCATGCCGTTCAGGGCCTCGTCTGTGGTTGTGCACAGCTGCCGCGCGGTGACGAGGTCAAACTCGGGCGGCGGCGGGGGCCCACGCGGCTTGGACGATACCGGTCCGTCCGGGACGTTCTCCTGTCCCGGCCGCGGCGACTTCAGCCGCGAGGGTGCGCGCGAGCCAGATCGTCGCGAGTCTGAGGACGTGCGCGGGGAGTTCATGGACGGGAGGACGAGTTTCTTCTGCTTCGATGCGGGCAGGATCTCGTCTAGATCGACGGGCACGCCGAGGGAGACGAGGAAGAGCCGGCGGATGCGAGAGCGGATCCAGTCCGGCGGCTGGAGGGGCGGCGGGGCGACTAGTTGGGACCAGAGCGAGGCAGAGCGCTGGGTGAGGAATATGGGGTTATCTTTTGAGGATACTGTCGGTGCTGGTGGCACGTCGTCGCCTGCTGTGGTGGGGAAGAGGGCGTCGAGGTAGGGCTCCGTGGTTCTGGCTATGTCGTCTGGGTCCAGCCCGTCGAAGTCAGGTATTGACTAGAATTGGACACGGAGAGATCAGCATGGGAAACACACACACACACACACGCACACGCACACACGAGACCAGGGTCTCACACAAGTGAAAGGGTCCACATACAAATGAGAATGGCTGTATAGCCGGTGCTGATGATGTGACAGGGGCAGAGGGTGTCTCGGGCTCCTGGAAGCCGTCGTCGAAGTCATCAAACTCGGCCTCCTCGTCACCATCCTCGAAATCGTCAAAGTCATCCCCAAACTCGTCGTCGTCGTCGTCATCACCATCAGCACCTTCCACCTCGTGCTTGGAAATAGAGGATTTCCGTCTTGATCGGACAGATTTCGGCGAGGACAACGCGGGTGATATTGGCTCAACTACAATAAGAGAATTCTCAGTACCTCAGGAGGCGAAAGCAAAGGGTGCCCTGCTACATTTTCGTACCAGTGCCCTCCTGCTCCACAGGCGACTTGATCAGCACGTCCGGTGATGCATCTCCCTTGTGTTTGACTTCAGGGTGGGACTGCGCCTCTGAGTTGCCAGTGCTCTCCTCCACAACCATCTTGGGGATCGGGTGACCGCCAGGAGTCGAAGGCGACTTGATGTCCCCGGTCTCGTCGTCGCCGTCGGCCGTACTCTTTTCCTCGGGTACAACAGCAATCTCGTCTGGCTCAGCGTCCTCCTCCCTCATCTTGTACGCCTCGGTACCCGGAACCTCGCCGTAAGACGGCTCGTGGCTGACCTTCTCAACCCGGACCTTGGGTATGGGAGAGGCAGCAGGGCTGCGAGGAACGGACTGCGCATCGGAGAAGTGATCGTCGGACTCGGATGAATCTGGACAGTTTTCTGTTAGTACGACATCGCACCCCGTCCCCCGAAAAATCCCACGACTTCAGGGGTAACAGTAGCACTTACCCAGCTCATGAGCTCCGGGATCCATGGTTCCGCTCCTCTCAGGGGGCGTCAGGCTGTCTCTCCTGCCAGACATGGCCGTTGGTCGTGAGGGATGATGGAGGAGAGGAATCGAATAGGATGGAGGGGAGAAGCTCGAGGAGGCCGCTCGAGAAGGTTGTTCAAGATTATTGAGGGGAGGGAAGGGTTAAAGACAAGTACGAGTATAGAAGAGAGGACAAGGAGGAGGGGCAATGGAGAGAGAGGGTGGAGGGGCCTCAAGCCTGGCAATTATACGGCTGAAGGGCACCTATGAAGACAGGTGCATATGCAGGGGAGTTTACTCATGAAAAAGGACTTCCGCGGGGATGGATGAGCTGAGGAGGGCAACTCTGGGTGCTGGCCTGGTCGATCGACAAGTTTCGACCTCTTCCAAGAAACCTTGACGCCTCATAGATAGTCCCATGGTCCGGTCCAGACCTCTCTTGGGAAGCAAGATAGTGGAGCTATACAGGCTGGGCGGCGATTTCCCAGGGTGCCCACACCCCCAAACCAACCCGAACTGTCTACTGTAGTACTGAGTATAGGCTAGTATAAGCCGGTACAGGCTGCTGCTTGTGCTCCTCTCGGTGGCCTGGACCAACTGTGACCTGGCAGAAGTGAAGGCTGCAACCTTGAAGGGCACACCCCACACCCCTGCCCCAAAATTCCCAACTCCCGGCTGGCAACAACTACTTAGCTTGGCGCGTTTTGGAGACTTTGTTTGTACAGCCCATTTTAGGAGCTATCGCGACAAGCAACTTCCGACAGGCCTGGATATTTGCAGGAAGCAGACAGTCCCAACTCGACTACAACTGGACTGGACAAGAGGTGCAGTCTCTGAAAGCTCTCTGCTGAGACCTGCCATCTTCCAGCACCAAAGTCCTGGTGCCTCTTGTCTGGGAAAAGCCATTGCTATTGCTGTTTTGTCTGTTTATTCATTCACCCGCCGTCCTATGCTCTGCTAAAGCAGGGCTTCACAACGACCCAATACCTTAAATTGCACCTTCGAGACGGTCCTCCGACACGCCTTCCCACCTCTTTCCACTTTCCTCTTCGAACTGCAGCCATCTCCTCCCCCCAAGACCATCAACCAAACCAAGTCATCCTGCCCACCATGTCGTTCAACTTTGGCAGCAGCACTCCAGGCACATCTGCGCCAGCCTCCTCCTCTACCACTGCCCCTTCCTCCATCTTTGGTGGTGCTGCACCATCCTCCACCCCTTCCACCGGCTTCGGCTTCGGAAACACCACAAGCAACAATGCACCTGCTGGTGGCCAGTCAAGTGGTGGAGGTCTGTTCAGTGGCCTAGGGTCGACCAACAATACTGCCCAAAAGCCTGCAGGGTCACTGTTTGGTGGTGCTGGTGGAGCGAGTACACCTTCTTCTGGTGGTGGCCTGTTTGGAGGAGCTGCATCCACAGGCTCAACTCCCATGGCAGCTGGTGGTGGTGGTGGTCTCTTTGGAGGGGCTAGCAAGGCAGCGTCACCCAACCTCTTTGGCAACACCTCTACCACCCCCACCACATCAACTCCAGCAACTGGAGGCACTGCAGCCACTGGCACAGCTGGTGGAGGTCTGTTTGGTGGAGCAAGCAAGACCCCAAGTGGTCTCTTTGGCGCAAGCACGGGAAACGCTCCTGGCTCTGCCCTCGGAGGTGCGACGACGTCTGCCGCCCCTAGTGGAGGTTCTTTGTTCAGCTCGCCCACTCCTGCTGGCCAGGCCACGCCCGCGAAGCCTCTCTTCAGCAACCTGGGCTCTACGACCCCAGCCGGCGCCCCCCAGCCGACCCTTCGAAGTCTTCAGCTGCACTCTTTGGTCAGTCTGCGCCAGCACCCGGCCAGACTTCGCAAGCGCCTGCGTCCAAGTCCCTATTTGGAGGGGCAGCCGCGCCGAGCACCAACCTTTTCGGTTCTGGGTCGGGCACGACCCCTCGTCCCAGCCTGCCGTAAGCAGCTCGACGTCCAACCTCTTCGGCGGTGCTTCTGCGTCGAACCCGGCGGCAGCTCAGAAGCCTGCTGGCAACCTGTTTGGAGCTTCCACCGGCGCTACCCCGTCTACCTCGAACCTCTTTGGCGGCAGCGCTGCATCGGCTTCCAAGCCTGCTGAGCCAGCAGCCGGTACAAGCGCTCCGTCTCTCTTTGGTAGCAAGCCAGCTGCGACGACAGCACCGGCAACCAGCACAGCGGCAACCACGGCCCCGGCCTCTTCGACTCTGTTTCCTACACTGGGCTCCACACCGGCCGCTGGCAGCTCTGCCCCGGCCTCAAAGCCCTCGCTGTTCTCAGCCACCACGCCCGCGGCTGCAGCTTCATCTACACCCGCCACTAGTGCCCCGACCAGCATGGCCGCCGCGCCGTCCAGCGCACCAAGCTTGTTCGGCGGCAAGCCAGCCGCGTCGACCACCCAAGCATCGACATCTGGCACTGCGCCGTCTACCCTGTTCGGCGGCGCAGCTACCTCTGCGCCGGCGTCCACATCCACAGCTGCGCCTGCGGCTGCTACCGCCACCTCTGACACGCCCGGTGCTACCTCGACCACGGCCACCGGCTTCGGCAGCACTAGCACCGCAGCAGCCGATGCATCAAAGGCAGCCATGGGGAACTCGACTGCAGGACCGCCTGCCTCGCTGCCGCGGCTGAAGAACAAGACGATGGACGAGATCATCACCCGATGGGCTTCTGATCTCCAGAAGTACCAGAAGGAGTTCAAGGGCCAGGCCGAGAAGGTTGCCAAGTGGGATCGTCTCCTGATAGAGAATGGCGAAAAGATCCAGAAGCTGTTTCTCAGTACTCACGAGGCCGAGAAAGCCACCAACGAGATCGACCGGCAGCTGCAGTCTGTCGAGAGCCACCAGAGCGAGCTCGAGGCCTGGCTCGACCAGTACGAGAAGCAGGTGGACGAGTCGTTCGAGAAGCAGGTCGGCTCTAGCGACCAGCTGGGTGGACCGGACCAGGAGCGCGAACGGACCTACAAGCTGGCGGAGAACGTGACGGACCGGCTGGAGGATATGGGCAAGGACCTGGGCAAGATGATCTCCGAGATCAACGACATCTCGGGCTCGCTCAACAAGGGAAACAAGCCTGACGATCCGGTATGCAGCCCTCCCGTGAAGCGACTCTGGGAATTTTTTTTTTTCTTCTTCTTCTTCTTTTGTTTCTTCTAGGGAAAGAGTTATACTAATCAAGGTGTCGAAACAGCTAAGCCAGGTCGTCCGTGTCCTGAACGGGCACCTCCACCAGCTCAAGTGGATCGACGACAATGCTGCGGCGCTGGAGGCCAAAGTCAAGGCTGCGCAGAAGGCGTCCAACAACATGGGCACCAAATACGGTAACCAGGCAAACGATGCAGTTGCGGGCTTCGGCCGATCTTATCTGGGCCGGCGGTAAGGTGATGATGTCCTGAAGCCTCAAAAGCCGCCCGTCTGCAGGAGGATACACCTTATCAGGAAAGAAAAGAGAACAGAAACGAGACAAAAAGAAAAGAAAAACAAGGGGGGTGGGGAAGGGAGGTCCTTCCTAGCTGGGAATGCGCATATCCCAGGTTTCCCGTCTATCCACGAGCAACGAGTTTGATCTTCCAGGAAGCAAGACAATCTTCATGATAGGCCGTTCATGACCATGGGTGTTTCGAGGGTTATGAATCATTAGGCCGCCAGGAGATTATTGCGTCGTCCAGAAGGGACATTTTACCAGCACGGCAGCGTCCTGTATTATATGATCGTGGGGGCTCGAGAGACAATGGAGCGGCGTGACGAAGCAGGGAAAACGTTGGGCACCAATAGTCCATAATCATGAGACCTTATCTAGGGACTTATTCATCCATAGAAGTGCAGAGCAGTGTGCGACGCACTTTACCAGAACCACACAGAATTGATGCGATTTTATGTACAGTGGTGCGAATTATGGGTTACGCAGGAGACGGGATTCGATCACAATGAGAACAAGTCGGCAGTATGTGCCCCATGTCCCTAGCATTCCCCACGAGCCGCCCATCGTTATAGCCACGGTTCCGCTCTCGTAGATTGTCGCGGCAAATTTGCCCCCGAAAGCAACAATACCTCCAGTTCTACACAGCATGGACGTGATTTCCCGGTACCCATCGACATGCGTCGTCGCTTTAGTTGTGCTCGCCGCCCTGGTCCTTGGTGATCTCGTCACTGCAGAATCCATCTAGTTAGTCTTTCGTACACGCATATAGAGAGCTAGCCAGCTAGCCAGCCAGCCGGGCAGAGAAGAGAGAGAGAGAGAGAGAAAGAAAAAGACCGTGGAGACGCCGTGGTGAGTTCACACATACATGTGGGCCTCGAGCTGCTTCAGGTGGGCCTGCTGCTCGGCCAGCTTCTTCTTGAGCTCCATGAGCTTCTCCTTCTCGCGCTGGCGGATCGTGTAGTCCTCGTTGGCCTTCTCACGCCTCTGGAAGGCGTCACTGTTTTTATCCCGAGAGGGAAGGGATGTCAGCAGTCATGATCTTCTTCCCATGTCTTAGCCGGGAAGCACACGGCATGCGGGAGCCCCGGATAGCTCCATCACAAGAGCTTCCCCAATGCCCCCCCATGCGGAGGAGGAGGAGGAGGAGGAGGAAGAACTTACGCCTGGCCCAGGCCCTTGGGGGGCGCACCGGTGTCGCCTTCAGCCATGGCACGGGCGGACACGGAGAATGCTCGCGACGAGGAGATGGCCGGGCGGGTCAGCTTGGTGAGGGATTGGCGGAGCATTTTGGATGGTAGGCGAAAGAGGAAAAGAAGAAAGTCCCGGGAAGGAGAAAAGAGAGAAAGAGGAGAGGTGTTGGATAGCGTCTAGGCCTTGGACGTTATGTTAGCTGGTATTGGTGGGAGGTGAGGAGTCAGTAGTGGTATGACGTGGGGGGAAGAGTTCGTACGCAGCTCTACAAGCCTCAATTGGCACCTGATGTGGGAGTGTGTGGTGTGAGTTACTTTACAAGCTTTGTCCACAGCTCCAGACGGGTGGAGGGAAGAAGGGGTTAGGTGCGGCAGTGGACCAATGACGGAATATGTCGGCAGCCTTGGGGGGCAGAGGGGGTTGGATGGATGCCCCATCCGTCAGGCTTGGGGGGGAGGAGAGCGGCACGGCGAGTCTGGCAGCGTCTGGGTTCTTGTTTGGCTTGTTTGGGTGGTGACAGGGGAGGCAGGGGGGCCAAAGATGGGGTCTGGAAACGGGGCAGCCAATCATTCTACATGAATACCTGGGAGGAGAGACGGGCTTCAGGGGGGATTGAGGTCATGCTTCTGGGCCTATTATGGCATCTTTCTCCTTCCCTGTAATGGGAGGAGGACCTGACTGTAACCGTTCTCCGTGATCATCAATCAGCCCCAAGTATTTTTTTTTTTTTTCCCAGTGCATGGATGAATTACAATTTGTTAGATTCCGTCTCTGGAGGGAGGATTCGGCTGAGGGCGGGACGGGTGTACAATACACCGCTGACTGCATCAAGCCTCGGACCCTACCACGCCATTCATGGGCAGACCACACCATGAAAAAGAAAGAGAACAAAAATAAAAATAGGGTCAACATGTGAAGCCCTGCTGCGGCCGGGAAACGGCAGAAAACAAGGCGGGCTGGTCCCACAGATGCTGCTGGACAAGCACTTTCTTGCCCGGCTGACAACTGGTGGTTTGCACAGGGCAGCCGAGCCGCCTTTTTTCCAGATGGGGGTCACACACAACAATCGCCTTGTTTGTGAGGGCCCCTTTGTGAGGAACCCAGACAGCATCAAGATGAACAGGAAACAGGGTGTTAATGCGCCTAATCGCAATGGCATTTTGAAGCAGATCTGTGCCCCCTTAGCCTCGAGACTGGGCTGAGCTAGCAGGGCAGATCTCTCTCTCTCTCTCTCTCTCTTCTCTCTTCTCTCTTCTCTCTTCTCTCTTCTCTCTTCTCTCTTCTTCTGCCTCTGGAGGGATGGATGTAGTAGGATATAATCTGTTTTGGAATAGAAGGAGTGGATTAGATAAAAACAAAAAAGCTTCAATAAGAATGGGTACTTGTCAGGCATTATTGACCATCACATGTGAACTACTGAGGACTCTCTCTCTCTCTCTCTCTCTCTCTCTCTCTCACACACACACACACAAGGGCAGCAGCTTGCGGAGCCGGTTATATTCTTTTTTGGTAGTGTAGGAGACTTGTCGGGAGTACCAAGCAGAGTGGGCACCACTACCACTGGCTGATGCTGGGCTGCAGTGATGCATGAGATCACACAAGCAAGCCCTTCCGCCGGCAATTTCCTGCACCACCCTGGCTCTGCCCTTGTGCCCACTGCTACAGGCACTTACTTAGTAGGTACCCTTTCCCATCCACCTGCCCAACACCGGCTTGGACACACACACACACACACCCACCACCCCTCGATTGAGTCCCCCCCAAACAACCTCAACACTCCACTTTCCAACGTGCCATACTTTTCTTTCCTCAAAACTAACAACAAACGTAATCTACATCGTGATCTTCTTCACTTCCCAGCACTCATCTTTCTCACATCCACCAAACCAGTCCAACATTCTTCTTGTCAATCAGGTCAGTCCACCCCATCACCCCCAACAGCGAAACCTCCCTTCCCTAGAGCACCAGAAGACAAGCCCCCACTGTAACATCCAACTTTGTCGCAAGGTGAGAGATACCTCGACGCACTGTTGTTGCTGCTGTTGCTGCTGCTGCTGCTGCTGCTGCTGCTGCTACTGCTGCTGCTGTCGTCATCGCAATCCTCTCATCAACAATCCCCTTGCCCTATTTCCTCACCCCTCCCCCAAACACGCGTCAGATCCCTCTTCAGGCTATTGCGCGAGGCTTCTCGAAGTTCACAAACCGCCCGCACCGTTTGGATGACCAGGCTGCCTCAGCCTGAGGTCGGCACCTGGGCTGGGATCACTGCGGTCGGCCGCGCGCGAACCCCACTGTTGGGCGGGGAGCCTCCTTTAGTCATGAAGTCAGCGAGGCGCAACAACACTGCACCCTCCATCCCTTCGATAACGTGTTCAACCCATTGATCCCATCCCGCCACCATCACTGATCCCTCCACGACCGTCCTCCGATTCACCAGCGCCCTATCTCTTTCTCGCGATCTCGCTCCCACCAGTCCTGCTTTCTCCCTCGGCCTTGAGCTAACTCAATCCCTCCCCCCATCCCCCCTTTACTAGACTTCCAAGCCGTCAAAATGGGTCACGAAGACGCTGTCTACCTGGCCAAGCTCGCCGAGCAGGCCGAGCGCTACGAAGGTACGTGCCTGCAATCCTGATCGCGTTTCGATGAGACCGTCGCGCTGATGTTTGTTTGTTTCTTCTCACCGCCTACAGAGATGGTCGAGAACATGAAGATCGTCGCCTCCGAGGACCGCGACCTGACCGTCGAGGAGCGTAACCTCCTGTCCGTCGCCTACAAGAACGTCATCGGTGCCCGCCGCGCCTCTTGGCGCATCGTCACCTCGATCGAGCAGAAGGAGGAGTCAAAGGGCAACAGCACTCAGGTCGGCCTGATCAAGGAGTACCGCCAGAAGATCGAGGCCGAGCTTGCCAAGATCTGCGAGGACATCCTCGAGGTCCTCGACCAGCACCTGATTCCCTCCGCCAAGACCGGCGAGTCCAAGGTCTTTATCACAAGATGTAAGATAGTGCCCGCCCGCGCGCCAGACGGGTGGCGCACAAACACATACACACACAAAAAAGAAGACATGTACTGATTGACCACTCCCGGCCAATAGGAAGGGCGACTACCACCGCTACCTGGCCGAGTTCGCCATCGGCGACAAGCGCAAGGACTCGGCCGACAAGTCCCTCGACGCCTACAAGGCCGCCACCGAGGTTGCCCAGACCGAGCTGCCTCCTACTCACCCCATCCGCCTGGGCCTCGCCCTTAACTTCTCTGTCTTCTACTACGAGATCCTGAACGCCCCCGACCAGGCATGCCACCTTGCCAAGCAGGCCTTCGACGACGCCATTGCCGGTGAGCCTTTCTGGGAGACATCTTCTTGACAGCAGCGCTGTGTACATATGGAGATTCTGACACTGACGATACTTGTGTTTTTTTTCCCGCCACCTGCAGAGCTCGACACCCTGTCGGAGGAGAGCTACAAGGACTCTACCCTCATCATGCAGCTCCTGCGTGACAACCTGGTAAGTGGAAGAAACCCCTGGCGAGATCCGTCCGTCTACAAAGAAGTTTGTGTGTCTCTAACAGATTTTCTTTTCTCTCCCTTCAGACCCTCTGGACCTCGTCCGATGCTGAGGCTGCTCCCGCATCGAATGCTGCCGAGGCTGGCTCTACCGCCGCCACCGCCGGTTCTGAGGAGAAGGCCGCAGAGCCTGCTGCTGCTGCTGCTGAGGAGCCCAAGGCCGAGTAAGGGCGATGCAGTTTCCCCTTCTTCTGTCGTGACCGGACTGGTTTACAATGGTTGATCCCCCGGGAGGAGTCATCGGAGTGCGGTTTCGGAGAAATCAATAGCAATGAGGCATGGTTTACTCAAGCAAATACAAAGACGGACGGGCGGTTTTCAGGTCATCATCCACGACAGGGCTAAAAGGCATTTTGGAGTTTCTTCTCTACAAATTGCTCTCATTTAGACCCTAATGAGGAGGGGACTGGTCAATCGTCTGGACAATAAACTGAACTACTGACTTTTTACTCGGATTTCCATGTTTATGGTTCTGTTTTTGTTTTTTTTTTTTTTTTCCCCTTCCTCTTGACTTTTTCTCTCATGCCACTCAGACTACTGCTTTAGGCAGTCTCAGTTAGTTCATGAGAAAATGGGTATCCCTTGTGTGCAATTTCTTATGTTCTCCGTCATAATGCTTGTGAGAGAAGGGCCGTGAAATATACACACAATCTCTTCGCCCTGAACTCGTACATCACCGCCACCCGGCCAAACGATCGAAACTGGTACTATCTGGTCTAATAAGTTGCTTGACCTCGCTATTAACAAACGAAGAAAAAAATCTATGCTTCCTCGCTCTGGCCAACGTCATTTATCTCACATCATCACACCCTGGCCCCTCCTCCCCGTCCTCAACAACAGCAAAGCAAACCCTCAACCAGAGACTGCAGTCCTGACATCCCACAATCAGCTCGCCCAGGTCCCCCGCCTCCTCCAGGTCGGCCTCCCCAAACAGGTAGCCCCGCTCGTTGCCGCACCTGCACGGCCTGAACCACTCCGCCTGCCCGGTGCTGCCCTCCGAGGCAGAGCAGCTCAGGTCGTCGAGGTCGACGGTCTCGATGCCCGTCTGGAAGGTCGACCGCGACTGGTGGTCCCTGTTCCTGCGCCTGCTGGCGGCCGTGGTCCTGAGGTGGGCGTCGTACTCGGACCGGAGCGCTGGTGAGGACAGGGTTGCGTAGGCTGTGGTGATTTGGTCGACTGTATAGGTTGGCTGCTGCTGCTGCTGCTGCTGCTGCTGCTGGGGGAGGACAACAGCGATGGGTTGGTGGCAGTGGTGGCGGGTGGCTTCTTGGTGCCGAGTGCGGCTGCTGATGGTGCCTTGTCCGGGTGGTGCCGCAGGAGGGCCCGGTGGTAGGCTTGTTTTATCACAGGGAGGACCTGTTCGCGGGACGAGTCATCCAGGAGGGTCTGGGGGAGAGACAGGACCTCGTAGTGGGTTGGCTCTGTCGTCATATTTGCGGGGGATGGTGACGATGGTGGCGATGCATGCTGGTCGCGCTGTGTGGTGGCGGTGGTGGTGGTGGTGGTGGTGAGAAGGCTGGGCGGGTTTTGAAGATGGAGAATTTTCTACTGTGAGTTCCCAAGGCGGCCGGAAAAGTTGGGCAATTAATGAGTCACGTGCTAGTCTAGAGGACCATCGAGGACATAGAGACTTGGTCTCATCGAGTAGCCTGCGTGTGTAAAAGGAAAGATAAGAGCCAGGGCGACAAGATGAAGTGGTGTGGTTGTTGAGGAAGAGTTGCTTCGTGAGAGGTGGGCGGCATAGCACTGCGATACATAAAATGGCCGGCCCATGACTCTGGGTTAACGCGCAGTGCCTACGGGTCTTCATATGCGCGCGCCTTGGCAAACTGCCGGGCAAATACACATCATCCCCTCTCAAAGAAGAAATCGGCTTCGGTGCCAATGATTGATGGAGGTTGGTAACAGCATGTCGTTGATGGTGTGTATGTATAATTTTGTATACAAATTTGTACAAGTAGAAAGAGGTGCGCATCGTGATCGTGCAGCAACAACTTATTTGGGCCACCTGGTCCAGTTCTTCCGACCAACCTGTGTAAGAAACAATAATTAGCACGCGGCCCTCTGCCTTTAAAATTATACATCACTCGACTTACCGCTTTCCATTCCCTGATGAGCGCTGGCATCTTGAGCATGGCCTCTCTCCTCTTGTCCATCCTGCAGAAATCATAGTCAGCACACCACCCTTCTCCCACGGGCAACGAGCTCTCCCCTCGAGAAAGACATACTTTGCGGCCAACTGCCTCTCGTGGATATGTCCCTTGACCTTCTGTCCCACACCTGTTCCCTTGCCCCTCCAGCCATACTCGACCCTCTTGGCCAGCCTGGCCTCTGTCATCTTGCTCGTGTGCGGCAGGAGCTCCTCCACGCCGTGCTCGCGCGCCATCTTGACCAGGTTCGCCTGCCGCCGCAGCGAGTACACGGGGTTGTGGAGGAGTCCCGTCGCCGGATGTCTCTGCGACTGGAACGGATTCGTCGTGTCGAGCTGGTACCCCGTCTGCGGCCTGCCCCTCTGGTGAGGCTGGAGCATGGCCTCGGACGGGTAGCGGGCCAGGAAGCGCTGGAGCTGGGCCGGGAGCGTCTTGGCTAGGCTGATGTACTTCTCCCTTAGAGGGTTTGCTGCTGCCGAGGCCATCTTGAGGTGCGTGTGCCGGCCTCCTACCTCTTTAAAAGGGGGTAGGGAGAGGTGTTGTCTAGCAAGGTCGTGGGGAGAAAGGGTTGTTGAAGATGAGGGGCCTTTTATTGGAAGAGGTGGCTCATGACACTGTGAGGGCGGCTCTCAAAATTCGGAAGGAACGAGCAGCCCCTTGGCGGCAGGCAACGATAGGCGCACGGACTAGTCGATAAGAAACCTGGTGGCTGCACCTACTCAAGTAGTACTGGTAAGTACGTCCGTCCATATCGAATACTTATGTGGATACTTTAGTACACAGTCGCCTTCGAGTCGACAAGTATTTCCATCAACATCCCCAGCTTTCCACCTCGGAGTTGGAGTGTATCCCTCTATCCTTTGAGAACATCCTTCCCACAGCCGACTGTCGCCTGGCTATCGACCACACACGAGAGAGAGGGAGAGGGAGAGGGAGAGGGAGCTCCTATAGACGGGTTTCCACGCCAGAAGATCAACCCCCAAAAGACCTCTGGCCTTCTCTCGCTTACGAACCCTCGACATGAACGGCACCACTAAAAAAGACCTCTGGATCTGGAGGAGCTGATCCGGAAGAAGAAGGAGGCTGATGCGGCGGCGGCGAAACCCAAGTTCCTCACAAAAGCGATGAGGGAGAAGCTGGCGGCACAGAAGGCGGCAGAGGACAAGGCCAAAGACGAAGAGCAGGAGCGCAAGAGAAAAGAGGACCTGGAGAGAGCCAACAGAAACTTCACGGCCCGACTACATCATCGAGATGCTCCGTCCGGCATACCGACAGGCCCGAAGGCTATGCGCCACAACGGTACACCGAACGGCAACTCGGTGAATGGAGAGAGGGGCGGCAGAGAAGGCGGCTCCAAGAAGGGTGTCAACGGCAGCGGGAAGAGGAACCTGGAGGATGACGAGGCCGAGCTTCTCAAGCAGCGATACCTCGGCCCAGAGGTCAACAAGAGCACATTTTCGGCGCAGAAGAAGAGGCGGCGGACGACGGAGAAGAAGTTCAACTTCGACTGGGATGCGTCGGAAGACACAAGCAAAGACTACGACCCTATATATGCCCAGCAGGCATCCGCAATAATCGGCGCTGGCCGGCTGGCCGGCTTCGGCGAGGAGGCAGAGGAGGAGGCAGCTAAGCGGTACGCTCGTGGTATGGAGGTCCGAGACCCCGTCAACGGGAGGCAGCGGGCCAAGGAGTACCTCGAGCAGTTCTACCGCGGGCAAGAGGTGCGGGCCAAGAGGAACACTCTCGGGAAGCACTGGTCTGACAAGAGTCTCGAGGAGATGCGCGAGAGAGACTGGCGAATCTTCAAGGAGGACTTTGGAATTGCAACAAAGGGTGGCTTGATCCCGAATCCTATGCGGAACTGGAACGAGTCCAACCTTCCCGGGCGGCTGATGGACGTGGTGCATTCAGTGGGCTACAATGAGCCGACACCCATCCAGAGAGCCGCAATCCCGATTGCCTTGCAGGCGCGCGATCTCATCGGCGTGGCCGTCACGGGTTCCGGAAAGACAGCAGCATTCCTCCTGCCGCTGCTGGTGTACATCTCTGGCCTGCCCATGCTGGATGAGTACAACAAGGCGGATGGTCCCTATGCACTGATCCTGGCGCCGACTCGTGAGCTGGCGCAGCAGATCGAGAGCGAGGCAAAGAAGTTTGCCACGCCGCTGGGCTTCACCTGCGTCAGTATTGTGGGTGGTCATTCTCTCGAGGAGCAAGCTTTCAACCTCAGAAACGGTGCCGAGATCATTGTGGCGACTCCAGGTCGTCTCGTCGACTGTATCGAGCGACGCCTCTTGGTCCTGCAGCAGTGCTGCTACATCATCATGGACGAGGCAGACCGCATGATCGACCTCGGATTTGAGGACTCCTAAACAAAATCCTCGAGGCCCTTCCTGTTACCAACGAGAAGCCGGACACGGAGGAGGCGGAGAACGCCCAGCTTATGAGCAAATATCTAGGCAGCAAGGACCGATACAGGCAGACGATGATGTACACGGCCACGATGCCTCCGCTGGTCGAAAAGATCGCCAAGAAATATCTACGGCGGCCGGCCATCGTGACGATAGGAAACGCAGGCGAGGCCGTCGACACGGTCGAACAGCGGGTGGAGTTCATCAACGGAGAGGACAAGCGCAAGAAGCGGCTGGCAGAGATCCTCCAGTCGAACCAGTATGCGCCGCCCATCATCGTGTTCGTCAACATCAAGCGCAACTGCGACACTGTGGCGCGCGACATCAAGCGGCTCGGGTTCAGCGTCGTCACGCTGCACGGAAGCAAGGACCAGAAGCAGAGAGAGGCGGCGCTGGCATCCCTGCGCAGCGGCGAGACGGATATCCTGGTTGCCACAGATCTTGCCGGTCGTGGTATTGATGTCCCCGACGTGTCGCTCGTCATCAACTTCAACATGGCGCACAGCATCGAGTCGTACACCCACCGTGTCGGCCGTACTGGTCGTGCTGGCAAGAGCGGTGTGGCCATCACGTTCCTGGGCAGCGAGGACGCCGATGTCATGTATGACCTGAAGCAGATGATTGCCAAGTCGAGCATCTCCAAGGTGCCGGAGGAGCTGAGGAGACACGAGGCCGCCCAGTCCAAACCTGTCAAGGGCAGGAAGACAATATTGAATTAGGTGGCCCCCATTGGGGGTGGTGTACGTGAACTAGATTGGCCCGCAGTAGGTAAGATTAGCGAATAAAAAAATCCAAAAAAATCGCAACAGCTGAGCGGAGAAATGGCGCGGGATTGACTAGAACCCCGTGGGATAGATAAACAGCAGCCCTTCAATAGCTCATGGTCCAGGGAGGGGGTGAGGGAGGGGGAGAGGCACAGGGCTGTAACTCTGGGATATTGATCTACTTGCCCTCGTACTTGTGCTTCATTCCCTTTTGCTGCTCCAAAGACAAACCACCATCACAACCGCCAACCTAGGAAAAAGGGGATTCACCGGGCCCGAGGACTACTCTTATACCATATACATAATTAGCTACCTTGCAACAAGAAACTGAACTCATCCTCCTTCTCTCTCTGTGTGTATCCCGTGAGGCTCCGCAGACTTCGGATCTGATAACTTTAAAGATTTTTTCTTTTATCAGATCCGAAATTTTTTCTTGCGCTAGCGAGGGCATCCCCCTCTCCTTCGAATCCACATACCTCCGACCCCAGCGTCATGATCAAATTGTTTTGACAGACGACTCGTAACTACGTGTGTCCCTGGTCTCTTTGTGCCTCGTTTTTACGCAATTGCACCCTCGAGTGCCCCGCCTGGCCTCGGTCGTACCCTCGCGTGGTGTCTGTTAGCGACGGCCAGTGACCCGCGCCAAGCACTCTGGGACCTTGTCAACTGGCGCGGCCTGTGATCAGAACTACAGTTACCCCTCCTGACCTGTATTTCATTTACTTACAGCCCACAATTCCTTGCACACCGTTTGATTCTCTCCCTCTTGTCTCTCTGTTATACCTCTCGCCCCTTCATATAAGCGTTGTCCTGTTCCAAGGCGCATGCGGCAAGCAGGGCTGGGTGGCTATCACCCAGCTCCCAAAAGCTCTGCCTTTTTCTGGTCAATAGCGGCCTTTGAGTTCTTCTTCTGCTTCTTCTCTGGGGGCGCCTCTTGACTGCGCATCTGCGCGCCAACACTTACCAGGTCTATACTTCGAAGCCCAGCGTCCACTGGACGAGCTGCTGCAGCCCTCGCTGGGCAAGACTGTGGCCCAATTCAACCACCCTGTTTCGCAGGAAAATCGTCCTATCCACAATGGCCTCAGTGTCTTCAGATATAGCCCTCAGCACATCCCACCCAGCGTCTCTGGAGGGTTCTCTGGATGCGAGGCGGCGAACAGCAGTCATGGAGTCCCTCGAGGATATTCTCTACGGTTCTGTGCGTCTCGCTGCCTTTTTACCCCCTCTCTCTCCTCTCCTCCCCCTTCCCAGACCACACACACCTCCGCTAACCACCCCAGCCACAGATCGCCGGTATAGTCGGCAAGTACATCGAGTACCCCTTCGATACGGTCAAGGTCCGGCTCCAGTCCCAGCCAGACCACCTCCCGCTGCAGTACAAAGGACCGCTGGACTGCTTCCGCCAGTCCATACGAGCCGACGGCCTCCTGGGCCTATACCGCGGGATCAGCGCCCCCTCGTGGGCGCGGCCCTGGAGAACAGCAGCCTGTTCTTCTTTGAGCGCATAGGCAGGGAGACCCTCTACAAGTTCCGCTTCTGCACCCGCGACCAGCCCATGCCCCTGCCCGCGCTGTGGTTCACGGGCGCCTTCTCGGGCGTGTTCACGTCCTTTGTGCTCACCCCGGTCGAGCTCGTCAAATGCAAGATCCAGGTGCCCGGGGAGGCGGCGGCGGCGGATGGTGCTGGCAGGAGGAGGGCGGCGGCAGCAGCACCGCTCAAGCCGCTGGCCGTGATCAAGGATATCTTCCGGCACGATGGTGTCCTGGGCTTCTGGCACGGGCAGATGGGCACGCTGATCAGGGAGGCCGGCGGGTGCGCAGCGTGGTTCGGGTCCAAGGAGACGACATCCAAGTTCTTTATGCAGCGCAACCTGAACAAGGCCAAATCACAGGCCGAGAGGGATGCCATCTCGGCAGAGCCCCTGCCGCTGTGGCAGCAGGCCGTGGCGGGCGCGTCCGCGGGCGTGTCGTACAATTTCCTGTTCTTCCCTGCGGACACGATCAAGTCGCGAATGCAGACGAGCCCGCTGGGAGGAGCGCTTGCGAGGAGGTCGTTTGCAGGGGAGGCGGTGGCGCTGTGGAGACAGGCCGGCCTCAAGGGCTTCTACAGAGGGTGCGGCATCACCTGCCTGCGGTCGGCGCCCAGCTCAGCTTTCATTTTTATGGTTTACGATGGGCTTAAGAAGTATGTGCCATTTTCATGAGAATGGGATACCCCCTTGGAACATAGTCGTCATTACGAAATTTTAGACATAGAGATAGAGTAGACAAGAGGAAATACGGATTGTACATATAGAACAAGGTCATAGAAGGAGAGAGGCATAGAGGAGCCTTGCTGCGGGGGTCAATACGGGTGGGCTTAGACAATATCATCATCGCATTGAATTTCGATAAAACCATCTCCTGTTTTCGCTACCTAGGTTAGATTGTGAATGGAGAACTTTCCGTCATCATCACAAAGACTTGTAATAGGTCTTCCGCGGACCCATCACTCCCTATCGATTCCGTCCTCGTCCGAGATAGGCAGATCGAAGTGTTGAGGCATACAATCTGACAATAATAAATGGACCCTTCCGGTCCGGAGCCAAGGTTCGGCTCTCATCAGGCTGCCTGGGGAATCACTCCTCCTTGGTGCTCAGCTCCTTGCCCGTGAAATCCCACCCGTTCAAGTGTCCCGCGCCGACGCAGAGATACGTCGCGAAGCTCAACCACCCGAGGTATGGCAGCATGAGATACGAGGCCGTCCTGTCGATGCCCCACCACAGCTTGGTGAGGTACACATTCGCGCCCAGGAGGGTGACGATGTCGGCAGTGGCCTCAATGGGGCGCTTCAGGCCAAAGAACAGGGGCATCCAGGCCATGTTCAGGGCCAGCTGGATGGTGTAGATGGTCGCCGAGTGCTTGGTGGTGCGGATCAGCTCAGGGGTGGATGTGACGGGGGCTCAGGCCGGCGGTGATGGCGCGGTGGGAGGCATAGCCCATGAGGCCGTACAGGAGAGTCCATGCCGGCCCGAAGACCCAGGGCGGAGGCCGCAGGGGTGGCTGTTTGATCGAGGTCGGCTCGTGGTGCGCTCCCTTCTTGGCTATTTTTTGAGGGAATCAGTACTCTGTACTTACTTACATGATGTTCAAAGAGATGACTACTAGGACTTACGGCTGGTTTTGTAGCCTATGCCCGCTCCGAGGCCGATGGGAAGCAGGATAGACGCTGCCGGACTGGCAAACACGCCATACGGGATCGTGATGGCAGGTAGGAAGGTCGTCATCTCGTCGCGGGCTCGGTGATGCTTTGCCAAAACAACAAGGTTTCAATTTTGTTTTGTTTACTATGTAGAAGCTTTCAGACCTGCTCAGGTGGTGAAGAGGATGGCGAAGAGGAGAGGAAGTCAGGCAACTTTATATATGACGACATTGCTCAATACATCAACACATGTGATGCCTAGAGAGGCCTTGCCTGGCGTGATTGCGACTTCCGAACGCCTCTCATGTTTTCCAGATGGCCATCAATGTGCTCTGCACGTCATAAAGCCCCGAAGCTCTGACAGATGAATTAATCATCAGACCATGCTTGCTTGCTTATTTGTTTTCACCCGCCCCCCGGAAACGGTTCTTTGTTGGGGCCCTTGTCGCTCAATTGCTTACGTAAGTGGACCCAAGCACCAGCCGAGATTCCCCACCAGGTTTCGATGCCTTCTTCCCCTTGCCGCGTTCGCGCAGTCCCCAGCTCCTGCATTCCAACCACCTCTCCTCATCGTCAAACCAAAGCTCCGCCTGAGTGGGATACCGCCAGTCTGGCGACCACACCACTACATCGACTTGCACGTTTCGCTGGAGTAGTTGTGTCTTCTCTTCAATTGTTCGTTCTACCTTTCCCGTTGAGTTTCGTAATCGTCCCTGGACGCCCTTTCTCCTCTCGCTTTCCCCCTTCTCTCTCTCTCTGTCTCTCTCTCTCAAAGACCGTCGACCAAACAGACAGACAGGCGTCTCTACCGACACCACTGTCGCAATTATCATTTGTTCCTGTGTCACCGCCCTCCCTCCCTCCTCAGCCTCACGAGCACCTTTTTCCGTTCTCCTATCACCTTCATTGTTTGCTATAGGCGGAATCTGTGTCGCTACTCTTAATTGCTACGCCCTCCTCTTGTCACTTCAGACCGTTCTCATTCTTCTTCTTTTTTTTCTTTTTCTTCTCTCGTCTTTTCCACACTGTTCTGCTCAGAATGTTTTCTCTAACGGCAATCATGTCGCCAAACATTAGGCCCTCAATCTTTCAGTATCCGTGCCCACAAGCGCATGATATAACCTGAGCAGAACCACCAGCGACACTGCCAGCCGCACCTGTTCCCCCCCCAACTTATCCTCCTCAGGACCGCCCTTCAAGCCGAATCCCCAGAAGAAATCGTCGCCATGGACTACTACAGGGACACAGCACGCTCGCCTGCTGAAAGGGGTTGGGGTCGCGAGGATCCCAGAAACAAGATGGATAGGGATGATTCCTTCTACAGAGGCAGGTCTCCTGGTGCGTCCTTTAGTACTCAAGGGAATCCCATCTAGCCTTGACTCCTCGGACCGCATGGTCCAGCTTCGGACTTTTCCGCGAGATGCTCCTTCGAAGTCTTCATCTAGCTCCTCTTCCTCCTCATCCGTCGTTCACATCTGTCTGTATGCCTAACTTGCATTGATTCCATAGGTCACGAACGACGCCGCAACCGCTCTCGATCGCCCATGCCAGTCGATCGCTACGAGCCTAGGCGTGCCAGAGATGACTACGCCCCTCGGGAGAGAGGCGACCGTGGAGACAGGGACGACAGGCGTGGCCGCGTCCCCTCGCCTCCGGCTAATATCGATCGATATGTCCCCGGACAGCAGGAGGCCGCTCCACCGCCGCAGCCTCTGACGAATCCCATCCCCATCCCATGACCCTCAACTATCAGGTTGGGTTCTCTTATTTCGGCGAGTGGTGGAGAGCCAACGAGAGGATCAAGGAAGAGAAGGAGCGCCAGCGCACTGGTCGTCGACGGGAGCCCGAGCGCCCCCGTGCGCCTCGCGAGGTGCAGGAGGAGCGAGAGAAGGAGAAGGCTAAGATCCAGAGCTCCTACGACGCATACAAGGAAGAACTGCAGGCCAAGATGGCCAAGACGTTCGTGACTCAGCACAAAGAGGAGCAGTGGTTCCGCGAGCGTTATGTTCCAGACGTTCGAGATCCCATCCGCGCGCAGCTTAACGAGTTCCGCCGCGGCCAGTACACCCAGTGGGAGGAAGACCTCGAGGCCGGCACCTTTGACGACTTCACCTTGGAAGGCATCCCCAAGAGCGAGTCCAACGGCGCGGGTGGGATTGTCGAGAAGGAGGAGGGCGAGGCAACCGCCACCAACGAAGTGCTTGGGGTGGGAGACCTGGTGCCGGCCTCCAACTCCGACATCCGGGATGAGAACCTCTTCCAGCCGACGCTCCTCATCAAGACGATTGCTCCTAGTGTGAGCCGTCAGAATCTGGAGGCGTTTTGCAAAGAGCATCTCGGAGAGGAGGAGGGAGGTTTCAAGTGGCTCTCGCTCAGCGACCCGAACCCGTCCAAGCGGTACCACCGGATCGGCTGGATCATGCTCCACCCGGGCGCCGACACTGGAGCCATCATTGATCGTGGCGACGCCAAGGACGAGGATGAAGACGGAGACATCAAGGTCAAGAGCCCCGGCGCTGTCGCTCCCTCGACTGCAGAGAAGGCTCTCGAGGCCATCAACAGCAAGACTGTCAAAGACGAGGTCCGCGGCGACTTCGTATGCCACGTCGGGGTTCACAACCCGCCGAGCAACCCCAGGAAGAAGGCGCTTTGGGATCTGTTCTCGGCACCCGAGCGGATCGATAAGGATCTTACTCTTGTCAACCAGCTCGTCAACAAGTTCGAGAGCGATTTCGGCTCAGACTTCAACGCCGTGTTGAAGGTCGAGGAAAAGGTAGACGAGCTCAGAAACTCTGGACGTCTCCAGCCTGCGCTCACCTCTCCCACCATCAAGAAGGAGAAGGTCAAGAAGCAGCGGGCCATCAACCTGGACGAGGCCATGGACGAAGGCGAGGAGCCGGAGATGGAGGAAGACGACGACGAGGAGGGGGCCATCGATGATGATGAGGTCGACGACGAAGACACCCTGGTCAAGAAGAAGCAGCTTGACCTGCTCATCGAGTACCTCCGACGTGTCTTCAACTTCTGTTTCTTCTGCGTCTTCGAGAGCGACTCGGTCCACGAGCTGACCCGCAAATGCCCAGGAGGTCACCTCCGCCGCCCCAGAAGCACGCTCTCGTCTTCGGCCAAGGCTGTCGCCCGGGCGAGCGCTGTGGGTGACCCGTTCCCGAACAAAAAGCGAGCTGACACTGCGGAGCTGGAGGAGGGCGAGACCACCGAGCCTGATCGCAAGTTCCGCAATCCGCTGTCCAAGACCGACCAGCAGCTCCAGCGCGCCTACAACTGGGTCAGGACATTTGAGGAAAAGATCAAGCAGATCCTGGAGCCTGAATCTGTTGACCTTCGTAAGCTGGGCGGTAAGCCCATTGATGATGCTACGAACGAGGAGCTGGCCAAGTTCGTCAAACAGGAGGACGAGCACAAGTATCGGTGCAAGGTGCCCGAGTGCGCCAAGCTGTTCAAAGAGGAGCACTTCTGGCGCAAGCACGTGGAGAAGCGCCATCCCGAGTGGCTCGAGGAGCTGAAGAAGGAGGTATGGCTCTTCTTACTACAGTCATCTGATTCACACACAAAGAGAGTGTTGGCACTGACATTTCACACAGTACGAGCTCATCAACGCATACGTTGTAGACCCCGCCCATATCGCCCCGTCGCGAACGGATGCCAATAGCAATGGTCATTTCCCTCCGGCCAGCGGTCAGGCGCCAAGCGGCACGCCTCGTGGCTTCAACCTGCAGCAATTTGCCATGAACAGCATGATCCCGATGGGCTTCCCTAACATGGCCAACTTCTCGCAGATGTTTGCGGCCGGAGCCATGCCAAACAGTGGCAGCTGGAATGCGGCTCCTGGTGGCGACGAGCGTGGCGCTGGCGCTGTCGGCGCCGGCGGTGCCGGTCCTATTCGCCGTGGAGGTGGTTTCGGCAATACCGGCGGACGAGGTTACAACAACCGGTCTGGTCCCTATGATCGTCCTCGCAACCCCCGCTGGGGCTAAGACAACGGCATGAGCGGTCACACGATGGGCGGGGGACGTCAGCGTGGTGGCCGCTGGGGGGACGGTGCCGGCGGCGGCGCGGCTGTGGGCCCTCGTGAGGCTATCCAGGGACGCACAATCAAGAGCTACGAGGACCTGGACCAGGTCAGCGGCAGCGGTGGCGGTGAGCTAAACTACTGAGTCGACTCTCTTCCTAGCCAGTGCGCGTAGAATTACCTCATCGATAAAGGCTACAAAGCCCTGTCTTCTCTCAAGAGGAGACCAGGCGCACAATTGAGTATGTGTCTATTCGAGGCTGGACCATACGGGCGTCAGCGACAGTGAAAGGGGACATCGAGAAAGAGGTCGTATTAAATGCGCGCTGTACAATAGATTGACTATGATAGTTTTTCAGGGCAAGGATGGGGTTTTGGCTTTTTTTTTTCCTTTTTTTTCCAGAAATTTGGCAGGTAAATTTGATGGATTCTTAAAAAGAAAAACAGAAAAAAACTCAAATGGATCCTTATATTGCGAATATGAGACCCCCAAATTCGTGACCCAGTCCATCACAGCACATATCATTGATAAAGTTTCCCTTGCCGGCATCTCTCTCTCACTCTTACGTACACATGATTCGCCCGGTCAGATGGTTGTCGACGTCTATTGTTTGTACAATTTATGGTTGGTTTTTTCTTTTGTTCTCATAATGCGCCTATATCTAACCACCACGTCCGCTACGTTGAACCCCTTTGGGGGGGCGTCATTTTCTTCTTCTACCTGCTCAGCGCAATATCATCTATCCTCAGGATCATCTTGACCGTCTCCGCCGCCAGCTCGATGGCACTCGTGCTCACCAGCAGCGGCTGCAGCACGTTCTCCTTGGCGATGTTGGAGTTGACGCCGCCGCTCTTGATACTCACGCCCGCATTCCTCTCGCCCAGCTCGTGCCGGTGGCGCAGGTCCGTCACCACGCGGATGGGGTTCAGCCCTGCGTTCTCGGCCAGGGTCGTGGGGACCACCTCCATCGCGTCCGCAAAGGCCTTCCAGCAGATGGCCTCGGTGCCGGTCAGCTGGCGCGCCTGCTTGGAGAGCTGGGCGGCGATCTCGATCTCGGGGGCGCCGCCGCCGGCGATCAGGGCCTTCTTCTTGACCAGGCACCGCACCACGCACAGCGCGTCGTGCAGGGAGCGCTCGGCCTCGTCTAGGATGAGGGAGTTGGCGCCGCGGACGACGACGGAGACGGTCTTGCCGGCGGACCTGGTGCCGAGCACCTTGACCATGCGGGAGCCGGAGGACTGGACCTCCTCGACGATGTCTGCGCTGCCGAGCTTGGCCTCGTCGAAGGAGTCGATGTCCGCGATCGGCTTGCACCCGGTGCTCTTGCAGATGAACTCGACCTCGTCGCGCTCGATGTCCTTGACGACGAGGATGTTGAGCTTGGCGAGGAAGTGCAGGGACAGGTCGTTGACGGCGTCGCGGAGGATGGACTTCTGGATGAGGAGCACGTTGCACTTGGCCTTCTTGATCTTCTTGGCCATGTTCAGCAGGTACATGCGCTCCTCCTTGACGATCTTGTCCATCTGCCGGTAGTCGTTCACCGAGATGGTGTTCTCCATGTCCGGCTTGGGCGGTGACAGCTGGAACTGGATCAGACCGATCTTGGCCTTCTCCATCCGAACCGGGCCGCCGGCGTTCTTGATCACCGGCTGGGTGAGCACGAGGCCCTCCACAAGCTCGCTGTCCTCAATCGTCCCGCCGACCTTCTTGACCGTCCGGATGTTCTTCAGGTCCACGTTGTCGGCCGTCTTGATATCTATCGTCTTGGTGACGCTGTTGACCGCCATGGGCCCCAGCAGGTTTGCATACTGTGACACGATCTTGGAGGACAGCGAGGTGTTGGCCGCCTGCAGCAGGGCAGAGGTGTCTGAGAGCGAGATCGGTTGTGACATGTCGTGGAGGACTGCGACCGCGGCGGCGGCAGCGCGCTGGAACGATTCGGATATGACAGACGGGTGGATGCCCTTTGAGAGCAGGCGGTCTGCGGCGCCGAGGAGCGCACCGCAGATGACGACCACGGAGGTGGTGCCGTCGCCGGCCTCGACGTCTTGTGCGTTGGACAGGTTGACCAGCATCTTGGCTGTGGGGTGCAGCACCGACATGCTCTGCAGCATGGTGCTGCCGTCGTTGGTGATTATGGTCTCGCCCTTCCCGCTCCGGATCATCTTGTCCATGCCTCGAGGGCCCAAGGAGGTCCTGATCGCGTCGGCAACGGCTGTTTACCATGTTTTGTCAGACATGCCAGTTCTCACATCCGAGGGAGGGGTTATTTCGTATAACGATGGGCAACGCGTACCTCTTGCTGCGACAATGTTGGACGATCTGACAGCCATGGGCTTCTCCTTGTTCTGCGGCCGATATCAGATGCCAGCTCACCAAAAGCCCCGCGCGCAGCTCTGCAGCTTACCTTGAAGGCTCCTCCTCCATTTCCACCGCCTGCTGATACCTCGGCCGTTGCCATGTTGGACTGCGTAGCTGTCTGTATTAACCTTGCGTGGTCGGAAGGAAAAGGGGGTGGTGGCAGGGGGTTGAAAGCCTGAGAGAGGGCGACGTAGTTGTTCAGGCTCTGTGGTTTACAATTTGGTAAAGCTTCCCAGGCGCACGCACACAGACGCTCTGCCCCTCTGCAAGCGCGACTCCCAGGGAATTTTTCGAGCCGCTGCCCTGCCTGCCCGCCATGCAACGTGGGGCCCGCAGCTTGGCACGTACGGTCTGTACTAGTACTACAGTGCTGTGGTACCCAACTCACAGTACTACCATAGCGCATGGGTGCAGAGTAGGTACTGTTACTACAGTAAGTACTTAGCTTTGGTGGCCCCTAACTCAGGCCAGATCCAGTCAGCCTCAAAGCAGGCAGGGGTTCCGGAGTCTGTTCAGAAGCTCCAGCAGGCAACCTCTGATTACGATACCCAAGCAGCAGCAGCCGCCATTCCGCTACCTGGAACCTCCGTCACCAACGCTCAAAACACCTTGGCTCTCTCAACTTAACGACGACACGACAACCCACAAAGCCTCGCGACCCCAAGGCCTCCCCATCCCATTCTGATCTCCTCGGACTGCAGCTTCTCCTCCCCCTCCTTCCAAAGCACCCAGTCTACAGCCCACCTCGGGGCCGTTGAGGATCCCCGACGTCAGTCAACATGGTCAGTTGCCTGCTCCTGCTGCTGGTCCGAGGTCTATGGCAAATGCGTGCTCGTGCTGACATCCAACCAGCCTTCTGCCACAGGTTCCAGCTGGGAGAAGTACCAAAAGAACTACGCGGACGATGAGATAGAAGAGAAGAAGATCACGCCCCTCACCGATGAGTCTGTGCCCGACATGTAGGATCTGAAAGCATGACGGCACCATGTTGACAGTGGCTGTAGGGATATCCAGGTCCTCAAGACCTACGGCGCTGCGCCGTATGGTGCAGCCATCAAGAAGCTGGAGCAACAAATAAAAGAGAGACAACAAAGCGTGGATGAGAAGATCGGAGTCAAAGTATGGCAACAACCCAACCCCCTTTCCCCGGTTCCCCAGGCAAGCTTTAAAGGCATGCTTCACACCCTTGACTGAGCTGACTCTTTGGTGTTCAGGAATCAGATACCGGTCTTGCACTACCACACCTCTGGGATGTACCGGCCGATCGTCAGCGAATGTCGGAAGAGCAACCGCTTCAGGTAGCGCGGTGCACAAAGATCATTCCAGACGAGAAGGATGACTCCAAGAGCAAGTACGTGATCAACGTCAAGCAGATCGCTAAGTTCGTCGTACAGCTTGGCGAGCGCGTGTCCCCCACCGACATCGAAGAGGGCATGCGCGTCGGCGTCGACCGCAACAAGTACCAGATCATGCTGCCCCTGCCGCCCAAGATCGACGCCTCGGTAACGATGATGACGGTCGAGGAGAAGCCGGATGTCACCTACGGCGACGTGGGCGGCTGCAAGGAGCAGGTCGAGAAGCTGCGCGAGGTCGTCGAGATGCCCCTCCTCTCCCCAGAGCGCTTCGTCAACCTCGGCATCGACCCGCCCAAGGGAGCGCTGCTGTACGGACCTCCCGGTACCGGCAAGACGCTCTGTGCGCGTGCCGTCGCCAACCGGACGGATGCTACCTTCATCCGTGTCATTGGTTCTGAGCTGGTGCAGAAGTATGTCGGTGAGGGTGCACGCATGGTGCGTGAGCTGTTCGAGATGGCGCGTACCAAGAAGGCCTGCATCATCTTCTTTGACGAGATCGACGCCATCGGCGGGGCCCGTTTCGACGACGGTGCCGGCGGCGACAACGAGGTGCAGCGGACCATGCTGGAGCTCATCACCCAGCTGGACGGCTTCGACGCCAGAGGCAACATCAAGGTCATGTTTGCAACCAATAGACCGTCCACGCTCGACCCGGCGCTGATGCGTCCCGGCCGTATCGATCGTAAGATTGAGTTCTCGCTCCCGGATCTCGACGGCCGTGCCAACATCCTTCGCATCCACGCCAAGAGCATGTCAGTCGAGCGGGACATCCGGTGGGAGCTGATCTCGCGCCTGTGCCCCAACGCCACAGGTGCCGAGCTGCGCAGCGTGTGCACGGAAGCTGGCATGTTTGCCATCCGCGCCAGAAGGAAGGTGGCAACGGAGAAGGACTTCCTGAGCGCGGTGGAGAAGGTCATCAAGGGCAACCTCAAGTTCAACTCGACTGCTTCGTACATGCAGTATAACTAGATGGCTTATGTTAATTCTTTTTTTCCCCGAGGCAATGGGGGGAGCAAGAGCGGGCAAGACAATGCTCTGTATGTACAAGTATGGGTCACGGAGTTGCTAGACAAAGCATGACAATTGGACGGCATCAAGACGTTTCTCTGCTACCTGATGAGTTTTATGACAGACTTGCGTCTCTAAACAGTCTCCCGGCACATGTCCATCCGTCAATGCGGAACAGATAGTGACAACCTCAAAGAGTCTAATTTTAAGCAGTTCACCATAAATTTAAGTATGCAAAGGTTCATATCTCGGCTCAACTCGTAAAAGATGGTATACACTCAGTGAAACGGGGTATAGATGATGCTATGCCTGTTGTTTTGCTCATGATAGTGCCTCTAGGGTATAGATTGATCAATGTAGCTCATAATCGTCCCTGGCCAGCCAAGTAAGAACGCCATGAATGCCTTTCGCCATGTAAATAAAATGCTGTTCCAAAAAAGAAAAGAAAAGAAAAGCTCCTATGAATGATCCTTCTTTGCTGTTTCTCCCCAATTATGGGTTCCATCTCGAAATATGTTGCCCTGATGACCTTCCACAACAGCAAGACACGTAGCAATAGCCATCCATGCCTGTAGCGTCCCCAAAAAATATAGATAGACCTCTTGAAATCGGAGTTCGTAAGTGGTCGTGGCTCGCCACCTCAAGAATTCCGGTCGTCCTTTTATGTACCGAGGCAGCCCAGGCAGATGACTTCCCCCTCGAGTCCTTCCTCTACGCAGCACTGGCTGCAGATCCTCCTACGATGGCCTCTCCCTCCGGCTTGTCCCCATGTTCTGACCCGTTTTTTCCGATGCTGCGGTGCATCTGCATCTTCCATGGCGAACGACCGGTCCAGACTGCCGCCCTGGTCGTTGTCATCCTTCTCCTCCTCCTCCTCCTCCTCCTTCTCCTCGGCGTCAGCTCTGCCTTCCTCGTGGTCGTCCTTCATGAGGTTGTCATTGTTCTCGTCGTGTGTTGTTGTTGTTGTTTTTATTGTTGTTGCCGTGGTGGGCGTCGGCAAGGCGGAAGCGCCCCTCCATCCCAGACACTCTCGGATGCAGACGTAGCATGTACGCTCGCCGCAGCCCTCACAGTTGGCGAAAGAGTCGAGTTCCGTCTTCTTGGTGGGCCTGCGGAGGCAGATGTGGCAGGGGCTGAGGTTGGTAGGCACCACAGCCTTGGGAGGGAGTTCTTGGTGGTGGAGGCGGCAGACAGGGAGCGGTGTTGGTGGCAGCTCGGGGAAAAGGGTGCTGCTGCCTGCCGCTGGTCGTCGTCGTCGTTCTGCCACTCGCCGGCGGGGGTCGTCGTCAGGCGTAATTTTTGGAGAGGGGACTCAGGATGGAAATCGGCTTCCTGGGCGGGGGGCCATGGTGCTGGTGCTGGTGATCGTGCGGGCAGCGGTCGGGGAAGCCCTGTGGGCTGAGGAGGAGAGTGTCAGCTGGTGTGGTCATGAAAGATTGGGGACCGGCAGGAGCCTCGTCGACGTACATGGTAAGATGGAGGTCTCCCTCGATGTCGGCCTCGTCCCGCCGTCTCTTTCGCAGGAAAGACTGGGTGAGGGAAGGCATCGTAGTGGCGGCTCGGGAAATGTTGACCCGCAAGGTTGCTGAGGGTCGAGCGCTTTAGGGGGCTCTGTGATCCTATCCCCAGGTAGATTCAGCCCGGCCCGAAAGACGGCGGCGAGCGGCAAAGTCTCTCAAAGATGTGACCGGTCCAGAGCTGCCCCTGCAAGAAGGATAGGCGTGAGATGTCGAGAGGGACTTGAATTGATGCCCGAGGACATTAGATTATCAGTAGTTGGGAAGAATTGGCAAGGTTGCAGAGGCAAGCGAGTGAAGGGAGGAGGAAGAGGAGGAGGCAGGAGCTGAGTGAGGTTGGGCGCAGATTACTACTGCTGCTGGCCCTGGCGGCGAACCGCCCGGTACAGTGCTTTGTATACAGCTTATCATAGGCCGGCACTAAGCCTGCACCTACCAATTAGCACCACTAATGAACCAGAACCACATGTGATGAGAGAGTTATTTACCATCCAGACCAGTAAACTCACACACAAGTCCCAATTGAACCTTATTGACTGTTTCTTTTCTACTTCGATTGCACATTTGAATAGCTAAAATCTGTCTGCAAGAGTTGTGTCTTCCCAACAGCCATTTTCGAGAGAGCCTAGCACATCTCAAACCGAAACAGCGGTTAATTACCTGAACAATGAACTATAGTACGAACCATTACCCCGTCTACGCCCTGCTGTGCGGCTCAGGGGCCGGCGGGCCGGCGCCATCCTACCTACTGAGTACTTGTCCTGCTGCTGTATACTTGCTTGATCTGACGACAACGACAAGAGGCATAAACGGCGGGCGAGGAGGAGATGTGTGTTTGCGTCTTGCGTGGAGCATCCGCGGCACATCCGCCTTGGGGGCTAAGACTGGTCGAAATACGTTGCGAAACCCTACTCGCCATGGACTATCCGCGGGCACAATGATCACCATCGTCTACACCATGCGGGGTGTGCAAGTTTCTTGTGTCGTTGCTCACTCAGCGCCCGACGTCTCGATACTACGAGCTTCTTGCGACCAAGTAGATGCGACTTGACCTCGCGACCCGAGTTTAGGGGGGGGAATGGAGGAAGACGTCTCGAGATGTCGAAACTGTATAAAGTTGGAGTTCTCTTTCTCGCAATATGCCTCCAGACGGATCTTGGGACGCATCACTTCAGGATACAAGACGAAGTTGCCTGCTCGACTTCGAATTATTGCGTTAAATCCCACTTAAACCCCTATATTCTATTCTCGGCTCGGTTCATCTGAGGTGCTTCCCCCTTAGTATCATGGCTTTCAAATTCAGTACGGACGAATCCTTCCACTTTGAGGTGATACGCGCCCTTGGCCTAAGTGCATAGTGAGCCCACCTTCCCAGGCAGACCTTCTGCTGCCAACACTCTCGACTAACAAGTCTCCTTCAGTGGTGGCAGTGATGTGAGCGAGGTGCTCTACACCCTTCCTCAGATCAAAGTCGGAGACTTTGATTCCTGTAAGTCACCTGCCAGCGAGCACAAATCTTGCCCAAACCCGTGCTGATATGATTCCACAAAGGGTCGGCTGCCTGGTCCAAGAGGGCAGAGAGGACTCTTGACAACGCCCACAAGGCCAAGAACCCTGTTTCGATCCGGGACCATCTCTTTCGAGCCGCGACCTATTTTCGCACGACCGAGTTGTTTCTCCATGGTAACTAGGAGGATTCTCGCATCGACGAGCTGTGGAAGAAGAATATTGACTGCTTCTCCAAGGCCACCACATACCTCCCGGTCCCTGGAGAGAAGAAGGTGCTGCCGGCAGATGGCTTTCAGGTGCCCATCTATTGATTCAGGCCGAGCCCTGATGACAGCATCAAGAGGCCCACGCTCATGCTCTTCAGTGTGTGAACTCCCATCCTCTTCAATTTCACCCTTTCAGAACTCAGAAGAGTAATCACTGGCACTTGCTCCTCTCAAACAGTCGGATTCGATTCCGGCCCAGAGGAGATGATTCATATGCATGGCTTCGCAGCCCTGGAACGCGGCTACAACGTCGTCTGTATGGAGGGACCAGGCCAGGGCTCCGTCCGGCGCGGGCAGGGCTTAGGCTTTACCCACGAGTGGGAGAAGGTCGTCACACCCGTGGTCGACTTCCTGGAAGCCCAGCCAAGCGTAGACAAGACCAAGATTGGCACTTGCGGGTTGTCTATGGGCGGGTTCCTCAGCGCGAGGGCGGCCGCCTTCGAACACCGCATCGCGGCGGTGATCTGCAACGACGCCGTTCACGACTTCGACGCCTTTGTCTGCTCGCCGTACCTTGGGAACTTCAGCATCAAGGACGATCCAGAGAGCATACAGGCCTTTATCAGCGATGCCAGCCAGCCTATGGGTCCCCGCTGGGTGGTCGCTCATGGGATGTGGTCCTTCAAGGTCAAGACTCTGGCGGAGCTAGGGGAGGGATGGGCCAAGATGTCCATCCATGGCTTGACGGACAAAATTCAGTGTCCTGTGTTCCTCGGAGACGCTGCTGCCGATATGTTTATGAGAGACGGTGGTCATGCTGAAAAGGTGGCAGAGGGCCTCGGCGACAAGGCTACGGTGTACAAGTTCACCGCCGAGGATGGGGCCGACCTGCACTGTGAGGAGGGCGCCCTCAGGTTTTCGAACCAGGTGATGCTCGACTGGCTTGACGAGAAGCTCGGGGGTGGACTGAGGGGCTTTTCTACCATGTATAGATATGAGAAAGGCAATGTGAAGTTTCAACGGCTAGGATATGATACGTATGTACTTAAGTAAGGAAGTACTTTCTCAAATTGACAAGTCATTACATCAGTAGCAAATCCATCATCGTGACTGCCGTTACGAGGGTTAGGAGCTGCTGAGTCATGAACCCCACTCGGCAGTGAGGCCTGCCTGATGGTGCAATAGGCCCCGTCTTCTTAGTAAGCGTGCCTGCCTGTCACGTCTTTGGGGAACGCATGCGAATCCACTCCACTCGAGTCCAGTCCGCTTCTTCCTCTTCCGAACCAAGCCGTCCACCTGGACAACCAGTCCTCTTTCAGCCACCTGCACCGCGATACCACCATCCGCATCCGCGCCCAACCTACGATCAATCGATTGTGGACGATTCAGCGAACACCGACATCAAGATATGAGTCGCGTCGCCAAACTCGCCCCGGAGGTAAACCGGTACGTGAACTCCCTGAGCCGTTGCAGGCCGCATAGGCTTGCTATCGTTGCATCGACCCCCACACTCTCCTCCCTGCCACCACGCAGCGATGCGGTCTCGCTGCCACCTGCCGTCGACGACGTCGAACAAGAATATATATCATTCTGCCCTAGGCATCTTGTCTATTGTTAGTCGAAAGAACGCCCGCTGACTTCTCTGGTTGTGTGCCATCTAGAGCTTTATTCGTCAAGAATCTAAGGTCCGTTATCGAGCGGCACTCTCCCCAATCTAGACGACTTCGACATGGACGCTGACAGATCTCGACAGCTACAACGTGACGCCTGAGGAGCTCTTTGAGCTCTTCGGCAAGTACGGGCCTATCCGGTACGCCCCCGCGAGACACTTAGGCGGATCAAGTCCATATGTATATAGATGCTAACGTCCTCACAGCCAGGTCCGCCAGGGCATTGCCTCGAACACCAAGGGAACTGCTTTCGTGGTCTATGACGACGTCATGGACGCGAAGCAGGCCTGCGACAAGCTGAACGGCTTCAACTTCCAGGGCCGTTACCTTGTCGGTATGTTGTCTCTCTCTCTACGCTTCTCCAACCCCCTCCCCCGCCTTGGGTTTGATATGGCATGCTGATCTTCTTCCCCTGTCCTAGTCCTATACCACCAGCCAGAGAAGATGGCCAAGTCAAAAGAGGACCTCGAGGCCCGCAAGGAGAATTTAGCGCAGCTCAAGAAACAACATGGTATCGATTGACAATTCGACGGGCCTCAGGGCCGGCCCCTTCAGACGCAGAAGCGACGCTCTGAAGGCCCGTCTTCTCCTACCAAATCCTCCACCAAGAGTTCGACCTCGCGACCGATCCCTATTCCGACCAAGAAGGACAAGGCGAGGCCCGAGACCATGAAGACTGGAGGATCTAGGAATTCATTCTCCGGCTTCATTCGCGGCCTCCTCCCGACCGTCCCCGAGTGTGCCTGATCAAAGATTTGGACGCCAGAACGAACGAAATTTCGAGAGAGGTGTTCAAGGATCGGGCGGAAGGTCCCGGGAGGCAACGTGTGGTGATATCGATACTGGCTTTCTTTGTTTTGCCGGCCTTTGCCATGTTGTGCGGCATGACTCTCCTATATCTCGTTTTAGGGAGAGCTTTATTATTATGAAATTTTTTTTCCGGTTACGAATGACAAGAGTTCGTGTTTGGGCCTGCGCACCATCAGATTGACATGACCAGAATTCTCGACGCAGTACGTTTTCTTCTTTGCGTGGACAGTGGCGGAGCACTCAACTTCTCATTACTGTCTCGAGATAGCATCTGCTTCTTGGACCTGTGAGGATGACTACTCAAGTAAATAATTCATATTGGGATCGATGCCCGTCGCAGGTTGTGATGCATCCTAACAGCACTCACTGTCTATGCCTACCTAAAATTGTGCCCCGAATAGTCTTGCAACTAACCTCATGCTACGACCAAGTCCTCTTGTGCAGCAATATTGTGTTATGGTCTAGATACTATTAGTTCCGTCGTACATAGTAGACTATTGCCTCCCCTGGTCTGTTATCAAGGGGAGAGTGGTGTGGGTCGTCCTTGTTGCCTGTGACCTGAGAGTCGGCCGACATAGACGACCCGGGTGTTTCGTTTCGAATTTGGATTATGTTCAAAACTGCAAACCGAGATGAGACAGAGGGTCAGCGTGTACGAGCCCCGTAAATGTTTGTGCGGTTGTGCCTAAGTGTTCGATGGATTAATCCAGTAGCAGAACCTATTTCTTGTATGCATGTATTTCCAAAGACACAATTAAGCTATCCGAGGTTCTCATGTGTAAGTAATATCGGTCGGGCCCAGTTGGGCGCTGAGGCTTCTTTCTGGCTGTACTAGTAAACGCCCTGGAGAAAGACCACCGATCGGGGGGCCAGGGGGTCCTTTTCAGCGGAGCCTGGCCCAGAGTGCCAGGTTATGCTTAGTGCTTTAGTGGCTGCAGGCAGTGGGGGTTGCCTTGTCTCAGGTTCACCTTTTGCCGCATGCGCAGCGGGGGCTACAAGGGCAGAATGGGTTACTTTAGCGGTGCTGGCGCCTCCGCCAGTGGCTAATCCCCTAACCTAGGCCTAGCAGGTAGCAGCGCCAGCAGCTCGCGCGCCCACAGACTCGTGACGGATGGGAGTTGCGCTGGATCATCGCGCCCCCTCTCTCCCACCCTCTCTCTCTCTCTCTTTCTCTTTCTTTCTCTGGCCACTCTTGCGTCTCGACCTGTCGTATTGTCTTCTTTTAGTTGGGTATCGTGTCCAATTGACTGTCGACATATTTTCTACATTGTGTCAGTCGATCAGAAGGCTGGGCCCCCTTCTTTTGTTCCGGCGGTGCAGCAGTTCCTCTGGGCTGTGCAAATCCATCCGGGCTTACTTATCGATCCTCTTCCTGCTGCTCTGACGTCGACGGAATTACCGCCCCGGCATTTGGTAGTACAACAACCAAGGCTGGACAAACGTCCGTCCACATCTTTACTTTTCAGGCTCTCCCAGACGAACCATCTCCTTGGCTGTCCCAGAATTTCCTTTTCTCTTTCTCTCTCTATCTCTCTGTCGCTCCCTCTGTGGGCAATACTACAACATAAGACATCACCGCGTATCGAAGGGGTCACAGCATCATCATCATCAACCACCTATATGTCTGCGCTGGTATACGCCGCCTTGGTCAACATCCTTCTCCTCTCCTCCAGAGCCCACGCACAGTGGGCTGACGACCGCGCCTTCATATCTGCTACCTCTACGATACCCGCCGACTTCTCGATCGCTACCGCGCCGAATGAACCTGCTGGCAATATGGAAGGTGCCGTCTATGATGTCTTTCCCGCAAAGACGACCTCTGCAATAGCAACAGCGCTCGCCACGGGCACGGCCAAAGCAGCATCCGCCACAGCAGCAGCAGCAGCAGCAGCAGGAGCCATAGCCGCGGGTTCGCCCAAGGATGACGCCGACGACAAGGGCGAGTGCAAGCTCCTCGGGTCCTTTGCCATCTTTGTCCAGCTCGCCCTCGGCGCGCTGGCGCTGCTCAGCCTGGTGTACAAGCGGTGGCGGGAGCGGCCGCAGAGGCCCGTCAAGATATGGCTCTTCGACGTGTCGAAGCAGGTCTTTGGGTCGGTGCTGGTGCACATGGCCAATGTCTTCATGTCGATGCTGACGAGCGGGCGCATCTCGGTCCAGGTCGAGCCCGTGGCTGTGTCGGCTGCTGCTGCGGCGTCGGTAGTGCTGAGACAGTTTGCAGGGCCGGGAGGACATCATGGTGATGGCTCTGATGGACCGGGTGGACCAGGTGGGCCTGGGGGCCCTGGTGGTGACGCTGGGCCATATGTGCCGAACCCGTGCTCATT